>CM034701.1:223387977-223414786 GCA_020142125.1 Phrynosoma platyrhinos | reverse complement strand
ATATATGGGGGGAGGGAGAATGTACAGTGGGGGGTATGGCCCTGTAAGGTCTCCAAGGTGGGGGCTAATGTGCCCCCTACCCTTCCACAGTTGCCCACCTCTGTGCTTGCACAATTAAAACTATACCTTTAAATTACAATGTCATATGCACAGCCGAAATGCATTTACATGTTCATTGTTTCATGTTGTTAAAGTGAAAATTTGGTAAGATTAATATTTTTAAAGAAAATTTTAAAATAATTTTTTTAAAAATCAATCTTTTTAAATTTACAATTTAATTTTAAAAGAAAAACCTGGGGCCAGTGAGAAGATGAGACACAGTAGTAGAAAGAATCATATATGTTGGGTTTGAAAAGGTACCGTATGTGGCGGTGCTCATCTCCGTTACTAAGCCATAGAGCCAGCGTTGTCAGAGACTAGTCTGTGATCATGTGGACAGCATGATTGGATAGAACGCTGTTAACTAGCCTATTTTATGAATACTTGCTATAAAAGATTGTTGAAAATGCTGATGCATTGAGAAATGCTCAGTGCCCTTCATTTTGCATGGAAGCCCTTTTGTCTTGCAAAGACAGAAAAAGATGGTTAATGTGCTCTTATAACTTTGGGAGAAATCAAGCCAGTCTTTACTACAAAGTGAAAATATTATCTTGGACAGTAAGTAGGAAATGAAGCTTTTAAAGTTCATTTTCTAAAAAAAAAAAAGATTAAAAATAAAATAAAAATAAAACCGAACGCTTGATCAGTATTTGTAGTTATAATAGCACACATAGACATGTACATATATACTTGTCTAGAACAAAGTACAGAGTAAAGAAAAATTCAGACAAACCTAACCACTTCTGGGATATTTTATTTTATCTTATTTTATTTACAGGAGAGGCATGTAATCCCACTCAAATTTGGGATTCTTGTCCTGTTAGGCTCATTTTTTTCTGTTTTTATGTCTGATGTTAGTTATAACACAGAGGGAATTCTGCTAATGTACCAACCATTCTTTTGTCTAGTAGTCACATTGCTCTTTTTAAAATAAATAAATAAAGCAATAAACCACTCAGTTTTATTGCATGTAATTATAGGTAGTTATGTGCTGTGATATGGAAGACTCAAGCTTATACTTTAGAGCTTCAAGATCTACACCAAGCCCTCCCTATCAGGTTTGGCTCAGGTGTTTATCATGGTAGGATGGCTGCCATGATCATCAGATCACCTGATTTTGGAGAAGGATTGTCTGGGCTTGGGGGAATAATGACTTCTTTGACATTATTAAAATTGCTCCATGAAGATATGGGCAAAGTGCTTGGGTTCTGCTTCCCCACTCTCTGGATCCTTCATTTTTATGACTTTTTCATATTTAATGTTATCAGGAACAGCCATGATCACCTTGAAAGAGATCACTTTTGAAGTAGACCTCCTAAGATACTGATGGTTGAAGGTTATATAATCTATGATTGATCAGCCATTATGTCATCTTCATTACTAGGTGCTTGACCAGACAATAATCATCCAACGATTATCCAGATCAATTTTAATGTATCTTTAGACCAAGTTTCCCATTTAGGTTGCCCTGGATGATAACCAATGCCAGGAGAAAGAAGGAGAGCATGTGGTCCTGCACATTCTCCTTGATTTCTTTGTTCAGGGCCATGATTTCCCTGACTGAGTCAATCCGTCTGTAAAAGCTTCCTCATTTCCTACTTCCTTCCACTTTACTAAGCTTTATCATATTTTCATAGTATATCCAAAGTACAGTAGCCTCAATTTAGTCATTTTGGCTTCTAGGGAAACTTCAGGTTTGATTTGCTCTCTGACCCATTTATTTATCTTTTTCATAGTCCATGATATCTAGAATTCTCCTCCAGCACCTCATTTCAAATAAGTTGATTTTCTTCCTGTAGCTTTCTTCACTGTACAGCTTTTAAAACCTACACAGAAATCAGAAATACAGTAGCATGGATGGTTCTGACTTCTGATTTCTTGGCTACAGTTTCCATTTTAATTTATGTGCCAAAATATAGAAAATCTTTGGTATTTCTTTGATCTTTTCTTTAATTAAACAAAATATTTAGGAAACAATGGGGGGTTGCAGACTGCCAGAAATAGTGCAAATTCAGTCCACTTTTAGGGTTAGGGTTAGGAAATCATGGGGACTGTAGTTTGTTGTGGCACCAGAGCTCTCTGACAGAGAAGGCTCAATGTCCTAGAAAAAACACAATTCCCATGATTCCCTAGCACTAACCCTAACCCTAAAAGTGGACTCAATTTGCACTATTTCTAGCAGTCTGCAACCCCTGACTGTTTCTGTTTCTCTTCTATATGATAGCAATAAAGGTTTTGTAATATGTTACATTTTGATGGTATAAGAAACATGTTTTTAAAAGAATAAACAGTGGATCCAAACCTTAAACATTTAGGGATAGCTGTGTTGGCCATTTAGCACTTTCAAGCAAAACTCCACCAGTGATACTTTTAATGGCCAACCAAAATGCAGAATATAGTTGTTGCAAGCTTTCAAAGCTTCATGGGCTTCTTCATCATCAGGCAAGATGTTACAAAGCAAATAGGAGAAAAACAATTGGAGATGTTAGTCAGATAGCTACATGTTGTTTCAGTCTTTACTCACTGAAACAATTTCTGGTGTAGGGAGTTTTTGCTATCTCCTTTAATATGTCATATCGGTTGTATGGGAATTTTGACTGCTAGTCTATATTGTATATTTGTGCTGTCTTTCAGCTGCTGTTCTTTGAAGTGTAATTTTAAATATATTTTTATGTTGCTGTTTATTTTCTTGATTGTATGCTGCCTTGATTACTCTGCAGAGGGGCGGGATATAAATAAAAAGTATTATTATTATTATTATTATTGATTAGCTTTGCTGAAGGGTGATATAACACAATGTAAATAAACATGCAAATAAATTAGCCTTAACAGTATTTAGCATTTGCTACATATACGAATCTTTGAAAAACAGACATATTTGATGTTTACAATTTAAAAAAAAATAGAGGGAAAAGAAAACTGGGGGGAAAGTCAATATAGCACCTAATAGTCTTACAAAGCACAATTGCAGCTTTCATTCCTCACCCCCAAAGTCAAATTTACGTAATAATTTATATATCATAATGAAGTTTGCTTGTCTTATATTTTTTCTCATCTTGGAAAACAAAATGTAATAAGCACTAAAATCCTCTGTGGGTGATTGACACACATTGAAAAATGTTGACTCTTGGATAGCATGTTGTAGGTTACAGATCTCTGCAGCAGCCAGAGATTCATAATCTACAAGTGTTATGTGCTGATGGGTTTCTTCAAAAACATTGGGGTTTAAGTAGGTTTTTGACCATAGAATGCTTTTCCAAGGTTGTTTCTTGAGGAACATA
The DNA here is from genome assembly GCA_020142125.1 of Phrynosoma platyrhinos. Classification (NCBI taxonomy): domain Eukaryota; kingdom Metazoa; phylum Chordata; class Lepidosauria; order Squamata; family Phrynosomatidae; genus Phrynosoma; species Phrynosoma platyrhinos. Next base: position 223,411,406 of record CM034701.1, on the reverse strand, counting down.
CTTGCTCAGGATGCATGTTGTCTTAAGACACTATTGTGATTAATTTTTGTGTTCTTCACTGAAACCTGTGTACTTCATCCTCTCTAATTTCTATAACTGTCTTATACTTGTTCATAAAAAGAGCTTACTTAAGTGCATGTTCTGTGGAGTGATTAGACTAGGGGTAGGCAACCTTTCCCCTTTAAGGGCCGAGGGACTTCAGCTCCCAGAATCCCAGGAGCTATTGGCCAACATGGGACTATTGGCCAACATGGCTGAGGCTTCTGGGAGCTGAAGTCCCTCAGCCCTTAAAGGGGAAAGGTTGCCTGCCCCTGGATTAGACAATAGGAAGTGTGCTACACCCACATTAATTTATTCATGAGACTAGATTTAGACTGTATTCATGTTCTGCATGGTACTGTGAAACCTCTACCATTATTTCTTGCCTCGCTTAACACTTTGGCTTCATTTGGTCAAACAACTTCCCTAACTTTCTTTCTGGACTTAGATATATATTTATCAACCCAGGTAATCGTTTTCATAATTTTAGGCTCTTTCTTACAGACGCTAAGTCAAGTTTATGCCACAACAAACTTGTTGTTCATCAAGATGCCAGCAGACAACTTTGTTTTTGATATAATGAGGCATATCTCCTTCACAGCCCTCAATGAAATCAGAAAGCACAACTGTGTTACTAGGCACATATATGACCCACCCCTTTCTCTGCTTAGGATGGCACTCTCTGTTCTATCATTAGACGCTCAAGTATTTTTGTCTTTGACATGTGGTACTTAATGGGAATTATGAGATAGTGAAATAACCTTCTAGAGATAATCTATAATCCACTTTTTAAGCTACACTTCACTACCATTTAGCACAATGCTCCAAGCAGCTAAAAGGACCCCTTGTAGTAGCTAAAAGAATCACCCAGAATCTTACAACAGTGATAATGAAATCTTAAAAACAACAGCAATAGTTAGAGCTCTATAACATTGTTTATTCATATATAACACAGTATTTATAGGATTATTAGATCTCCCACTTAAATGCTGCCCAGGACCCACCTACAGAAACTAGACAAAGGTATAATCTCAGTTTCTTGTAGACTTGGCAACTTGTGGCTGGCCAGATGTTATGGAACTGCAACTCTTCTGTCCATCATCATTACTGTCTATAGCTGATGGGAGTTGCAACAACATTTGCCAGGCCAGGAGTTGCCAAACCCTAAGTCTGTCCTTTAACAATCATACTGATCTTGAACAACATGCCCTAAACTTGAAAAGATTTGGAGAACAGGACAAGTGAAGAGAATTTGGAGTGCTGCCCTTATTGTTAGGACACCAGCTGCCAGACATATTTTACTTAGAATATATTAAACATGATTCCATTCTTTGAATTGAAACGGTCATAGCACAGTCCTAAATCAGACCTTGGATAGAATGAATGAACCATGGACCCATTCACATTACACACTTATACTGCTATAATTCCACTGTATCTTCTGGCATCCTGGGGTTCATAATTTAGTCAGAGATATTAGAGAAGCTCTCTAGTTGAGGATTGTAATTGCTCTTCCCTCATCTGCCAATCCCAGGATTGCTAGGATGGAACCATAGCAGTTGAAGTGGAATAATAGCGCTATACAGTTGGCCCTCCATATCCATGGATTCAATTATCCACAAATTGAACCACCCATGGCTTGATGATATTAAATATATATATATATATATATATATATATATATATATATATATATTCATTCCAAAAAAGCAAACCTTGAATTTGGCATTTTATATAAGGGATACCATTTTACTACACCATTGTATTTAATGGGACTTGAGCATCAATAGATTTTGGTGTCCATGGGAGTTCCTGGAAATAAACCCCAGTGGATACCAATGGCCAACTGTAATTCATGTGAATGAGCCCCAGATCTCCATGGCCAGAATTCTGTTGATTAGTTACAACTAGAGTAGTTCCATTAAACTAAGTGTTGAATGGTGCTTTAGTATAGGAAAATCCCACTGAATCAAAGGATCTATTCTAGATGACACAAACAGTGGGATTCAGACATGTGTCAGATGATGCATCCCCTTCCTTAACTATAGCCTCATCATCACACCCTAACTCTAAGCAACATCTTTGATAAAATGCATAGGAATCCTGACATAATTTTAAAAATACAGCTATAAAACACATTTAAATAGAAATATATTCAAAATGTATTTAAATACATTATTTGAATAAATGCCTACATTAATAAAACAGTGGGATGTTGCATATTAAATACTACATCTTAAGCATATTTTATTCAGTGTTACAAAGCTTGTTTCCCCACCAAACTTATTTTTTTTAAAAAAGTAACACTGTTGACAGCACTAGTTTTATATTCTGTAACAATAATAGAAAAATGCTCAACTTCCAGTTTTGCACTGATATGTGAAATGCAGTAGTTTAATTTTTAAAAAGAGTTCACCCTAGTCTTTTTGAAAGATAGCATCTCAACCATATAGCACACCTCAATGATATAATTAAAGTTATTCAGATGAGGAAAAAAATTGTCTAATTAAAACCATAATCCAGATCTTTACTTTTCTCTCTGACTTGTTTTGTTTAAAAAGTGCTCCTATATTTTTATACATATACATGTAAAAGGAGCTTATTTTTTATTTACTACATTTACATATTACTATTCTGTGTTAAAAAAAAAGGATCTTGTAGCTCCTTTGAGACTAACTGAAAGAACGAAGCTGGTAGTATGGGCTTTTATAGACATGGGTCTACTTCTTCAGATATATGATGCAGGGACAGATGTAGATAAGCACGCTGTGTGTGAAAATAGCAATAGAAATACAAACCTTGTGATTATAGTAATGAGGTGATAAGGTCAGTTTTAACAATGGCCATTGGGGAACAAAGGCAGGAGGAAGGATGTTTCCTAAAGCCAACTTGAGTAGATAACTCACTGGCAACGGAGCAGCTGAGCCTTGACGAGGCACGGAGGCCTAGCAGCCCTTTTAAAAGGCTGCTTTTTCACCACCTCCTCCACCGGATAACAGAACGGCCGTGGCGGCGCCGACGTGAACGGGAGGCCGAGGCGGAGGCGCTAGGGCCGCCAGGGATCAACACCTTCCCCAGCAACAACATAGCTGTGGCTGTAGCGTGGCCAGAGAGACCAGGGCCGAGGCGAAGGCGCTAGGGCCTCCAGGGACCAACATTTTCCCTTAGTAGCAATACAGTGGTGGCTGCAGTAGTAGGGGCGGGAGGGGGAGGAATGAAGTCTTTGAAATTAGTACATCTCCTCCACTGACTGGAGAGAAGCCTTCAGTTTAATCTTAGAGGCCCCTCCTATGGAGTGGGCCAGTAGCCTTACCATCCAGGAGAATAAGATAAATTTGTCCTTTGCCCTTCCTTCGCCTGAATTAACACCGCTGTATATTGACATTGAAAAATTATGTATTTTTTAAATTGTATATTTTTAATTATTGTTATTCAATCTGTTTAGTTTGATTTGTTTTTGGGGATGGGTGGGTGTGGGAAGGAGGGATGGGATTTGAATTGATTTTATTTGTTCTGATGTTTTGAAATGTTGTATGCCACCCTGATTGCCAGGCAGAGGGGCGGGATATAAATAAAAATTATTATTATTATTATTATTATTATTATTATTATTATTATTATTATTAACTTTATGAATGTTAGTAGGGGCATTGGAATGTAGCATGAGAATCAGAAAGGAGATAATAATACATTGTCTCTGTTCAACCTACTATCGATAGATTGGAGTTTGTGGATATGTTCCAGTTCTGCTGTTTCTCTTTCCAATCTTCCTTTGTAGTTTGTTTTGTTGTTCATTCAAGGACCACTGTTCTGAGGTCAGAGATGGATGTCCAGGAAGACCGAAGTGTTCTGCAACCAGTTTTTGTGTTTCCGTTTCTGATGTTTCAGTTATGTCCATTTATCCTCTAGCACAGCTTGTTTGTCCAATGTAGAGTGCTGAAGAATATTGCTGACTGAGTGTGGCATATATTACATTGGAGGATGAGTGAGTGAAAGTCCCTCTAATATTGTGGGTGACAGGGGCCTCACTAGAGGGTGTAAGGAGAGTGGGCTGCACCAGGTTACACTTTACTGCTCACCAAACATCTGCCTTTTGCACAAAAGGGCTGTGGCATTTGCCTGCATACCTTTAAAATGTTGGAGATGGTGTGAGTGGGTCGAGGCTCAGTGAGAAAAGAAAGGAGAGGCCTCAAGGGTATATTAAGGATATATATTAAATTTTTACATTAAAAATACTTTAAATGTTTATTTTAAAAAATCACATCTTACAAAATTTTAACTTTAATCACACGAAACTATGTAAATACATGTACATGCATTTAGGCTGTGCATATGGTACTGTAATTTAAAAGTATAACTTTAATTTTTGCTAGTTGTTTAAGTCACAACTATTGCCATTATATCCAGTTATATACATGAATTAGAATTTATGAGTAACATTAATACAAAAACATTACTGAGGATTCTATGTGGTGTGATATGGGAGGAGGTCAATGGGGAAGTGACACCATGAGTTATTGCAGTGGGTGACGCCAACCTTAGTGACACAGCTCATGGGTGATATCATTACATCCTTTGCTGACATTTCCTGAATACATGTGTGGGCAGAGTTGCATCTGAGTTTCTGCCATATTACTTATTCTGTTGAAGTCTTCGAGTGTTTTACATTTTAATACTCAAGTGATTTACTAATACTGAAAATTTGCCTTACTAATGAACACACTTCAAAAAGAGAAAGGAGGAGAGGAAAGAAAAGCAAGAAAATTTAGGTATCAAAATGTCCTTACTGTTTCATAAAGGTTGAGTAGGATAAGTACTGCAGGAATGATTTGGGAAAAGAAGAAGCCAGGCCTGTGGGAGGTGTTAATGCCTCAACTTTCTCTTAGAATCTAAGGGGATCCAGTTCTAAACTGGTGTGTGTGTGTGTGTGTGTGTGTGTGTATATATATATATATATATATATATATATATATATATATATATATATATATATGGTGGAGTTTTTTAGGATCGGAAAGTTCATTCAATATCAAATTGTTCTGAGGGTGAAATCAACAGTGCTCCATTTGTCATTCATTCAGTTCCAGTAGGCTTGCCCAAATCTCTGAAACATAGACAAGTCAAAGTAGTGGAAGAATGAAAGGAGACAAAGTCCCACATGATTATAGTTGTTTTATATGTTGTCTCAATACCACATGTATAGTAAATGTGTTTTTGTCTATTTTATAATAGCTCCTAAAGGCCAATTGGTGGTAAGGTAAAAACATGTTGGCCTTTATAAGAAATAAAAGATTTTGGACCATCACACAGCACATGGGACTTTGTCTCCTTTCATTCTTCCACTGTGAATACATGCTCACCAGTTTTTTGTTCTGTTCAAGTCAAAGTAGTGGACACTGTATTCGAGGCAGTGCCCTCTATCTTTTTTCTCCTCCCGAAGAAGTAAATCCATTGCTTTATATTGCATGTTGCAAGGAACCACATAATGTACCGATATTTCTGCTGCCTTACTATGTCAGTTCAGCAGCCCTCTAACTCACCACTCCCAGAGTATCCATTGCTAAGGAGAGACAAGGACATTTGACTTAAAATATGAAATAAAGGAGTATGATGATGTCTTAATGTACAGTGTAGGACTGTGGTGGTTAACATGCTAGAAAGATTAGTTTGAAAATTATACAGATTCTGTCAAGAAAATGTGTAAAGCGAATACTATAGACCAGGGGTAGGCAACCTTTCCTCTTTAAGGGCCGAGGGACTTCAGCTCCCAGAATCCCAAAGCTATTGGCCAACATGGGACTATTGGCCAACATGGCTGAGGCTTCTGGGAGCTCGACCCTTAAAGGGGAAAGGTTGCCTACCCCTACTATAGACTATGGTAATAATGAGAGTGCTAATTAACTCTGAATTACACCTCCAAGTGAGTTGCTGTATCTTCTTGTGGCTGCAATGTAAAATCTGCATTTCACAGGTGAAGTTTTTCCACCTTTACCTTGCTCCAGCCAACTTCTCCCCACCCGCCTGGGAAATTAGTAGCATTGACAGGTAGGCAAAACAAGACAGATGATTAATCTGTTTAGTTCTCTCACTGACATTTACACAGTTAATTGTGTAGTATTGATGCTCCTTAAATGGGCCTGAATATTAATGGAAGATTTGGTTGAACTTGAAAGCTGTTTGTTTAGGAAAGTCACTGGAGAAATAAGAATGCTTCATCAATTTCAGATTTCCATCACAGATTTTATGACATATCATGGAACATAAGTGTTTTTTATGACTTGTAAAACTGGCTTCAATATTTTACATCCTATGCTTGAAAGAATCCTGATTGGCAGTTGATTAGCTTTTTTGCTCAAGTCATTATCTTTTTGAGTGAAATTAGTTGGCTAGAAAATTGCATTGTAATTCACCAGTGGAAGCTAACATTTCAAAAGCCTGCTCATGATGGTGAACCCTTTATCTTTCCAAATGCAACTTGACTTTTTCCCCCAAGCATGTTCTAGTAAAAATCTACTGTATGTTGTGATATACTGGTAAACATCCAATTATGACATTCTTTATGCCAAATCATTATCTTGGAGAAGAGTCTAGCAAGTGCTGTTCTCATGCAAGCCCTATAAAAATTAATAGGATTTTAGAAAATGGTTGCTCAGTGGAGAATACCAAAGATTAACATCTGTTCTGTTGGTGGTTCTGTTCTTCCTCAGATAATTTTAAAATATGTAAATAATACAACCTAATTTGGAACATCAGTTAGGAGCATTCTTTGTGAAACCTGCCATATGTACTATGAACAGAGCATCTGCTGAAGGATCCATGGGCTTCTAGTCATCTCTACATGGAGCATATCAATAAGAAAGAAATCACAATAAACATACCAATACATATGCATTATCTCATGGGAAAATACCATGACTGTATTTTTTCATAGATATATGTAAATGTAGTATATATAGTCCTGTAATTACTCTATTATATATAATCAGTGTTATGTATGAAACCTTACCTGTGTCATATCAGCATCTCATGCTGTACAGTTAGACTTTTGACTTAACTCTGTTTTAGGGCTGTAGGCTGAGGAGAAACAGATCAGGGCAGAGGTGAGTAGCATGAGAAGGATTGTTCTTCATGTTTTCTGTTCCTTGGCTTAAGAGATCAATTGGCCTTTCTTGTAGGCATCAACACAAAATATGTAGGGGCAAATGCCTATTAAGAACAGCAGCAGAATTTTTCTTCAGAGTTGAACGTGTTCAGTTGAGATGCACACATTTAGACAATAAGGAGTTGAAGAGATTTTACCCATTGATGAGTAGCAACCAAAAAAGGTGTTTTGCCCAGTGAATACAGATGCCTTGCCTTCCTGTTTTTGTGTATTTAAATGTTTAGTTTATTTAGTACACAAAATCTTTTGTTATGTGTTATTTGTCAAGAAAAAAATATACCAGTGCTAGTATGTTAAGAGTGCTGACTTCTATGACATTTTCGGGGAAAGGACTCCCTGTCTCTTGAACCAAATACATATTTATATATATTTATCTCACAGCACTATACCTTGATCCTCCATTTTTCTTTGTGCAATAGGTTGCATTTCCCCCTGCTTGTAGAGGATTAACACCATAATGAATTAATACCATTAATACCATAATGAATACCTCATTTTTGTACCCATTTGGGTACTTCCTGCCCATCTTGGCAACTTCATATCCATGCCCATCTTTTCCAGTCAAGATGCTTCACTTTTGCACTTTGTGTAGTTGATTGTATTTTGAAGTCTATTTTATAGAGTTACAGGTGCAATAGTATATATTTTTCTTCCAGTATATCACCTCTTCCCAACTCCTTATTTCAAATCTGTATTTCTAATATTGTCATAGACATTCTGTAAATCAATAGTATAGAAGATGGAACAGAAAACAATTTCATTTCAGTGACTCCTGCAGCAACTGTTATGCAGCTGTTATTTTGACTTACCTGTTCCTAGCACTTTGATATGTTTACTGCATTTGAAATGTAGTTCATCAAGTCTACACAGCAAATACTCGGTAGAAAAAGGGGAAGTGGCAGTTGTAATTAGTTGAGAATGTTACAGTATAATTTGATTATAAATTAATGCCTTGATACATTTTGAAAATCTGACTCTTATCATGCAAGCTTGTTCTAGGGCAGACTTTTCCAACAGATGCTATAATTTAACTTTAGACATTGGCTTGATGTTTTTAGAATAAATATTGGGGAAAATTCTTGACTGTCATCAAAATTCTTGACAGCCTAACTATTGCTACACATCTGGATGATGAACCATGTGCTTACAGATACAGAACTACCTGCTCACACTGTTTTCCATCCTCATTCATTGTGAAATTATTTTTACTTCTTGCTGAATCTGTGCCTATTCTTTTTCTGCTTTTCTGCTTTAAATTTTTTTAATTATAGAATGTTTTAAACTGTTGTCTTTTAATTTGTTGTACTCCGCCTCGATTGCCAAGCGGAGGGGCGGGTTATAAATAAATAAATTATTATTATTATTATTCCCCCTAGATGTAATGACAGCAGAGACTACTGCAGGCCTAAAAGTGGTTTAACATATAGGGATGTTTGTTGTTGGTGGTGTTGTTAGATGACTCGTGGCGATCCTCTGTATGAGACATCTCCAAGAACCCCTGTCCTCCCCTGCTCTGCTTGTCTTGCAGATTCAGGCCCATGAACTGCCTAGTTGAATCTAGCCATCTGGTGAATCTAGCCATTCCTCTCCTTCTTCTACCCTTCACCTTTCCTAGCATTATTGTCTTTTCTAAAAAATCATCCCTTCTCATGGTGTGAGTAGAGTATGACAGCCCGTTTAATCATCTTGGCTTCCAGGGAGATTTCAGACTTGATCTGTTCAAAGAGCCATTTGTTTGTCTTTTGGCCTGTCCATGATATCCTCAGCACTCTTCTCTAGCACCACATCTCAAATCAGTTGATTTTCTTTTTAACTGCTTTCTTTACTATCTAGCTCTCACATCCATATATGGTAGTGGAGAAAACAGTGGCTTGGGGTATCTTTACTTTAGTGTTCAGTTGTATATTTTTACTGTTTAAGATCTTGTCTAATTCTTTCATAGCTGCCCTTCCATTCCTAGTCTTCTTATTTTTTGACTGCATTCTAATTTCTGATGTACATCAAGACAAATGTGCATGGATTTGTTTAAATTAGATAATAATAATAATAATTTTTTATTTATAGCCTGCCCCTCTGCACAGCAACCGGAGAGGGGTACAATAATATTTAAAAACAGAACAGGTGTACACAAATATCTGTAATACCTTCATGGAGGTCTCCTGGTTTTAAGATTAGTAAAGGAGTGGACACATATATGGTTCTCACCCCCATTTAAGTCTAGGTCAGCAGCCGCAAGGGAAAACTTCCTTAAAACTATACATAGGTGGTACCTTACCCCCATCCTGCTATCAAAAATGGTACAGAGTTTCCCAGTGAGCTGCTGGAGAGGGTGCAAGGACACTGGCTCCTATATCCACATGTGGATTGAATACCCCAAGATACAGGAATTTTGGCACCTAGTTCTACACTAGATCTCATGTATTACATGCAAACCCTGTACTTTTGTCCAGCCCTGATTTTACTCTTGGTGTTTATTGATAGAAATGCTTAAGTATGATTGCTTTTTTCCTCACAGCTGCGAGACTTGAGGTGGCTAAATGTTGGAAACATGGGGATCTGTCTTTTGAAGGTTGGTGGGAAAGGGTATGGAACCTATGGTTAATAGAAAAACTTATCACTACAATGAGATTTTGTAATGGACATTCAAAACAGGACACTTTTTATAGGATTGGAGGCTCTTTATTGAATTTGTAAATGAACCTTCACACCACCTCCAACCTCCGGACTCTCACAACAACTTCTGGAAGGACACTTTACAACTCAATGCAAAGACTGAACTGACTCCAAACAAATCCCATTCAAGGAATCCTGCAAACTAATGATCACTGAGTTACATCACATCCTATGGTTGTTATGTTTGTTGTTATGTTGCACTGTAATGTTTAACTATCTTATAAAGACTTGAAAATCAATAAAATAATTTTTAAAAAGATTAGTAAAGGAGAAATCTTGTTGTTCATAGTCAAGTTGTAATGTCTTGCAAGTGTGTGTTAAGGAAACAGTTGGTACCAATATAAAAGACCGTAATGGACATTCTGGTACTTCTCCAGTAATAATGAAATTTTCTTAAGTTCTCCTTTGTGATCTCTGTGACTAGCCCATATGCTTCTTATGTCTGTGCAGAACTATAATTGGACCATGCAGAACCTGGGGAGACACACTAGGGAACAAAATGCCTCTGGATCATTTGATTGCTTCTAGCAAATAAATGTTTTGTGCTGCCACAAGAAAGGGACTCACTGAAGGTAGATAAGGCTAGCATGTTATTTTCACTATATTGTTTTATACCACAACCTAAGAGGATGATAAACTTTTCCATACCTGATTGATTGAATAGACATTGAAGCATCTCAACACACCTGTCAGGCCAGAAGAATGTAATTTCTAGTCCTTTCTATGGGCCTCTGTTCTCTGTCATCATCACTAGACATTATGGGCCTTAACGTTTTGAGGAAGAGCTAAAAGTTGCATCATTTTTGAAACTTCTTGGAACCACACCCTAGTTTGCTGAATGAGTCCGCCCTTTCTGGCCTAAAGACTGCTTTTATCTTTGCCAAAGTTCAATTCACCTTGTTTCTTTGGTGGAAGCGTAAAGAAACAAGCAATTAAACAACCCACTCACTACACAAAATGCAGTGCTGTGAAGAGTTTTTAAATATTACAAGACTATATGTGTGATATTCTAATACAAAATAATCCTATCAATTGCTATGCCTAATCACAGCTGATTATCACAGACTGATTTCTTCCCATCAACATTTCTAGCCAGCATAGCTAATGGTGAGAGATAAATGGAAGTTGGAATCCTAAAATATCTGGAAGTCACACATTCCTTATTCCTAGAGCAGAAACTAGGCTCATCTCTCTCTTGTGTCTAGCGGAGATGGAAACTTTGGTGGTGTGCATGTTTTGACAAAGGTATGGCAATACCTAAATAAAAATATGACCCCCATGCTTCTGTGACAGCAAGGTCAGACGGTGGGGTTGGGACTATTGTGTCATGACTTGAGAACATATGATGGTAGTCTCTTCTTTATGTTTAGAAGATAGCATACATCAAACAGGACTTTAGACGCTCTGTTCATAATAATAGGAATCATTCAGTCCTGCAGATCTTGTTGGAGCACAGTTCCCTGTATTTCCCAACATGGACTGTGCTGGCTTGGACTGTTGGGAGTTGCTGCATTCCCATCCCTGCACAGTTCAAAAATTAGCAGTTTGTGCTATCACGAGAATTTGGTACCATCATAAACCCATGGTGTTAGAACAGAGATGTACGACCTTTTCATTTTGAAAGGTGGAACTGGGGAAATGCTCACCTACTCACCCATGCCACCAGTCTTGTAACTGAAGAGTAACTTCCTGCCTTTTGGCGAGAAGTTGGGGCTCCTGCTTTGGGAGTAAGAACAGGCTCAGAAGAGAGGGAGAGGATAAAGCTAGAAGAATGGAGTCTTGGCAGGCACTGTGAGTTAAAAGAGGCTGTGGTCAACATTACTTTTCAGATTCTGAACCTCTTGTTCATTGTCCAGATCCCTTGGTAGGCTGAATTGAGTCACTTTTGTTCAGCATATTCATGGGCAACTATGCTGGCCATGCAGCAAAATTCAGCAAAATAAAAAATCCAGCAATAGTTTTATTGGTCAGCCAATAAATTTGTTATTTTATTTTGCAAAGGTAGAGGGACAAAGTTTTGACAAATGGAGCAAGAATGGGAGCTCTCTTATTCAGACCTCTCTCAGGCGGTACACACCTTCATTTTGTTTCCTCCTTTCCTGCCAGTCCCCACCCGACTTTACTGAGTGGATTGAGGCTCATGAAGATTGTATGTTTCTGATTGCCAAGTCGGTGTACCTAAGGCAGGGTTCAGCAACCTACGGCCCCCCGAGGTCTTTGGACCGGCCCCTGCCAACCCCCCCGCTCCTGCGCGCACTACTGCCACACCACTGCCATGCGTGTCGCGGCTGCCATTTTGTTTTCCAAAATGGCAGCTGTGGCTTGTTCACGCATGCACAAATGAGTTGCGGCCACCATTTTGGAAAACAAAATGGCGACGGTGGCACGTGCAGCGGTGGTGGTGGCAGAGGGGGGGGTCAGTGGGGGCCGGGCACGTGAGCGCGCGTGCCGCCATTTCCCCCCCCCCATCAGCCCACAGAAGACCTGGGGATCCCCGAACTGGCCCCAGGTAAAAGGAACTTGCCGACCCCTGACCTAAGGAAACAAATTAGAGGATATTAGCTTCAGCCCTAGCAAGAGCAAAAGAAGCAGGTCCCTTTTGTCCTTCTAATAAACAAAGATGATATTTCAAGCTTCAGGGACAGAGCTGGGGGAAATCTATCTGTTTGTATTATGTATGTATGTGTGTGTTAGAACACCTATGGAAGTCTACATGGAGTTCCTGGTTGTGAGCTCCTGTGGTAGATTCAGTTGGATGGGTCAGACCCTTGGATAGTACCTTTAAAGTTTGGACTAGAATCCTGAGCAGACTACTGCCTCTCACTGAAACGGAGGCCACTGGTCTCCATTTGCTAGGGTGGTCATCATTTCAAGAGGAGTCCAGGAAAATTAATCGGCTTGCTTGCTTGCTTGCTTATTCATTTCTAACATGTACACCTTGCACCTTCTTTGCCAGCTGGCATTCCCTGAGCAGCTTACAAAAAATAAATAAAAATAAAAAATTACAAAAGCCAGAATAACAAACAGCAGTCTAAAACAACCTCACGCATAGACTCCTTCAGTTAAATGCCTGCAAATGTGAATAGTCCATTGCCAGCACGTTTGCTGAAAAAAATGAGTGCAGGTCGGTGGCAGAATGTCTCCTAGTTTCTCTCATTCAATGCCAGCCAGATGGCAGCTGCAAAGACAAAGTGATGTGTGAAGACACCCTGTGTTATCAGGTATGGCCAGTGACATCTCTCCCCACCCCCAAAGTATTTGTGACATTCCAGATAAAAATGGAGGTTACGTCATCGTGTTTGTGACATGGTATCATTAGTTCTTTCCTGACTTTGTGGATGTAGTGTTGCTATTAAAATTTTCTGGATTCAGGGACTACAGCTTTGTAGTTCAGCATCTTGGATTTTGTTCTCTCATTCAACCTGTAGATGTGGTGATTGTCCAATTATTGAAAAGTTTCACCCAGGCTAAAACATCCTAGGACAATATCAACCCCCGCCTCACAGTTTACCCCAGTTCCTGAGTGAACTCCAAAAGTTAATTTTCTAGCTAAATGAGGGCAATTAGCTGCTAGCTCCACAGTTACCATGAATCAAGTTCGGTCTGTTTCCCCCTTCCTCCTCTTCTGTCTGAATGTGTAAATGAAGCAGATATACTTGAGGTTAGGGATGACAATACAAAGAATGGCATTTACTCTAGGTAAGCTAAGTTTGATAGTCTAAAAGGAGAATCTCAAGCGGGGATAACCCATGAATAGCTGATGGATGATACATTTTCATAAGGAATAATTTTATACAGGTGGAATTTAGAGAAGTTGAGTTTTTACACTAGAGAAAAACAGCATGTCCAGTCTGGAGTCAGAGGAAGATGGGCCCACTAACACTTTTCAGCAGCTCATGACAGTAGAAGTAAAAGGTGAGAAGCAGGCAAGGTTTCCATCATATTCCTGATAGGCAAAAGCATTAAAGGGAAGTCCAACCTGAGCTGTGGAGGAAACATGAAATCTAACAGGAAGGTTGTTTGTTGTGTAATGCAAAAGGAAGCCATTGGGCAAACATACTATTTTTTTAGGTGACAGACGTTTTAATTGTCTCAGCCCTTTCTCCACAGTATTTACTTTGGGCATTTTAATACCTCAGTTTGGATTGCAGAATAATGTATTTTGTTATATTTGCTCTTCATGTAGAAGGGTTTTCGTGAAAGAACTGTCATCATATTATGGCTCTCCCCTCCCCTTGCTGTTACAAAAGAATATTTGTTAGCTGTGAATACACATCAGTGTTCTTGTAGTATTTAAATCCTTTGCTTAAGGAAGATAGCAGAATGAGAACCTTTGGCCAGGGGCTGAAGGTCTGCTTCACGGCTGGTCTAGAAAAGAGATCAAAAGAGAGTTTCGGCCAAGGTAAGAAAATGTATATTAAATGCCCATCTTGAAATACGACTTTTATTGTTAGTGCTCAAACTCACCTACTTATTGATCATTTACTGCCTCACAGAAAAAAGGTTCTACAGATGCATCCGCTACTTGAATACAAAGGCAAACATCTTCAAGACCACCTCCAAGAACAGGAAAAATAAGATTTCTTAGGTCCAAAACACACTACAGAAATACTCGTTTGAAACTGCTTTAACTGCTCTGGCTCAGTGCTAGGGAATCCTGGGAATTGTAGTTTATTGTAGCAACAGAGCTCTCTGACAGAGAAGGCTAAATATCTCACAAAATTACAACTGCTAGAATTCCTTAGCACTGAGCCAAGGTAGTTAAAGTGGTCTCAAACGGGATTATTTCTGCAGTGTGTTTTTGACCTTATTTATAAAAGCTATGAACTATGCAGCAGTAGCAGTATCCCTTTCTTTAGCAATTAGTAAGTGACACGTTTACTAAGACAGAGGCGACACTATGAACAATCTTAGAAAAATCATGATGGTACATTATAGAATAATAATACTTTGCATATGTATAATTACCACTGTCTCAGGACAATAAAGTGCTTTCCCATAAGTTAGTTCTGTAGCAGTCACCTAACTTTGCATCTTTGTTCGGTGGATGAATGTTTTCAGTGCACAGAGGGAAAAATTGAGTATGTTGAATTGTTGTTTTTCTCTTTAAAGTATTAAAGAATCACCTCAAAAATGCCTGGATTTTCAGAATATAATGGGAATACATTCTTTGTACGTTGTTTTCTATACTTTGAATACATCAGACTAGGTTGTTGTGGTCTGGTAATTTTCAATGCTAGTTCATGCTGGTTAATTGGTAGATAGTATGCTGTTCTGTACAACTGCTTCCATTTGTCATCAGTGTTGCTTCATTCAAAAATGATCTAGAACAAGCTGTGCAGGCTTTTGTAGACTATGTAGGGATTTTTTTTTATCACATTGTGATTCTTAGAGCAAAACTTGAGACTTGAATTATAGGCGTGTTTGCTTTTTAAAAATAAATGTATTTATTACATATGGGGTTTTAATTTAACCTGTGTATCATGCTCTTTGCCTGTGTTTGTTCACAAAATTTTAAAAAAAATTAAAAACAAGGAAGGAGTAGCAGTTCCAGGAAGCAGCTGTAAAATATAAATAATTTCAATTAACTCTGTATAATTCAAAAACATGTGGTTGATCCTGTGGGAAAAAGAACAAGAGACTAAACCCTTTTTAGGATTTGAAGATGTTCATGATGACTGTGATGGCTGATGATGATGATGATGCACCTTCTGTGTATATAGCATTTTTTTCTTTTTCTAGTGGAAAAAGAAAATAAAGAATGTTTTTTTGTAATATGCACAGGGAAATGATACAATGGCTCCAGTCAGTCAGTATTGGGAGTAAGTTTTGAGGAAATAAACAAATCTATAATTTGACTGCCACAGGTTTGTGTCACTTTTGCTGTACTTTAGCAGGGATTTATAATTTGTGATTTTACATAATTTATAATTTTAGATATACCTGTATGCAGTTTATGGTATTTGTAATTTATGACTTTTAATTGTGTTATTTTCTGTACGTTCATGGATGCCTTGTACTCAAAGTATGAAGAGTGAGTATATATCGGATAGATGGTGACAGTGATGGAAGGCAGGATAACACGAATAAAGCCAGTACGTGGCCAAGTCTTTATCATACCTGTCCATCTAAGCGCCTTTATAGACTGCCAGAAATAATGCAGCTTGAGTCCACTTTCACTGCCCTGGCTCAGTGCTAGGGAATCATGGGAACTGTATTTTTTTCTAAGAGATTGAGCCTTCTCTGTCAGAGAGCTCTGGTACCACAATAAACTGCACTTCCCATGATTCCCTAGCACTGAGCCAGGGCAGTTAAAGTGGACTCAAGCTGAATTATTTCTAGCAGTCTGTAAAGGCACTAAGTCATATTTGGCTTCTAGTTGCTTGCCATCCAGTGTTAGCACAAATGTTTTGGCTCTGAAGGGTAAGGATTCAGTGAAGGTCTGTCTAAGTCAGGGGTAGGCAACCTTTCCCCTTTAAGGGTCGAGGGACTTCAGCTCCCAGAAGCCTCAGCCATGTTGGCCAATAGTCCCATGTTGGCCAATAGCTCCTGGGATTCTGGGAGCTGAAGTCCCTCGGCCCTTAAAGGGGAAAGGTTGCCTACCCCTGGTCTAAGTGCTCATCATCTTATATCAGTCTCTGCACTGAGACTGATACAGTATGCAACTGATATGACCGTCACACTTTTTTTGGGATTCAGAATAGCTTCCCCATCCCACAATTAAGTAAGAGCTGTCTTCCACACCATCTGTCTGAGGCATATATAAAGGGGTGAGCTTTCAATATTTTTCTTTCATTCAGTCAGTTAAAAAACATAAACAGCAAGAATGTGTTTGCATTCTGATTGCTCAGAGGTCTCTGTGATATCCTTTCTTTCAAACCATTGGGGCATTTCTTCTGTATAGACTGGCATCTAGTTAATGTGGTGTGTTAGAGATAGGATTTATTTATACACACCCTGGGTTTGCTTTGGCATCTTGTGGAGGTCTTTAAAAACAATCTTGCTGTCTTTCCATTGCTCATTATATGGGAAAACAGATCAAACCATTTCAACGAACATCATTGTTGTTACGCTACTTGGTGCCAAGAAATCCTTGTCAGAGAAGAAATCTTTTACCACTGTTATCATGAAAGTCGTATTTTCCCACTCTTATAAAACAGTGGTTTGGCTGGTTATTCCTACTGTACAAGCTAAGCAACAACATTTTAATTGGTGTTTCTATTCAGATTGTATCTGAAGATTTGAACAGATATACTTATACATCTTTAGTCAGGGACTCAATACTGCAGTCATGTCATATGCCTGGTTTTCTGCTGTCTGGCACCCTCTTGATGCTTGGATGACACTCACCATTCCCAGCCACTATGGACAATGTATGTGTTGCTTGAGGTTATAGGAACTGCAGTCCAACACATAGGAGCCCTGGTGGCGCAGTGGTTAAATGCCTGTACTGCAGCTACTCACTCACAAACCATAAGGTTGTGAGTTCAGTACCAGCCAGGGCTCAGGTTCGACTCAGGCGTGCATCCTTCCGAGGTTCCTAAAATGAGTACCTGGATTGTTGGGGGCAATTAGCTTACAGTTGTAAACCACTTAGAGACTGTATAGCGTGGTATGAAGCGGTATATAAATGAAGCTGGTATTGTTATTAACCTAAGCTAGCGCACAGCAGCAGCCTCCTCACCATTTCTTCTTCTGTTCCTTTAAGTCAGGGGAAGAGTCATGTGGCACTCCAGATGTTGCTGGATAGCAACTCCCAGCATTTCCTCACCTGTAAGCTGTGCTTGCTAGGACTGATGGGAATTGCTATCCCACAACATCTGGAGCTTATAACCATTCTCACTACTGTACCATTTTCACTACTGTTTTAAATGAAGGAGGAGGAAAGAGTCAAAAGAATAGAAAAAGATGGAAATCAATGAGCACGGGCAGCAAAAAATCTAGGGAATCCCTTGTTATAACCTCAGGCTAAAAGTGGCCCCTGCATCTAAATGCTTTTCTTTTGTACAGTTAGGGATGATAGAGGGTGAGATATAGAGCTGTGAGTGCAACTAGACCTTCCCACCCCATATTTGAAATTGCTGTCCTTTTCAGTCAGAGGATCCTATTGAACAGCTTGAAGTATGGAGCGCAAGCGATACAGGTGGTGGTGGGGACAAAGAGTAAAGGAAATCAAAGACGCCTATTGTGCATGACTAGAATCCATTCCATTAATATAAAAATTTCTCTGGATCTCATCCAGTGGATTGTTTTGTATTTTGACTGGTAATTCTCCACCACTTGTTTTTTCATAGCAGGTAGAGAGCAAAGAACTAAGAAGTGATCAGTTATCATTTTTATTTGATTGATTCAGAATAAGGAAATAGGAATTTAG
This sequence comes from Phrynosoma platyrhinos, assembly GCA_020142125.1. Lineage (NCBI taxonomy): Eukaryota > Metazoa > Chordata > Lepidosauria > Squamata > Phrynosomatidae > Phrynosoma > Phrynosoma platyrhinos. The sequence goes on along the minus strand of CM034701.1, from coordinate 223,393,158 downwards.
AGTTCTTGGAGTATTAATATGTTATAGATCTTTAGTCTTACTTCTTGGGAAATGCTTGACAAACACTGCAGTATTTCTGCCTTCTCTTCAGGAAAGCTATCTAATCCATTGACCTGGACATATACAGTTGCCTCTCCATTTTCACAGAGGATTCATTCTGGACCACCACCACCCTGTGAAAATGGAAAATTGCCAATATTCAAGCCCCATTGGTTTGAATGGCACCCATGCGCACCCTGTTTCGTCCATTGTGTCCCTCTCCACCAGGGAACGGGTGAGACTCCAGACTCCAAGTCCACGAAAATGGAGGGATGCCTGTGTATATTTCTTGCTAGCGAATAGGTGGGAAGTAATCCTGTCCTCTTCTTACATATGTCTGAGAGCACCTCTTCAATTTAATTGTAGGACAAAAGTGTAGTACATATAAGGAGTGTGTCTACGGCTGGTTGAGAGTTTAAGCTTTTTAAAAAATTAATCTATGGCTAGAGGGCCACAAAAAGTATAGTAAAGGAAAAGCTACAAAGCATAAAGAAAGCAAACTATGTTTTGCATTCCCTTATCTATTGCCCAGTAACCTCCTTTTACAGTATATTAAAGCTGTACTTAATAGTCAGTTAGCTTAGGTCCCAAACATCTGTTGGAGAAATTGATATGTATTTCTGACAGTAATAGTTTCCTCACATCTTACTTCCAAATGTTATAAAAGAATTATTTTGACAGTCAGAGGATTTTTCACGTTATTAATTCTCTTAAGCTCTCTTACTTGAGAACAGTTAGTGCTCATCACTTTCACAATAACTGCCTTTTATATTCAAACACTCAGCACTGAAGCTATGATAAACAAAGTTTGTGTTTACTAGATACCTATATAAATGCATTTAGACTATCTTGGGAGAAGGAGGAGGAGAAGGATGAGGAGGAGGTGCAAATACACTTTCCAGACCCTGTCTGGCCTTATCATAGTGTATAAGAAGAAGAAGAATCTCTGTGTTGCAGTAAAGAGCATACTGGACATAAAACTATTGCTTTCCTTCTACAAACAGAGATGCCTCCTTCTGAAGCACTGTGTACATGGTTTTAATCCCTTTGTTCATACATCTGAAGGTATCTCAGGTTTCAGGAATGAATTTTGAGCAGCTGTCATTTTGAAAGTGCTGGTGTGACTTGAAGGCCCTTTTGCTGGAATTTTTGGCTTTGAAATTAAACATGTGGAGCCTTGGAGAGAAAAGACGGCATTCCTTTGATACATTACAAATACTCTCTCTTTTGTCTTTGAGCAGTTTGCTTTGGTGTGTAGTGAAGTAGTTTATGTAGACCAGTGTGACTAAATGGAGTGAAAGAACTGGGGAAATAGCAGTATAACCACCACATCTACTATAGCAGAAAGGGGAACTGAGCCATGAATATCTAATAGGGTGCAGTGATGACCATGCAGGTGTTGCTTTTAAGAGCATCCTAGTAACAGTTTAACAGTTCTATTCCTTATGGGATTAATGGAGCCTCATGTGCTCAGAAAGTCATATCACAATCTAGGAAAGTATGCTATTTATCTCTGGGTGTTTTCCTCCCCGGATGTCTTTAGTAGATATGACAAGAAAGTGACACCATGTTGCTGTGTTCTTGTTTGCCTTCAAGTTGTTTCCAAGTTATGGCAACCCTATGGTGAGCCAATATGGGTGTTTCTTGGCAAGATTAGTTCAGAGGGGATTTGTCTTTGCCTTTGCCTTCATCTGAGGCTGAGAGCATGTGACTTGCATAAGGTCACTCAGTAGGTTTCCAAGGCTGAGTGGGATTTCAAACCCTCTTATCTAGAGGCATAGTCCAATACTCACACACTACACCATGCTGGCTCTGACACCTGTAGTATAGCCTTCAGGCCTGAATTGTAAATACCCACATATGTAGATTGTATTTATATTAATTTTTGATTAAAATTACTAGTCATCCATTTTAAAATATGGTCTGAGCAGTAATATAAAACAAATATATGTTGAAATACAAAACAATTAAAATGAACAAATTTAGACTAGTCAATGAAATAAAGCATGAAAGGGAAGCTTTATACAGCATTGTAAGCTAGGCATCTTCTTTAGTAGTATAAGCAGACCAATCCATTTTAAATGGATGATGTTAACATATAAATATCCTCAGTCTATAGTATCTCCATCCTTATGTTGAAATTTGCATTTTTTAAAATTAAGGTTGGATTTTCTTGTGTTTGGTGGTGGTAGTCAACAGGCATGCCAGAATTCAATTTAAGCCTATAATTGGTCGGATAGCTTCAATTTGCACCTGCTTTAATTTCAGCTACCAAAGGCATAGTCAAAGAAAAATACAGTTGCCCCTCTGTTTTTGCGTACTTTGAGTCCATGGTCTTGGATTGGCAAGCCCCAATGGCTAAAATGGCACACACGGCCATTCAAGTGGGGCTTGAATATCTGCGAGTTTTCGTTTGTGTGTGTGTGTTTGTGTATGTGGGGTCTGGAATGGATCCCCCACAAAAATGGAGTGACAACTGTAATAGTGAATACTTACTCTATAAGAGTTCTTGTGCAAAATTTTACATTGCTCCAATGGATACTTGAGTTCTTAATGAAATGCTAAATTTTTGTTCAACATTTAACAAGAAAGGGCTTGTAGGGGTTCTATTATTAATGCATCTTGGATGATTCGTGAAGGGATAAGAAACCTTACATCCATTTTGTGGTGCTCCTAGGGGCAAAGCAGATGAGCAGCAAGGAATGGCCCCTGGCTGTGATTGCAACAAACACACGGCCCGCTTCCAAAGTGGGCCACCACGGTTCCAAGCCGGCAGTCAGATTATTCAGGCTCCTTTTTGACCCGGTCCAAAGGACCAGATCACAGCATTGGAGTGGCTTCTGGCTGCTTTGGGGATGTGTTTCATTTGAATACCATTCCCCCACAGAAGCTGGAAGCTACATTTGGCCCGTGTGTGTCAGGCCTCAGTTGCTTTTACAAACCTGTTCTTACTTGGAGGCAAATCATTGTATTTTACACCAGTCTAGTTCCTTCAAGTTTGGGCCTAAATACCCTAAAGGTCCCAGATTCCATCAGCTAAGCAAGGGCAGCCCTGACAGTACTTGGATGAGAGACCACAAGTGTAGACTGTATTTCAGAGGAAGGAACTGCCAAAACAATCTCTTGAGTATTTGTTTCCAAAGAAAACCCTATGAAATTCGTGGGGTTGCCATAAATCGGCAGACGACTTGAAGGCACATTCATACACACACACGCTAGTTCCATCAAGCAGTCCTTGAGAAAAGCCCCAAATTACAAAACATGAGATCAGTTTCAAATTGGATTAACTTGTATTCTTGACAGAACTAGTTTATAAGCTCCTTGAGAAAGATGTATTTTCAAGCAGAGATTTAATAGCTGAGCAAAACAGAAGCGTTCAATGCTTTAATAACAAGAGGCAAGTTTTTTGGGGGGGGGGGGCATTAGGTAGTTTTTTCTTTTTCTGCTCCAGCAGAAATAAATATTTTACTGATTTAGCTTGTATGGACTTATTTATTGCAAAAGTGCATAAACAAATAACTAAACTTGTTTTTTAACAAGAGGCAGAACGATACCCAAACACTAGAGACTCCTGCCAATGCAAACTAATTAAAATTATATATACAATAGTTCAATGGATCAGACTAATGGACACAATAATTAGAAGAAATCTTCACATGTAATCTGATTAAAGTATTCTTTGATCTTTGAGGGGAGGAGTTTTAGCTTTCCTAAACAACCATGGTTTAAGGGAATTTCAGTTTAAGAAAGCATTTTAAATAGGTATATGAGACAATAAATATGTTAAAATTATGATTTTTTTGTTAATTTGTGGTTCAGTCTGTTTAGCAGCAACAGCAGCAATACAGCAGCAACAAGCATGTACTCCACAGGTATTTGGAAATAATAATTATATCTGAGCTTTTGGTAAATAAACAGGATACATTGGTAGGTTAAAAAAACCTTAACTTTATCGTTACATCTAGGTTCTACAAAATAACTAATCAGTAGAGAAAACTATACTTTGGTACAGAGGTCCCTAAGATAGCTGACCTCCATGTGTGCAAGTAAGAAGAAAAACATCTTTAGGATCAAAGTCTGGTTTCTGTGCCCATGCTTGGTAAGAACAGAGAGGAAAGTGTGCTAGCACATAAAGAATCATAAAACTTTATTACCCTCAGGAAAAGGAGGAGTATGAGAATTGACCGCTTCACAAGCAACACTGACCACAGAGATATACATCAGTGTTTCTGTGTAGAGCACCCCCTTCTCAAGGAAACACACAAGTATTGATGCTAATAGTCCAACAAAATATGACCCAGTACCCTTAAGAGCCTATAGAAATATTCAAGAACAAAGCAGCCCCTGACTGTTCCCCTAAACCGAAATCGACATTATAGCAAATTAACAACATAGCAAAGGTCTGCTGGGCAGGGAAGAGTAAGTTAATAAATTCAGGTCTTGAAGTGACATAAGCTAAGTGAGGTAATCTTTTTTATTATTTCCTTTTATTATTATTTTTATTATTATTTTCTGTTCCTGCATGGCAGGGCGTTGGACTGGATGGCCCTTGTGCTCTCTTCCAACTCTATGATTCTATGATTTGTAAATTATTAAAATATTTATATCCCATTGTATATCATGGAACCTTGAGGTGGCCTACTTATGAAAGTGATCCAAACCATTCAAATCAATTCAGATTTAAAAACAAAAACATTTTTCAACAGGTTCAAAATATTAAACAAGCTAACATGTTAAAATAGCTCAAAATGTTAACAGCTTAAAAACATATACATGGACATTTGGGGGATAGATCAGTTTAGCCCTAAAGGCTGTGATAAAAGCCCTGTTTTAACTTGATATCTAATCTGTGGAGCATATACACAATGTGGAAGCCGATAGAAACATAGGAAGTTGTCATACATTGTCACTTCATTGGTCCCTCTAGCCCAGTATCAACTGGGAACAGGTTTCAGGGTGGGTTCTTTCCTAGTGAGAGCCAGCGTGTGTACAGGATTCAAAACAGGATTATGATTCTGGAGACCAGGGCCCCTGCTTGGCCATGGAAACCCACCAGGTGGCCTTGGACATGTCACACTCTCTCACCCTCAGAGAAAGGCAAAGGCAAACTTCCTCTGAACAAATCTTGCCAAGAAAACCCAG
>CM034701.1:223339624-223387877 GCA_020142125.1 Phrynosoma platyrhinos | reverse complement strand
TGGCCCTTGTGGTCTCTTCCAAATCTATGATTCTATGATTCTATGATAGGTTTGCTTTAGGGTAGCTATAAATTGGAAACAGCCTAAAGGCACACAAGAACAAGTCTTTTTTAACCCTACCTGGACAGACCAAGACCTGAACCTAGGAGTTTTTGCATGCAAACATTTTGCTTTGTTACTGATTTATTGATCCCTGACTGATATAATGGTCAAAGCATCCTTCCCCACACCTCTACACTAACAGAGCAAATGGCATTTGGAGCTGAGTGTTTTTCATGAATTACTGCAGTCTATCCAACAGAGTTATTTTCATTCTTATTGCTTATCTCAATTCAAAAATTACTATGCAAAGTCCATGTTTCATCAAAGCAGCAGTCATATCTGACTAATAGAGGCTTGACCTTTTACTAACCTTGGTTTCGTTAGGCTAGAATGCACTCAGATGGCAAAAAATAAGTGGGTGTAGCCAGTGGATGAATAGATACATGATGTACCTTCTAATGAACCATAAACTGAAGATGTTCCTCGTTACTATTTCTTATATCAGATGTTGTACAATATATGAAATTACTTGAGTGTATATCTTACCCAGTAGAACACTCAAATATAAAGTTAGTCTTCTTTATTATGTGGAACTGCATTAAAATGCTTCAGTGCTGAATGTGACCCTTTACCCTTCTGTTAATGTTTTGCCTCTGTTTTCAGGGGTGACATAGCCAAATAAACCTGATTCTATACTGACATTTTTGAGTCTACAGAGAATAGAATGGCATGTATGCAACTGGCCACTTGCATTTTTTTGTTTTAAGAGATATTCTGTATTCTGGTCTTGAAATTTGCTCTGGAGATGGCTTGTATGGAAGAAAGATAGAATGAAAATAGTTTCCTAGAGGGCTTGGAACATGGAAGAATCCTTGTTCCTTTGTAACTTTTAAAAAGTATTGCATACTGTATCTCTGCATTGTCTCCAGTCAAGAAGACATTAATTCTCCTCACTTTCAATGGGATTAAGCTAATGAAAGCTGGAGTCTCAACAACAGCTGGAAGGCCCCAGGTTCCCCAACCCCACACTTCACATTTTAACCCGAATGTGTGCCTGTATATGGCTAGAGTCACTCCTTAATCTGACTCTTGAAAATTGCACTTCTTGCCAATTGCATGTTTTCTTACAAAGACTTCCCTGGAGGTGAGAATTTTGGTCCTCTAAAGCCCCCCCCCCCCCAAGTTTAACTGTAGTTTTTGCATGTGGGTTGGTGTTGCTTTTGTAATGTAGACTGTTACAACAGCCACAACAACTAAGAAAAAAGGATTAGAAAAATAAATCATGTTGGTTTCTGGTTATGCTGGTGTTTTAAGCCTAATTAAGAAAGAATCTTTCATCACACCCACTTGAACTGGGCTCTAATTTAGACAGCAATTAAGATAGACTAAACACTATTCAACAAACACAAATGCTTGTCATTCTCATTATGTGATATAAACTTCTGTTTGGAAGGACTTGAGCCCCCCCCCCCCCCTTTCAGTGTCATGAAGAATTGATGGTGTGTTATGATAAATTATCCATAATGCTTTGGGAAGCCAAGTGTCTGAGAAAAGGCTGTAGGAACATGCCTCTGGGGCAAAGATGCTAACTTGATATTCACACCTGTAGTTCATTAATTTGCAGAGGGGTCAAATTTCATGAAACCTGGTTACTGTGCAATTCATCAAGTTGTTTCAGACAATGGCGTGTATGACACTAATATGTAGACAATTTTCCATGACCAAATGTGCCTTTGGGATTGTGGCACTAGACAGAATGAAGTTTGTTTAAAATGTTAAATTGCATATTTATTTGAAAATAGATTGGCTTTCTTACTGTGACCCATTCTTTGAGACACCTAATACAGTCACTGCATTGAAAATTCATCAGTAATTCTAAGGCAGGCTTGTTAATTCATGCACCTTAGGGTGGATCTGGAATGGTTGCTCAGTTGTTCAAAGCTTGATAATATCTGCAGTTTGAGACTTGAATATTTTGTCCTACTCATATTGTTGTCATTATTGTCACTATTGTCATCAGCATCATGGAGATTTAATTGGAGACCTTGAATACGATTTCTGAAACTTTATAAACATCATTGTCAATGTTTCCTGGCAAAATTGTAAGCACTAATCTAATTTTCTGGAATGCCTTTGAGACCAGAAATGCAACCATTATCTTTTGTAACAATCTTATGGTTCCCACAGTCTCAGGGACACCTTAAAACAACTATTTTGCAACCTCTTGTAACCTTATGAAAAAGTTTCTTCTTTCTTCCTGTACTATCAAAATAAATTAATTTACTTACACTTTCTGCTTCGGTAAGTAGGTGTGGGAAAAACAGAAACACTCTTACTTGCATCTTGTGTCTATCCTTGATGCAAATGAAATTTAAAAATGGAACAATTAGTTTTCTAAGAAAGAAACTGTAAATGTCCTTTTGGAAACACCAGATACTTTTCTCTGAAATTCATATGCAAAAAACCAATTTGCATGCCACACTGAACCATGATTTGGCATTATTATATGTGAGCAAACACTTTGGTCCTGAGTATAGCCCGTCCATATGATCAGGCCAAGGATAAATCATAATTTGCTTTCTCCTGTTCTTGACAGTTATATATGAACTAGGAATCATGGTTTAAAGGACGACATGGTTTAAAGAGCTACATCTTAGATTTATAACCTAAGGTGTGCAGTTGGCATGCTTAGTAATTGACTAGAGCTTAACTTCATTGATGCATGTGGGGAGGAGTGGCCTTACTCAGAGGCTTGTCACATAATCTTAAAATATGATGTAGCATTTTGTATGGACTGAGCAGTCTTTCTATCATAATATTGATGATGCTGTACTAAATTTTCATAAGCTTCGTCAAAGTTGCTATTAAATAACCTGCATTTGTGAATGTCGCCTTTCTAATTAAATTAGTTTGATGATGTTCTCTTGGGTTCCTCTTTTAATGAAAGAAAACACCAAGAAGCCATTGAATATTAGGCAGTCTGGCATTATGCAAATGCTCATTTAAACAAAGTTATTTATATGTAAAAGTGCTTGCTCTTGTTTGTGAGTTTAGATAGCTGATAAATTTAATAAATTTTGAAACAAGTCAGTAATACATTTTTCTCCTGACTTGTACATGATGCCAGCACTACTGTGCTTTCAGAAATTGTACATTCCAGTTTAAGTTCATAATTCTAAATATATGAGACCAGCATAGTATAAATATATGATTCATTTTCTTGAATATCAGTTATAATGTACATGTAATTTTTTGAATGTTAGCTCAGAGGGTATATTCCTTTTTCGGATTATTCTCTTTGGAAGAATATTGTTTTTCTGATGTCTGATGTTTGTCCATTCATTCTTTAACCCAGAGACTGGACTTTTTGGCTTATGGAGAATTGAGAAGACCACTGATGACAGAAATTTAATAAGCTACACAAGTGAATCAGTCCCTGATGTTGTGTGTGATATTATTTGGCCCAGAAATTGTATTGCCACAATCAGACTGGCCTTGTCAATTTGTTTTCCCCCCTTCTCTCTCTCTCTCTCTCTCTCATTACATTGATGGGTATTGTAGTTTGAAAAATGCTGATATAAATCCTTAAATTGGGATTTTTTGTGAAACACATGTGGTCCTGTTGTAGGATTTTCAAAGATAGGCTGAGGCCTACAGCAATGTTTCACTCCTGCTGTTTTGCAGCAGACAAATTTGGCAGACCTTAATCCATGGGTAGGCTGCATGGTGGTTTCAGACAACAATAATTGACCATACCAGCTGGGTGGATAGAAGTTGCATTCCAAAACATCTGGAGGGCACCAAGTTTCCTACCCCTTAATTGCTCACTAGTGAATAGCTAACCGAGTCATTGAATTCCATTGTTTCATCTGCTTTGTTTTCTTTGGATTAAAGACTTTACTTACACTGCATATTTATCTGAAAACTCTTCTTCCTCCCTTCTTTCCCCTTGCTTGTTAAATAAATCTTTGTCAGTCAATGTTTTTTAGATCTATTAATATTTGACTTTAGTTTTCAAAGTCCTGTGTGAGGCCCGAGGTTCCCTTTGTAGCAAGAATGTAGTCAGTCTCTTAGGAAGTCTCTGTACTGTCATATCTGGAGAGACATTCAGGCATTGTAACAGGCAAAGTATATTAGCAGGAGCCAAATTAGATTACTTTATATCAGGCAACCCTTGGTTGTTGTTGCTTTTTACAGATACCAAATCTCAGTTGCTGAGCCGGGGAATCTTTATCTGTAAAGAGTAGACTTAATTTTTTGAGAAATTGTTCCCTCAACTGAATGCCTTGGCAGATGTCACTTCATATTCTTTTCCTTCAGTCACAAATGGACAAGAGTGGATTGTCCATTTTTAAAATCATTTTTGTTAGTTATGTGTGTATTTAGTGCTTCATTTTTAAAACAGTAACCATCCCTTTCAAAAGAAGGAGACTCCCTCTGAGGGAGTGTGTTCCACTGTCGAACAGCCCTTACTATCAGGAAGTTCCTCCTAATGTTGAGGTGGAATCTGTTTTCCTGGACATTGCATCCATTGTTCTGGGTCTTGTTCTCTGGAGCAGCAGAAAACAAGCTAGAGCCCTCCTCAGTATGACATCCCTTCAAATATTTAAACAGGGCTATCATATCCCCTCTTAACCATCTCTTCTCTAGGCTAAATATACCCAGTTCCTTAAATCGTTCCTCGTAGGGCATGGTTTCCAGAGCCTTCACCATTTTAGTCGCTCTCCTCTGGACACGCTCCACTTTTTCAACATCCTTTTTGAATTGTGGTGCCCAAAACTGGACACAGTATTCCAGGTGGGGCCTATTACTTCCCTTGATCTAGATACTATACTTCTACTAATGCAGCCTAAAATTGCATTGGCCATTTTAGCTGCTGCATCAAACTGTTGACTCATGTTCAACATGTGGTCTACTAGGACTCCTAGATCCCTTTCACATGTGGTTTTGATAAGCCAGGTATCCCCCATCTTATATCTATGCATTTCATTTAATTTTTTTTGTCCTAAGTGCAGTAGCTTACATTTCTCCACATTGAAATTCATTTTGTTAGCTTTGGCCCAGCTTTCTAATCCATTAAGGTCATTTTGAGTTTTATCCTGTCCTCTGGGGTATTAGCTGTTCCTCTTAATTTGGTGTCATCTGCAAATTTGAGAAGCATTCATTCCCTCTATTCCTTCATCCAAATCATTGATAAAGACATTGAAGAGCACTGGGCCCAGGACAGAGCCCTGTGGCACCCCACTGGTCACTTCTCTCCAGGATGAAGAGGAGCCATTGCTGAGCACCCTTTGGGTTCGGTCAGTCAATCAGTTACTAATCCACCTAACAGTTGTATTGTCTAGCCCACATTTTACTATCTTGTTTGCAAGGATATCATGCCAGTTGTTTTAATGCTCTTGGATGTTTATCTGGCCCTGGAGACTTGAATTCATTTAGACCAGCAAAGTATACAAAGGCATAGAAGAGGTTCAGTAGTTCTGCCTTTTGTCTGGTCCTTGTTAGCACTGTGCTATCTTCTCCAGTGGCCCTACCGTTTCCTTTTTCTTTCTTTTGCTATGGGCATAACCAAAAAAAAGCTCTTTTCATTGTTTTTAACCTCTCTAGCAAGCCTGTTCTACCCTTTAGCTTTTCTAACTTTCTACACATGCTGGCTATTTGTTTGAATTCCTCATTGGTGATTCCCCCCCCCCCCTTTTCCATTTCTAGTACATGTCCCTTTTGAATCTTTTGAATTAGCCGCCTTGGGTCCCTGTGTTGGGAGGAATACAGGATATAAATAAACAGAATGAATGATGAATGAATCTTAGCTCAGTTCAAAGTTCTTTAAACATCTATCCTGGTTTCTTTAGATACCTCCCATTTTTCGTCCTTATTGGAACTGTTTGAAATTGTGCCTTCAACATCTGACTTTCAAGAAATCCCCATCTATCATAAACTCCCTTCCCTTTTAGTATTCTTGACCTTGGGATCACCCCCTCTATTTTCCTAAATTTACTAAAATTAGCTTTCTTAAAGTCTGGAATGCGTGTCTGACTCTTGTTTGGCTTCTCCTTTTCACTGGAGAACAAACTCCAGGAGTATGTGCCTATTTCCCACCTAAGGATACTACACTTCCACCACATTAACCAGATCACCACTTTTGGTTAGGATCAGATCTAAAATAGCTGATTTTCTTGCTTCTTCTTCCACATTCTGGACAATGATATTGTCTGCAAGGCAAGTGAGGAATTTGTTAGACCTTAATTTTTGGCAGAATTTGACTTCCAACAAATATCAGGGTTGCTATGCTAAAAAAGGACAGGGCCCCTGTACCTTTGATAGTTATGTGGATAAAGGATTTTTTTTCTGTGAAGTGTGTGTCATACGTTTCTACATTTATTAAAGGTACAGAATCCCTGCCCTCATTTACACGAGGCTGTCCTTACATGTTTTCTGTAGAAGCAGTTACATATTTGAAGATTATTTTCAGCCTAATGCAGTTAATCTTTACGTAGGAAATAACTACTAATGATAGGGTGATGTATCACGGTTCTTTCACAGAGCAAAACACATACAAAAATGATAGATCTTGCTCCAAGAAATGTCCAATGAAAACCTGATATCATAATAGTAATAAAGCCACAAGTGAGGGGATTGAGGGCAAAGAAGAATGAGTGTGAAGAAATGCTGTTGCTTAGATTTGTGCTTTGCTTAAATTGGCTTGCAGTTGCCACCTACTAGTTAATGTGTGCATCTCTCTGAAAATGCAGGAAGATTAACATGCTGATATGTAACTCCTTGTTGTTTCAGCAGGAAAACATTTCTGGTGATTCAGTGTAATCGCTTACAGTGCTTATTTAATGAATTTATGGCAGCATTTGAAGAGCAAGATTTTTATTTATTTTTTGTATCAAGAATATGCATGAACAGCTTTCAAGAAGCCCACTTACCAGTAAGCCAGAGCTTTGTGCTTGGTGAAGAAGAGTGGTTTGGGAGGAAAACTGAATTACAAGAGCTAAATTAGGTTTCCATAAAAAAAAAAATGAAGTAAATTTCTTAGAGAGGACCTTTTCTCTAGTTCCAAATGACAAGGCTCTTCCTTTCCCCTTCTGTTCTTTTCCTGGCAACACTGCAGACCTAATTGGTGTGCTGGGAGGGGGGGCATGGCCACACTGTTTTCAGTATCCCTCCAGTACTGCCCAGCTCTGTCCTCTCCCTGCATACGAGAAGCTGCTTCCTGCATGCAGTCCCATTTGCTCTCAGCATTCTCCTCCCTCTGAAAAGCACCAGCATTTTGATAACCCTTTGAAAGTTCAGCATCTATCCCTGAGAATATATCCCTTCCAAAAATGTCTTACGAGATTATCGCACATGCAAGTAAAACATCCTTTCCCTGACGGGATAAGGCCACCTTATGGGGCAGGTGACTACAACCCGTCTCCCAGCCATGCTTAGCCCATCAATTTTGAAGTACAGAAGCTTTCTATACTTCAAAATCGGCAGGCTAAGCATGGCTGGGAAATGGGTTGTTGTCACCCGGTGGCATTGGCGGTGTTTTCGTGTGCAATAACATCCAATAGCAACTCGTAAGGCAACCTTATTCCATCGGGGAAAGAACGCTTTATTTGCGTGTGCAATAATCTCCTTGGTCAACAATGTCTTGTCTTGCTTCATTCAAATGCAGGTAGATTTTTTTAAAAAAATAAAAGAATGAGAAATGTTGTTTTTTAACTTGGCTAACTGGTGCAATGGGAGATGGCAGAGGGCAATTTCAACTCTGTCAGTGCCTAGTTTCTTGCCTAGGAATCTCCATCTTTCCAACATATCTCTATTTTCCAGTCCCACTTGCAATAGACGTCTCTCATTCTCCCTTATTACAGCAGAAGGGGGGGGGAAGAGTGACTAAGGTTAGACATAAACAATTGAACATACAGAAGGGACTTGATTGTGAAGGAGAGCTGCTGCAGAGAAGGAAAAAAACAACTCCTCTGGAGTAGATTTGTTTTGGAGAGAAGGAAAGACTATGCTTCTTAGTGTTTTTACTTCTGATTTTGATAATATCAGCCAGCTGGGATTTACCAGGAAAATGAATATGGTGCTGAATGGGGAACGTTATGGAAAATAATGTCATCTACATTACCAGCCCTTCTCCATAGGCTTTTGGGATATATAGGTTGCAACTTGCTGGGTGAAAAGATCAAGGATTTTTCTGCAAATATTCAGAGACATTTTAAGTATACTCCTGCTGACTAGGCTTCCGGATACTATCGCAGGGATTTTGCCACCGAAAGGTCCAGCCCAGGTCTCAGGGGTGCTCAGTGTGCCTCTTTTTGAAACTGGGAGTTTTCCAAAATAAAAAAATGGCTGCCGAAGCACTCCTGGGATCAGGGCTGGACCCTGGCTGGATGTGGGCATTGGATTCGGTGGCAAAATCCCTGCAATAGTATCCAGATGCTGCCCAAATTAAAATTGAGTTTGGGAGAGGTAAGACATTTTATTTAGTAGTGCAATAAGCTCATAAGAGAAAATATTTTTGGCTGTCTGATTAAGGCATAATTTGTACACAAAGCCTCAATTAAACATTATTTCTAAGGAAATGGATTTGTTCTTAACAAAACACTTCCCTTTTATTTCACATGCCAACACTAGCTCTTCTGGCCCATGGCCATTTTCTTGTTATTGCTTGGCTTAGAAGGATACTATCATTTGAAAAGACAAAAATGTTGAGATGTAGCTTGCTTGATATAATATGCTTTGGTTGAAAAGAATACTGCCCTGGTCAATTTAGTGAGTTTTAGTTGTAAATTATTGTTTTTGTGTTATTTCTTGATAATAAAAAGGTTTATTTTTTTAAAAAAATCAGTATATGTGAATCGGTAGCCCCTGTTTAACCTTAGCCAAATGAAAAATTTTGCTCTTTTAATAACTGCACTGAAGATACAGAAGTCTGTGTTTTGGCTGCTGTAATCCCCTTTTCTCTTATTAGCCATGCATGCAAAATTTCCCAAAGGTCTGCTGGAAGGAAGGATGGTCACCTCAGTTTTTAAGCCTGCAAAATTGAACCACAAGCTTGCTTGCTTATCTGCAGATTTTATTTATTCCTAACACTCTTTCTTTCATTCCACTTAACAGTATGCTTTTGATGATACTGTATGCTTTGAGAGTTTACAGAAAAGTGTTGGCTAACAGTGCATAAACTTGTAAATAGCTTCCTATATATGCTTTGATTTTTGAAATGGAAGGCAAATGCTCTATGGAATAGACTGTGTTGTATTGGTTTACAATATGAATTCAGATTTTTTATTGTTCAACTTTTGCTGGGGGAAAATATGTTGCTGCTACTGTTAGAACGGAATACCAGGAAACAGAATGGTTCCCCATTCAGTCTATCACCATATTTGTTCAACTTATAGGCAGAAAATCCACAGCTCAGGTTTAGACTCAGAGGAAAGAGAGGTAAAGATGGGAGAAAGGAATATCAACAATTTATAATATGCAGACGATACCATACTACTAGCACAAAACAACAAAGACTTGAAATAATAATTTAAAAAAGTAAATGAAGAAAGTGATAAGGTTTAATTTTGAACATTAAAAAACAAAAGTAATGACCATGGAGGATTTAAATAAAATTCATTATGGATGATGAGAAAATTGAAATAGTTGAAGACTTCACATACCTTGGATCAATCATACATCAGAACAGAGATTGTAATCAAGAAATCTGAAGAAGACTAGGACTGGAACGGGCAGCTATGAAAGAATTAGACAAAACCCTAAAGAGTACATAACTGAGCACTAAAGTTAGGTTCATCCAAGCCATTGCATTTTCTATCACCATGTATGGAAGCCAAGATTGAAGATGCCATACTTTGGCCGCATCATGAGAATGCATCACTCACTGGAAAAGACAATAATGCTAGGAAACGTGGAGGGCAGTGGAGAGGAAGACCATATACCAGATGGAATGACTCAATCAAGGAGGCCATGGACCTGACCCTGAAGGACTTGAGTAGACCAGTTAAGACAGGGGGTCTTGGAGGTGGCTCATTCACAGGATTGCCATCAGTCATAATTGACTTGAAGGCAGTTAACAACCACCACCATCTTCTTGTATTATAGTTACAAACACATTTGTAGAACTGCCAAGGTGCATCAAATGATTTAATTAACTAATTTATGTAGAGTATCTGTCAGAAACTACCAGGGCTCCTGAGATGATGTACAAATAATATTTCAAAACAAAACAAAACAAAACTAACAACAGATCCACAACATAGTGATGCTTTGTGTGAAAAGTTATGTTCGGCTTATAACAAAAGGCAAAATATATTTTGTATTAGAAACAGAGGCTATGCTAGAGGTGTTCTACCAAAAGTTCTAGCTTTCAGACAGATTTTTAGAAACACCTGTGTTTCCGTGGGTCCTTTAGACAGTTGCTGAAAGTGTAAATATATTTCATATTTTAGCTCAAGAACCTGGATGTTGAACACTTGAGGCTGAAAAAACATAATGTTTGCCACTCTGTGGCTGGTTCATAAAGTAAGACTTCTGTATCTAGCAGTGGTCAAAGAGATTCACTGCATGAAGGAAATCTTATATATCAATTGCTGTTACCATTATAAACATGATACCATATTAATGGCTTTACTGCATAGTTTTGAGTGAAAAATGTAAGCTTTAATGTGCATGTACTTGTTGAATATAAGGTAGGTAGAAGATTTATGGGCTCATGCTTAAGGGAAAGTTCTAACAGGTTGTCTATGGGCCTAAGCAGACGGGCGGCTGTGGGCCGTCCCGAGAAGCTGCAGATTGGGGCCGAGGCGTTGGGCGCACCTTTGGCGTCTCTTCCGTTGCAGCATGTCCAGACGCTGCAGCGGAAGGATGTCATCGGAGCGCCCGTCGTGTGGAGCGACGGGCGCTCCGATAACGTGTTTGGGAAGGGGTTGGGGCGCCCAGCGTGAGGCTGCCCCTCCCCTTCCTTACCTCCAAGATGGCGCAAAGCGCCGTCTGCTTCCCCCCTATATAGAACCAAAGGGAAGAAAAGGCTGTTGTGCATCTTCTTCTTTTAGCCATAGGTGGGAAAAGAGCGGGCCATGGGTCACATACAGCCCCAAGACTGTTTTTATGACAACCATGGTCCCTACGTTTTGTTGGGCGGGGGGAGAAAAGGGCCTAAAGTGGATCAGTGTCCTGTACAACTTAACAAAATTTCCTCCTAAATTCCATACGAGGTCTTAGAGAAAGGCATTTGGGTGAAATACAATTTTGGAATATTTTGTTTTCAGGGTAAGATGCAGCTGGGGAGCAGCATTTGCTCTCCCTTGGGGAGGGGCAATGAAGTCCCACCCTCTCACCCTGTGTTAAACAGTTGGATGAGAAAAGAGAGGAAATAGTAGAGAAAGACAATGTTATTTGACCCAGTGTTTATGTTGTAAGTAAATAGGTGGACAGATTCCATCAAGGAAGCCACCATCCTGAGTTTGCAGGACATGAACAGGGCTATTCATGAATGGGTGTTTTAGAGGTCTCTCACTCATAGGGTCACCATAGATTGAAGCCAACTTGGTGGTAATTAACAACAGAAACAGATTGATAGAGATGAAAGAGAGCTACAGTCAGCCCCCCGTATCCACAGATTCTTTTTCCACAGATTCAACCATCCATGGTTTGAATCATATTCAAAAGAATATAAATTCTTAAAGCAAACCTTGACTTTGCCATTTTATATAAGAGGCACCATTTTACTATGCCACTATATTTAATAGGTCTTGAGCATCCATGGATTTTTGTATCCACGGGGGATCCTGTAGCCAAACCCCAGTGGATACCAAGCACCTACTGTATTAAGAGTTAAGTAGAGTTCAGGATTAATTCAGATGTAATTATCTCTTTACAGTGTTTACTGTGACAACTGTCTAGAAATTTTAGTAGGATTTGGTATGAGATCTATCCACCATGCGTTAGCTATGCATTACTGCTAATGGTTGATCATGGTGTTAGTGCTTTCTTACCAGGTTTAGTCCCCAGCTACTGTAAGCTATAGATTACCTAGAAGCCCTGATCTGAAAATGTGGAGATATGGATTTGTGGAGTCCATCACCATAATAAAAACCTTATGGGGCAGCTGTTCAAGAGCGAAGAGTAAAATTGCAACAAAATTGGAAATAGTGAGCAAAAGGCATGAATGTAGTGTGATCTCATAGGTTCATTTTGTGATTTTAGAGGCACAAGGCAGCTTTCCTACAGCTTCCTCACTGTGAATAGGAAATATACAATAAGCCAGGGGTAGGCAACCCAAGGCCCGGGGGCCAGTTGCAGCCCCCGAGGCCTTTGGACCGGCCCCAGGCCGGTCCTGCCGCTGCCGCTCACCATTATGATATTGATTATTGTTGTTGTTACTTGTTCTTGGGGCTTTCTTGGCAAAATTTCCACAGGGGGTTTGCCATAGCTTTTCTGGGGCTGAGAGAGTGTGCATTTATTTATTTATTTATTTATTTATTTATTTATTTTTGGTGCTTCGGCCCCCCAATTGTCTGAGGGACAGCAACCCGGCCCCCAGCTCAAAAAGGTTGCCTACCCCTGCAATAAGCAATACAAATTGGAGTTATCAGATAGTGCAGTGGTCCCTCTGGATTCGTGGGGGATACATTCAGGGGCCCCCTGAGAATCTGAAATTTCACAAATATTCAAGTCCCATTGTCCCCAATGGCTTCATGGGGGACAATGGGACTTGACTATTTCTGAAATTCCCTCCCTCCCTGCTAATGCCGCAAATCCAGAGAAACCATTGTATTTGCTTCTGTCTCTTCCTAGACAAATGTCCCCTTCCCTACAATAGCTTGTCAAGGCCATGCAAGACACAGGGAACAGGTAAGCCAGGGAAGAAATGTTTCTTACTAGCCCTACCTTCAGAAGCCTTCTGCTGTAGCTACTTAGAGGGAATATTTCCTTTTGTTTGGGCCTCAGTATTTATCATAGGGGATAACAGTTTTTAGCACAACAAATGTAACAGCTCAGAGTGATTTCTTAAATTGGTCACACTAGCAAGATTTAGCAAGAATATTTGCATGTGAAGAGAGGTTTAACCCTTTTCAATGCTAAATGATGTAATGCTTACTTTAAAAATAACTTTGTCCCTTCTCTTTTACATAGTCTGCAAGGTCAGAAGAAATGTGTTTTTTTGCCTTTTCCCATATGATTTCTTATGTTTTGCTTTGGTGTTTGATTATGTTACCATTTTATCACCATCACAGTGTTAGAAATACTGAACATTTTTATTAGCAAAGCTTCCCCTGGCACCATTAATGATGTTTGCTTTGCTGTGGATTAATTTGCAATTTGCAACGATTTTCCCCCTTCAGTAAGAAATACATTTATCTGCATTGTACATCATTAAATTGTCCAATGCCTGCTATATAATTTTAACTATTAAACTTTGAAGAGGTGCTAAGAGTTGTAGCACAGAGCCACTGTATAAGTAATTCATGAGCAAGCATTTAGCTTTGTAATATTCTTTTACTGTGTGCTTTGAAAGGACATTGCACTGGGGAGGTGGAGATAGATGCACTTTGACAAATCTAAATGCTGTACTCCTTGTTTTTAATATACTTCAAGCAGAATCCTCCTAGCAAATGATTGTGACCTTGCATCTTCTCTTAAGCAATTATTTTCAAAGTGATAAAGTGAGGAGGTTGCTTCCCTGTTTGTGCACCTAAAGCCGTTGTTGATCATGCCTGTGCTGTAGTTACCTTCCTTAAATAAATGCACTTGCAAATTCGCTATGGAGAAAAAGTGTAGCACTTGGAGGATAGAGGTGTGGGAGCTCTTTGTGATCTCTACAAAAGCCTTAAGGCAGTGTTCATGTATCTGTTCACTGCATCTCCTGCCTTATTCCTCCTCTGGTTCCCTCATTTACCCTTGTTTTCCCCCCTCCCTCTTTGGTTTGAACCAGAAGCCTCTTGTTTTGGGTCAGGTGAGGAAGAGGACCTCTTTGAGAAGAATAAAGTAAGAGATACATTGTCTACATACAGTGACTCTGGAAATATCCTTAAGGTGAGGATCTCAACATTGGCAGGCAGATTATTAATTTATTATTATTTTTATCTACTTGCTGGTACTTTTTAAAAACATACATATGAAAACACAGAGTACATTGCATTGAAATAACAACCAACATGCAATGGCTCAAGCGGTTAAGATGCTGACCCTGTTGATTGCAAGATCTGCAAGTTGACAGTTCGAGGCCTGGGTGCTGCATGATGAGGTGAGCTCCTGTCACTAGTCCCAGCTTCCGCCAACCTAGCTGTTTGAAAGCATGCAAATGCAAGTAGATAAATTGGTACCACTTTGGTGGGAAGGTAAACAATGTCCGGTGAAATCATGCTGGCCGCATGATCACAGAGTAGTTCTCGGACAATGTTGGCTTTTCGGCTTAGTAACGGAGATGAGCACTGCCTCATATGGTTGGAAATGTCTTGATAACCTTGTCAACGGGGAATACTTTAACCTCTTTAACAACCAACAACAACTGAAGCAGCTAACAACTGAGTACCATGAAAGCAATGACAAAACGATAAATGAAATGTACAAATTTGAGTAAATGAAAAATCATATACAAATAAATACAATGACCTAAATCCTGTTGATAGTCCCAACCAGGGTAGATCCACTGAATCAATAATACCTACCTATGTGTTGACTCACCATTTATCAATTGATTCAATGGGTTTACTCTAGTTTGGACTGACTAACAGAATTCCAGCCAAAGAAGAAATAGGTAAGACCCTGTTAAGCAAATGCAAAAATGCCTACAACATCTTCTGGCACATCAATTCCGCCACTGCATTACTTTCAAAGCAAAAAGTGTGGCAGTATGTTAGAAGATGCATACTTGCACACATAATACTCTGAAAAGAGAATGTATGTCTGCTAAGTTTCAGGTATAAAGACTCTCCTGATCCAAGTCTGGGATGTAAATTATTTAGTATGATGAGAAGAAAAAGGGATTGTAAAGAGTTTCAAAAACATCTCTTAAAACTCGGAGAGTGGGCTTTAAATCCTGTAAAAGCAAGTATAAAGTGATATACATTGTGTAAAAAAACAACCCTAGCTTCATATATTCACATATGCACATATACATTGGAACTGGAAGCAACTGATCTAGTGGTCATGGTTGATACTTCCTTGAAAATATCACCCAGTGTGTGGCTACTGTGTTTTTCAAAAAGGCAGATTGCAAGATGGGCATAATTAGAAAAAGAATTAGAAATAGTGCTGCCAATATCATACTGCCTTCATGCAAAACCACAATGCAGTCAAAATGGAAATAATTATGCAGCCCTCTGGTATTTGTGTCAAAAAAGAATGTTGTAAGGATCAAAAATGTGCAGAAAGGGCCAACCAAAATGATCAAAGGACTGGAGCAACTCATCTGTGACGACAGATTGCAGTGTTTAGGGCTGTTTTGCATAAGAAAATGATAAGTACAAAGGGAGACATGATAGAGATATATAAAATTATGCATCTCTCATAATCCTAGAACCCAAGATCACTCATTGAGACTGGATGGTGGATGATTCAGGATAGATAGATATATAGAGCACAGCTGAATAAAGTAGTTGTTATGTGGAATTCATTTCCAAACAATGTAGCATTGTTTGCTAACTTGATGGGCTTTGAGAAAGGACTGGATACATTCATAGAGGATGGGCTTATCAATAGCTACTTGTGAAGATGGCTGTATATGCCACCTCCCATATCAGAGGCAGTATATCTCTGTGTATTGGGTTCTGGAGAGCATAAGATTTGGGGTGCACCTTTGTTTTGCTAAGGTGCTTCCCATAGACCAGGGGTAGGCAACCTTTCCCCTTTAAAGGCCAAGGGACGTCAGCTCCCAGAAGCCTCAGCCATGTTGGCCAATAGCTCCTGGGATTCTGGGAGCTGAAGTCCCTCGGCCCTTAAAGGGGAAAGGTTGCTTACCCCTGCCATAGACGGTTGGTCATTGTGTAAAGAGACTGATGAATTAGATAGTTCCTCAGTTTAATCCAGCATGGCTCTTCTTATGTTGGCACATCAGCCCAATTGCTGAAGAACTGGAAAAACTCCATGAAGTTCTAAAGAAACTCTTAAAACTAAATTGAAAAATCAAGTATATAGAATCATATGGCTTGTGAAGAAGCAAAGCTTTGAGAAGAATGTGGACTTCTTTCTGGTCTAGGCTATATCCTTCTTGCTCCATATTCTTCCTCCAGCAGGCAAACCCATCTTTAGTTAATTGGAACAGATCTTTAAAAGACAGTAGATGTTTCCATGGGCCATTGAGGGTAGGATGTTCTTCATTCTGCTTTGATCTGGATTCTCCAGTCAGGCAGTCACAACAGCTATCTTAGTGTGTGAGGGCATGGTCAGCAGGAGGGTGAATTCTCTCATTTATTGTCATCCAGTCATCCTTCAGTATGAAGACTTTTACAAGCCTATTGTGTACTTAAAAGTCCCCTCCATGTGTTCAGTGTAGCTTACTCCCAACTAAGTGGGTGTAGGATAGACTGCACATAGTTTTTAGTACTTCTAGGAAGATTCAACTTCAATAGCGGTCTTGTGTCTTGATAATTTAGTAAAGTGCTATGCTAAGTGGTGGTCCATGGACCAATGCTGGTCCCTGAGACATTGCTTTCTGGTCCCTGAAAATGTTTCAGGGAAAAGAAAAAAAAAGAAACAATTGTATTTAATGTGCTAAAATTTAGTCTAGTCACTGACACATTGGGGGGGGGGGGGAAATAACTGCCAGTCCTAATATTAGACCAGGGATAGGCAACCTTTCCCCTTTAAGGGCTGAGGGACTTCAGCTCCCAGAAGCCTCAGCCATGTTGGCCAATAGTCCCATGTTGGCCAATAGCTCCTGGGATTCTGGGAGCTGAAGTCCCTCGGCCCTTAAAGGGGAAAGGTTGCCTACCCCTGTATTAGACAGTCTGAGAAGCACAAATTTAGTATCCTTCTTGCCAATAATTCCTGATGGGATTCCACTTCATCATAGCCTTGGTGATCCAATTTTGCCTGATCTTTTCAGGGATGGTGGTGGCTCAGCCCCCTAATCCTGGGGGTGGGTTTTGCCCCCTTGCCCCCTCTGTTTTGGGGTCCATGGCTGTATAATCTCCCCTGATTTGAGTCATTTAAACAGGCAGAAATCTCCAGAAACAGGAATCTCCAGAGAAGAGACTGGGAACTGGAGTTTAAGGGGTAGAGTAATTTTCTTTCTTTCTTTCTTTCTTTCTTTCTTTCTTTCTTTCTTTCTTTCTTAGATGTTTATTCTGCATTAAAATTATTGCTCTGCTTGTACTACTTTAATATAATAACTTAATGCCAGCACTAGCGTTTGTATAGAAAGGTTAACTGCTGCTTTCCTTAGCTGGCCAAGATAAGATTTGGTTTGAGACCAGGGATTGATCCTAAGATTTTTTGGGACCAGATGGTGTAAGAAAGAACCAGATTCTGCAATAGTGGAAAAAATGTTCTTGGAATTCAGGCTTCTGTGGAGCAGTATTTTTTTCTATGGTGAGAAGTGCATGCCATTTACTAGCTAAAATGTACATTGAAAAATTGTATTCAAAGTGTATTGTTCAGAGACAATGCAAAATGAGACTATTACGATCTTGCGATTACTCACTATTTGCAATGTCAACTCACATTTTCCTGAAATCATTATTTTGAGGTATGAACATTTATACTTTAAATTAGATGATTCTACTTTTTGTAAAGAAGATGGCCGGAGTGGAATTATTCTTGTTACTACAAAAAGTCTTGGTTGAATTGGGGATGAGGAATAAACTAAAGGAACTATTTTATTTAAAACATAGTTGAGTAATCCTGATGTAAAGTACATAATAATAATAATAATAATAATAATAATAATAATAATAATAATAATAATAATTTATATCCTGCCCCTCTGCAGAGCAATTGGGGTGGCTTACAACATTAAAATGCTTGTGTGAGCCCACTGTAGAAGAGGAAATACTTATTACAAAAGCAAATGCAGGTCCTCACTGCTGGGTAACACTAATTGTTTTAGAAACAGACTTGTGCTTTTTACTTTTCACTACTGCATTTTCCTTTGAGCCTTCAAAATGTGCTTCAGACGGTCTCTCATCTGCCTAGGACAGATTTTTGGGGATTCGATGGGTGGGAAATTCATTCACTATTAGATTCTGTTCCATACTGGATTCCTGGATTGTGTTCCATATTCTTTGGCACAACCCATGGTGACTACCTAATGTGTGTAGACTGGGAATTTCAAGGTGTCCATTTGGTGGGTTAAAATTGCCCTGGTAGGATGACTCATAACTTAAAATGCCTCTTACCCAGTTTAAGTCAATTTACATGGCTATCCCTCTGTAAACACATGTAATATGTATTTTCAACCAGTGTCTCTTAAATGATAGCACTTCTTTTATACATATTGACATGGATATTGGGTGATGAACACTAAAGTGTTAAAGTATTTGGACAGTTGTATTTCACAGGCAATCAAGCAAATAAGTTTCATGTGAAATTTCATGCTATTAATGCATTGATTATCCTATTTATACCCGACTCACACAGTGTGTTGCATGTAAAATATCTGAGCCTGCCTAATGTATCTCCTACCTCACTGCCCCCCGAACTATTCACTGAGTGTTGTGTATTAAAAACATCTGCATGGGCAGACCTCATCCAGCAGTTCTTTAAGGCAGCATCTGCACTGCAGAAATAATGCAGTTGGACACTACTTTAACTGCCATGGCTGAATGTTGTAGAATTCTGGGATTTATAGTTTTGTGAGCTATTTAACCTTCTTTGCCAGATAGCGCACCAAACTACAAATCCCAGGATTCCACAGCATTGAGCCATGGTAGTTAAAGCAGTGTCAAACTGCATTATTTCTGCAGTGCAGATGCAGCCTTATTCCTCAAAATCAGGGATTAAAAATTGCAGGATTGGCCTCAGTGTGTAATGGACTCTGTCAAGTGAACATTAAGCAGGTTTAGGGTTGTGTCACCCAGGAACTACAAATCTCTCCCATTATGCTCTGTGGTTTAAACTAGGGATTTTCAGTTTGTTTAAATGGGAATCAGTTTTTAAAATTGTGTTCTAAAATGGGATGCAGTTTGTAGCTTGGTTATTGGGAGCCATCTCTGAAATTACAATTTATGTTATGTAATTTTAAAAAAATCAAAGATTTGTTATGAAAAAGAAAGTACATAATACAATGCATGGGCATCATTATAATAGGTATTAAAATAATGAACAAGATGTCAATTTTCTTGGAAATTGATCAACCTTGTCTGACATCTTCCAGACTTCTGAAGCTTGTCAGGTTCTCCATTAATGCTGTATATCCCTTAATTTATATTATGTAATTTAAGTATTATGTGACTGCAGGTTGGAATTTGCACTTCCAGTTCTTTGCAATCAGGATTTTAGCAGCACAGGCATATATTTTGTACATTTATTCCAAGGGTGGAAAATACTGAATGTTTCAAATGGAGAGGTTTGAAAATGCAATTCTATAATTGTGCTTGCCTGTGATGATTAAAATACACTTCAGAATAGCATCTTGTAAATTTAATGAGACAGGTTCAGGATTTTGAGTATTAAAAGGAATCATTTATGCATGTTTTCCCCCTTTCAAACCAGGCTGCCTGAAAGCTAACAAAGGCATAAAACACTTCAAAGCATGCAGCTGAGTTTTTAAAGCATAATATAGATAGACCTTCAGTCTTTGCTGCTTTTAGTGACAGCAGTGGACTGAACACATTCCCTTGCTAAATCAACAACTTCCAGCATGATCCCCTTTAGTTCTTTTTTCCAGTGAGTTGTGTGTTACAGTAAACGTTTCAGGAGTTCAAATGGACATGAAATGTATAGCTTCCAATTGTCCTGATTTGGCAAGGACAATTACTCCTCTGTTACTCCACTTTTTCAGCTGCATACTTCAAAACAACTGTCATTTGGCCCTGTCCTCTGACCTCCCCGCCTACCTCCTCACTGAAGGGTCAAGAGCTGATCCCCCGCCAACAAGGACAAAGCCAGGCAGACAGGACCAATGATGCAGTGCTGGAAAGAGGAACGGCAATTGCTACCTGGCCAGTGGCCTCCAGACACCACTAACCAAAGAAGAAGCAGCGCTACCATCACTGCAGGGCCCTGTTCATTGCCTTGAAACCCCAAGAGAAGCCAAAAGAGAGGCCAAGGCTCCATTAAGCAGAAGCACTTAATCAGGAGGATGCAGGGAAGCAAAAGAATGAGAAAGGATGATTGAGATTGCCATGGTCCACTCTCCAGTTTTGGTTATGGGTGCCTGGAAATCAGAAAGCAAGGTGGCTAATTGGCTAACATCCAATTAGAAACAAGGACTAACTAAAAAAAATCAAAGAACAACCAAACAACCCACAATTTATATGTGCTGTATGCAGCATCTAATCCCTCATCCAATGAAAACACACAGAAATAGTGCAAATTGAGTCCACTTTAAGGGTTAGGGTTAGGGTTAGGGAATCATGGGAACTGTATTTTATTGTGGCACCAGAGCTCTCTGACAGAGAAGGCTCAATGTCTCAGAGAAAAAAACATTCCCATGATTCTCTTTACATACTGATTTTACAGACTAACACGGCTATATCTTTGAATTCTTAACTGAGACTGCCATACTTTGTCCATTTCATGGTAAGACATGTCTCATTAAAAAATACAATATTGTTTAGCAAGGTAGAAGGCAGTGGGAAAATAGGAGAATTGCATTCCTGATGGATAGACTCAATTAGGATGCTGTGGCCCTGAGTTTGCAAGAGCTAAGCAAGGCTGCTGATGATATAGGGACTTAGAGGCAGGGTGACCAGACATCTTCCTTTTCCAGGACATGCCCAACATTTCAGCCTTCTGTTCAGCAGGAATTCCAAAATGTCCTTCATTTTGAGCATGACTAAGAAGCATGGATTTATGCTTATATTAGCATTTTTAGCTTTTATTTTGCAATATCCTACATTTTTCTTGAGTCTCCTCCTTTGTAGTTATGACATCTGCTCACCCTGCTTGGAGCTCTATCCTTCATAGGGCTGCCATAGCTCGAAGCTTACTTGATGGCAGTTAACCAAAAAAGTTTTCCTCTCCTCCCATTTTCGCCTTTGTCCCCAGCTTGCTTCAATTGCTCAAACTGAGTTCAAAGTGCAAAAATATTTTGCATTCACTTAACTCAGCAATGGGGAGAGGACAGGAGAGGGTGGAAACTTGCTCTTCCTAGTAGACTTAAGCTCTTGCAGCCTCTCCTAGCTTGCTGTTCTTCCTATGTATAATTTGAGCCATCTTGACCACACTCTGATGTTGCTTGACCACATGTCTTCCGGTTTTATCTGTGAGATGTTGGAGTATGTGTAAGTGATTAGGAGGTCAGCAAAAGGGACGCACATATTTTTATTATACATATTCCAACATACATATAGAAAGAATTGTTAATTAGCATTTTTATGCCACTGTATCTGTTTTTCTGTTTGTGTTAGAGATAATCTTCAAGTACCAGAATACCCAATACAGTAATAATAAACAGCTGCAGTAATAAAGAGGCTAGTGTTCCAATGATGAGAAAGCAAGAAATTTGTTTATGGAGAACATGCAGGGGGAGCTGTGTTAGCCATTTAGCAAATTCAAACAAAAATCCATCAGTGATACCTTTATTGGCCAATAAAGGTATCACTGATACATTTTTGTTTATGGAGAGTTATGGGAGACAGAGGGAGGCATAGTGATAAGAATATTGAGTTCCTTCCTATTTTAGTAATGGGTACCAAAAATTGTTACTAGAATTTTAATAATCAGGCATCTTGCTTTATAAAAAATAACAATCCTGTTTTATCTGTCATCTGTGCGGCCCACAATGACTCATATCTCTCTCTCTCTCTCTCTCTCTCTCTCTCTCTATATATATATATATATATATATGCATTTGGGAAGAAGTATGGGATATAAGCTTCACTGCAAATGAGTGCCTAGTCCATTCTTGGACTCTGCTCTTAAGATCCTTTTGTGGCTACATATAGCAAAACAAAACAATCTTTTTTCTGGATTGAGGATGTTTTGATTGAGAATAGATGTTAGTAAATCAGATGGACACTTACCAGATGCCACTGGCTGGGGTGCTCTGGAATGAGATGAAAATTAATAGAAGAATCTAGGGTAATCTAAATGAGAAAGGAACTGGTTTGTCTTCCTTTATTTATTGTACTGCACTTGTACATATAAATTAGTATGTACAAATTTTGTGTCCTCTTCTGGGGAGGAGCAGATTTGCTTGTGGGAGAGAGTGATCTCCATCTGCACACATAATTTAATTTAACAATTAGGGATTTTTTTAATATTTAAAACTTTGATTACATAAAACTATATGTATCCCATTGTACCTTCATCTAGGGCTGAACATATTAGGAAGAACCATGGAAAGTTAGATCTGCAGTGAGTAAAACTGTCCAAGTGATTAAAGTATATTCTTCTCTTGTACATGAAATGTTGTCAAATTCCGTTATGTAGATTTTCTCCAAGTCTCTGTTGGATTTAAAAATGTGTAAACATGTTGTTCAATACCATTCTGCCTCAGCAAATTTTCTGGGTCCAAATGAAAAAGATGTTCCATGTACACCTATACTAAAAGCCTAAAAGGCTGTGGCACAGATGTCTGGCAGTGTCTAAAGAGATTATCACACTGTTCTTAAATAGTGGGATAGAAGCAGGATTGTAACTGTAATTGCCTGATCCTACCACACAACATCATGGCTAGGCAGTAGGTATCCTGTACTCAACCAGTGCTTCTGCCGCTGCTTTTAATGAATGGGGAAATCCCATGAATAGCTGCCAAACCCACAATTAACCGCTTATTGAAGTATGTGCCATAGGTCATTCCAAGGTAATTCAGAGAGAAGGGGATTTAAACTGGTTTCACTGCACACACGCCAATGAAGGCTAGACTACTTACTTACTTACTTATTTAATCTTGGATAGCTGACGAATAAATGAAACATTAGTGCAATAAGATGCATCGACAACCTGCTATCAGTTCACAATTACGTAGTAATTTGAAAAGAATCGTTACTGTGTCGGGTGTTTAAAAAGCCACAGCTATATTGGGAGGGAAGCTTTGTGCGATAATCTTCTAAGTATGTCAGTGCCCATTCTTAAACATTTTTCATAGTGAATGCCTCTCAGGTTCTCTGTACAGTTGAAGGGAGGCTTGGGAAGAAGCCAGTAAGTGCATCCCCCTTTTGCATTTGAAGTATTGAGAGTTACCTTGCTCACATAGGTGACAGCAGCCATATTCTCTTTTTCACAAAAAGCCTGGATGTCAAGTCAGCTCCTTTGAGGCATTGTGTAAGGGTGACAAATGGAGTACCTGGAGGCTGGAGCTGGTAAGATTAAAAACTGGGAGTGAGAAGGATGGGAACCTGAACTGAACTGAATACATAAAGAAGAAGATCCATGGTGGATCCTACCTGATCAGCCCCTTTGCCTCCTAACATCAGTGCATAAGGGGGATAGGAAGACCACTAGGGTCCCAAGAGACAGTCCATAGATCCATTGGACTCAAGATCCAACCTGAAAAAGCCAGGAAATTCACATTTCACCTCACGCTTATGAATGTAACAATTCCATAAGGCTCAATTCCTTTGTTTACATAAATATTGTCAGTACTAGAAAATTGTGGGCATATTCTGCTACTTCTTATGCCTTACCATAATATTATATGAAGGGAACATATGGGGACTGCAGGTTTCTAGTAGTAAAGTATTTGTACTGTCAGTGATGTAGTGACTAGGAATAATCACTATGTTGTTTTAATTGTTTTAATTTTTATTTTCCAAACTGTATTTGTGGGAGAAGAAGGAAAAAAAAATCCTCCTATTGCTTGTGATTAGGATAAAAAAGGCTTTCCAATTTTTTTTTCTGTTCAGCTATTTTTCCACAGCTAATATTTTCTTTTAGGCTCTTGAGGGCAATAAGTGTTAAGAATTGCACCAGTAACTTTCAGCTGATATTACAATTGCAGCTGTTATGATATAAATGATTAAATGTTTGGAATACTACAGTAGTAATGTGAATGAAGTTCAGGGAGAGATGCTGTTGTGATGTGCAAATTGTTTTGTATTAAAAGATTTTATGTTATGGGAAGTACTAAGCAATCTAGTGAAATTATTTTATTTATTTAATTCATTTCTAGCATTTAATATCTAGCCAACTTACCCAAAGGGATTAGATAGTATCTACAAAGTAATACTGAATTATGCCTTCATTTTCACTCTGTTTAATAATAGCAGAACCAAATTTTCTTCTCATTTGGCAAGTGGCTAAGTAAATAATCAGCAACATTAACATGACAGCATTGTGTTGTGAAAATTCCTTTTTTTTTCTCCTCGGCATCTTTTTATTTTTGTATGCATCCATTCCCAACAATAATTGTAAACACTTGTATCTGTTTGTCCCAATTCAAGGCTGAATATTTCTCCCCTCACTTTTGCAAATCGATGTACCTATGTGTGTATGTGTCTTTCTGTCTGTTGGAGGGCATATGAAAACAATTACTTTTCATTGAAGGAGCAAATTCAACCATTTGTTAAGATGGGGTGGTAAATGGTTTTGGCTTCCCCTTTTGCCTGCAAAACCTTTTAAACAAGACAAAATATTTTGACCTGTAAGGGTCACCACCCCCCTTTTTCGAAAAATATCTCAGGAGCAACATTTATATTGGAACACAGCATTGTTGCCACTGGGCATTTCTTTAGCAAATGCCACTGCAGTTGCCACTAGTTCAACCAGAAGTGATCCTCCCATCCTTATTCAAGGAAGGAGGAGATGGACAAAACCTGCTGTTGGTTTATTTTATATAAAAACACACACCCTTACATACTTTGACAAAAACTGCTGGGTTTTGGATAGTGCCCAAAGTTTATTTAAGTTTGAAGGAGACTTGTTTTTCTGTTCCTCACCTCTCTGAAACCAGTGCACAATTCTGTCTTTATCTTTTCCAATAAAATAAAATAGATATCCCTCTATTTCTTTTTCTTTTTTAGTTGATGGCTGTATACATAGAGCAGCTGGGCCCTGTCTGGTTGCTGAATGTCGCAATCTGAGTGGCTGTGAAACTGGACAAGCAAAAATCACTTGTGGCTATGACCTGCCTGCAAAATGTAAGTAAGCTGCTTCCCACATATTTTTTAAAAAAAATCCAGATGGAATTTTATACATACCTTACTTTTCAACACACTGATTAAATGAGGCACTCATTTACCAAATTAGCAGTAGGACTAAATTAAGTGTGCATTTGTGATGACCTATGTCCTTTGGGAAGTTGAGACATTTTCCAAAGCTAAGCTTCTGTTGAGCAAGGGGAAAATGAATGCTTACTTTTGGGCATATTGGACTTTAGATTATTTTATGTAAGCTGCAGCACTTGTGTTTATGAACAGTTTTTTTGGGGGGGGGCAAGTTTAACTAAATATATATTTTCCAATTTAGCTACAGGATGGACACCTTCTGTAAATGGTGCAGATCTCATGATTGGGAAATGCATTTTGAGTCAAGGAGATCAAAGTGATGTATTTTGTGTTTTCAGCTGTTGTATATAGGCTGATTGGCAATTACTATGACGGCATCTGTCACACTTAAGCATTCAGGGGAATATGTTCTCAGCACTGGAATGTTTCTTCTTGCTTTGAAAGTAGAATTGTCAAAATTCTCATTATATGTAAATAAGGAAAAGGTCATTTGTACTGACCTTCTTGCATAACTATTTAACCATACTTGGAAAAGTAAATACTGAGAAAACAACACTGTAGAGACTGATATAGGTGTGATATCAACAACATTGGGAAATATTTTAATTTTTACATTGTACTGAATAAATAGTATTGCAGACAGCCAGCGTGGTTTAGTGGTTTGAGTGTTAGACTATGACTCTGAGCAGCAGGGTTCGAAGCCCCACATGGCCATGGAAACCCACTGGATAATCTTGGAGAAATCACATTCTCTCAGCCTCAGAGAAAGGCAAAGGCTTTGAACACTCTGAACAAATTTTATCAAGAAAACCCCTTGATAGGTTGTCCTTAAGGTCGCTGTGAGTTGGAAACAACTTGAAGGCACACAACAATAACAGTGTTTTAAAGGCAGCAGATCCTGACTGATCTTGGAAGCTAAGAAGAGTTAGCCATGGTTAGTGCTTAAATGAGAAACTGCCAATGAATAACAGATGCTGTCAGCTATATTTCAGAGGAAGGAACTGGCAAAACCCACCTCTGAGTATTCCTTGCCTAAGAAGACCCTATGGAATTCATAGGGGTCACCATAACTTGACTGGAGACTTGAAGGCGCAGACACACACACACACACACACACACACACACACACACACACACACAATACTACAGAGGTAATACAATTTTTATAGTCTATTACTAATGGAGTAGGTCATATATGTTCCAGGAATTGCACCTTTCTGAATTTGCTTTGCCAGGTATTTCACCATTTCTTTTATGATGAAATCCCTGTTATATGTGCGTTTTTGTTCTCTCTTTGTGGTGATCTTCAACAAAATGAGTTGTATTCCCATCAGAATTCTTACTGTTTTTGGCAGTACCATGGCCTTTCCTGCATCCCCTGGAAGTGTCTTACACCTCATCTGAAGGTAACAAGCTGTTATTCTCTGGGGTTAAGAAACATATTTACAGCTAGAAACAGACATCAGGGCTAATTACCTAAGGAGCATTTTGCAAACTTTCTTTTTTTCAAACCAATATAGAGAGGTGGTGCTGGTGGTGGCCAGGATCATACTGGAAATTTGATGGCAATATTAATTTGTATTCTACAAAAATATTAATATAATCACAGTCCTTTAAGAATGTCTATAGATTTATCTTTCTGATCAGTTTAATTTAAAAATATAAATCAATCCAAAGTGATAATCTAAATATGTTCTTTCAGGCAATTCCAATTGTGCCTTAAGTGCTTAGCAGCCACATTGGCATTATCCACAATGGGAATAATCAGCCAATTTAATTACAGTTATCTTTAGAGATTAGCAGTCACTCTTGTATATGCATAATAATGATAATAGTAATAATACTTTCTCTCTATTTATCTATATATATATCAGGACATTTGAGATGAGATGACAAGTCTACTTATTTGTCTTATATCATTTAGGAATATAATTAAATTAGTTGATTCCAGATGATAATTATGCTACATCTATTACAAGCTGGACATATTTATTTCACAAGTTAAGTTACCGTGATATCATGACAGACCTTTTAGTTTTAAAGAACCAGGATTAGCCTTTAGTACAGCAGCTGCTGTAGTCCAGTGGCTAAATGTCAAACTAGATATGACACTCACTTACTTGTAGTTTTTCTTTTTTTCTTTTTTGTTTTTACACAAAATAAAATGGTGGAAGCAGCAAACTTTACTGGACAATCACCTGTTCCAGGGAATGTCACTTCTTAGACCTTTCTTCTATACCAGCTTATTTGCTAAAAACCAAACTGAATTCCCTTCCACAAAAGGAAAGGTACTGATCCATGGCTGTACGTTAAATGGCAATTTGAAAACAACAATAAAATGTCTGAGAAAATCTTTTCATGTTGGAACATCTAATGTAGTTTACCTCCATACTAAATCTGTAAATGAGGAACACTAATGCTGAAACTTCTCATTTATCTGCTGCTGCATTGTTATTTTTGCTAATTGTTAATATTAAAATATTTCTTTTCCACACTGTATCATAAAATCACTGTGCAGTTTTCAATAAAATTAGTTCAAACCATTTAAAATATAAAATGATAAAAATGATTGCAACTTTCTACTACATATTGAACAATTGAATAATTTAAAATTTTAAAACAATATTTACATTGTAATAGATAAGTGCATATCTCTCAGATCCAGCTGTCTATCTGCAATGTGAGGACCGTACTTTCCTGCCTTCCAAGGGACTTGTAAAAGTTACTTAGGGCCTTTGCAGACTGCTAGAAATAGTGCAAATTGAGTCCACTTTAACTGCCGTGGCTCAGTGCTGGGAAATCATGGGAATTGTATTTTTTTCTGAGACATTGAGCCTTCTCTGTCAGAGAGCTCTGGTGCCACAATAAACTACAGTTCCCATGATTCCCTAGCACTGAGTCAGGGCAGTTAAAGTGGACTCAATTTGCATTATTTCTGGCAGTCTGCAAAGGCCCATAGATAATAAGAAAAGAGATTGCACCTGAAGATTAGGAAAGAAATCTTTACTGTCAGAGCTGTTGGACAGTAGAGAACAGACTGCAACTGGGAACAGGGCTAGATCTTTTGAGGTCTTCAAACAGATGTTGGATGGGCATCTTTCAGGGATGCTGTAGTTGTCTATTCTTGCAAGGCAGGAATTAAGAGTACGTTTGTGATCCCTTCCATCTTTAAGATTCTATGATACTAGGTGCAAAGCTCTTTAAAATAGCCATTCTTATTTGTATCAAGTCATCAAAAATGTAGATTTGTCCTACATTGTGTGAATGCTTTTCCCCAAAGAAAAGATACAGGTTCTATTCAACCACTACTGAAGCTGGTTTGGGTTTTGGGGAAGCTTTATTTGCAAGAATTAAAATTTTATGGTCCCCATACTAAAACAATCAGAGAGCGCGAGGAGAGCATAAGGACTATGATTCATGAAAATATGAAACATTTTCAAAAGAAGCAGAAACTTTACCCGTATCTCTGACATCACTTTTCACAGAAAAGGCATCAAGTTTATTAATGCCATTGTCACTTCTCCATATCTGTTATCCTTTAGAGACTACACTTTTTAAATATTTCATGGATAAATAGCTTAAAGCTTAATGTGGATGCATAAAGAGGGTATGTACATGCTCTAAGCTAATATCCTTTGTTGACTGATCTATTGTTTTCTTAACTTTGTAAGTGCAACCACAAGAGCAGCACTTATCCAGGCAAGCAAGTATATACTGAAGGAATATGGTAGTGGTATCTGTATTATCTTTAGCTATGTTGCTCCAGAGAGAAGAAATGTCCTTGTCCTTGTCAGGAGAAGTCTGAATGAGGTAGTCTGTGATTTGAGATCAGACTTTCCTGAACTGGCTTGCAGCACCCCTCCTTCATCTGGCCATAATAATCTTAACTCCAGAGAGCTCTAGTGTTCACTTATCCCTGCGAGGGAGGCTGATCATCACAGTTAGAGCCTAGAAGGAATGCTTCTGACAGCCAAGAATTTTGAAATACCTGGGACATTGCTGCTGATTAGAAATGATTAATTATGATGTTCCAAGCAAGATTTAGCATGTAATAAGAGGAAATGAGGCATAAAAGACTATTCATGCAGAAGAATAAGAAGAGAACTATAAAAATGATGACTTTAGATTCTGAAGTAATCTTAAATAGAAAATGGGAAGAACATCAGACATAAATAACTTTGAATAGGTCTGTGATTTTAGACAGATACTACTTTTAGAAGTAGAGAAAATAAAACAATATCATATTCAGCGATTGGTTGAAAATTCTGTCAAGTGTTAGGAAAAGTACAAAAGGATCTTTGGCTTAATTTTGCAATTGTGTGGTTTCTAACTTATACTACATTCTTATTAAGAAAGAGCAGCATAAGAGCAGCAGACACTGAGGTGTGACCCTGGTTTTGTTTAAGACTCCATAGTGCAATGAAAGGCATTCTTTGCTCTTCCAACACAGGGCTGCTATGTGTTCAAAATACACTTGGAAATGCTATTAATATGTGTACTCATCTCCATGTGTTTAATCATGCATAATATACAAAACAGGATCTTAAATTAAAAACTAAAAGCCTAATAGTTATAGTGAACTGGGGGAAAACTGACAGTAACATAAGCTGAAGCCTATAGTAGTCAAATATGCAGTTTTACTGCCAAAAGGATATGAATATTTAGATTGAGACAACAAATTTTGGGGACGTGGGTGGGAATATAGTGTTTAAGGGACATAGGAGGATGATAACCATAAGGCAAAGGTAGTCCCTTGACGTGAATGTCTAGTAGTAACCAACTATAGGGGGTGGTGCTCATCTCTGTTACTAAGCCAAAGAGACGGCGTTGTCCAAGGATTACTCTGGTGGTCATGTGCCAAACATGACTATAGCAAAAACTGTTACCTTCCCACTGAAGTAGTACTTATTTATCTACTTGCATTTGCATGCTTTTGAACTGCTAGGTTGGCAGAAGCTAGAACTAGTGACAGGAGGTCACCTCATGATGCAGCACCTGGGCCTCGAACTGCCAACCTTCCAATCATCAGAATTGGTGTCTTAACCACTAAACCACCACATCACAAACTGATATTAATTAAGAAAATGATGGGCAAGGAGAAGAGTAAAATAGACAAGTGGGAAATCTAATGAGGGTGAAGGGAGGACCAGAATGTATGTAACATTTATCCTGGGTTCCACATTTAGCAAACAAAACATTGGAAAAGCAGAAGATGCACCAGAATTATCGGGGGGAAAAATCAGGTTGAAGTGTACATATTAACGCCAAAGTAAATGGAGCTCTTCCTCAGACATTTGCTATGATCCAGGACCTTATTATTATTATTAACCAAATCTCTTAAGTTCTTTGCTTGCTTCATAAATGACTAAGAAATCATGCTGACCCTGTGACAACAAGTTGTAGCCTGTTGTCTACAGATAACCAGGTATAAGCCAATGTTTTTAGGAGAGGTTATAGGATCAGTGAGAGTACTTTGGGTCCCAGTAGGTTCTTTTGTGCCCCATATGGCATGGAACATAGCAAACAAAATTTGGTTTCTACTAGGACTACTAAAATAAATGAAAAAAACATGGTATGCTGGTCAAAGGGCAAGTCAAGAACTTTCTGTAAACTCCTGCCTGGGATGAAGAAACAATGCATGGACTTTCTGGATTGGACAAACCCTTTTTAAAGGGTAAAATATCTTTTTTAAATACTTTGGTTTGCTGGAGGGTTCCCCACACAATTAAAAAAGGAACAGAAGGGAATGCAGATGGCAGGCTTTTGACTGTGGGCATACATGTCCAACTTTCTAAAGTGTGTATGTGTGGTTAGAAACTGCCTCAAACAATCATCTGAGTGGAGGGTGTAATCTAAAAGTTATCTGGTTGTTTTAGTTTTGTGAACATGGTTGTTGTTGTTGTTAACTGCCTTCGCATCAGTCTTGACCCATGGTGACCCTATGGATCAGACATCTCCAGGCCCCCCCATTCTCTACTGCTCTGCCCAGCTCCTGCAAACTCATATTCATGGTATCTTTAATAAAGTCCATCCATCTAGCTGTGGCCTTCCTCTCTTTCTACTTCCCTCCACCTTTCCTAACATTATTGTCCTTTTCAACGATTGGTATAGGGAACATTGAAACATTAATATTCTTTAATTATCTACTCATGGCTGTGTAAGCATCTTCCATTATTTTGCTAATAAATGACAACCAGTATACATTTGTGCTTTCTTGCCCTGCATTAATATACTTTTCTGGACAAACTGGAGCTTTCAGAGTACAGTCACCCCTCTGGTTTTTTGAGGGATCCATTCCAGACCCCCCCCCCACGAAAATGGGAAATTGTCATATTCAAGCCCCATTGGCTTGAATAGTAGCACACGCCATGGGTTTGCACCCCATTTTGTCCCGCTCTGTTTGCCACTCGCAAATGGTTGAGGAATACAGACTCCAAGTCGGGATATAAATATATTATTATTATTATTATTATTATTATTATTATTATTATTATTATTATTATATTTGAGAGAAACTCATAATGGCACTAAGATTCACAAAATCTACTGGTTTAGTGGAAAACACTGCATAAGGAATTGCTAAAATTAGGAATAAAGTATAAATAAAGTTTAGTTTTTAAAACTCTGCAGAACTAGGTCTTAACGTATCCATGTGCTGTATTCTGGTATCTTTATCAAAGTTGGTGGGCAAGAAGGACACCATGCTGTTAGATTTTCTCCAGTTTGGGTCTTTCCTTTTCTTTCTCTCTGATACATAGTATAAAATAAATCTAGCTACTAGCTGGCTCTGAATTGCAAAGATTGTACAATATAAATTTCCCATTGAAGCCTGACCTCTATGGGCTGGTTCTATATTTTACAGGAAAAATAAAAACAAATTGTAAGTATTAATATTTCTTTAACTTCAAAATTGCTACAGAGAAAGTGCATCAGAACTGTCAGGGGACTCACATAATTAATTTGTGGCCTTGGTGTATGGGGAGGAGACTACATACTCCTTCATGTTAACTCCATGTTAGCTTTTCACACAATGTTGTGTTGATGATACATGCCGATTAAGCAGCCATATGGGGGAACACAATTCATAGGGTACTTTCCATGAGATATGTAGCAATACTCCTCAGTAGAAAAGATTAGACCCCAAACATATGTGAGAAATGTATCAACCGAAACAAAGATTGTATATGTATGTGGTGGAGATTTCAGAATATGAAACAATATGAAACAATGTTGGGAAAGTGTTATTATTTATATTTGTTATATTTGTTATATTTATATTTTGCACATTCACAGAGCTGAGAATTTTGTGTACATTAAGTGGTAACAATGCCAGGGAAGCATATTTCAGTTCCAGATTGTAACCCAGAAAATATGGAAAAGTCAAAGGTGGCTGAAAACTTCTCTAAGGTATTGAATCTAAACATGATTTGTGCTGAACACTGAACTGTTGCAAAAATTTTAATTGCATCTAAATAGCATCTAACGCCCCAGTGTGCTATTTATAATTGAATGTTTTTATAAGACATTGCATTTGGCCTTGATGAATAATTGTTTACTGTTATTGAAGGAAGCAACGGGGAGCTTCTGAATTCCACCCCCCCCATTTATTTAATGTGGATATTAAAACATATGAAGATTTTTTTGCTGATGTAATGCCAGACAGAGAATAAACTGTATTGTAGATTATATATTATAGATTGCTAAATTATATATTGTAACTTATGAAATCATTGTATAAAGTGACTGTAATATTTTGTGTTTTCTGTCTTCAAAAAGAGTAGACCCCAGAATCCCAAGATATCAGAGCAGTTTAATAAAATGTTGTCTGCTTCTCAACTCTTCCTCTGTAATTATGCTCAAGTGTCCATGCTTCCTGTTACAAAACACACTTCTGGTACAACTTTGGCCTACTGATCTTGAAGTCGCTTGAATTTTTCAGTAATACTAATAATGAGAGTTGACTCTGAATCAAGAATGGTTCCTTCAGTTTGCAAAATCTTGTTTCTGTCATCAGTCTTTGGAAGACCTTTGTACCTTATGGTAGATAACAAAGGGGTTTAAGTTGAAATGTTTATTCAGGTACTTCCATTTGTGGTTGAACTTTGTGCCTTAGGTTTATTTCTTTTTATTTTTCAATCATTTTTATTATTTTTTGAACAAAACATCATACAAATCATACAAAAAAGCAAAACACTCAACAACACCCATACAATTTTTTTAAAAAACTTACCCCGCACTAATCTACAAGCCTAAACCCTGAAAAAACTAACTTATACCTCTTACCTCCCAACTTATTCCCACATTAAAAATAAAAATAAATAAGCACAATACACAACACACACCTAATTAACAAAAGTAATATAAACTATAATTGACTTCCCACTTCTCAAACCAAGCATTTTGATACTCACTGTATCAAATATTTAAAAAAATGTCCAATGATTTTTCTTTGATCAGTGTCACCAGTTTGTCCATCTCAGCCATTTCATAAACTTTAACAATCTAGTCCTCTTCTGTGGTAATATAGTCACTTTTCAAACTCTAAGTGTACAATAATCTTGCAGCTACAATTATATAATGCATCACTTTATATTTATATCTTTAAATTTTTAAAGTGACTTTGTAAAATGGAGCTTTGTTAGAGGTCTTATGTGATGTATACCTGCATTTAGAGGTTGATACAAATGGTATCTCAATTGCACATCATTTTGAGATATATTCAGAGTGCAAAGCAGACACATATATAGGATAAGAATGGGGAAGGATATTGCTTAGGAAAAGCTGGAAGAGGAGTCTTGTTCCAGTCTTGTTTTAGTTGGGAATTATGAGAACTAAATGCCTTGATAGTGCACATAAAATTGAGGGATAAGGCATAGTATGGCCTCCTTGTCAAGGTTTTTGACCTTCCTTCTATTTACTTATTTCTATAGTTGATCAGATCAGGCTGTTTTGACTTTCTTCAAGACCCTTTTCTTTTGAATACTTCTCTGCTTTCCTCTCTTATATTGAAAGCTAATGAGCAATCTAAAGATTAATTATTTTCCCCAAGGAGATGTTTGGGACTGAGGTTGTCCTTCCTTTGCTATGTGATTGTATTTCTTCCTTAATGAAACCAAAACACCAACAGTAGTACACCTAGGTGCTGCTTTCATGTGTGAGAAGGTCCTTAGAAGATTCACTAAGGTGCTTTCTCAATTAGAGTGACTTAATAGTTCTTAACAATAGGTCTTATTTCTTTGCAAGGGAGTTCTTGGAATATCAAGATCCCACTGAGAAGGACTTTTGGAGTTCTCTTGTGGCTCTTTCAAAGGATAATCAGGAGGCTATTACTTAATGTAAAGGGATTGTAGAAGTAAAAAATAAATAGGTGAAAAGTAACTTTTCCCAGGTTTAGCCTGTTTGATAACATTTCCCTAAGCTAAAAAGATTTTTTTTTTAAAAAAAACCCAGTGTATTTTCTTAATACCTCTTCAAGCTTTCACATGCATTTGAGTTTTGTTCCACCCACAGGATCTTCTTTAATATCTTTTAAAGATTTCAGGCACTCTAATTGCCTTATAAAATCCCACGCAGTTGAAGTTCAGAACCTGGTCCTAGGAGCTCAAAGCTCCTCTATCTGTCAGTTTTACTTTCACCTCCATTTATTTTTTTAAAAATCAAGTTCTTCCCATCTCTTTTATGAAGAAATGTGGAGGTTTGGAACCCCCCCCCTTTTTTTTTTAAAAACAAATTGACTGAAATTCTCACTTGCCTTGGGAATTACTATGAAAAACCATTTGGCTCAGTGTTTGTGGAGCTGGGAGAGGCAGAAACTGTAGAAACAAATACTGCCTCATCCTTCAAAATCCCAAACCTCTCCTGAAGCACTCTTCTGGGCTTAGGTCTTGGAGGAAGAGAAAGCTATCTGCGGAGGAGCCATCCTATATTTACAGTGTTGTCTACTACAGTCAGCCCTCCTTATCCATGGATTTTTTAATCCACATATTCAAGCATCCACGGCTTGAAAATATTCAATAAAAGTATAAATTCCCAATAGCGAACCTTGATTTTTCCATTTTATATAAGGGACACCATTTTGCTATGGCACTGTATTTAATGGGACTTATACACCCACAGATTTTGTTATCCACCATGGATGTGTGTGTCCTAGAACCAAATCCCAGCAGATAACAAGGACCCACTGTATTACCTTTCCAAGGTCCATAAATATATTTAGAATATAAATTAGGATCAAGGGTATGAAAAACAGAATGCACATGGGACTGGTAGCAGTGGCGTCACTAGGGGGATGCGGGGGGTGCGGCACACCAAGTAACACCCTAAGAGGGGGTGACACCACTGCTCCTCAGACACCTGCCTTTTGGCAGAAAAGGGCTGCGACATTCATCTGCTTCCCTTTAAAATGCTTTTAAGTCAGGGGTAGGCAACCTTTTTGAGCCGGGGGCCGGTCCGCCGAATTCGCCTCTTCCGCTGGGCCGAGGGGGGGGGAATGGTGGCACGCGCGCTCACGGCCACTCGCGGCCGCCATTTTGTTTTCCAAAATGGTGACCACTACTTGTTTGCGCATGCACAGTACTCCTACTCATGCACAAACACGTTGTGGCCGCCATTTTGTAAATCAAAATGGCGGTCGCGGCCACACGCCGACCGAAATGTGTGGCGGTGGTGGCGTGCAGCGGCGGCGGCAGGGGTCCGCCTGGGCCGGTAAGTACGGGGACCTGGGTCAGAACAGGCCCGCGAGCCATAGGTTGCCGGCCCCTGCTTTAAGTGATGGTGGGAATGGGGCGAAGCTCAGTGAAAGGAGAAAGGAGAGGCCCCAGAATTTTGTAAAATTAAAATTTCAAATTTCAAAATTTTAAATTTTAATTTGCTTTGGAAAGTTTTAAAAATTATTCTTTTTAAAAATTTCTTTAAAAACATCATGTTTTAACCATTTAAACTGTGTATATGTAAATATATTCAGGTTGTATGTATGATATTGTAATTTGAAGGTATAATTTTAATTTTTCTAGTTGTTTATGTCACAACTATTAGCATTACATTCAGTGCCATATGGGAATTATGATTTATGAATAGCATTAGTGGAAGAAAAGGCATTCCTAAGGATTCTGTATGGTGTGAAATGGTAGGAGGTCAATGCGGGGCTGGCACCATGAGTTACTGCACCGGGTGACACCAGCCCTAGTGACTCCACTGACTTGTAGTAGAGAGGGACCAGGATGTTCTGTATTGTAGTCTGTAGTGACGGTGGTACCAGTGAAGACACAAGTCTCAAACTCATAAATGAATAAATAAAGTGGTTGTAGAAGAATATTTTTGTCCAGCAATTACAGTTGTTTCTCCCTGTCTGCGGACTTTGAGTCTGTGCCTCGCTCTTCATGGGAGGGACAAGTGGCTATAGATAAAATGGTGGCATGCACCCACGCCCATGCCACAGGAGTGCATGCCATTATTTTCAATGGGGCTCGAATATTTGTGAGCCGCCATTTTCATGGGGGGGGATCCGGAATGGGTCCTTCGTGAATTGGGAGGGGCAACTGTACTTTGTCTTGGTACAATGAAACTGCCATGGTTTCCCATGCCTATCTCTTTAGGTGTTTCTCACCTAATTTGTATCTATTTGGAGGTCCCTCTCATCACCCTCTTGTCACCTGGGTCCCCAATTCATGATCAATGGTATAGTTGAAAAAGGTAGAGTTAGCGTAAACACTTCACATAAGTATTCTTAAGTGTTGGAGTATTTAGAGGGAAGAATGATCAGTTTCCCTGTTACTCTTTAAGGCCATTTAATTAAAAACATAATAATAATAATAATAATAATAATAATAATAATAATAATAATAATAATAATAAGCAAAGTAATAGCTATACATATGTATATCTGCAAAGTAGTAGATATGCATATGCTCCCCTAGGGAAGGAACATAGAGTCCCCATCATCTAGGCACACATTTTAATGTTAGCTTTACATTACATGTTAGGCATTACACATCTTACAGCATATTACTATCTCTTACAGTATCTCATAATCTCTATGGATCTGCTTTTTTGCAAGAAATGCTTCATCAGATTTCTTATATATCTTAGCAAACATTCATTAAGAGGCATTATACACTGGTCTCATACTTGTTAGGAATTGTCATTATACCTATTACTGGAGGTATCATTGCAGCATCAATTATAATGGGCATTTATTTATGCTTCTGTGTATGTACCTTCAAGTTACCTGTTGCCTTACGGCGCTCTCATGAATTTCATAAGGTTTTCTTAGCCAAGGGATATTCAGAGGTGGTTTTGCCAGTTCCTTCTTTTGAAATAAAGCCTACAGCACCTGGTCTTCATTGGCAGCTTCCCATACAAGTACTAACCAGAACTGATCCTGCTTAGCTTCCAACATCAGACAGGATCTGGTTCCTTCACTGTATTTTGTTGTGTGCCTTCAAGTTGTTTCTGATTTGTGGTGATTCTAAGTCAAACATATCATGGGGTTTTCTTAGCAATTTTCATTCAGGGTTTTTTCCCCTTTGCTTTCCTCTGAGGCTGAGAGAGTCAAAGGGGGGTTGCAGACTGCCAGAAATAGTGCAAATTGAGTCCACTTTTAGGGTTAGGGTTAGGGTTAGGGAATCATGGGAACTGTACTTTATTGTAGCACCAGAGCTCTCTGACAGAGAAAGCTCAATGTCTCAGAAAAAAAACAACAATTCCCATGATTCCCTAGCACTAACCCTAACCCTAAAAGTGGACTCAATTTGCACTATTTCTGGCAGTCTGCAACCCCCCTAACTTGCCCAAGGTCACCCAGTGGATTTCCATGGCTCAGAAGGTATTTGAACCCTAGTCTCCAGAGTCCTAGTCTAACACTCAGACCACAGTACTATACTGGTATTTAGGCCCTATTTGCCTATCCGGATAAGAATTATATTATTATAGCTGATTGCAGAGGTTCTGTCTTGCTTTCTCTTACCAGCCTTGTCTAGGCATTTATCAGCAAGGAGCAGCACTGTCTAGTTATATCAGCATTATTACTAGAAGTCATGTAACAACCTTATCCATGGTGGAGGCTGACTCTAGTCACTCTGGTTACTGTTGTTGTTATTTTATTATGATTATTATTATTTGCTCATGAGCTGGCTTCAGGGGCCTAAACTTTGAGAAAAAAACAAACCCAGTATTCATTCACCTATGTATCAGAATTGTTTTTCAGTGATTACCACTTAAAAATATCTGAAGATACTTGATGGCAATGGCTCTTTAAAACAAAAAGTCAGAGGAGATCCTTGTTTCCTTTTCTTCCAATCCATGAATTAATCTTCATTTTTGGAAGGCAGTCAGACAGCAAGTATTGTAAACCAGGCACCTTGACTTTTCTAACTGGTTTTAAAATTATTTCTCAAAAAGAAGCTTCAATTTCAGAGAACGATTTTCTCCATTTCAATGGATATAGATCTTTTTTCCCTATTGAGTCATTAAGTGAAACTGTTTTTACCAAAATGCAAAGGGATCTTGTAGCACCTTTAAGACTAACTGAAAGAAAAACAGAAGCTGGTAGCATGAGCTTTTGTAGACTTGAGCCTGCTTCCTCAGATGCAAGTCTATAAAAGCTCCTACTACCAGCTTCTTTCTTTCATTTAGTCTCACAGCTGCTACAAGATCTCTTTGCATACTGATTTTCCAAACTTTGCATACTGATTTCAATTTCAGTGTGCCCTTGGTACCCATTGGGGTTTGGTTCCAGGACCCCCTCCCCCATGGATACCAAAATCTGAGGATGCTTGTCCCATTAAGTACAATGACACTGTGAAATGGTGTCCCTTATACAAAATAGAAAAAAAAATCAAGGTTTAAAAAAACATTTTCAGGCCATGGATGGTTGAATCCGTGGATAAAGAATCTGTGGATATAGAGGTCTGACAGTGATTGGCATTATGCAGCCAGTTTCATCCTCTTTTGAGTACTTCAGCATGCCTTGTTCCTTTTGGTCATGATCTTCTAGAACTTTTGGTAATGGTCTTCTAAAGCTTCCATATTTAAGACATTTAGGGGTGAAACAGACTGCCCCAAAGGAGAAGATTGCTGCTGTCCCCTTAAGCACCAGATCAGGGCTGCGGCAACTGCATGCCATGCCCCTGATCGATCTGTTTCCTGGCTCAGAAAGCCTCTCCTTTTGAAGTTTTAGTTCCGGTAGTGTGCGGCATGTAAACACCACTCCTCCAGAGGCGGGGGGTTTGATGCTGGCTTGGGGGTGGTGTTGGGGTGGGCATCATCCAAACTCCTTGCCCCCACACTGCCCCCATGCCAGTGCTTACTGCCAGTCTGTTTAGCCCCTTAGATTGGGAACACGTCTTTCCCTGTGGACTACTTTTCTGGGAATTGAAGCACTCAGGAAAATCTCTGGTCAATCCTTTCCCCATTATAATCATGTAATATCAAACAGATGTTT
The DNA here is from genome assembly GCA_020142125.1 of Phrynosoma platyrhinos. Taxonomy (NCBI): domain Eukaryota; kingdom Metazoa; phylum Chordata; class Lepidosauria; order Squamata; family Phrynosomatidae; genus Phrynosoma; species Phrynosoma platyrhinos. Next base: position 223,348,121 of record CM034701.1, on the reverse strand, counting down.
TGTGTAGAGCAGGGGTAGGCAACCTTTCCCCTTTAAGCGCTGAGGGACTTCAACTCCCAGAATCCCATGAGCTATTGGCCAACATGGGACTATTGGCCAACATGGCTGAGGCCCTCGGCCCTTAAAGGGAAAAGGTTGCCTACCCCTGGTGTAGTGGGCATATCAAAGTGAAAATTCATACAGATTGCACACTCAAGGGTGGCATTGTTATTTGTTAGACCAGTTTAACTCCATAGAATAAATTAAAGTTTTAATCTTAACTAGAGGAGACATATTGAATCAATGGAGCTTAAGTGTTCACTTATAATGCTTCTATTGATTCAATGGGCCTACTTTAGTTGGGATTAACAATTTGATTACTCCATAGATATTTTACTTAATATTGCTGGGTCAGTCACTTTCTCTTAACAGTTAGAATAGAAATGCCTTGGAAATGAAGATGTTGAGGGAAACTGAGGACCATTTCCTTCTTTAATTAATCTTGCAAGGTTTAACAAACTGCTATTGCTCTGTTCTTTCTGTCCTTATGGAGACATTTCCCCATTAACTATATATAAGTAAATATTATGAAATGTTTAACTTCCTCTTGCATGTCATATAAGAATCTTGTTGCTTTTTTTCATTGTTTGATAGGACTGCCAAATTCAAGGAAGCCCTGGTTAAACTGTCTAGATAACATTATGAATTCAAAACAGAAGTAGCCACTCAGTAATTTATTCAGTTTAGATCCCTTTGAAAGGATCTTGTGCTTAGAGACTTAGAGTAAGACTAGTCTTATTGAATAGAACAGAGAGGGAGATTTTGAGTTAATCTACAAGAGAAAACCATGTGCTTAGATTTGGAGATATTGCTGTCCATGACTTTGTAGAGGAAGGAGGGATTGTTGACGCTTAGATTTCTATTGAAGATTGGACTAATTGCTTTCTGAAATATTTGCAGAGATAGGAACTAATTAAAAGTTATCAATTAGGACATTTCCTAACAAAAAGAATATCTTAAACCTGGGGATTTTTTTATAATCCCGCTGGGAAATAAAAAGGGTGAGTAAAGAGATTATGAAAGAGGGACAAAGGGATTTGGGTGGGATGGATGAGAAATTCAGTTTTTAAAAATATATTCATCTATTTACTTCTCTCCAAAGTTTATAATAGGAATGAGGGTATGGGAGAAAAATGATAATTGGTATTGTGTAGCTTCATTCTTCTATGTTTTTAGTTCAGACTTTTAAAAATTGATATTAATATAACAGCTATATCTCCCCCTTCTAACATAAATGCAACTGAATTCAATTTTTTTAGGTTATCAACAGTTAACTCAGTAACCCCTTTCCTACTTTTCCTTCTCTTGAGAGTTTCCTCTCCTTCTGTAGATCAGCAACTTGATCTATAATTAAACATATGATTGATTTGATAAAGTACATTAAAGCTCCAGGACTCCTTCCCCTGCCCTCCCCCTGGCTGTTTGAAACATATTTTCACTGCTGGGCTCTTGTCTCTCTAAATTATTCACCCATATTAATTCAGCAGATTTAGTCTATTCAGGGCGGAAATTTTCTTTAAATTGGTATCTGCTGTATCTTTTTAAAGGGTGATTCATTTCTTCCATAGAATTATAAATCAATTATATGGCACTTTTCATCTTGATGTTAAAGGACTAGATATCGCTAGTATTTTGTATGAAGGGAAGCTGGGTTTAAGAACTCCTGTTCTACTATTTATTTGTCCTGTTCTTTGAGTTTACTGCAGGAAATGATTTAAAATAGTGCAAGACCTTTAACAATTGATTTATTTGTTAATTTTTGTAATTTGTTGACTTATCATCTGCTTTTGATCCAAGCTAAAATAAATCATTTTGGATTAAATTGTTTGACCTTATTATAGATCTTATTATAGATCCTGTTGGAGGAGCAGCAAAAATATTGCTGCAAAAATTAGACTAGGAACGAATGGGCTTTCCCAAACAGTGAAAGAAGTTATGGTGTGTTCTGATACCCTTTCTTTTTCATATTGCTGTTAACAATTTGGTTCAATTGATTGTGACAGTGGGTGCATGTTCACCTGCCAGAGAAAATAAGATCAGTATTTTATGAATAAGAAATTTGACAGGGTTGGTTTGGAAAGTAGATAGAGCAGCTTTGACAGAATGAACAGGTTGGTATTAATTTCACTAAAACTAAAGGGGTTATATTTTGTAAGTAAATCCTCCATACTGATATGGTCAGTTTCTAATAATACTACTCAGCAAGTTAAATCATTTAGTTAACTAGAGTTGTTTCTGGAATCCTTTGGAAGGCCCAAGAGTATGCTGTTCTCATCAAAGTAAGGTATACTGGAGAAGCCGGGGTGAACAATTGGTTGTTGTTTTACTTTTTAAAATCTCTTTGTTTCAGCTCGTTCTTTCTGTGTTATATTTTCCCAGGTTTGGGGGCTTTAATCTATCCTTAGTTCAGGAGATGATCAATAATTATTTTCTGAACAAAGTGTAGCTTCACCCTCTTTGCACACTACTTTACATGTCCAGATAAAAGTGGGTTGACCCTGTGTAGGTTAGAGTACAAGAAAAGCTTCTTCATTTTCAGGGCAGAAATTAACACTTGCCATCTTCATTACTGTGAAGTTTATGGCTCTCCCTTACATTTTCAAAGGAAAGCAGCCCCGTTATATACACTGAACTAGAGATGTCAGTTGTCAACTGACTAAAACCCAGCTGATGTCTACATCTCAGGCCATATCCCAAATAATAAAGACCAAAAACATTTTGTTCCTTTTCTTTTCAGTTTTATTTTGGAGATCCATGTATATTTTGTTTATCTCAGAATATCTTCTGTCAGCTCCCAGTATGATCAGAGACTTCATACAGCTCCCAATTTCAGTTGATTTTGACCCAATTTAAAATTGAAATGTACAGGAGTAAAATCTGGCACTTTTCAATTAGTCTGTTTTTTTCAAAAATTCTTTCTTACTGTTATGTTAATTATCCTTACTTCTGAATTTTCTAGATTGTAGCCATGCAAATCATGAGCAAACTAATTTTGGGATTTTATTAATCAGCTTTGCACAGGAAGGTCTTACAACATGAAGATTTAAACATTTTTGGTTTCTTAGAAGTCTGTGCTATGAAATTACCTTTGGAATAGTGTATTCTTTGTGTTTATCAGGGTAACCAAGGATCTGGATATTATTCATTATGGACTAAATCCATTTGTTAGTTCTGACTAGAGCAGGCCCATGGAACCGATGAAATTTGCAAAAGTGTTGATTTTCCAAATTCTCACTGATGTTATCCAGTTTTTATTAATACAGTGGATCCACCATAGTTGGTGTCAGGTTTATCTTACCTGATGTCTTCACTATAAGAATGCATATGAAACATGTTTGACTTTAGTCTCAGGAACAATTTTGCTATACCTATTTAATTCATTTGTTGTTCAATAATGGAAAAAATGTATTACCTTGCATATTTCCTTATTAGTTTTTTGCAGCCAGGAAATTGAGAACTACTGTTGTCTTATCTGCAGGAGATCCGTTCTGGACCCCCTCCCCCCGCAGATAACAAAAAATTCAGGCCCCCAAGTCTCATGGCTGCTTTATGTGCATGGTGTGTGCACATCCATTTAAAACAATGGGGCTTGCTGTCTGCAGAAGCTCAAGTGTGCAAGCCTGCATATAAGACAAGGCCACTGTATATGTGTTGCACACTTCTGAATGTTTCGTTTGTTTACTTAGACAATAAAACCATCACTATTACTATATTTTATGAAGGAATTCATTTTTTTTCTACCAACACTTGTTTTTCAGGAAACATGATGATGGTTTAGATTTTTTTGCATATAAAAAGAAAAGTGAAACATGTGTTCTTGAAGGGCCACACTTCTTGCAAAGATTTGAGTGCTTGAAGTGACATCATTGTTTGAGTCCTTTAACTATTTATTCCATAAAACTACAGAAAATGGTTTTAATTAGTTCTAACTATGCTGTTGGTTTTTGTATTGTAGAAAATTACTACTGAGGACTGGATTGAACACATCAATTAATTTTACATAGGCCAATGAGTGGCCGCCAAATGGTACAGACTTTGTTATTACTGACCTGAACTGGAGTTGAACCAGAAACCTGTAATTGAAAGATTCGATAGCTGACCCCTTACTAATCCAGTTCCACCTGCAGGTCTTTATTACTTGAAATACATAGAAAATCACATTAGACACAGGTGTGCCATGCCAGATTTAGTGTCCCTTCCAGGAGCACAGCAGCTTGTGTTAATATAGCTCCATGCAAAGTGAATGTTCATTTCTAATCTTTCCCCTTTTTCCCCGTAGAATGTAAATTAGTAGACCAAAATCAAACAAAACAAAAATCTTACGTTAATACCTTATGGTGTGCCATGGTGAAAGCAGCTAAAGATCTAAGAGCTCAAGTCTGGGCAAACACATAGCTTGCAGGTTAGGTTCAGCTGTGCAGTTACCTGTATTTTCCAGTGAGTTTGCATAATGCTGCTGGCAGTGGGCAGAGGCCACACATGATAATTCTGGCAAATATTCTTCCTGCAAGGATACTTGAAGGAATGAGTTTGAATTGCAGCCTACATATGTAAAGCTAAGAATTCTCCGTTGTTACAAGTAAGCTAAGAAGTGACTCAAGTCACATAGAAGAAAGGATCCAGGATTCTTAATAGGTTGACATAAACAATAACTTCTTATCCTCAAGACCAAGCGTGCATTGTCACGTTTTCCCCCTTTCTTTCTCTAGTCTGAATGTGCTCATTCACTGCGTTGAGCCTTCTTATCCCATGCAATGCTTAGCCTGTTGAGACTTTTGATCTCCAGCCAGGTCTCGCATAAATTTCCTCAAACATATTTTCATAGGGAGGCAATGGAGAAATAAAAAATGACTCAATCTCCATGGTGGGTGAAAATGAAAACCTTTCTTTCCAGAAAAAAGTTGCTCAGTAAATGCAAAAATGGACACAAGGATTTCTTGTACAAAATGTGATTGTGTGAAAGGCAATATATAATTCTTCCCCAAGTACTAACAAAAAAAAAAAAAATTAAAAAAAGAAAAGAAAAAAGAAAGAAAAGAGGACATTACAAAGGTTGATTTTGAAAAGTAAGCTTCCATTTTGTCTTAACTGGCTATTGTGCATTCAACTTCATAAAAAACATGAATTTTATATAAAGAAATGATTACATTAAAAACAATACTATCATGCGTGTAAAACACATGGCTTAAAACAGGGGTAGGCAACCTTTCCCCTTTAAGGGCCGAGGGACTTCAGCTCCCAGAAGCCTCAGCCATGTTGGCCAATAGTCCCATGTTGGCCAATAGCTCCTAGGATTCTGGGAGCTGAAGTCCCTCGGCCCTTAAAGGGGAAAGGTTGCCTACCCCTGGCTTAAAACCTGGGTGGTGGATGAAGAGAGAGTGTAAAATATGTCTGCATTAAAATGTTAAGGCTTTGTCTATAAGAATGTAATGACCCCTCCCCCTTAACATGTATAGATCACTTGCATAGTTCTAAACCAGTTCCTTAAATTTTCTGCATATTTTCAGAGCTTTCCTTGAAAAAAATGAAAACCAAGGACTTTTTTCAGAACTTAGAAAGATAACTTTTCTGTCACCCCATATTTTCCTATCTGAGAAGTGCACTTGGCCAGCTCTTAACCCACACCCCCAGTACTTTCTCTGCAGTATGAGTTGTAGTAGCACAAGCTGTGTCTTTCTTGGGAGATTATTAAATGCCCCCCCCCAAAAAGTGACTTACCCCTTCCGGGATACAATTGCTTACGGGATGCAGTTGGGTATTGTCATGTTAAAAATGCCACCAATGACTACATCCCAGCTAAATCCCAGCTCCCACCTGTGCTCAGCTGGCTTGACAAACGGGGAGCTCCCGTCTTTGCAAATCGGCCGGCTGAGTGCTGCTGGGAGCTGGGATTTAGCCAGGATGTAGTCACCCAGCAACATCGGTGGCATTTTTAATGTGATAATACCTGACTGCATCCCATAAACAACTCTATCCTGGAAGGGGTAAATCACTTTTTTTTTTTTTTGGCATGCAATAATCTCCAGCCACATGCTGACATGATAATAATCATACCATAATAGTCAGTGGGTCCAGGTGATGAAGAGGGAAGCAAGGAAAGGACTAGCTCTCCCCCTTTCTCCATTTTTTCCTGCTGATATTTGCAAGGTAAGGTAAGGAGTTTTTTTTTTTAATGGTAACGCCAAGGCTTTTATGAACAAGGAGCATTGCGACAAGCAAGACTTGAATTTGACTGAAATTAGAAAAAAAATTGGAGGCTTAAAGACTGTGCCTCATTTAAGGCTGGTTTTTACAACTTTTAAAATTTTAAATCTGACCCTGGCACACGAGTTTCCCCTCCATCCTGGCAACTCTTTTTAGATACTCAGTGAAAAGGGAAAATCACGGTTGCACATACTGTTTGTACTTCCAGTCTCTTTCTGTTCAGCTAACACAAGTATCTAAGGTCGGCGTCTTGAATGTACAGTGTTTCCAACTATAGAAGGAGAGTTTGCATGCATACTGTTGAAAAACTGGGAATCGGTCCAATTGTTCTTGTCTTATCAAGACAAAATAGAACTAGGAAGACAACAGCCAAAAGCTTATACCACTTCATCTGAAAACTTGTGCATATTTATTGTAGGTCTGGAACTGTTGATCTAGAGGAGTGAGGTTTCCACCTTCTTCTTTGAGTTGTCAGCTTATTAAGTGTGTTGGTATTCTTTCAAACTTTCCCCCTTAGAAAATGAATAACAACTGTAAAGCACCTTTCTTCTGACAGCTTTTGAATGAGAATCAGTATAGTGTTTTTAAGGTTTCCTTTTTCATCTTTTTGGTTATGAATTCTGCATTTCTGCACCCGTGCACAGAAAGAGTAATGGGCAATCTCTTTGTCTCTGGGGTACACTGTGTTACATTCTGTTCTATACAAAGAGAGAGAGTTATTAACAGTACCTTTTTAATCAGCTTGAATGTCTTGAGAAAGACAGTAGGTTCTTTATAACTATCAAGCTGAACACATTTTTAAAATGCACCCTGCATACTTTTTTTTATTTTTTTGCTTCAGGTGTTGAGAAAATACTTGATTGCTATTTCTTAGTTTCAAAAACCAGTCTTAGCTTGTCCTCTGATCAAGTAAAGATATAGGATGCTCTTTTTTATAGCAGGCCATGCTACATGATTAAACATACGAGGTTTTAACTTGTAAATACTTGATAAAAATAAATGGTGCAATCAGCAAGATGAGGTGTGTGTGATGGTTTGCTAGGTGTGAAAACCTTACACCTGAAAAATCAATTTGTGTGACTTTCATGTGCTGTAAGAATGTTAGGTTGATGTTGCATCATTTTGGTTTTTTAATGAAATGTATTCTGCATTAAAATCCATGCTGTTTTATCTACTTGTTGTGAACACCCAGATGTTTCCAATAGCTGGGAAGAGAGCCATTGTGCTTTTCTGTGGGTTTTCCAGGCTATGTGGCTGTGGTCTGGAAGAATTTATTCCTGATGTTTTGCTTACATTTATGGCTGGCATCTTCAGAGGGTGGTGGCATGGAAGTATGTGGGCTATATATACTTGTGTGACCCTTGATTGGGAGGAAATAATTTACATCTTAATCTGTCTGCTGGTCTATTGTTGAATGGTAAGGCCTCAGGGTGGGAGGATATGCGAGAGGATATGTGTGTTTATTTAATTAGCAATCCATTGGCTGAGGGGAAACCTCCTGACCCTGGGTGGTGTTCATTTGCATGTATTGAGTCATACTTTTGGTGTTCTTCAGGACTGGTAGACAAACTTTGTTTACTTGCAGTGTTTCTACTTTCCTGTTGAAGATGTCCAAGTGTTGGTGGATTCCAATGGCCTCCCTGTGCATTCTGACCTGGTAGTTGCTGGCATGCTCCAGAATTTCAGTGTTTTCAAATAGCATTATATGCCAAAGTTGGTTTATGATGTGCTCTGCTACTGCCACTTTTTTTCTGGCTAGTTTAGGAGATTATCAGAAGAATGGCTTAGGATGGGAGCAAAGTGGATTGCTCCCATCCCATTCACACAAATGGGGGAAAGATTATCACACCCCATGCACTTCTCCTATCCTTCTGCCATCCATGAAGTGTAATGGCTCCATCATTTGGTATTAATGGGAGCGGAAATCTTTCCCCCGATTGCACAAATGGGATGGGAATAATCCACTTTGATCTCGTCCTTGTCCCTCTGTGTGATAATCTCCTTTGATCTGTGTTTGAACACTGTGTTTGGTGGTTCCTATATAGATCTGCCCCCAGCAGATCCTGTAGCAGTGTCTTTCCTGTCCTTTGCTGAGTGCACCATACAGACTGACCAAGAACTCCAGTGAATGCAGCGCTCAGAGAGCCATTGTGGTTTAGTGGTTTGAGAGTTAGACTAGGGCTCTGGGAAACCTGGGTTCCAATCCCTGCTTGGCCATGGATAGTGTCAGGGACAGCCAGGTTGAGGACTTGGA
>CM034701.1:223318455-223331888 GCA_020142125.1 Phrynosoma platyrhinos | reverse complement strand
GTGGTGTCTAACAATGGCTATAAAATGCAATGTTTGCTAATGTACATCATGGAGTATATTGTGGAGTAGTTTGTGGAGTAGATGAGAGATATTGTTGGAGTAGAGATTGTGATTTGTAGGGCATATAGTATTTATTTATATATAGTAGAATAAAGTAGATCTTTTATATAAGACTACTGAGTTGTCTGGTGTCTTGAGGGGAGATACAAGAGCCAGAAGAATCCTGGAGACGTTTGGAGACATCTCAGGAAGAAGAGTGAGAAGGCTTGGAGAGTTTGTCAGGGTCTTCAGCCTATCTCTGAAATTCTGCTGCTTGGGAAAGAAGCATCAACCACTGATCAAAACTGGTCAGCTCTGCTGCATAACAAGGTGGTGAGTTAGAGCCAGAGGTGAAGAGCTACAACTCCCATCATCCCCGACATGACATCCCCTTTAAATTCGGATAGAACTGCTACCCCATACAATCCCTGTTACATAGAGGAATGGCTCCACATTTGAGGAGGTCCTCAACAAAGGGCACTCTGGTGATCTAAGAAACAGGGGGTGAATATATTAATTTATATTAATATTCTGCAATATTCCTGAGTAATATTATCTTATTAGAACTGTGGAAAATTTAAATAGTGGCCACTAAGTTCAGCATGCAGCAGGACAGGTGTCCATGCACCAGGGAACCCTGCTGGAGTACTGTGGCCCCACAGCTGACTTGAGGATGCCTCGTGATGGTTCCCATTCTGGTGGTACAATAACTATAATTGTAAGAATGCAAGAAGAACCCTGTTGGATCAGACCAAAGACCTTTCAAGTTCCCCAATCTGTTCACCAAAGGTCAAGCAAGAGCATAGGCATTTGTGCTCTCCAGTAATGGATAAACAGAGGCACCTTGCCTCTGGTACCGAGGGTGGCATATAGTCAAGTCATATAGTAGCCATTGATGGCACTGCCCACCATGATCGTATCACCTCTTAAAACTGTCCAAGTTGGCACCTCATTTTTTGTTGGGAAACTCATTGTTTGATGGATACACATCAACATCATCAGAAAATAATTCTGGCAATTAAATTTGAGGCCTCACTTTTGCTCTGGTCACAGAAGGGGAGTTGTGTTCATGGATGGATTCCTCTCTCCATTTGTCCAAATTAGTAACCAAACTCATTGAGTGCATGATAATTTTAAAGTCTTCAGAGATATTTTTAAAGGTTTAGTTCCAACATGAATGTGTTTCTCTGAGTGGCTAACATTACAAAAACATTTTCTATCTGCTTACTTAATGTTACCGAGTCCATTGATATTTTCTGCAATGTAGCTGGATTGATTAAAAGAAGTTCCTACACATTGGAGGTATATTTGCTGTTTCAAGGAAAGAGTATGACTAATACAAGCTGTCCCTTTCATTCTCAATGGAATGATAGTGTTCTCTTTCTAATTGACATTATCTGAGACTTGCTTAGATTTCTTGTTAATAAATGACTACTCTTATCTAAGTCAGCTTTGATTGATTGACTGAAGTTTTGTTAATCAGTGCTTTCTCGATTGTTGTCAGTGGCTACACGGAAATTCTTTTTAAATGCAATCAATAAGCTTGAATGTTTGTCAAGAAAAGAACAGAGCTCCATGACAACTGCTGCAGTGTCTCATCGTGGTGTCGTTATTTCCTGCCTTAATTACCTTATGAGCTATGATGTAATTAAATTACCTGTATAAACTTGATCATCTTCCTAGTTGGTTAGCATACATGTTTATCTTTCCTATTACTTAGATATTTTAAAACATGCAGATATATCCATTACTTAGATATTTTAAAACTGTACTGGCCATTTAACAAATTCAAACAAAAATCCACCAAACATCTGACTAACATCTCCATTTTTTTTCCTCCTTTTTGGTTTGTAACATCTTGCCTGATGAAGATGCCAGGGGAGCTTTGAAAGCAACAAGTATATTGTGCATTTTGGCTGGCCAATAAAGGTATCACTGTTTGGTGGATTTTTATTAGATATTTTAAGGTATACTGGCATATCAGGCATGCTGAAGAAGACCTTGAGAACTTGTCAGCTGGAGTTTCTAGAGAAATATTGCACTACTTTGGACAAGAGAAAATTTTCTTTGTCTCCATTTACAATTTTCTAGCAGATATCTTAAAATATTTACCTGGTTTTGTAAAGTGTAGCTTATAATCAAGCAGATGGCACACATTTTTAATCCCTCAAAACTGAGGCGGGGTGTCCTTCATAATGAGGAGTACTTGACAGTTATGTATGTGTGTGCATATGTTTTTAGTAAACTATTTATATCCTGCCCTCTAGCCTTTGCTTTGTTTTTCTCTTCCCTTTCTTCTCTCTGATGTATGCCATGAGGATCTCAGTATGGTATACAGTATAATCAGTTTTGAACAGGTTAAAAGACTTAAGAATTTTCAAATGTGTGATGAAATAAATGACAAGTATTTTAAAAGAACAAAGAAAAAATAGTTATACTACCAAAAATATTGCAAAATGCAAGGTAAATTGCCTCAAAACTGGCAATATGTAGTTGGGACTCATTTGAATATTTATCCTAAATATGTCAGGAAGTTTCCTCATCATTTCTTGCTAGAAGTGCTCATTTTCCATTCTCACAGCACCTTTATCTTATATGTTGGTTCCTCACATAGCCTCTTGCTTACATCTACATGATTCTGTCATGATATTGTTTTGCTGCATGTCAAATGCTAGACAGAGGACTGAGAAGAGGAGAAAGAGATGAGGAAACAGACAAATATAACCCTTCACCTTCCAATCTCCTCCCTGCTCCCTCTGAACTACTTTGCCCTTGCCACCTGGCCTGGGGAATCCAAGTAGTGGGGAATCAAGAATGTATACTCTTTTTGCTGGTCACATCGAGTTTTAAGAGAAGGGTGGGCCATAAATCAAATAAATGAAAGGAAGTGCAGTGAAATGATAGTTGCAATGTTACCTGGAAGCAGTGTTGAGCCAAAATCTGTGTTTATTTTCAGTTGTATTTTTGTTTCCATTGTAGGTGACTTCTTCAGGATCTCCTTGGAATGTAGTTCTCTTGAGCTTTAAATATTGTGTTTTGGCACCTTGTTTACAGTGTAAGCTGGGGGAAGCAACATATCACCCTCCAAATATTCTGGACAACAGCTCCCATCAGTACCAACCAGCATACCACTGCTAACTATTGTGGGAGTTTAGGCTAGCCTTTTCCCTTATTTTACACAGGGTTTTGCTATTTGAAGCACTGTCACATGATCGTTCTCTTTTTGGTGGCCAATCAGTCCATGTCTAGTTTAAAGATAAATAACTATCAGAAGGAAGAGTAAGATGTCATCTATCAAGACTTTACATCTGAGCAGGAGAAAGAAGGGCTAAACTGAGCAGGCACAAAGATCATCTGCTTAAAGTTTTCTCTGCTGCAACAAGATGTATTACATTTTTATTTCTAAATTCGCATCTGTACTTGTAGTTTGTATTTTCACACAGATCTCTATCCTTTTTGGCCTGTTCGTCTTAGTGATGCTTTTTAGTTGGTGGTCTGTAAATGGTGATGCTGTGCTAGTTGTACGTAGAAATACCTGAACAATACTAAATAGCAGACTCTTATGGCAAGTCTACATGATGAAAATTATTCTAGTAGAATGTATGTAGAATGTGATCCAGCCATATGTGATTTGAATGCAATCAAAGTCCTCAAAATCCAAAGAAAGAGCTATCATACTTTTTACTGTAGTACACAGAAGAATGTGCATTATCGGACATGTGGACATCTGATTATTCACATGGCAGCCCATTTTGACAGAGGGTGGGCAGGTGGATAGGCGTTTCTTTACCTCATTTCCAAAGGTGATGGGCATTCAAATAGTTAAAGACTAGGGAGGAAATATGCAAATGGTTGGTTGGATCTGCATCTCCCCCCTCTTCCCCTTCCCCAGTTATTAACTCTTTCTGTCCCCATTCAATTTCCTGGTAAACTCGTGCCTGCCTGAGCAGCAAAGCATAAATATTAACTTTTTCCCAACACACACACACACACAAATACAAATACACACACTTCAGGTTACTGAGAGGATGGGGAGCAATGACTGTCCACCTTCTCTCACTGGTCGTGGTGCAGAAGGTATCTCAGGGAGTTTTCCTGGTGGCCATTGTTTCCTCTTCTTTCACCCACCGCCTGGGAGAAAGAAGGGCTAATTATACTGAAACACTGCCTTCAGTCTTTAGGGTGTCAAGGGTGGGGAGAGGACACCAGTGAAGAGTTTACACACTTTTTTTGTTCTGATATAAAAGAACACTACATTTTTTGATCAAAAACCTATTTAAAGCCACGATCATAGGACACTAGCTGGAACAGGTGACAACACAAGTGAATGTGTGCATGTCCTCCCTTTGATTAACAGCTACATGTTGCTGGCAGAATATGCATACATGTGAATAGGTAGGAATGCGCTCAGAGAAGTGTAGGCAATTAAATGTCAATTCGAAGTTGCAAAAATCTGCACTAGTTTGCATAACACACCTACATGTAGACTGGTCCTTAGTGAAGATATGATTGTGAACTTGAATGAAAATCAGGGGAGGGAACCCCTACAGAATTTTATGTCATTTGCTTATTTATTGGACAAAAACAAAACTCCTTCCTCCAGTGTGAAAATTGTGTAAAAGAAAATGAAGTGTACAGAAGTTTGGCTGCTTGCTTTTATGTGTTGTTGATGTTCAAGCTAATGGTTAATTAAAAGATTTTTCTAAATTGAAAAAAAATTATAGGACACATCTCTAAATGCAGTTAATATATTGAATATTCTAGGAAATTTTCCTTCTACCTAAGAATACTTAACTCCTGCTAACTGGTTATTGATGGTGATATCAGTTCCCGTAATATAAGCAAATGGAATTTTTTGCTCTGCAGTTTCTTCTGATTTTTTAAGTCAAGAATGTAATTAAACTGATGATAGTTCTTGAGTATTTTAATTTTTACTTTGCTCCACTGTACAAGATGTAGCATTGCAGGTTAATAACAAAAATATAGCTGGGTTTCCATGCTTTACCCTTCGTATTAATAACAGTAAGCTTAATTTCTTCATTTCAGGAATAGAGTAAGGAGACCTGGTGGTGCAGTGCTTAAATGCCTGTACTGTAGCCACAAGGTTGTGAGTTCGATCCCAGGGGCTCCAAGGTTGACTCAGCCTTCCATCCTCTTTTAGGTTGGTAAAATGAGTACCCAGCTTGTTGGGGGCAATTGGCTTACAGATTGTAAACCACTTAGGGAGTGCTAATTCACTGATAAGCAGTATAGAAATGTACTTGCTGTTGCTACATGCTATTGCTAGTAAGTTTCATACATAACGATGTGATGCAATTTTGATGCATTAATAATAATAATAATAATAATTTTTATCCCACCCCTCTGAGATCAATCGGGGCGGCTAACAAATATTAAAATTAGAATACATCAAACCCCATCCCCTCCCCCCTTAAAAAAAGTATTAAACCAGATACAGATTAAGACCAACAGATAAAACAACAGCAAATACAAACCACAATTAATAACAGTGATGATGAAACTGGGGCAGCTTTTTATTAATTCTAAGGAAAGGACTATTGGGGACCCTCCTAACAAGGGTTCCTTAGGCCGGGATTATCTATCCTGGAAAGGCCTGCCGGAAGAGATCTCTTTTGTGATCTCTTTTCTGAAATATATCAGAGAAAGGAAAGGAGAATAGAATTGAACATGAAACATGGAGTAAAGTGATGGGATCTTGAGTCATATATTTAATTCATATTAGGCTGCCTAGTTTTCCATGGTTTGGGGAAAAATGTTGATGCTGATTACACAAATGTTGCAGTACGTTTGTTTGTGTCTAATCTCTACCATTCAGAGAGATATTTTACTGATCCACAAAGCATCATCTGTATTTATTTGTATTGGCTTCCTGGGCTAAAGATATTTACATATAGACAGATATTTTAAAGGGGTTTCAAGGAGTAGTTTATGAAAACTTTTAAATAGTTTAACAAAATTTTGATAAACTCTGTTAAAGACATACAACAATAATAAGTTTAATGAACAGCTGTTATTTGGACAGCAAGAAGCACTCAAGAAGCATAATATTTCACCTTGTTTAACCTCATTTCATACAAATTTATAATGGTGGAAATTGAATAATGTGAAATTTCACCCACTGCACACACTGTATCTACGTTAGGAAATGCACAAAGTCTGATGCTCCCCTCCACACCAGGAACATCCCTGTGGCTACGGACAATGCTGGCTGGCTTGACAGTTAGGCAACTGCCTCAGGCAGCTTACTCAGGCAGCTTACTTATTGTCATGAAATGGCAATAAATTGTTGTCTATTTAATTATTATAGCACATGTTTCTCTTGCCAGGGAAAGGAAGAGATGTTTGTGGGTTCTTAAGCCCCAGGCACCAAAACAGCTTGGCCTACCTTGACTTGGGAGAGGGATGCTTCTTGCAGCAAAATGTTTTGGGCTGGCTCTACTACAGAGAAGGCAGACTTCACATTTTCGGGATCATTTTTGTGTTTCAATCAAATCCTGAGATCTACCAGCATAGCCATTTACAACAGAAATAGAATTAAAGAAGGGGAGGCTTCTGAGCATTTTCTGAACTGAACTCCCTATCCTTCCAGTTTAAAATCCAGCTCTGGTTAAACATTCTTCATTTTTGCAATATAATTTTAGATGATAGGATATGTTTTTCTTACAGCTCTTATAATACTGCTGGAAATTAGAAAACGATATCAATGTACTGTGAACCAGTCAGAGATCTCTTAGTAATTCCTGGTCTATTTTCTGGATACATTTGATGAAAAGTATTACCATGATAGTATGTCTTTCACATGAACCTATGCCAATCCATGGGTTTGCTTTTCTTATAATATAGCAGAAGAGAAAGGTGCTAGCTGCTTCTTATTACACGTATCATTAATAATTTGTTACTGCTCCTGAATTAGCTTAAACTATTTTTATCCACTGAATTGTGGAGAGAGAGAGAGATAGATTTGTAGAGAGAGAATAATTTTGGCCCTCAACAAAGTCCCTGCCTGCCTGAGGCTGATGGGACTTTGAGCCTTGAAGTTCAGATACTTAAGAATTTTGCCATAATATAATACTAACTGGCTTATAAGGTATATTTTCTGACAAGGCTTTGATGCCCTTTAAAAAGGAGATTCTTGGATGACCACTGACAAAGCTAACTTGAACTAGATGCTGCACTTACCAAAATGCTTTCTTTAGCACAGCCATGAAAGGCACAGGAGTAATCTCTTCCTTTGCATCAGGTGGTCTGTCTATGCTTGCCCTTGGAACATGTCTTCATGCCCTTTAACATTTCATAAGCGAAAACTAGGACACCTGTGACCCAGTAATATCAGACTGTGGTCAAAAGGGTGGGGCAAGGCAACAAGAGAGCAGAAGTTATTGATGAGGAAAAACATAAAAAACCTAGTATTTGAAACAGAGAAACCTTGTAAGTTTAGCAAAGCCTGATTTTTAAAAACAACCACCTCTAAGGGGGGTTGCAGACTGCCAGAAATAGTGCAAATTGAATCCACTTTAAGGGTTAGGGTTAGGGTTAGGGTTAGGGAATCATGGGAACTATATTTTATTGTGGCACCAGAGCTCTCTGACAGAGAAGGCTCAGTGTCTCAGAAAAGAAAAGAAAAATTCCCATGATTCTCTAGCATCCGGCAGGCCATTCCAGAGCCTGGGAGCAACAACAGAAAAGGCCCTCTGGGAGGTCCCCGTAAGCCTAGATTTTTGAGGCTGCAGCAAGTTCCTCCCAGAGGATCGGAGAGCGCGGGGAGGATTGTATGGGAGGAGGCGGTCCCTGAAATAAATAATACTTCTTCCCAAGCCGTCCTAGGTCATGGTGTGCCAGATGCTGTTATTGGCCATCAAGTTGGCTTCAACATAAGATTTGCCCATCAATGAGACACCTCTAGGAGCTCCTGTCACCAACTGCCATGTTCAGGTCTTGCAAGTTTTGGGACCATGGCTTCCTTGAGTCAATCAATCTGTCTCTAATATGGTCTTCCTCTTTTCCTACTTACTTTCTTCTTTACCAAATGTTACAGTCTTTTCCAAAGAGTCATGTCTTTGGGAAGTAGTGGCGCAGTGGTTAAATGCCTGTACTGCAGCCACTCACTCATTGACTACAAGGTTGCGAGTTCAATACTAGCCAGGGCTCAGGCTAGACTCAGGCCTGCTTCTTTCTGAGGTCACTAAAATGAGTACCTAACTGTTGGGGGGCAATGAGCTTATAGTTGTAAACCGCTTAGACACCCCATAGTGCGGTATGAAGCGGTATATAAATGAAGCTGCTTTGCTATGTCTTCTCATGGTGTGTCCATTTCATGATAGCCTCAGTTTAGACATTTTGGCTTCTTGTTCCAGCTCAGTTTGCTTTGCTGAATGTATATATTATTCTGTTTTTATCTTTTTGTTCATTAAATGAATACACTGATTCGGGCCTTGAGCAGCTGTACAAGAAAGTTTTTAAAACATGTTTTAATTGAAGGTTCTATTTACCAAAAAGGAAAAAAGAGAGAGCAAGCAGAGCACTTCAGTAAGCTTAAATTACTTAATGCTGCATATCCTCTGAAATGTAATCACTTCCAGATGGAGCAATTCATACTTCTCAGGGAGTGTTAATTTGAGAGTAGATAGGATGTTCAAGCACATGAATCTGAGAGCACCCTTCTAGAAAGCAAAACCAAAGTTCTTAAAAATTAAAGAGCCTAAGTTTGAAAATGTAGTTCAAAAATAAACTTTATTGAAATGGCTTGTATTTAACATCAGCTTATTTCCTGACCTTCCTACTCCTCTGCTGTTTACATTCAGCACTCCGTGAGATGACACTAAGGAGGAAAGTAATGCAAAGGGAATCTTGGTTTTATCATGGGAATGATAACACTGAAACAAGTGCCTGTGAAATTCTTGGAGAGTATTTCTCAATGGCACTTGAAGGTGTTCTTCCCTCAGAACAGTAATGCTATACTCTCTTTGCTCTGTGTGTGGTGGGGGGGGGGGAGGAAGAAGACTACAAAATGTTTCTATAAAAGGGCATCGTTGTATATTTCACCTCAAGCTTTTCCTTTGTTCAGTGTTTCTCATGAGGGTTTTCCCACGCTAAAACCAAATGGGGGATGAGGGGGTTGTCCACACCCATTCTCCACTACAAAGCTTGTTTCATACCTATGCAATAGAACCTAAAATCAGTTTAATTCTCTACATTGTTTTGAATTGGTCAATCTGATTTTATTGTTTGTCACCTTGAGATCTCTAGTTACAGAGTTTGATACAAATATTTTAATACAATTTTTTACTAGTTCTAGGTTTCAAGCAAAACTGTTGTCATTTTTTGTGCTGCATCTAATTGATTAAAAGGTGATAATGAGCAATTCAGCTAGTTAACCTCAAGAAAGTCCAAGTGTATATTGAAAAATTGGTGAAGTATTTTAAGAGACCTCATATTTCAAAGGATAGCCATGAAATCCACTAACACAAAAAGTTGTTTCCTTTCCATTAGTTTCTCTCCTCAGTCCTTTGGTGCTTTTCTTCTTTTAGCATCAGTCATGCTGAAGACCAATGATGGCAACTTGAAATTGGTTGACCATTTATAACCTGTTACCATTGCCATGTTTGAGGGCAAGCAGCTAGTAATGTTCCCAAGACTCATCCCTAATCCTTTTATCAATTGTATCATATTGAGAGAATCTGCCAGATAATGACTGAATAGTAAATCCTCTTCAGGAAGTAGATTTTCGTTTTCCATTTGATACTTTTGTAACACTAAAGTTTATTTTTATGGTGATCAATTACTTGAAATACAGTCTGAAACAGACTTAGGGTGTATCCACACTGCAGCAGTAAATCAGTTTGACACCACTTCAAGTGCCATGGCTCTGTCCTACAGAATCCTTTGTAGTTTGCCGAGGTATTCATCCTGATCTATAAGAGAGCTCTGATGCCTCACCAAACTACAAATCCTAGGATTTTGTAGGATAGAGCCATGGCAGTTAAACTGCTTTGATTCTTTATTGTGGATAGACACTTTAGCCATATTTAAAATAGTCCCACTGATGTAAATATGTCTGTTTTTAGTATGACAGGGAGCCAAGGTGGTTAAGTGATTTGAGTGTTGCACTACAATTCAGAAACCAGGGTTTGAGTCCCTGGTCAACCATGGAAACCCACTGGGTCACCTCGAGCAAGTCATAATCTCTCAGCCAAAGTCTAACCCCCTCTGAACAAATTTTGTCAAGAAAGCCCAGTAATAGGTTTTCTTAGGGTCACCATAAGTCAGAAATGACATGAAGGCACACAACAACAATCTGACTAGGTCTAGATTCAATGTAATAAATTACTGAATCTGCTGTGTTGTTGTTGTTGTTGTTCTTCTTCTTCTACAACTACTACTACTAGTAGTTTTAAAGGTTTTTTTATTTTTAATGTACAATGTTTGAGATTTGGATTTGCTGCCCATTTACTTGGTTATGCTTCACACATATTTTGCATAAACATCTGCTGATATGCAAGTCAGTTGGAACCTAAATATAAATTGATTGAATTGTACAATTTCATTTTTTCCCCTGCTCGGTTGAAAAAAAATGCTAATATTGTTTATACATACAGTATTATGGAATATGCTGCTTTAGAAAACAACAACTAAAACCATTTTTTCTTCTCAGCACAATATAACTTAGTAGTAAATAAATTTTGAAAGCTTAGGATACTGAATATATTCTTATACTGCTCAAATGCTATGAGATCTATGTATAGTTAATGGTGTGTATCCAATCATCTTTCCAGGTATCTTTTTCTTTCCTTTCTATATTCATGAGATGCCACTGCAGTAAACCATATGAAATTTGTAATAACTCTTTTGGTGCAATAATTTGAAAATGTAGGAACCCACATTATCAAGGACGTAAAAAGAGGCAATATAAAATACCACAATAACTTAATACAACCATTATGGAGCAAATGCCAGAACAAATAGAACAAATAAATCAGACATTGTATGAGATTGCCTCAGCTTATTAAGATATCCTTCTCTGCTAATGCTTTGTGTATTCAGCATATATGTTTCTTTGCCTTTTGTTGGGGATACTTTTCTTAAAGTGCAAATTGGGAGTCAACTGGGGAAATGGTTGGGTTACATTTTGGGGAGTTCTGTTCTGGTTAGAAATTAGTATGGGATATGTGTGGAGAATATGATGATTATCCATGCATTTTGGGGATACCTCTCAGCACTGGCATACATAATACTCTGTTTATATAATTTTGTAATGTATGTGTTTGTTACAAAAAAGTGTGAATGAGCCACAAGTTGCATTTCTTGAATGTGTGCCTGATGTCTTGGGGTTTTACAGCTATATGTATATGGGGAATGATATAATGAATTGTCAACAGAATTTCTGTTACTGCAGGCATATAAGGCCATGCTTGTGAGAAGACAGCATTTCCACCACCCACCCACCCACCACATCTGATCGCTCAAAATGTTGCTTCAGAAAAATGGAGGGACCTAATATGAAGGCTCCTGTGCCTAGGAAATGTACACTCAGAAGGGAAGGTTTGAATAATCAAAGTGTGTGCACAGACTCCTCTTGTTTTGGATTTTTTTTTTAACATACCACAGTTTATCTCCTTTTTGCATAAGGTTTTGTTTTAGTTTTTTGCATAAGGTCTTTTGAACTTTTTTACTCATTTGCCTTCACATATAAAACCAATTAAGCAACAGTGGTTTGAACCTGGATTTGCCTTTCCACGAAGGGTTGGATCCCTTTTTTATAGAGAATAAATGCATTGGAGTTTTCTGATGGTTATAGTATGGAAAATACAGTTTTCCATTTGTCACTTCTCAATGAGACCTGTAGGCCAATTTAGCTTGTTGTTTCAGGGGGTCCCTTGATCCTAAAGAGCAGCTCTTCAAGAGGTCCAACCTGCTGCAGGTGGAAGTGGAAATCAGTAAATATTGTTTCTACCCTTCTCCATTTAGCATTTCATCTAGGAGGAGACTCTCATAGATGTAATGTCTCCCATAGCTTGACTTGATCTAATTTTTGTTGTTAATTTTGTTTGATACATTATTCTTGACATGCAGTTTAGTATGCCTTATGCATTTTTCAGGCTGGCATTTAATGGAATTTGGCTATTTATCTCATTTTTAGTAAGGCAAAGATACTCTTATCATTGTAGGAAAGTTCAATTTCTGTTCCTCTGGAGAGTCTCATCCATGCAAGCTTTGAGTCATTGAGGGCCCCATGATGCCATTGAGCAACAGTGTAGCCTGCTGGCAAAAGTATGAGCTTCCTTTTTCTTAGAAAAATATTTTTTTCTAAATTTATTTTTTTAAAGGAGGTGCTACAGTCCTAAACCTGTTTAGAAAATTTCCCCCTGAACTCAAGAATTTTGACCAAGTTTGCTAACAGATAACAAAGTTGTACACCTATTGTTATGATGGATTAAATTATCCATTATTATTATTAGCTTTATTTATTAAGCGCCGTAGATGTACACGGCGCTGTACAAAACCAAATATAATCCAGAATATATAAAAAAGCCTTCCTGTAGCGTACAATCTAAAAGTTAAAACAACAAATTAAAACATCATAAAAAGAAGTTGAAACATCAAATATCCAGTTTAAATTAATTTTATTTTTACATCAACCAATTTCTTCTGATAAGGGGTGTGATAAAAATAGTTTAAATAATTAAATCAATAAATACAAACACTCAGATTCAATATGCATTTCTGCACTTAGTGGGAGGTTCAATGTTCATGAGAGGAACATATTTTGGTGTGGTGTATGTGTTTCAGGGGGGAGTTCATTGCTTGTGATGATAATGAATTATTGACAACTTCAATATTTTTGCTTATCAATTCAACTTTATATCAAAATATGTGACTGACCTAGTCCTTTATATTCTGACTATAAAATAATACATTTTTGTTTGTTTACTACAAAAAATTGTTTTCATTTTTTTGGGGGGAGAGGTACTTCTAAAATGGAATAAACAAACATCAGCTTAGGTAGTACAGGGTACAGGAGTTTTCCACCCTCTCTTTTGTATAGAGTTTATTCATGGCTTGCTTGTACAAAATTCAGTCTTCTATTATTATTAAATTTCAGCTATATGTCAAAGGGTAATTTTTATTATGTTTGAGTTATAAATGAAACATTTTGTGTTGCTAAAGCATTGTATCAGTTCTATAGCTTCGGGCTTATATCTCATTTTCCCACAAATTTCCTCTTTTTCCTGAAAAAAGTGGGGGTTGAGTGGGGTTTCCTTGGTTTCAGAGTTTAGAAAAAATGTTTCTCTAGACAAAACCATGGACGTATGAGGGATTATCATTGACAATTCGATTTATTCGGTCATTGACCAGTATAAAATAGAAGAGTATAT
>CM034701.1:223249271-223315328 GCA_020142125.1 Phrynosoma platyrhinos | reverse complement strand
AAAATGGTTCAGCTGGCAAGGACAAGGTAATATTTGTTTTTACAAAAAACTAGAAATGTTTTTACAAGTAACTAGACCAGGGGTAGGCAACCTTTTTGAGCCGGGGGCCGGGTTGCTGTCCCTCAGACAATTGCCAAAGCACCAAAAATAAATAAATAAATAAACATTTTAAAAAAATTAAAAATATTAAAAATATGCATGTACACTCTCTCAGCCCCAGAAAAGCCATGACAAAACCCTTATGAAGATTTTGCCAAGAAATACCCAAGAACAAGTAATAACAACAATAATCAATATCATCATGGCGGGCGGCGGCGGCAGGACCGGTCCAAAGACCTCGGGGAGCCGCATCCGGCCTCTGGGCCTTAGGTTGCCTACCCCTGAACTAGATTGTCAGTTATGCTTAATAGTGCAAATCTATTTTTTTAACATTATCTTTAAATTCTACAGGGATATTCTTCAGGTTATATTTTGGCCCAGTGGTTGGTTTAGTGTTCTTCTTTAGCTTTATTTCAATTTTTGATATTAGCAGTTCATGGTCTGTGTTGCAATCTGCTCCTAGTCTTGTTTTTGCAAAGAGTGGAGCTTCTCTGTCTTCTGCTTCCAATTATGCAGTTTATTTCATTCCTGTATTGACCATCAACTGATGCCCATGTATACAGTCACTTCTTGGGTTGTTTGAAGAATGTGTTAGTGATGAAGAAATTATTGACCTTACAAAAATCAGTCAGTTCATTTTCGGTTTTATTTCTTGATCTGAGACCAAATTTTCCTGCAGTCTTTGATTCTGCTTTGTTCTCTATTTTCGCATTCCAAATTACATATGAGCAACAAGAAATCCTGTTTTGGTGTGTAGTCAATTTTCTCCTGACCTGCAGATAGAATCTTTCAATTTCTTCTTCTTGTGACTCTGAAGTTGGAGCATAAATTTGGATTATGGTTACCGTATACTGATGGATTTTCTCTGATGAATTTTTGATGGGATTTGGGTTAGGCTTTGCATTATATTCTTTGACTGCTTTTGTTACATCTCTCCTCACTATTAATGCCACCCCATTTCCTCTTAGATTTTCATTTCCTGAGTAATTATCTGACTCAAAATGTCTAATTCTTATCCACTTTTGCTTGCTCACCCAAAGTATTGCAATTTTTATATGTTCAGTTTCTTGTTTTACTATCTGTTGCTTCCCCTGATTCATGCTTTTCAAATTCCATGTTCCTATATTCCATGTTCTTTAGTACTGCCACACTTTCATTTTAAAAAGAAATTAAAATAGAATTATATATTGTTAAAATAGTGATGATGAAATGCCTTTTTTCTTCAGATAATTTTGAATCTGAGGTTTTTAAACTTTCTGTCTATGTTGAATGCCTATGGAGGATACCTTTAAATGCTCAGATTCTGTGGAATAGATTCTTCTTGTGTGAGAAGCATTTGTTTATCCAATGACTCTTTCGTTCAGTGCCATAAAGCAACACAAACCACTCGTAGCTGTACTGTCTTGCGATGATTTGCTCTGGGATAAACATTATCAGATGCTGCATTTTCTGAGAGATGGCAACTTTTATTGCAAGCTGTAGAGGATTCTTTTACTGTGCTTCTCCTGGGGGAAGGACAAAGAGATGAGGAAGCTCTTCATCCAGGAAGGGAAGCTGTATTTATGCTTGAGAAGGTTTCATTGTGTTGGAAATATGTTTTAAATTTAGTGCCTGTGTTTGGATTAGACCTTACTTTTTTTTAGATGCACTTTAATGATTTGGAATTTGCTGGGAATGGTTATGCAGAATTGGAAATGAATTTAAATAAATAATCCTTAAGTAAATAGATGATTCAGTATATATGTGGAGCAAATTTGTTGAGCTGGATGCAGTTGTTTTTCAAAGCAGAATCACATTTTAAAGTCGGCTGTAAATTTTAATCATATTATTGTGGTTTTATGAGCTGCACTTCATTATGGTGGCTACATTATGAGCAGCAATGATGGGAAAACATTGCCAAATCGGCAGCATGGGATGCCTTTGATGCTCTCATTCTAGCAGGATTTGTCAGCTGTGGTTACAAACTTCCATAGCAAGAGTGCAATCACTTCCTTCTCAGATGTAGGCATGTGACATCCTTTTTGTACAGATCATTGCTAAAATTACACGTTCATTTACCAGTGCAGACTGTCTTGTTGGCTCCAGGCCATCCGTTGTGCCTAGTACCCACATCTAAGCAAAACTACCATTTGAATCATATGAGTGATTTCTCCATCTTAAAAGTTGTTTGGGATTATGCCTCCTGTAGGACAATTTGAGGCAGGCTGGATTTTGTTTTATTACTTACGAAAGGATTTCTCAGCCTAGATGTGCTCCAAATCTAATAGCTTCCAGACATGAAGCATTCACCCTCTTTATAAACACAAACCAAATGAATCTAAATTAAAGGGATTAATTTTTTTATGGATGGCTTCCAAGCAAATGAAAATATTGCTATGAAGATTCACATGTAACTTGCCTTATTATGTTAACATTTAAAATATACAATAATCAGTTAGCGTGCATATTTCTTAGCTGCTTTAGGTAGGTTGAATTAATTCACCATCAGAACAATGCAGTCCAGATCAAACCAAAACTGCTCTCCTTTTTGGTGCAGGATAAGATATTTGCAGTATAGTTAAAATTAAGTACTGTTAACGTTAAAATTTAGTACTGTTCAGTACTTCAGTACTGTGAAAGTTTAAATTAGTGTCCCCATGTCATTTATTCCTGGTGACTTCCCTTTAGTGAGAAGACACAAGAACGTCCAAAATGCAAATGGTCCTTAGTGGAACACTTTAGTATTAAAGGAATAACAGTTCTTATCTATGTCCCAAAACAGTTTTTAAAAGTATGTTATTAATATCATTCAGTTAAAGAATATTATTTACTTCAAAATTGTCAAAATTATTGGTGGAACAGTTGTAATAGAAACTTTGTTAGAATGTTCCTTTATAAATAGATTTGTGAAATTTGAGAGTTATATATTTGAGGGGAAAGTGCAATTTAATTTATAAATGAATTGTGGTGTACCTAAATTCCCAGATCCTTACTTTTCCAATAGGAAAGTAGAGCTGAAATGATAATGTGCAAATAATCAAATCAATATTAGATACAAACACAAATACAAAGAAAATTCAATATGAAAATTCAACTTGAGCTCAAAAACCGTAATCCAACAACACAATATACATCCTCAACAGGGGAAGACAGCCTCTAGGAAGAAATCTACTTTCTGAAGGTTCAAATAGCTTTAGAGACTAAGGGGGGGGTTGCAGACTTCCAGAAATAGTGCAAATTGAGTCCACTTTTAGGTTAGAGTTAGTGCTAGGGAATCATGGGAATTGTTTTTTTCTGAGACATTGAGCCTTCTCTGTTAGAGAACTCTGATGCCACAATAAAATACAGTTCCCATGATTCCCTAACCCTAACCCTAAAAGTGGACTCAATTTGCACTATTTCTGGCAGTTTGCAACCCCTATAAGAGTATGAAGGTTGTTTGAAGAAGTAGCCAAATAAGAATTCAGAATTAGTGCTAAGGTACCAAACTAGGGATAGAATTGAATCAATGGTTATTTGGTAAATTAACAACTAAGTAAATTTAAATGATTGGATGGGTATATTCCATTTGGGACTAACATTTGGATTTAGGCCATAATCATGAAATTCAAGGTATAAAGTTTCTTTGATGGAGTAGACTGTTTAAAATTCTTTTAGCCTGCAGATTTCTGATGACAATTTATTACAATCAAAAAGCCCTCCTTCAAGTATTAGAATTGCATGAGGTTGAGGACAGGAATTATCTCGTTTTATGTCCCTGCAGCCCTCTAAAAGACAAGGGCTTGGCAGAGAGACTTCTGCACTCATGTGGGGTCGCACATGGTTTAGAACCTAGTCAGGGTCCCAAATCTTGAAAGTGCCTACAAGAAGGCTCCCCATTGCAGAATATGTGGACTGGCAAAAAGAGCAAAGTCTTGAACAGGACTACTTCAAAACTCTGAGTACAAGGAGGCTCATAATGAGAACAAGTGAATCTCAAGGGAAGTAAAGAAGCTGTAGTATGGTAGATTCAGAATTAACTCATCTGAAAAAAGTATTGTAAGGTAGTGGCTGTAAAAAGGTAGAGCTTAGGCAAATAGATCAGGAAGGGAGAGAAGGAGATTTGAGAAATGTTGGTGAAAAAAAAACTTCCAAAACTTAGTCCTAACTAGGAAGAGAGATTACACAAGCTGTTTGGCCCTGCTGTATTCTGAAGGGGGCTTTCTTTTGAACCTCCACTCTCACAGGGATCTTTGGCAGTGTTTGAGAATAGCAGCTTCAATAGCAGCTTTATTAGCGGCCACCTTCTTGATGGCTGTTCTCTTTTTTGCTGGGAAGCATAGTCTTAGAGTAATCTGGGCTGTTGACTGAACCCTGTGAAAGGGTCTGGGAGCGCTGTACTTCTATCCACATAGGAGTAGAATTCAAAGATATAGCTGTGTTAGTCTGTAGTATCAGTATGTAATGATTGTGTAGCCCATTTGAGACTGTGGGCCTTTGCAGACTGCCAGAAATAGTGCAAATTGAGTCCCCTTTAAGGGTTAGGGTTAGGGTTAGGGAATCATGGGAACTGTATTTTAAGTGGCACCAGAGCTCTCTGACAGAGAAGGCTCAATGTCTCAGGAAAAAAACCCAATTCCCATGATTCCCTAGCACTAACCCTAACCCTTAAAGTGGATTCAATTTGCACTATTTCTGGCAGTCTGCAACTGAAAGAAGCCTGAGCTTTCCAAGACTTACTGTATATACTCATGTATAAGTTTAGAAATTTTAGTAAAAAAAAATGACCCTAAAAACTTGAGTTGACTTATCCATGGGTCAATGTAAGTACTGTATTTTAACTCATATATATATATATATGAATGAATGGCACAATGGTTAAATGCCTGTACTGCAGCCACTCACTCACAAACCTCAAGGTTGCAAGTTCAATACCAGCCAAGGGCTCAAGCTCAACTCAGGCTTGCATCCTTCTGTAGGTTGCTAAAATGAGTACGCAGCTTGTTGGGGGCAATTAGCTTACACATTATAAATCTTTTAGGAAGTGCTTAAGTCAGGGGTAGGCAACCTTTCCCCTTTAAGGGCAGAGGGACTTCAGCTCCCAGAAGCCTCATCCATGTTGGCCAATAGTCCCATGTTGGCCAATAGCTCCTGGGATTCTGGGAGCTGAAGTCCCTCGGCCCTTAAAGGGGAAAGGTTGCCTACCCCTGGCTTAAGTGAACTGATAAGTGGTATAGAAATGTACTTGCTATTGCTATTGCTATATGCATACATATACATATATAAGAGTTGCCTGGTGGAAGGCAAGAGTGTAATCTGTCCTGAAAACATAGACTCCCCTCTACCATCTCATCCATCCAGTCTTTGGTGTGAGTACAAACAGTGATGACTGCTGGGATTTTGTAAATTTTTTGGTATTGTTTTCATTTGCTTCATCTTTTAGATCCTTTGTTACATACCACTAAGTTTTATCCTGGACTTATACATGGGTCATATCAAAATCAATAATCTTGGTCCCAAAACCTGCCCTCGACTTATACATGAAGCCGACTTATAGTCGAATATATATGGTAAGTCTACTTCCTCAGATGCATTTGGACCAAATGAATCTGAGAAAGTAGACTTAAGTCTTTCAGTTAGTTTCAAGGTGCCACAAGATCTCTCTACATACAGTTATCCACATCATTATGCTTTAAATACTTGCTTTTATATATTATTTTAAATTTGATGGACCATATTCTCTCTTATGAACCAGCTCTTGTTTTGAAGTCTGGGAGGGCTGTTCTCTCTTTTCCTCCATCCTCGCAAGTACATCTGGTGGGAATAAGGGAAAGGACCATTGCAGTGGCTGCCCCCAGGCTCCAGAAATCCCTTCCCAGAGAAGTTAGACTGGCAACCTCCTTTCTTTTTTCCCCACAAACAGACAAAGACTTTCATGTTTTGACAGCCATTGGATGAGTGACTATTTAAGGCCCATCTCACCTAAAGAATGCACTGATTCCTGCTAATTGTTGTGCTCTGTGTGGCAAATAATATAAGTTTTAATCTGGTTTTAAATTCTTTGATTGTTTAATCTTGTTTTAAATTGTGTCTCTCATTAATTGTTATCAACAGCTTGTAAGCTGCTTTGTGTCCCAAATTGGGGATAGAAAATAATAATAATAGTAATAATAATAATAATAAATTTAATATATAGTTTATTAAATGACTTTTAAAGTTGGTACTTGTATTATATTTTTATTTAATATCAATATTGTAAAAAAGCATTTTATATCAAAATTAAAATGGACAGAGTCTTTACACACCTGTTTGGGATTTTGGGGCATTTTGATATACTCCAGATTGGGTAATATTCATAAAAGATTGGGCTTGTAACAGTGTTTCATTCAGGTGTTTTTTGTTTTTCCTGTTGAACTGACAAGGTATGCATTAAAGTCATTGTAATAAGAGTGCATTTAGTGGTCAAATACATTCTTCACATATACAATATGGGTAGGGAAGGTGGAGAAAAATCATTATTGCAACTGTCATTGTGTATTTTTAAAACTGGGAAAAATGAATTTAGCTGTCATAACGTCTTACAGTCCTTACTGTTTCTCTCCAACACTTGAGAATTCTGTCCTACCAATTTAAATTAAAATATATGCCATGTTTCAATTGCTTTATGTGCTTTATAGTAGATAAAATATGTTAATTTGTGTAAATGCTGTTCTGAGTGCAAATGCTTATGCTGAAAGCATGCTTATCTTTAAAGCTGCATGTCTTTCATTCTTGGATTCTTTTATATGTTCACTTTATTTTTTTAATGCATGTCTTAATATTTGAGCAGACTTTTAAAAGAGAACATTTGAAGCTATGTGGAAAGAACCTCATGACTTCATCATAAATATTCACGAGCTCACATACAATCTTTTTTACTGAATTGCTAAGGGTCCCCCCCCCCCAATTTTTCTGCTAGTGCTCTTCAGGCTCCTTTGTGCTTTGCTTCATCGCCATGGATTAGCAAAACTAGAATACTGGTGTTGCTGATCTATTCTAAATTTGATACCTTTTAAAATGGAGTTGGTCTGCAGTCTAAGGTTATCTGTGTTGGTTTATCTTGCCCCATGAAATTTCAAAACAGTTTAAAAGTATGTGTAAGACATCATGGTGGCAATAAACAACTTAATACCCAGTTTGACTGATATGCTGCAGTTATTCCTACATGCTGGCCACTTCCTAAAACAGCCATAGGAATCATGAGACCCTCCACATGTTGCAGAACTGTAGCTTCCAGCAACACTAGACAACATAGCCAAAATTTAGCAATATTGGAAATTGCAGTGTGGCAACATTCAAGGGGCTGCACCCTTGCTCTACAGATTGCTTCAGGCATGCTCAAAGCTTGGTTATGCTCAGAAAGATTGAGAAGCTTGTTTCCTTTTAGAGGAAAATGCTACGCCATAAATTATTTTTCTTCTAATTTGGCTTAACTTCAAAAACAATCAGAACATGCATTCCTGAGATCCCCTTGGACATGTAGGACATGTGGATGCAAATACACACACTAAATAAACAAAATATTTTTATTAATATACTATGTCAAGGGGGGACACGACGTCCACATGTAGATGTAAAGGGGGTCACATGGGTAAAAAATTTGAGAATCACTAGATCTAGGACCAAAGGATATAATTTGGATATTTATTTATTTTTAAAACCAAGAGCTATAGAACTTTCTAACACATTTGTCCCTTCTGGACAATCCCTTGGTTTCATTGTGTGTTTTTCAATTGTATTACACACTATGCAGACAACCTTGGTTATTGGGTGCTGAATAAGTAAAAAGCCCAGGAACACAAAAATATTATTACAGGTGTTAGGGAGTAAACCTCTCTTTAACAGAGTGAGACCTATTTCTGATTAAAAACTCAGAAGATCGCATGGCAAGTCAACTCCTCTTTACTGATGTTAGAATAAGTGGTATCTCTTTTGTCCCTTCTGCTAGTGTTTCAGGGAGGAACATTAGAACAAGGAAAAGGATAATCCTCAACTCAAACTCAACCCCAAAGTTGGGGAACTCTTCAGAGCAGCAGGATAGAGGGCTTTAGGAAGGGGGAGGCAGAGGAGAAGATGATGCTGTAGGAACAGAGAACCATTTGTGTGGCATTGGATTTAATCTAGTGTGTCTTAGAAAGGTTGAGAAACAGGGAAGTGGTGTTTATGAGATTTTGGCAATTAAAGAACCCCTGCGGTTCGAGCATCAAGCATATCCCTCCCAATAATAGCAGTACTTTCCCTCAAATATATTCAACTCAATATGGTGACCATTCTTCCCTTGTTTTTGCTTCTACCAGAGATAGGAATCATGGTCTCCGGATATTGTTGTACTTCAACTCCCAGCAGCCCCAGACAGCATAGCCAGTGGTGAGGAATATTAGGAGTTGCAGTCCAGCAACATCTAAAGGACTGCATGATTTGCACTCTGGTTTATATTATTCAATTGACAGTATACCACAGTGTTTTAATCAGGAAAGTAAGTTATTTATTCAATGAGTATCACATTTGCAAAGTAGAAATAGCTACTCACATTTTTTTAGACTGTTGTTAATAGTTTTAAAGAGGCAGGACCCTTTATTATTAGGTTATCCATCCTCCACTTGAAATAATTTAATGGAACCTGATATCAAATAAATCTAGAATAATGATTTGCTATGAGTGACTATTGGGCTTGTTTAAAGCTTTTGGGTCTTCAGAGGAAAATGTGTACTTTTATTTAATAAGAGCGTCATACACAATTGTGGCATTTGTTAAATACAGTGTGTTTTACATTTCTGTCCTTGAAATAATAACTCTTTGTGCTGAATCACTCATGAACTGTGAAGTGTATATCATGCTAAGGGGAAATGAAATTCATGTTCACTACTGTAGAATCTACAGTTTCCTGCCAGCTGATAATAAATGCCTAGTCAACAGTAATGCTAGTCTCTGTAATGAGAACATCAATGTAGATAAATCAGACATTATTGAAGACATTTTTCCCCTGGTAAAATGGAAATAAAATGTGCTAGCTGGATGTTACTCACTGCTGATTATTCATCTATATTCATTGGGTTTCAGTGTGTTGGCCATTTAGGCCAATAGTTATGAAAATGGGATGTTTCGTGAGTTAATAGCTTGGGGTTTCACTCCCAAGTTTCTACACTGTGATGGGGGAGATGGTAGAAATACAGCAAATTCTCCAATATTTGCGTTAGGGATTTTCCATGCCTTTCCTTGGGCTTCACAAAAATATTTGCAATCTTGCACATTATGTGTGCCTTTTGAATGTACAAAATATATTTTAAATGTTAAATGATACATCAGTGAAATGATACATCAGTTAAAATTTAATTTTTAAAAGAATTTTATTAATTAAAAAACCCCAAATATAAACAAAACAATTAATACACACAATAACACATAGACAATACAAACATAAATCACATTTGCGACAACACTGACTAACTTCCTATTTTAATCCACTGATTCTCTTTTACTTTTTATAAGGTTTTCTCCTATTCTTGTATTTACATCTGATCTCTCACTGTAAAACTCATTTTGTTAAAGATTCCGTTGATAAAGACATTTTGGGGGGGAAGCACACGAGAGCTTCCCAGACGCCGCCGGACGGAGCACCGCGGGACCGCAACCTCCACACCGCGGCGCTCCTGCGGCGTCCCTAAAAGGAGCTCCAAATTGGCACTCCTTTTAGAAGACAGGGAAAATGTGCCCTAAACGCGTAGGGTGCACTTTCCCTGTCTTTTCTGCCATGCGTGCGGCTGTCCCTCCTCTTCCAGGACTCGGAAACGACTCTATTAGTCGTCTGCCAAGGCCCATGGTCCTCATAGACTTAAATAAATACTATAAGATAGTGATTTGGACATAACTCTTCTTCCTTTCCAATTCTTATGTTAATATTTCATTCTCCAAGCCTATTACCCATAGTTCGCCCCACTTCTGTTTCACATACTCAATAAATTAAAAAAATACTTTTTAAACATGAGGCATATTTAATCTGATTGGAAACTAAGACGTGATATCTGTTCATATCACATGCATTTTTGTAACAGAATTAGCTGTACCATCAGGAAGAGTGCCACTCAGTTTTCTCAGAGGGAACAAGCTACCAAGTGAAAACTACTAGTTCCAAGTTTTGTACTTTTCTGAGGATTGAGCTTTGCTGAGAGTGGGAGAGCTCTCCTTTGTGTTCCACCAGGTGAGGTCAACACACTGCCAGTATGGCGGAGAGGTCCTTCCAAGGCTTGGCACCTCATTTGGTCCAAATTGCACCAACACATAGGCACCAAGGTATATTTTTTTAAACAAACAGACAGAGAAGCCACCACTATTTATTAAAGCCTTGGATCTCTATAATCTCCTTCAAATGCTACACACAGGGTTTTAAAACTGTTTTAAACTTTTAATCCTATTTTAACTTGGTAATGAGTATAATACATTTTTAGTTTATTTAAGGTATCTGTATTAAGTTATTTTAATGTGTTAGCATTGATTTCACTTGCATGCTGCCCAAAGATCTTTTGATATAAGGTGGGATAGAAATATTTAAAGAACCAAAGAAGCAAGATATTGAATGCTCCATGCACTGTTCTCACTTTAAGATACTGTTCAGTGGATGGCCCACTGGTTAACATCAAAGTAAGATTCAGCTGCCAGTCTGGACAACTCCTGTATGTGCAATGGGTTGGGGTTGTTTAAAGGCTTTGGTTTGGCCCTGCCTTCAATTAGTAAGAATTTTTAAAAACTGTAACTTACTGGCTCAGACTATTTCTTGTTATCTCAGCCATTGGGCCATGGGTGATTTTGGTTAAATCAGAGTTCATACATTAAGAGGGATATTTCCCATTTTTTAAAACTTTATTTTACTTTAATTACCCAACTGTACAGAGAGTGGTGCATAATTACCCAATTATACAGGGATTGGTACATATATTCATCTTGGGCGGAAATGCCCAGATATAATGTAAATTTGGCCAGATGTATTTTCTGAAATTAATGAAATCATGGACCACATAGTTCCTGTCTCACCAGCAATTGCTATTTTGGCTCTCTTTCCCAAAGATCATAATCAATTGATGCACAAAGGTTTTATTCCAGGGGTAGGCAACCTTTCCCCTTTAAGGGCCGAGGGAGTTCAGCTCCCAGAATCCCAGGAGCTATTGGCCAACATGGGACTACTGGCCAACATGGCTGAGGCTTCTGATACAGGTCTTTCAGATATTTACAGTGGTCAGTTAGTATTGATGTGTGGAAGTAATAAATCCGATTACGAAAAGTCAGTTTCCTAGCATTCAAAACTCTCTCAAAGATTCCTTTTGTTATACCACTTGGTACTGCATCTGAAGAAGTGGGTTCATATCCACAAAAGTTCATGGAAAAATAAAAACCAGTTGCTGGCGAAACATCAGAAAGAAACTCTTCTAGAACATGGCCATACAGCCTGAAAAAACCCACAAAAAAACTATGGATGCTGGCCATGAAAGCCTACGACTTCACAAAAAACAGTTAGTTTTAAAGGTGCTTCCAAATTTCCCTGCCAGCGGCCCATTTGGGACTGCAGTGGTGGCCCACTTTGGGAGCAGGCCATCCAGTTGCTGTGGTCCCAGAACTATCGTGGCCACAGATCACTCCTTCTGGGCCATTTGCTTCAGCCTTTTGAGACCTGATTTGTTATGGATCTCTTTTTATCTTTGTATACAGTGGCCCACAACACTTCACTACAAAATGAAATAAAATTATGCATTTGCTTCATTGCCACATGAACCAGTAGCTATCAAAGTAGGAACATCAAGAAGACCGAGTTCTTCTTTTGTAGCTGTAGGATTCTTTGTGGTATTCTGGGGATCATTGCCAGAACAATACTGTTTCTCTTCTATACTAGAAGATTACTTTAGAGTGAGGAGGGACAAACCGTATTCCACAACAGCTAGACTGTTTTTAAACACTGGGTCAATTAAGAGACGGCAAACCTTGAAATACATGTAGAAGAGACTTGTTTTATCCTATATATGATGATTTGTATAGCCACAACTCTATGGCCTGAATGTATTTCCCAGTTGAATTAACACTGAAAACTGAACACAGCTTTCATGTTTTGTTTTGGAGTCTAAGAATTTGGCTACCATTGTCAGCAAGAGAAGGAGCGGCTGTAGCATAGTGGGACTGAACTACTATTGTCTATTTTTCTTTTGACTGGAAGGACCCATGAACAAAGCTGCTGTGACCCAGCTGAGTGTGGAAGCCAAATCTGTGATCGTGTGTGTGTGTGTGTGTAAAGTTACAATAATCAAGTAAGGAACTGCAGTCTCCTGAGTTAGGAATTCTTGTTCATTCTACTAGGCTTGGTGTTTTTTAAAGGTAGGGTAGAAAGGTGAAATATTTTGCATTTCTAGAAGTACCTTCCTCTTTATAGTATTCACATTTCATGCATCACGTGCCCTTATAAGGCGCGTGGAAGAAAAAACAAACTTTGGCAAGTCCAGAAAAGATTTTTTTAAAAGGCATTGATATACAAAATCATAGTAAAATTGTTGTAAGACTATCTTGGAAGGTAAAGAAGAAGAGTAAGGGCATGGCAAAGATAGTTTCCAAGTTGAGCCTGGATCAATGAAAGAGGAAGGCATAGTGAGAGGGCAGGGAATAAGGAGAAGTGGAAGAAAGTGGGCAGAAAGGTCATGGAAGGAAGTGGGAGGGAGATGGAAAGGTGGTGGAGTGAGGAAAGAGGAAAACAGCAGAGGACTTCTGAAAGGCATGGAAAGCTAGCATTTTGAGGTCATAGTAGTGTGTTTATCAAACAGGGATATAAGGTATAGGGTTACAAGAGTAAGTATCAAGCTAGAGAATTCCAGCAGTGAGTCAATGCCAAAAGCAGTTCAGGTTGATTTTCCCTTATCCAAAATGTTTGGGACCAGAAGTCTTTTGGATTTTGAAAGTTTATTTTATTTTATTTGTATTTTTGAATTTTGCCTGAACTGTACATGATGAGATATCTTGGAGATGGGACCCAACTCTAAACATAAAATTCATTTATGTTTCATATATATCTTATACAGATAGCCTTCAGGTACTTTTATACACAATGTTTTTACTAATTTTGTCCATGAAACAAAGTTTGTACACACTGGACCCTCAGAAAGTAAAGGTGTCACTGCATTAGCCACCCATGTGGACAATTTTGGATTTTGGAGTATTTGGGATTTCGGAATTCCGGTTAAGTAATATTTAATATGTACTTTCAGTACTTAGGGAAAGAGTCCAAAACCAGCAAAAGTAGAACAGAATTAAACCAAGATGTCTGTGTATAGAAAACAGGTAAATCTTGAGATAATAGTATCTATGAAAAAGTATTGATGACATTTTCTGTAATATTTTAAAATAAGATTGATTAAATTTCTATGAATAATTCTATAGTTCATTGAAAGCAGAAGCAGTCTTGTGAATCAGGGTTAGAGCAATACATAGCAATAGCAGTAGCAAGTAAATTTCTATACCATTTATCAGTGCACTTAAGCACTCCCCAAAGGTTTTACAGTGTGTAAGCTAATTGTCCCTAACAAGCTGGATACTCATTTTAGTGATCTATGGAAGGATGCAAGGCTGAGTGGACCCTGGAGCCCTGTCTGGGGTTGAACTCACAACCTTGTGGCTGTGAATGGCTGCAGTACAAGCATTTAACCACTGCACCACCAGGGCATAGGGTTATTTCAAGCAGCATTTTCAGATTCAGGTGAACAACTCATGCACTGAGTTAAAAATTTGCTAGACCCTTTACATTTTTTAATGTTTTAATAGAAGCTTTGTAATAAATTAAACTATTTAAATAAATACATTTTAATGTTTCAATAACTAATGCATAAAAGTTGATTAATCAAAATTGTCCACAAGTTAGATTGCATTGCTTGTGGCCCATACTGTATTCCTGTTGAATTGTTAAATGGAATAAATTAAGAAATGGAAACCAAACAGCCCCAACACAGTCCATCTCATTTTCTTTTCTTGCATTACATTTGACAAGCTAATTTCTCTGAGAGGGACATTGCCTACACTCTGTTCAGCCACAATCTTACTGATAAACCCAGTGCTAGTACCCATCTTTTAGCTATTTCTGCTCTAGCAGACATCAACAAAAGCTAGAATATCAATAACTTTACCAGCTTTTGCCCTACATATAAAATCAAGAGTTAAAATACGTTAAAACTGTAAGTTTAAAATGTAATTTTTGTGTAATGAAAATATTAAGTTTAAAAATATGGGCTGAAGTCCTGCCAAGTGACTAAAAATAGACAAAAAGTAACAGGCAACAGACCTCATAAGGGATTTCGAACTTAGCTTTTGTGTAATAGGTACTATATAAAGCAGGGGTAGGCAACCTTTGCCCTTTAAGGGCCGAGGGACTTCAGCTCCCAGAATCCCAGGAACTATTGGCCAACATGGGACTATTGGCCAACATGGCTGAGGCTTCTGGGAGCTGAAGTCCCTCGGTCCTTAAAGGGGAAAGGTTGCCTACCCCTGATATAAAGAATCCCAGGCCACAAGCCAAATCAGATAACGTCTACCTCTAAAATGGAGTTAATATGAGGCTCAGTAAAGTCATTGGATGAGGAGTTGTTTGCAGACTCAATATATGCAGAGAAAAGACAGTGAATCAGGGTCGGTCTGTCCATTCAGCAACTGAGGCAGAAGAAACTGCTGGCTGATGAGTTCCCCAGTGGGTTAAAATACAT
The DNA here is from genome assembly GCA_020142125.1 of Phrynosoma platyrhinos. Lineage (NCBI taxonomy): Eukaryota > Metazoa > Chordata > Lepidosauria > Squamata > Phrynosomatidae > Phrynosoma > Phrynosoma platyrhinos. The sequence goes on along the minus strand of CM034701.1, from coordinate 223,300,509 downwards.
TATTTACATGTATCAAAGGGTTATTATTTACATGTATTAAAGGAGACACCAAGGCTTTTGCTTGATGGGATATATATTATTATCATTAGTTGTGTTAGCTGTATTAGTTGTATTAATTCTGAAATAATTAAAATCATGATACATGTTACTTGGGGGATTTGCCACTAGATGTACCAAAGTATTCCCTTCTTGTAAAAGGACATGAGTAGGGTAAGCTGAATCAGTGCCCTGGCATGCAATGAGAGGGATAATCTTCTGTCTCTTTATCAATTTGCTCTAACAACAACAACAACAACAACAACAACAATAATATGTATTTATATCCCACCCCTCTGCTGTGCAATCGGGGTGGCATACACATTAAAATACCATACAAAAAAATGCAGCACACTATAAAAACATCCCAACAATCCCGAAACCTACCCCCCCTTAAAAATTATTAAACAAAGGTATACATTAAAACCTATTTAAAATAATCTCTTCGAGACGACAATGACAGTAATAAACACAAACATAAAACTAACACTTGCAGCAACTGCAGGAGAGAGTGGGGAAGAGAAGATAGGTAAACTCTTGAGGCTGGGAAGTCTAGTCGCGAAAGGCCTGCCATAAGAGATCCGTCTTCATAGCTTTTTAAAAGCTGCTTAAGGTCGTAATCTGATGGATCTCGTCCGACAGGCTGTTCCATAATCTGGGAGCGGTAGCTGAGAAGGTCCTCTGGGAGGTTGCGGACAGCCCCCTTTGTATTGGCTGCAGCAAATTCCTCCCAGAGGACCGAAGTGTGTGGGGTGGATTGTATGGGAGGAAGCGGTCCTGAAGATAGGTGGGATCCAAGCCATTTAGGGCTTTAAAAGTAATAATCAACACCTTATCAGCCCAAAAACTATTCAATCTCCTATGGAAGAGAAAACATGAGTCTTAGTATATATGTTTTATATGTATGCCCTCCCCCCACTTAATAGGCACATGTGTGCATGTATGTGTGTGTGGATTTGCACTGGAAAACTGAAAAAAGTGCAGAGATTAAGTCCAAATTTGCCACTTGGGAGATCTATAAACTTATGTAATATTTAGTTTCTTCCGACCAAAGGAATACATGTATAACTGGTTGTACTTTGAAACTATATAAAGATACAAAGCTTGAATACAAGCAGATTTAGTGGTAATGGCATGCTTGGCAATTACCTCCAAAAGGCCTATCATGTTATCCTGTGACCGCTAAGATAAAATATCCATTGGTGTAGGCTGTGTGAATGTGGGGAAAGATGAAAGTGCCTCCAACTTATTCTAATTTTCAGAATAGATTTTTTTTTTTAAAAAAAAAGGAACTGGGGGCTGGGGGAGAAAGAAATCTAGCTGCCAGTTCTTTGTAATGAATACTTTGAAAGATGAACATAGCAGGAAAAAACCCTTAGAAATACTCCTGAACAAAAGCATATGGACAGAAACTTTGCATGACAATAGTATTGTGAATTGAATATTTTCATACATGGCTAGAGAACATTGATGGATTCTTCTTTGAAGAAGCTTTTGTCTCATGATATTTTGGAGCCTTTCACAAGTAATATTATATTGCAGTTCCGGAAGGGACTATCTACTGAAGAGTAGAAATGGAACTCAGGCTTTCTACAAAGAAAAATGCTTCATTTTTAAAAGAGTGAAACAGAATACAATGCCCGCACTTAGCTATTGACTTTCCAAGCTTTGAAGGCTGTTATTGTCCCCAAAACTGTCACTCAGAACCCTACATTTAACTCTTCTGAGAAGGGACCAATATTTGTATAGGCAATTTCTGCTTTGTCAATAGCCTGGAAGCTAAAGAATTTTGTAAACTTGAAAAAGGAATTAGGAAATAAAAACATTGTATAGTATTCATTTATTATCATTTATTAAAATCCCATGTTAACCATATTTTGAACACTCAGAATTATATATAAGAAGATAAAACGAATAACTAAATTTTAGTAAACCTCCTAGAGAAGGACATTAAAACATAAAAAGTAACTACTGAACAAAAGACCAACCCTCCTGCAGGCCAATAAAGAGAGATAATTGTAGAATTAATTTAGGAAGTAGAAATGTTTTCACAACTTCAGAGAAACTTGTGGAAAAGACTCTCTTTCTCTCCACCCTCCCACCCATCCACTCTCCGATCTGTGTCCACTAGCAGGTGGTATTCAAATCCATACTGCTTTTGGCACTTTCAATAATACATAGGCATAATTCATCACCATTGATTCCCTTATCCTCCATGAACTTGTCTAGGCCATAAGGAATCATAAGGAATTATGAGGTTCTGGGTAGTAGCTGAAGGACCCTGCACAGGTTGTCATTGTGTCTCTTCTCCCAGTTGAAGGGCACAGCCCAGGGAGAAAGAAAATAATAGTGGAGGTGAACAAGGATTTGGAGTCTTGGACCATGATCTGTGATTTTAGAAAACTGGACCTCTGGCAAGGGATGGGTTGCACCTCAAAGCAGTTGACTGGAACATTTTTGTTAAGAGTCTGAAAAACCTGAAGAGGAGGGCTTGAAAATGAATTATGCTTGGGAGGGAGGCAGTCTACTTGAGGGAATGAGTTCAACAAGTGCTGGAGATAATAGCCTGATTGTTATACAGAGAACAAGGCAAATATTACAAGAACCTTACCTTTTACCAACAAGATGAACTTGAACTCTTTATACAGCAAAACAAGTATGATATAATAAGCATTACTGAAGCCTGAGTGGCTGTGTCTCATGATTGGAATGAAGCAATAGAGGAGTATAACCTATTTCAGAGATACAGATCAAACAGCTATTTTAGATCTGATCCTAACTAACAGTGATGGGGTGGAAGCGGTGGGATCTTTAGGTAGGAGTGACCATATACTCGAGCTTATTATACAGCGAAAATGGAAAGCCAAGTGTAGTGAGACATGCATTTTAGACTTAAATAAAGCGGATTTCAGGAAATATTGGTGCTCATCCCATGGTCAGGAATACTAAACAAAACAAAACAACCCACTCACCCCCATCCAAATAAAGCAGATGCTGCAGTAGATAAATACAGCATAGAACTGGTAAAGAAAATACCTGGCTACTCTAAATGAATTCAATCCTTGAATGAACTACATTCAAGGGTGTTAAAACAACTGGTAGAAGTAATCTCAGAGCCACTGGCAATAATCTTTGATAATTCTTGGAACAGAAGTCCCAGCAGACTGGAGGAGGGAAAATATTGTCCCTGTCTTCAAAAAGGGAAAAAAGAGGACCCAAACAATTACCACCCAGTCATCCTGACATCAATACAAGGAAATATTCTAGAGCAGATCGTGAAACAGACAGACAGTAAGCACTTAGGAAGACATGCTGTGATAATTGAAAGTCAACATGGGTTTCTCAAAAACAAATCATGCCAGAATAATCATATCTTTTTGTTGATATACTTACAAGTTTGGTAGATGAAGGGGATGCTGTGAATGTAGCGTATCTTGACTTCAGTAAAGCCTTTGACAAGATCCCTTATGATATCCTTGTGAAAAGTTAGAAAAATGTGGTGTAGACAATGCGAGTGCTAGACAGATCTGTAATTGATTGACTGACCAAACCCAAAGGGTGCTCACCAATGGCTCCACTTCATTCTAGAGAGAAGTTACTTCCAGGCTTCTGTCCTGGGCCCCGTGCTGTTCAACATGTTTATCAATTACTGGGATGATGGAATAGGGGGCACACTTATCAAATTTGTAGATGACACCAAAATTGGAAGGGTAGCTAATACCCCAGGGGACAGATTCAGAATTCAGAATGACTGTAACAGATTAGAAAGCTGGGCCAAACTAACAAAATGAATTTCAGTAGGGAGAAATGTAAGGCACTATATGTAGGCAGAAAAAAATGAAATGCCAGATATAATCTGGGTGACACTTGGCTTGAGAACAGTACATGTAAAAGAGATATAGAAGTCCTAGTAGCCCATAGGCTGAACATGAGTCAGCAGTGTGATGCAGCAGCTTAAAAAAGCCATTATGAGTCTAGGTTGCATCAGTAGGAGTGTAGTGTATAGACTGAGGAAAATAATAGTGACATTCTATTCTGCTTTGGTCAGACCTCACCTGGAATACTGTGTCCAGTTCTGGGCATCACAATTCAAGAAGGATACTGACAAGCTGGAGTGTGTCCAGAGGAGGGTGACCAAAATGGTGAAAGGTCTGCAAACGATGCCCTATGAGTAGCAGCTTAGGGAACTGGATATGTTTAGCCTGAAGAAGAGAAGGTTAAGAGGTGACATGATAGCCATGTCTAAATACTTGAAGCGATGCCATATTGAGCATGGAGCAAACTTGTTTTCTGCTGCTCCAGAGACTGGGACCCAGAGTAATGGATTCAAAGTACAGAAAAAGCGATTCCATCTCAACTTTAGGAAGAACTTCCTGACAGTAAAAACTATTTGACAGTGGAATATGCTGCCCTGGAGTGTGGTAGAGTCTCTAGATGCTGGATAGCTATCTGTCCTGAGTACCTTTATTGTGCATTTCCTCATGGCAGGGGGTTGGACTGAATAGCCCTTGTGTTCTCTTCCAACTCTCATTCTTTGATGTTGTCATCATACTGGTGAAACCTCACTTCAGAACTGTGGATGATGTTTTCCAGTACAATCAGTTTCAACAATAATCCTTGTTGAACTGTGCCATTGAGTATCCATGGAGTGAAGTAGGATCCCATGTGGAGTCCCTCGTCCCATCCTCAAACCTGACTGCCTCAAATACTATTGAGCAAGTCGCTTGACTGTTAGAAACTTCTTCTTGGGTGCAGGGGATGTGGGAATCTACTATTCTTAGATTCATCCCCCCCCCATTTTAATATTTTTAATCTTTTGTTATAAGTTATGCAAAAAACATTTGGGGGAATTTGGTGATATAGTTACATTTGGTGATGGATAGATTTGTACTTAGTTTTTAGTGCAAATAGCAAAACATGATGCCATGCCTTATGGCAAATTTTATAAGACTTGGCATAAAACAAAAGGGGAAGCATAACAGTGAACAGAAAGAAATACATAAATAGTGCATTTGTGGTTTCCCAAATAATAAATAATTATTCTCTATTTTAATACCAGTATTTTTACAAATGGATATTCTGTTAAGTTCTCCACAGTATTTACTGTTCCCAGTTAAATTTTCAGTTAAGCATGAAATGGTAAACAAATATCTGTTAAATGCCAGACCTATTTAAACAAATATCTGTTAAATGCCAGAAATACGAGGCAAATGAAAAAAGCCTGTGAAGGTAGTGTTAGGTACACTGGAGAAATGGTTAGCAATGACAGTGTGTATGCGTTCTTGTTTTAAGAAACTCTTAGGGCTTTAACTTGCTGTCATTATAACATGAAAAGCAATTCACTTTTTTTAAAAAGAGTACTTTGGATTATAATTGCAAGTCCCATTCATTGCTCTGTTCATTTCATTTTGTTTCAAATTGGATACCTACTGCTGAGCAAGAAGGATCATAGATTGCATTTCCAGCTTCAGGTGATCCCACTGGACACCCCGCAGAGTATTCAAGTATAATAAAAAAAATAAGGCATTGCAGTAAAATGTGTGTGTTGCTGTGGCAGCAGATAATATGAAAATGCCTTAATGAAGGAATGCATTGTGTATGCTTGGAATGTAGGATTCACTGTAATGCTTATTTTGTTTGGTGATGTTCTGCAGTATAAGGTAAAGCAACTTAAGAAGCACTATATCTTTCTTATAAAGTCAAATCACTTGCTCAGTTATGTCCTCTTGGTATGAGTATGAGTATTAATATTGTTGGTTCAGCTCTTGGAGTAAATGAAATCTTTAGGTGGGTAAGCATCACCAAGCTGCTTTGCATGTAGGACCCTGGGTGGTGTTCATTTGTTTCCCCACAGACAATGGATTGCTAATTAAAGACACACATACCCTCTTGTATATCCTCCCACCCTGAGGCCTTGCTACTCAACAACAGAACAACACACAGATTAACATGTAAATCAGGGGTAGGCAACCTTTCCTCTTTAAGGGCCGAGGGACTTCAGCCCCCAGAATCCCAGGAGCTATTGGCCAACATGGGACTATTGGCCAATATGGCTGAGGCTTCTGGGAGCCCTTAAAGGGGACCCCTGATGTAAATCATTTACTCCCAACCAGGGGTCACACAAGTGTATATACCCCACATACTTCCATGCCACCACCCTCTGAAGATGCCAGCCACAGATGCAGATGAAATGTCAGGAATAAATTCTTCCATAACACAGCCACACAGCCCAGAAAACCAACAGAAAACTATGGACGCTGGCTATGAAAGCCTTCGACTTCACAAAATCTGCTAACTTTGAACCGCCTATTTCTCCAATGCCTTTTTCCTTCACAGCAGCCACATCCATGGCCTTTTTCTTTTTCTTCCTGCCACCTCTGCCTACCGTTAACTAGCATATCTGTCCTTCTGCCACCCATCCCTAGCTGGTGCCCTTTGGACATATTGGACAACAGCTTCCATCATCATCAGCCAATGTGGCTGCTCGAAATGTTTGACTTCATCATTAGTAATGCACTTGAGTCTGTTTGACCTTTTCTTCCTTTGATCCGACTTTTCAGTTTCTAATATATGGATTGCTGTTTGGCTGTTAATATTTTTTTTATTGTCCTACCTGATTTCTAGAGCTAGTGTAGGTAGTGAGAATCTCATAGAACTGAATAATTCCTGGAGCTTCCTCCCATCTCTCCTATTGTTGTTAGTGCTGGTTGTCTCCTAGAGCTCCTTCTTAATTCTGAGACAGTCTGGCTTCAGATGATAATGTTGATTTTTAGGAGGGAGAGAAGATGAGGTTGGCACAGCTGAGCACCTTTCTCTCCTGAAGGCAACACTTCTCATCTCTTACAGATGACCAGAAGGGAACAGTGCTATCAGGGTGTCAGTAGCAAATAGACGTTTCATGCATGAGGAAGCAGCCACATTAATAGGATAGCTAATGAAACAACCTAAACATTCCATTTTAAGATTACTGGTGCCTAAGTTGCCTACACCAGCACAGAAAAAGTAGTTAAAATCAGCAGGGAAAACATACCTTATTTTAAAGGTGATACCTCCTGTACTAAAAAGGCTGTTTCCTGCATCTATGTAAATTTTTCCCTTCCCTCCTTTGCCAGGATCTATATTGCTACCCTCTTTGTGATTTTTTATAGACGTACATCTGCGGCTGTCTTCATAGCCAAATGAAACTTAACGGTTATTGCATCATTTCTGTGTTCTGCACATCATGTTACACCATTGTTATTAAATAAATATTTGTTTTCAATTACTCTTAATGTTTATACCACCTATTGCTCACTGAATTCCAGACCGCTGAGAATTTTAAAAAATCCCATTGAACACTTACAACCGCATCAACTAAAATGTGCATTCCTGGCATCCAGTATAATAACGTGAAACACATTTGGACAAAAATTGATTTATTTCTCTACTGCTGTGTTATATTGGAGTAGAAGTTGCAGCCATGCTCTAGACAGGGGATGTAATGTCTCTGATTAGCAGAAGTTTATGATGTCTTACTTATTTATTAGCCTATAGCATCCAGTATTCTCAGGTGGTCTCCAAGTACTACCAGGTCTGCTCCTGCTTAGCTTCTGAGATCAAATGAGATTGACCATGTTTAGAGTGTATGATTGTAGGCTGGGTCTTTGGACTGATTATTATGGTCCAAAGATCGAGCCTATGGTCATACACCCTGAACACAGCCAATAAAGGATTGATTATTCCCCCCGGCATGTTTTCCAATGAGTTCAAGAGGGCATACTTGTGGATTCATCACTTAGCGGAGACTTGAACCTCCAAGGTCTCATTTCACAGTTCTACATAGTAAACCATACTGGATGTTATAAACAATTTCTCTCAGTAATAAAGGTATGTCAGAGTTTTCCTTGCTCCATATTTTTCATAGATGACTGAGGGTAGTGGCATCCCTAGTGTGACCCAAAGATGTATCCAGTGTTGTAATGGATTTCTGATCATGTGATCTACCCCCCCCCCCAAAAAAAATAGCCCCCAGCTCTTCATGCGCCAAAACTTTATTCATAGGATCTGAACTCTTCTACAGCAGATTAGGGAAGCATTGCAGTAGGAAGAGGAAGCCACTCTATTGATAGGAGGTGTTCCATAAGCAGATGGGCACAATTGTATCCCACACCTATAAGTCAGTTTGGTGAATGTCAATGCAGAAGTAAATTCTGTTGAAATCACTACCACAGTCATTCCAGAAGGCTTGGCAATACTGCTATTTTAAAATAACAAATTCTAGAATTCACCAACCAACATTTTCAAGTTTTGTTCAAGGTGACAGTTACATTCAGTATTTTATTTTAATTGTAGTACATAGAATGAATACATGTTTTCTGCTACAGAAGAAAAGTTATATGATTATTCTCTGACACGAGTTGCCTAGTCAAATCTTGCTTCTGTATGCAATTCTTCCCCCTTGTCACCCCTTCCTCTTTTTAGGTACATTTGTTCACAATGTTAATTTGTTCAGTATTGCTTTCCTGAAACCAGCTTTCAAAGCAGCAGCAGTTTTCCCATAATGACATGAACCCTGATGTTTGCTCATGCATAGTCTGTTTCTATTCATTTCATTCACATCTGATAAACAAGGCTTTGAAGTTAAAAGATGCTTTGTGCATCAAGATGGTTTTACAGGCACTATCATCAACCTTAGATTGTGATTAATGGCCGTGTTCAAACAAAATACCTCTGCTGCAATTCCTGTTGTCTGTTAGCATTTATACAATCGAAAGTAATTGGCAAGTTATCCCCCTCATGCAAACCTCTTTTTGTTTCTTTTTGCACAAGGACAGTCAGCAATATGTGGTGTGAAAAGGGCACTGGTATCTCAGAATAATAAAAAAGCACACTTATTTTTGAATGTTTTAGACCACAAAAACCTTTGTACACAAATCTGTGATCTGCAGATTGATCTCCCCTCTGCAGTGCATCCGGCCTCAATGCTGACATATTTTAAAGCTTTATTGAAAATATTTATTTCTATCTAGGATCTCCCCTCACTATAGTCTCACAACTCTCTTCTATGTTGTATTATTATGTTGTTGATTAAATTGGTTTATAGCGATGTTACAATCCACCACAGGATGAGAAGTGAAATGATGATGATGATGATGATGATGATGATGATGATGATGATGCCACCCTATTCCAGAGGTAGTTCCGTTTCTTTTTACTTTGGCAGCCTTCATAGCTGGCAGTGATATTTTGAATGCTGAATTTGATAAATGATCACTCAAATATATACATAAGGTTACAAGCATATAGCAAGAGCACTGTTTGGGGGAAATCTATGTGAAATAAAGAGCCTTATTCCACTCAGGGAATAAATGCAGGCACTTTATCCTCCCTGCAAGTGAAGGAAGGATCTGCTGCGAGAATTGCATGCACTTTCTGAAAAATGGCTGCAGAGATTTATTAAAGAGAGAATCTTTTCACATAGGTTGTGTGTATTAATGGGTCTCTGTGTTCCAGTTCATCAGGGCTGTTGTTCTTGAAAAAGCTTAGCCAAAATACATGAAGAGCCTTGTGACCCAACCCACTGTAGGAAATGCTGAAATCAACCCTTTGTTGACAGCTTCTGTTTCCCTAAATGTGATGGATGTGGAGAGGGACTGAGATAGATCCCATGTAAAAACAGCCATTCTGTCTTGCTGTAAACATGATAAATGGGATAATTGGATGCAGGGCTACTAAAATGTGCTGTGCCTGGGTGAGCAAGTCCACTTTATCGGGAATCCTGATCTTTAGACATACCTTTCTCTACCAGTCACTTTCCAACAGAGTCCCCAGTGGGATTTATTCACAAGAAGTTATGGGTCTTCTGATAAAAGGCTCTAGAAGCTTATATTTGAATTGTCTACCTTGAGCAGGAGAAGCTAAGCTGTTATGTGGCAACTTGCACACCAATGGACAGAATGGGCTAGAGTTAGCTCATTCACACTGAATTAAAGATATTTCCAGGTCTTGTCTTACATGTACAATATTCATACTGTGTAATGTTCTTCTGCTAAACAGATGGCAGCTTGGATCCAGGCCTTCATTTTAACAGATGGTGGCTTAGATTCTGTGAATGCAAAAAGCACTTTTACCCATATGCAGTGGTCCAGATTTCTGCCTTATGGTAGATCATGTGACACCTGGCACTTGTAAGATGGTTTTGGAAGACGGAAAATCCCTGGGACTTAGCACTATGGAGTACTTTATATGAAGTTTTGCACCTGAGGTTGCTAAACTCTCCCTGTGCCCTACTCTTACAATATTTATTAAGTCAAGGATGCAGAACACTGTAGTCTCTAGTAGTCTCTAAATCATGGGTTTCTGTTGGGCTTGTATATTTCAGAACTCACTCAGAATGCAATGAGCCCATTCCTATCCTTTTTTGTGATATTGGAACTTATCCCTATTCATTCCATGTTACTTCTGCTTCTGGTACCAAAGCTTCTGTTCAAGAAGTAAAGCCCAGAAACACATCCTCTTCAGTAACTGAGGTATAGCTGTATGAACATATGAGACAAGATTGCAAGTTTCTACAAACAGAACTTTCCTCCTACATTGGAATGCTGGCACCCATATAAACTATTGTATAAAAAGAAACCCAAATGATGTATCTGCATGAAAATGTCAAAGAACACTGGCCTTCATATCACTTCTTGACAACCACTTTGTCACCCAACATATAGGTCAGGGGTAGGCAACCTGTCCCCTTTAAGGGCCGAGGGACTTCAGCTCCCAGCATCCCAGGAGCTATTGGCCAACATGGGACTATTGGCCAACATGGCTGAGGCTTCTGGGAGCTGAAGTCCCTCGGCCCTTAAAGGGGAAAGGTTGCCTACCCCTGATATAGGTTATAGTAGAAGAAAGTATGAGTATTATTTCAGGCATGCCTTTCCTGATTGTCCCTTTAAGAGGAAAGGTTCCCATGCTTAATTCTGACCTCTGAATTGACCACAAGGCAGCTTTACCCCAATCACTTTTTGGCATGATGTGATCTAATTGTATGAATATACTCAGACTGTAGCGAGCTATTTGCATGTTTTCAGGAACCAAGATTGGACAGGAACAGGTTGACCCATAATCTGACCCAAAGTTACACCATGTGCAAAATGCCCCCCCACAATAATCACTACAAGAGTGGGGTTGCATTTGCATCACAATGGACAGTCTTTTTTCTTCTAAAGTGAAACAAATTGTTTCATTATATATGAAATGTGTGATGGACAGACAATTTGTGTGTTGACTTAAGTAAGCTTCTAGACATCCGTAAATTTGAGTCTGTGATTTAAGAGATACAAACTACAAATAAATGTGCTTATGTTATAAAGTGCAAAGCTGATGTCCAGTTCCATGTATGAAATGGAGTATGAATATACACTTAAGAGGGCAGAGTTTGTAAAGACTGCTGTAGAAAGAAATGCTAGTGTAATCTCCTGCTTATAAAATAATTGAAAAATAATTTATAAGATGATGCGGATATATAAAACAGAATGGTGATAGCTGTGCTTTTTTAAAAAAAGCAATGTGTACAATATAGGAAATTTCAAATGGTTTTATTTTAACATCTCTTTTAAATGTAGAGCTCACCTTGTGAGCCAATGTGTATCCAAGTCTAACTCTGTGTGTTTGTCTTTCAATCTCTCTCTCAGATATATGTATCTGCAGCTCAGAGTAACACTCAATGCATTTAATGAAGCAGACTTTAGTCCACAATAGCAAATCTTACAATAAATATGATAAGTCTGTATTGGTTTGTTATTTTTTATTTTCTGTGAGATTTTTGCACGGAGAAATATATCAATCTGAATAAATGTTTTAAAGGATAGAGGAGAATATTAATCAGATGGCTTTCAATTAATGTTTTTCTCTCTCTTTATATTTGAAGATTCATTTCAACATATGAGTGAAAGTGTTAAAGAACTAATTAAATCCCTGTCAATTAAAGGTGCACCAAATGATTTCCCATTTGAAGGGGGGGGGGGGAACGGTACAAATATATTGTTTTTGGAAAGCAAAAATGCTTTCTGAAGAAAATCCCAAATAGTGCTTTTTTTTTCACTTTCTTTGCATTTCCCCCCACTCCTCTTGTCTATTGTATCTGTTGGTATCTTCTAATAACAAGATGATGATGATGATGATAATGATTTATATTCCACCCCTCTGCAGAGCAATCGGGGTGGCTTACAACAATAAAATCGTCATAAAATACAATCCCTGTCCCGAAATTTCATCTTCTCTCTGGAACGGTCACATGGGTGATTCTTGAGGATCACATAACTTATGGGGAGATATTACAATGCTTTATAAAATGCATTCAAATGTGGCCATTTCACAATCTTACTGAAGAGAAACGATCAAGTGGGAGTAAGGATATGCTTCTCAAACAGTTGTGGTGTCACTCGGGTTGGTGTCACTGGGTGCAGGAGGGGACAAACTGCCTAGACCTGGCTAGACCACAGCAGCCTCCCCCAGGCCTCCGGAGTCCCCCCAGGCCTCCACAGTCCTGCATGGCTTTTGCTGTGCGGGGCTCTGAAGACACCTCTGGCCCCAACAGCTGCCACTACTGAGGGGGCTGGTACTCCGAAGGGCACGTTTAGGGTCTGGCAGGACTATTGGGAAAGCATCCTTTCTTGCCTGCCCAGTAGCTGTACCAGACCCTTGTTGGAACAATGTTCCTTTAAACTGTTGTGAAAATATTTTTAATTGACAGGATGCATCTATTACGGTCAAACTGCCAGGAAATGCTGAGTTAGAGCACATGGCATGATGGAAAAACTTACTACAGAGGTTGCATCATGCTGAGTAGCACCAGGTGATAGCTCTTAGCCATCTCAGTATATAAGTGCACTGGGAGGCAGGGCACCTGTGGGTTGGTGTTGTGTGGGATGATGGATAGCTTGTGTGTTGAATGGCTTGTTGAAGTTGTATTACAACAGATGGTAATGTGGATAGAAGTCAATGAGAAGAGTTTGTAAATGTATGTACATGTTGCAACCTATGCTAAAGAACCTCCGTGGACTTGGAAGATATCAACTGTGTCTGTAAGTTTATTTGTTTTTAGTGTGGAATGTGGTCAGTGCACTGCCAAATACTTTAATCTGGACTATTGCTTCTGTACTCTGCTACATTAAGTTGCTTCTGAGAGCGTTGTCCTTAGATAGTGCTGAATGTTGGAATCTCACATGGGCCAGAGAGTTTTGTTTTTGTTACTGCAAATCCAGACAGAGAGGAGAGAGCCAACAACCCTCTGGTGTACCACCCCACTGGGTGACATCTACCTTTGGGGTGTTACCTGGTGCAGTCCACACACACATGTAGCAATGCCACTGTCAAGTCATATGGGTGATCCAAGTTGTGCATCATCTACTGAAGGAGATTACATTATGGTACTATATGCTGCTTATTTGAGATGTAATAACATCAGATCGGAGTATGAGCATTTCCTCCTGATTAGATGAATTCTCTTCCTCCTGGAAACAGTCACTTAAAATTGCTGAAAGGATATTGTTGTTTTTTTAATAACGCTGAAGATGGATTTTAGTACTGCCCTGATTCTGTTCAGGCTAATCCAGTAATCCACCAGTAATCCCGCAGTTGTATTAACATGGGATTTAAAAAAAAAAAATCATGGGAGGAGTTTCTATCATTTATTATTGTTGGCTTTATATATTTGGATGTGAATGCTCAACCTTGTGGGTCTTGTATTTAAATTGTGATGTTTTATGCATAGAACCAGACCATATTGAATATTAACTCAGAGTATAGCTTGGCCACTAGTCCAAATATACTATTCAAAGGTGGTATGATCTGCAGTGAAAAATGATGAAGCAAACCACTCTTTTTAGGTTATCAGCAGAGAATTATTTCGCTGTCCTTTCTTGTCTCTAGTTTAAGCTCTGTATTTGATCTTCATGTTTCAGGGAACCATTCTCCTGTTAATGCTTGGAATCCATAACAGAAAATTGATCCATTTTTATAATTTGAGAAATGGGGTCTCTCACACAAGGGCTTTTCATGTGAAAGTGACAATCTAATAAAGTTTCAGTGCAACTGGAATGGTGAAGCTATCAATTTACCAGCAAGAGAGTAAGCCAGCAGCTGTCTATTCCCAACAAAGTGGCTCTTTTCTGAATTTGCTTAGTATCACCTCTTGAAGTTCAGGCCTCATTTACTATCTTTATTGGCAGCATGAGTAAATCAATGATGATATGTGGTGAGGCTAATGATACTATAATAGAAATAATGGTTAATTTAATACATAACAGGACTGTGTTATAGTTGCAGATGCTCCTGCTGGGCTTAGGCAAAAGCAGCTACAGAGTCATGGGAGCTGAGAGAAATTTAGCAGCCTTGTGGCCCCACTGTATAATAATCAAGAGAACAATTAACAAGCATCAATTGCATAACTGCAGCACGTTAGAATCATACTTCATGTTCAAGTTATATTTGGTAGTGTTAGGACTAATGTTGTTTTTGTTATGTGCCTCAAGTCATTTTCAATTTATGGGGGCCCTAAGGTGAACCTACCAAGGGGGTTTCTGAACAAGGTTTGTTCAGAGAGGGTTTGCCTTTCTCTTCCTCCGAGGCCGAGAGAGTGCGACTTCAAGGTCACCCGGTGGGTTTTCATGGCTGAGCAGTGATTTGAATCCTGTTTTCCAGAGCTATAGTCCAATGCTCAAACCCCTTCATCATATTGACTCTCAGAGTTAATATTAGGATTATTTGAACCTCACATTTTGGGTCTTTCTGGTACTTTGGGGTGATTCTTTACTTTCCTTTGTACTTAGACAAATGGTTTCTTTATTGCACCCACTTTCATTGTGGCTGCTCTCAAGTTTAAAATTAAACATTTTCCTTTCTTTTTTAAAGATATTTCAGTGCATGAAGGTATCCATTCATCAGTGTCTGATTCAGGCTATTACAACAGAAGTCCTTGGTATTATGGAAATGACATTAGTTTTGCTCTTTGGGTTATCTGGAGTTTAAGATCTCAGATGGGAGGAGATATTTGTTGATTGGTTTTTATAAATGAAAAAAACAAAACAAAACATTGCCCTCAAGAGGCCAAAGTTTAATAGTAGAAATATTTGCCATTGTCTTATAATATTCTGCTTCCAACATTCTCAGGAAACACAATTTTTTGGGAGACTGTGTGTGTATATATGACTGTGTATCCCCACACTGTTGTTTTTGAATATAACAATGCAAAGTAAACCTATAGATTTACGAAGCACGTAGTGGGGGGAAATCTTAAATAACAGCGACATTTCTAAGACTATTGGAATATTTGTTGACAACAAGAAGGGAGAATAAATATTTCATCTTTCCTTAATTTTCAAAATAACATAAACACAGCCCGATCCTGGATGTATTTTGCTCAGAACATGTGAATTTAGGAATATAGTCTAAATGTGTTCATGCTTCCAGCCTTATAATGTCTGGATTTTATGTGTAGGTTGTTAGAGAGTTTGATGGCAGGAAATTTCTTTAAGTCATTAGCCAAGCAAATCTATGCAATGTTCTCTTACAGTAAAAGTATTGCAAATGCTGAAGCTCTTCAGCTTCCAAATAATAGGTAGTCTTTAAATAGTGTTGGTATGTGGGAGTGGGGGGATATCAATACTGTCTTAGCTCACCTTCTCTCTTTTTAAAGTAGATGAAATAATTGTAAGAGTACATTTTCTTTTTAACTTTTGATTTAGCACTTTCAGGCCTAAATTGTTTTTTAGTAAGCAGATCAATTGCTAACCATCAGACTGGAACTGGAGTAAAAGCAAATGGGCTGCAGACTGGATACAGTTTGCCAATTATTTCCTCCCAGCATATGCCATTGTGTCTTGGCACTACATGACAACTGATCCATGAACTGGTTGCTCTGGCAGAAAGAAGCAGCAAAAGCTTTTCCAAAGAAAATTAGCCAGGAGGGTTGGCTATGGCCCAAAGAACTTGTGCCTTGAACTAAGGCTGAGTCACTTGCTGTTCCATGGCGAAGAGGTGGGCTTTGGATTTCATTGAGTGAACTGATTTTAAGAAAGCCTGTGCTCTTGGGGCATGTGTAAACCACACGGTCCTTCTGTTATAATGGATGTTGTAACATGACACATTGAGCAATGTACTTATATGTGGAAACTTGACAAATTGGATAATAGGTGTTTACGCTATCTCTCTATAAAAGTTCATTATCTTGGAGAAGAGAAAATTCACAATGAGAACTGCCACGTTTTCGTAATCTTTACTAATGGATAATAATATGTGTCTGATATTGCTTTGAGTTTCCATAATAGACCCAGTAGGATTAAACAGCACAGTGCAATATAGGAAGAATCCAACAACCTTTGCATTTGTGACAACATAACTTTCTCTAAGGTCTCAGCGATTCAAAAAATATCCTGGGGCAAAATCAGATAGTAAAAAGCTGAGGATGAATTTTCTCATTTTCGCATAGGCAGCCTACATGAAACAACTCTGTTTCAGCCCCTTCTGCCCTGTGAAAAGAGCAGTCTGGAGTTCTTTCTGAATAAAAGGGACACAGTCCACCACACCCAGCTTGTAAAGTTTATAGACATGCAGCCAGTAGAGAATTTTGATCCATCAGAGGGATCCCTTTGCAGTCCCCAGCACCCTCTTCCAGAGGAAATGCCACTGTCCAGAAAAGAGTGTCAGAGTGGGGTGTGAAGCAGGAAAGGAAGCGAATCAACTAAGGTTGCTTCTTTCTTTTATTTTTTTTTAAAAGGCAAAGTAATTTGCTCTGGTAATCCAGTCCAGAACTTACTTGAGATTTCTAATAGTTATGCATGAAAAATGTGAAGAGAAAAAGCAAGCAAACAAAACAAACAATCAAAAAGAAGAAAAAAGTAATGTGGTGATGGCAAATTCCCAAGGACAACAAACTCTTCTGGAAAGCAGTAGCTAAATTCTTTAGAAGATGGAGCTGTTGCCAAGTACAAAGCAAGAAATAAAGGAATGATTGTGATTTTAAAAGAGAAGATAAATGCATGCCTCATTATGAAATTTAATTTTTTAATTTATATGTTTGTGCAAAAACTAATTCGTCTCCTACTTTGTGATGACGACAACTGCCATTATCTTCCTCCAACACTGTCTAAAATCCACAAAACAGCAATGCATTCATTAGGCCAACTAAACAGCATAAAACATATCATGGAAGCTTTCGAAGCTCCACTGACATCTTCATCAAGCAAAAGATATTTAAAAATCATACAGGGGAAGAAAGGTGTCAGTGTTGGCATCTCAGGCCTGCATTTTATTTCAGATGTTACTTCTGTTTTCAGTTAAGATGGTCTGGAAGGATCTGAATGTAGGCAGAGGCCTCTCCCTTTCTTGGCCATGTGGGGACTGGGACGAAGGGCAGTAAAATTTAAACTCCATTAGCAGCGGTAACATAACTTCTTCTTGGGAACTTTGTTTCTTGTGAGGCCCCAGCCCCCCTTTATTAGGCAGAGAACACTGAATTTCTCCAGAAGTATGTGTACATCTGCTACATCTGGAAAAGCATTTAAGTCAGGGGTAGGCAACCTTTACCCTTTAAGGGCTGAGGGACTTCAGCTCCCAGAAGCCTCAGCCATGTTGGCCAATAGTCCCATGTTGGCCAATAGCTCCTGGGATTCTGGGAGCTGAAGTCCCTCGGCCCTTAGAGGGGAAAGGTTGCTTACGCCTGATTTAAGTGCTGTGGTCTAAATACTCTACAGGCATCAGATCCCTTCTGTTCTTGGATGGGAGACTGCTAATGAATATCAGGTGCTGTAGGCTATAATGTAGAGGAAGGAACTAGCAAAACCACCTTTATAAGTATTCCTTGCCTAAGAAAACCCTATGAAGTTCATGGGGTCACCATAAGTCAACCGATGAGCTGAAGGCACATCTATACACATACACGTATAGATAAAATTTATCCATTATAGTACAAATGAAAACATCTTACTAGTGGGAAAAAGTATGAAGTGCTATTTTACTTTTATCAGGTATGTGCTGTGCTAGTAGTTGCATGTGTAGTGATGAGCCGTCTGCAGTAATGTAGATAGCCTGAACCTTGCACGACAGCGAGTCATCACAAAGTTGTAATGAATGCTGAAAGCTCTTGTGAATTAACTTGCACAAGCAGAATCAGTACTGGATTTGACATTTGCAAAAGGATGAAAATGAGGTTTCTGTAAACAATAGAAGCTTTGTGCTTGAAGAAAGACATTGAATGCAAACTTTTAGATTAACTAAGATAAAAAGCAGTGAAACCTGACACTCTAAGAAGTTTATTAGTATTTCTATGTCAAAAGCACATTCGGTGGCATTTAAATACTTTTATTATTTTAGTAAAAATATTTTATAGTTGAATAAGCTAAATGATCTCCAGGGGGTCCATTCTATTTTGTAACTCCAAATGGAACCAAACTTGGGAGTTGCAATTTTACAGGTGATATCATTAGGCTAAAATAACTATATAAAACTTGTGAAAGTTTGTATCCATAAAATGGCTCTTTCCTAATGGACTCTCATTAGAGGAAGCTGACATACCTCATTGGCACAGCCATGCTATTCCAGGGTCCGGAAGACCACCCAAGAAAAGAGGAGGCAGGTTCAAAATCTTGGCTTATTTATTTTTCTTGGCAGTGAAACATTTTAGAGTTAAAAAAAAACTGTTTTGTATATTTTCTGGTCCCATGGTTGAACTCCAAACCTGGAGTCAACCTTCAACTGTTGGCCTGCCTTCCCCTCCCCCCCTTCCTAATTTTTGTACTGCTTGAGTTGACCCAAGCAACCTTCACTGATTAAAGGTAGAATGGTAGGAAAAGAGGCTAAAAGGACTTGCTTCCCTGGTATGAAAAGGGGCCAAATGGGAGAAGTCAAAGCAAAGAAAAGGGGTAGTTTTTAAGGATGCCAAGCTGGGTGGCTTGTAGTTGGGCCAGTTGGTGGTGAAATCAGCAGGTTAGACTGATGATCCCCACAACCACTACCACTTGTGCTATTAGGATAACTACAATAGGATGCATTGCCAATTTCAAAAAGGCATGGCCCATGGAGAACCAAGTTAAACTGTCCCACCAGGGGCGGGTGGCAGTTTGTTCTATTTCCTTAGACACCTGGGTTACTATCTGTGTCTGGTGATTCACAAGGATCTTAATGTGTTTCTCCTTCTGTGAGAGGTGTTCTGTGGTGTCGCTCAGATTGGACTGTAGTTTCAGCCACTGAATGACATGCAATTCCTGTACTAGATGAAATCCTTATGCCACAGCCAGTGGGAGGATGTATTAATCTTGTACCAGATACCCTAATGTCATAATGGTGACTATGGTTCATGGGTTCCATAGACAAAAGCAATCCTGGTTCAACTGAACTAAGGCTGACAAGTTAATGGTCATGATGATGTGAGCCTGTATAGTGTTCTGATGAATGCCTTTCATAGAATGGAATATTCACCCACCCAAGTTAAAAAGGAGTGACCTGTTGGAGCAATGATGGAGTGATTCGGACAACACATTAACATTTGCCCTAGCTAAGGGTAGTCCTAAGTGAGACACAGGGTGGATTTCCAGGGGTCCCCAGACTTGCTCATGATACTCCTAAATTTGGAGGATCATATTGGCCCATTGAGCTCCCATATCTGCAGCTGGGTGTTCCAATGACCTGGGTATCTATCCCTAAATAGTCCCAAGATCTTGGGGGTGGACCTGCCACATTACACTGACCTGAATTACCTGAGAGGTAAATGTGATCACATTGCTCTGTATCTGTATGCATTGTATAGTTAGTGACAGATTGTGGAGACTGGTCTGCAGACCATATCCTAGGTCAGAGACAATCTCTTGCTCTACTTCTACCCAGTGTGACAGCAACTGGCCAATTAAATCTATTCCTTGAGCCAAATTGGTAAGTTTGGTTGAGAGAAAACTCTGAAATTTTTGGTTTTGATTTCAATCAGGCCTATTTTGTTAGCAAGCGCTTCATTGCTGATGGGTTTTAAGACAGTTCCTCCAGTGCCTACTCCTCCAAGGATGGTGTCTACCACATTACTTTTGGGTTGGTGAGCCTAGTTAGTGGGAGTCATCCATCTTCATTCCCAGTGTTCCCATTGTGACCACACTATCTAAAGGTAAGGTGGGCAGATGGGAATGGCCCCTTCTATGTTAATGGCTGTCATGCTCAGGGCAATAGTGGTGACAATAGGCTGCGCTTCAGTGTAGAGAAAGGAGGAGACGTGCTGTCTAATTACGGTGCTGCCTATGTATAATGAGGGAATGGGGAGTTCCTCTGTTGGTTCTATCCAGGTGTCATAGCACTCCATGTGATTGCATGGTGCTTTGCACCTATTATCAGGATGGAGAGCATATGGCCTTGAGAGGAAAAAGCTATCCTTGTGTTGTGGTATATTGGCATGATTCAGTCATACCACTGGCGTGTCTACATAGAGTCTAAGGCCTCCATCATACCAGGATAGGGGGCTTCCCAGTGGCACTTAGCCTTGATGTGGTACTCCCAATCCATAGTAAATTGCATAAGGTATTCCTGTGTGGGTGTACCTTCGCCTACTATCCAAAGTGGTAGAAACATGTATGTTCACCAACTACCTGCCATCTCTTGCCAGACAAATCTGCTGTTTTCTGTGTGGAAGACTTGCCTGAGTCCCTTCCTCAACCTCTTCATTGGATTCTTCCTCCAGGTCCCAGTCCTGCAGCTCTTGGCCCATGACAGTATGCTTCAAACCAGAAAGAATGGAACTCACTTCAGAGTGTGGACTGTGCATTGGTGCAAAGATGGTGAAGGGGCCAGGTGGCCACTGGTGCCATTGCTGACCATATTTTTTTTGGTTACTCACCCATGAATCAATTGCACAAGCACATAAGTGATCAGCTGCACCATCTAATAACCCTCATGCACCCTATGAAGCAAAATGATGAGAAATATAAACAATACAGTGAATTTAATAAAAATACTAACAAGCTGTCTGGTCCAACAGGGAACATGGGGTGAAGGGGGAGAAATGGGGTATGTGCTATGGCTGGACAGGTGTATGCTGTGCCAGTGTGCCACCCAGTGTGCCATATAGGCAGTTGATCAATTGTATGGTTGAGCAGATGGTCACACATGCTGTCCAATGGGCTGGTGGCTGGGCAGGATGGGTAGTGGAGTGTCTGTGTGCTCATGCACATGTTTGCAGTGGAACAGGAAAAAAATAAAGGTGTGGCTTGTAGCTGTGATTGCTCTGTTGTGGTAGCCCTATCCTCACATCAGAAAGTAATGCAGACAGCACATCACTTGTTGGCCTGTTGTGGGAGCTGATGGTGCAGTCAGCAAGTTCTCCTGCAAACTGGGAAACCCTACGGATAAGCTGACTTTTCCTCTCCATATGCTTTTGGCCCTGCTCCTAAGGCCATATGCTACATAGCTGTGATCACCAGGACTCTTTAATACTACATCAATATATCTCTGTGATTCCACATTAACTACCATGGATCCATCCTATGGAATCTTGAGGCTTGCAGAGTCTCTCTGGGTAAGAATTCTGAATGCCCCTCCCTGTGCTGCCAATCCCAGGATCCCATAGGATGAAGCCATGACAGTTAGAATGGCATCATTGTGCTGTAATTGAATAGTGTGAAAGAGCTCCAACCTGGAAATAATGCCCAATAAAATCCTGGAGTTGGATCCAGACTACATTATTTGCAATTAGTTTCTAGTGAAATCAATATAAAAAGCCAGTCACATTTTCACTCAAATACCATTTGATCCAACCCAAAATGCCAGAAATAAATTTCCCATTAATTAAGGTGCTCATCTGAAACAAACCAAATCAGAGGAATCTCAGCACTGGTTGTGATATATTTGTGTGCCTGAGGGGTGGGACTGTCCAATTTGATTTTTCATTTATTTTAGTCTGTATTTTATTTTTCCAAGCAATATGTGGCCTGGCCCCACTTGCTGGTTGCAGCTGCTTACTTGGTAAGCACTTTCTGCAATGCGCCTGAGTCTTGATCCTTGCTCACTGTGTTCTGGATTGTGTAACTTGTTGGTGGAAGTGAGGACTTTGCCTACATAGCAGAGACTTGCACCAGATGGTTTTTCTCCTCCTTTCCTGTTTTGGCTTCTGGGATAAGATGACTTGGGGAAACTGTGTATGCATGGCCTTCTTTTGTGCAGTATGTTAAATACACATACACATACCTTGGCAACATTCATTATTTTGCAAGATTCCAGCTCTTGGCTCTACACCTTGCATTTTGTTCAATTCATTTAACCAAAACATAGGGATACTATAATTGCAAATGTTTCAGATATAGCTCTTTCCCAGAAGCACTGTTATAGTGCCAGCTGTTCTAAATTAATGCTCAGCCAATACAAGCCGAGATGACCCTTACTGTCTGCCTTCAACTTGACATTATTTAATCAGCTCACTGCACCAAAACAAACTACATGATTTTGGGTAAACAAGAAGCTTTCCATCTTCCATGTTATATTGTAGATTAGAACTGTTTATTTAGTTAAGCTTTTGCTTCCCTGTTGTCGTGAGTAAATGTGGATGTGTGTGTGAGTAAAGGGGCATATCTCTGTTCTTTGGAAAGGAATATTCTATTTTATTAATGTTAATCAAAGAGTTTACAATCCGCTGGCTAGAGCATATACAGTAGTCACCCACTTATTCAACAGGTTATGGACCAGAGTACTGTCAAAAAGTGGGAACTATTGAAATGCATATTACTGTATATTATATTATTGTATAAGTATAAATATAAGTATGAATACATAGAGGTTGTTTGTGGTGTCATTGTGTGCTTATAATACAGCACTGTACAGGTATTCAGACATATATCTGCGCTTATATTTGTCCAGTGAGCAGACCATGCATGGAATGAATGGGTTCTGGTAACAATTTAATAGTGTTGAAAGAGTGGATCATTGAAAAGCCATCTATCAAAAAGCAGGGGATGCCTATAAATGATTCTCTCTACGACGTCTTATAAAGGATAATTAGAAAATATAATTTCGACATGTTTATTTGGCTGCAGAATTGCTTAATCATCCCATGCATGTGTTAATAGGCAAATAGTTAGAAAATTATGAGCTTCATGTGTTTTTCTTTCCCATGCACATGGAAACATGCATGGCTTTACCTCTGAAAAGGGAATTGGAATCCTCACATGGTAACAGATTACCATGACACTTTCTTGTATGGCTTAGGCCAGTGGTTCATAACCTTTTATTTACCAGGGGGCCTCTTTAAATATATTTTGTTGCCATGGACCCCCCTCAAGATTTAATTCAAGATTAAAAATCCAAATAAATAAACAAATAAAACCTGAACCATTAACAATTACAACATCCGTTCAACCTTCCCTGAGAGGTGCTGGAGGAGGAGAGAAGACCTCCGGAGAGGAGGTGGGCTGAGCAGCTTAGTGACAGCAGAGCAGCCACATGATAGGAGCCAAGGGAAATGCTGGCTGGCTGGCTGTGCATGTTGGTGTTCAGTCCACTCTGAGGCTGGAGCAGATTGAACTCTGTTCTCCAGAAGCTGCAATCCTAAAGCACTGTCCAAAAAGAGACTTGTGCGCATAGAAGTCAATAATTCTGCTCCCCTTGCAGCCCCTTTTAGCACTAACATTTTGGCCTTCTATGATTCTGTCTTTCCCATGCACATGTTTTGCATGGGATCTGAAATGATCTGGGAAGTAGTAAAGAAGTGTAAGGGGAAGGGTTTGAGGTTCAACAGAGGTGGCCTAGAAGTAGGAAAGGGACATAAGGAGCTGTTGGCAGGAAAGGAGATGGAGAGCAGAAAGAATGCAAGGAGGATACAGGGCAGGCAAGGATGTGTAAATGCCCCGGTTAACTCTGAATACAATATTCTTAGTTAGCATCAGTGCTGCTGAGGAATACCAGATTTTTTGCTTGCTTACTAGTCTTTTCGTTTCCTTTCTTTCCTCTCTCTCCTGACTCAGTCTCCTGCCTGCCTAATGAGGAAGGCAAAAATAGGTGAGGGTTGAAGCATTTTGATAGGAGATTGGATGGCTCCAGGATGGAAAGGAGGGGGGAGAGAGAGAGAGGGAGAGAGAAGGGCAAAGGTAGGTTGACTGTCACTCAACTGCTCAGCCTGCCTTCTCTCCACAATGGGGCAGCCATGTAACAGGCAATGCGCAGGTCCAGTCAGCAGCCTTTACAGATGCTGTGGGTGGCCCCCTGGGGGTCTGCAGGCTACAGATTAAGAACCACTGGCTTAGGCCACTTAATGCAGTTTTAATTTAACATCTGCATAATTTAGAACTGTCTTTCTTATTGTCTTGACATTCCAATGGGGGAAATAGTAGAGACCAATTCAATAGATTAACCACAGAGCAGTGGCATCCCTAACCAGGTGTGAGGCCAAAAGAGCACTCCCCAACTCACTGCTGTGGGGCATAGAATGATGCCATGGTAATGAGGTGGAGGGCGTATTTGGCCCCTCAGTCCCCCCCCCCCAGGCCCTCTGAGTCCCATGTGGCCATTGCTGTGTGGGATCTGGAAGGCACCTGCCCAGCAATCCCCTAGCCTTCCAAGTCCCACATGAGCATTGCCATGTGGGACATGAAGGCACCCACCCTCCGGCCTTCCGAGTCCATTGTGGCCATGGCTGCACAGGTACTGGAAGACAGCAGCAGCCCCCCCCCCCGACCACCATGGTTAACTACCCCACTGGGTGATACCTCTCTCTGTGGTGTCACCCAGTGTGGTCCGCATCCCCACACCCCCCAGTGATGTCACTTCCACAAAGATATGAATATACAACTGAAAACAAATGGGCACTGCACCATTGTAAAGTGGTTACTGGATTATGGTTTTAGTATGCATGTATCAGACTACTAAAAATACCATAATCAATATGCTATAAATTTCAGTTTGATTGAGAATGGCAGATACATTTTTTTAAAATCATAACTTTACAAGGTTGATGCTAAACTTTTATCCTGTTTGAATTTTATCTTTAAATTGTATTGCTTCACCCTTTTTCTTTGCCTATTTGTCATCTGGTAGCCTATAGAAATCTTCATTAAAAATAAAGTGGCAACTGCAGCAGAAAATAAGTGAAGGATTCTCTTTTGTAGGTGTAATTGAGGTTATCGCAGGGGAGTTTGCCTTTGGCAGGCTTCTGTTACTGAGAAACTGAAGTCATGATTTGGGCTGCAGGAAAACAAATTAATTATTAGAGACCTAGGGAGAATTAAACTACAGGAGTAGGTTATCTGAAGTGAAATACAGTATATTGATATTTCTAGAGAGACTGGATTACTGCAAGCAATGTAATATTGAATAATCTAGTTCCTAGTAAGTGGTGAATTGTTTTGCAAGGATTAACACATTGTTTTGATTACCATAATAGTGAGCTTTCTTAGAAAGCATTTTTTCAATTGCATTTACTGAAATCTGCAAATTATCTCAAAGTGTTATAAGCAAAGTAACCTGGTAGAAATTAGTGTAAATATTAGTGGTACATTATTTTATTTGATAACAATCTATCATCAATCACAAGAGAATTAACACTAGCAAAAGTGAAAAACAATGAGAACTAGAGAAAAAAAGATTGAAATGTTAATTAGGAAACAATATCTTGGGCTCTTACTCACGTAACTCACTCAGTGGCCAGTTCTAAGAAAGGACTTTATCACACGGGGGAAATCCCATGCAGAAACAGGATTTTAAATAGAAAAAAAAAAACCCTCAAAAGTTGGTAGATTTTTACATAACGTCAATGTTAAAGTGTGCTTAATCCAAACGTAAAGTAGTCAAAAGCTGCTTCTTTTTACTTTTGGAAAATCCCGAAAGTAAAAAGAAGCAGCTTTTGACTACTTTCTGTTTGGGTTAAGCATACTTTAGCATCAATTTCCCTCATGTGATAAGGTCCAAAGTCTGTGCTTCAGCTACACTGAGGGATGAGTGTGGGACCTAATCCTGTAAATGAAGATGTGCTACATTTTTGTAATATGGATTTCCATGTGTAATTATTTGCTGGAAGTGTTAGTCTACAGTTGCTGGAGATGTTTTAAAAATTACTTCAGTAGCATGTCTTTTGTTCTTGCTATCCATATGCAAGGTATTCATAATTTGAACTGTTTTCCTCAAGAGCTTGTCAGCTGCCAAAAGCTTATTTGGATAAAAAAGTATTTGCTTGTTGTAATAAAGGATGATGGGAAGAAAGCCAGCCTCCTCTCCCTTGGTAGCAGCCACCAAGAGGGCTCTTGCTTGTTTCGTCAGCAAATATTCCTTTGAGTATAATGAGGCAGAGAAATATTTTGAAGCCCGGACTGGCTCATTTAGAAAAATATGGCCCTTCAGATAGTCTGGACTAGTGTCCATGCCTATATGTAGTATAGATGTAAGTGCCACAATTTGGGGCACCATACTGGCCTCAGGCATCTTGGAGGGCCATATCCCCCACTGTGCCCCAAGCCTGTTTCGTCTTCATTTGTTTATGCTAAAAATGTTCTTGTACATTTTAGGGGATTCTGTTTTACTTCTTGGTTATAAAATAACATTCTCTATGCCTAAAACTGCTCCTGGAAGGGCCAAAACAATGATGAAATTGTCCCCATGTCCCATAGGGGTTATGCAGGCTTGGGTTTGTGGGAATCATCAGTGATTTTAATCTTCCAAGATGGCTGCAGATTTTCCCCCTTTACTCATAAGCTTTTTATAAAATTGGCCAACTTTTCACTAGCGGTATTTCCTGGAATGCCTCAGAATCAATTAACCCCAAGTATCGGATCAATGGGGGGATTGGCTATAATTTTAGCACAGCTTTACATGTTAATCTTTTCATTCAGACATAAACTCCACTTAGTTCAGTGGGGCTCACTTTAGGGTAATTTTGTGTAGCATTTCAGGCAGCCTAAGTGACCTTTATTTTTTATTTTATTTTATTTTTTGAGACAAGTTGACTTAAACAATTTGAGCTTTGCCTCACTGGAGTTGATTCATCTCCTCAGAATGAACATAAGTTATTTTGCTCAATCAAGCGTTTTTGAATTTGCAAAAGGATGTATTGACACCAATAATCATGTCAATTGTCTAATTTACTAGTATCAGTGGTAGTCATAATGAATTTTATATTACGACTTCAACTATATTTTCCATTGTGCATTCGAATGCTTGCTTTCTGTCTCAATCTCTCTTTATGTTCCTGTGCACACCCGTTTGCTCATTAGATAAATTAATACTAAAGATGGTTGGTGGAAAACCAACTGTGGTGTGATCCCAAGGTATGATTTTTTTAAAAAATCAATTTCCAATGGTATTTGGGTTTTCTGCTCATTTGAGTATAATATATGTAGGGGTTCTTCTTGTAATTGTGGAACTTTCAGTTTTGATTTTCTGCTGTTTTACTTTTATCTTGTTCTTGCTGCATAATTATTATTATTATTATTATTATTATTATTATTTATACCCCCTCCATCTGTTAAAACAATCAGGGCGGCTTACAGCAATTAAAATACATCAATACAATCTAAAAACTCCAAACCCCCACCCTCCCCATAAAAACATATGAAACTAACATCCATTAATTGATCATGATGTTTTGAGTCTATTTTTGTTAGACATTTTGAATGTCACTGAAAAAAGAAAATTGGTTTTTTGTTCAAAATAATGTCTTTGGAACAAGGAATACAAATGTCATTACAAAACAAACAAATAAAATACATATGAAGATCTCTGTGAGAGGGATAGTGATGCTTCGTATTTGGTTATCATATATTTCTGTTCAGCTCCAAATTAACCAAAGAGTTCTATATGGGGACAAATTACCTTATAACCCTTGTTGCATTGTAAAAGGTCTTATAATTCCCCTGACCCCATGCAGTGATATGATTTATAGTAAAGGGCTTTTTTAGGCTGTTGTGTCATTTACACATAAAAGTGTACTTTTATTTATTCTGTGTACAAAATGTCAATGTATGCATCTACAAATTTTGTATCCACAGATTCAAGCATCCATGGCTTGAAAATATTAAAGTATAAATTCCAAATAGCAAGCCTTGATTTTCCATTTTATATAAAGGACACCAATTTGCTATGCCATTATATTTAATGGGGCTCAAGTATCCACGAATTCTGTTATTCATGGGTGGGTGAGTGTGGTCCTAGAACCAAATCCCAGCGGATAACAAGGGCCTACTGTATTTTGAGTGTCTTTTATTTTGTTATATTTATAAAACTGAAAACAAGGTCCATATAATGCACCATGTATATATGTTTTAGTCTAAAATATTTCACTGTGAAAGACTTCACTGAAGCTCTTAATATCTCTTAATTCACAATTAGATGAGGAACCAAAAGGTAACTCATGAAAGAAAAAGAAATCTTGCAAATATAACAGATTTTAATCCCTTTTTATAGAAACTAGATTGTTGGTGGTTCTGTGCTGTCAAGTCATTTCTGACTTAAGGTGAACCTATAATTGGTTTTCTTGGCAAGATTTGTTTAGAGGAGGTTTACCATTGCCTTCCCCTGAGGCTTAAAGCATGTGACTAGCCTAAGGTCACCCAGTGGGTTTCATGGCCAAGGTACCCACTTACTTTCTTCTATTTTAGGATTCTCTGTTTTTTGTTTTTATTGATGAACAGAGCTTTGAACAAAAAAGCATTTGAACAGGAAGATGGGTGTATAAATATGTCATAAATGTCTGTCATAGGGGGGTAGGAGAGGAAAGGATTTGAATAGAGCTGTTTCTCTGCATTGGCATACACCACTAAACAGTATCTTACTCTCTGTGATGTGTCTTCTGCTGCCTCACTTGCAAGAGGAGGCTGGAAATTGGCTTACACTTGGACTGCAAATAGCAGCTTCTATGGCCTTGATATCACAGTCTTATAGCAACCAATCTCAGAATCTACCCGTTCTCCTTTTTTGCCCCTTTTCCCATTTTGCTGTTTGTGTTCCTTCTCACCTAAATTTTGAACTTTTGGTGAATGACTTTGAATTGTTTGTAAAGTGCTTGGTTGTTCAAACCATTAAATAAGAAACAAATAATACTAATTCAATTCATTTCTACATGCCATTTCTTTTAAAAATAATTTCCATTGAACAATGGTTATAGGTGATTGTCGGAAGTTTGTTTTTTTTAACAGTTTTACTTGATTGAATGGCTGAACAACAGCACAACCTGATACAAGTTTACTTGGGGAAAAAATCCCAGTAAAGGTTAAGTAAGTAAGTATGCAAAATTGTTGCCCAGTGTGAGACTGCTGTATAAAAGAGGGGGAAAAAGTTAAGGAGGAATGCAGGAAGTTTTATTCTTTTAAGCAATTACAAATGTCCCCCATTTTATCTGGGAGTTTTGCAAGTGTTGCCTATGTTTCTCAGATTCAAAACTATGATGTAGTCAAACTGTCCATCATTTTATTGGCAAGATGTTTTCAATATAAGATATATTAAATGACCTTATTATGGCTAATGTGCTTGCCTGTGGAAATGACTGCCTCATTCTGCTATGGGTTCAGCCCAATGCCTGTAGGACTTCTAATAAAGTTTTATTAGACTTTTAATAAAGTTTTATTAGACAATATTCCAATAAGGAAGATAAAACCTGTACAAGTACAAAGGTAGGGTAGGCAGCAAAGCCAGTATGATATAGCTGTTTGAGCAATGGACTAAGATTCTGGAGATCAAGTTTTGAATTCATGCTCAGCTATGGAAACCCATTGGGTGATCTTGGACAAGTCAGACTCTCTCAGTCTCAGGGCAACTCTTCCAGAACAAATCTCATCAAGAACACCCCCCTCCAGGTTTGCCTTAGGCTTACCATATGTCTGAAATGGCCTGAAGGTATATAACAGCAGAAACAACAATAACAACAGTAATATAAAAATAGTGGGGTTTTTTTTCTGCACCAAAATTTTGAGCAAAACAACAGTGACAATGCTTTTTATTCCTGCAACATTTTCAAAACCAAAGTCCCTCAAAGGGCAAGTCTTGCAGATGTTGATAATTTTTCCAATAGAGGAGCATTTATGTGTGAGTAATGAACACAACAGGGAAGAGAGGGAGAACTGAGGCTGTTCTTTACACACCCAGCAAACAGGCACTGGCTACACATTGAAGAGATGCTTTCTCCCATTCTGCCATTATCATCAGGGAACAGGAGCAGAAAGGTGATTCATTACAAGCTGGAGCTGGGAACTTGACATAGGGTTAAATAAGTCAGGTAGAAAAGTAAGGCAAGGTGACATTGGGATTTTCTTCTTCTTTTCTTTTTTCTTTCTGTCTTTCTCTCTCTCTCTTTGGTTCAGTGCTTCTCAATTATTTTCTGTCATGCCCCCCCTAGGAAGAAGAAAACATTTCGCGCCCCGCGCGCGACTGTAAATAGTATCATTTGTCTATAAAATTGTTATAAGTACACCTCTGCATAACACTGTATCCTTATTAATGTATATGAGAATAAAAAAAGAAAGAAATGTGGATCAATTTACAACAAATAATAGCTTTATTAACTGTAGCTGAAAAGATTTAAGAGCCTCGCACCCCCCCTTGGGAGCACGCCCCACTATTTGAGAAGTACTGCTTTGGTTAAAGATGCCTCTCAAGTTAGTATACTTGAGCATTTATGACTCTTCTAAACATTAGCACTGTCCACGTAGCAACTTTATGGTCAAAACCACAGAATAGTTGTGTTAGTCTGTTGCAGCAAAAAAAGAAGAAAAGAAATCTTGTCTTGAAACGAGTTTTAATGTGGTGGGTAAGAGCCCACTTCAATTGCCCTGCTTTGTACTTCTTCTCTTAAATAATTAGTGTACCACACTGACACATATTTCAATTCTGTAGACACCTCTAATGTAAGGTGTATCAATTTGTGACCCCATGATGTTCTTGGATTGCAGCTCCCATCAGTCCTAACTATTATAGCCTGTGGTGAAACACTGGGAGTTGCAGTCCAGAAACATTTGAAAGCCCATGGTTGCACTGTAGCACTACATGGTAATTATACCTGTGTGAGACAGGGGAGGGGAGAGATTTGTTAACTGAGGATAATATGTTGAGTGTATGAGAAAATATGCCCTAGTCCAAACAAATGTGCCACAATAAACCCACTATTTTTTTTTAAATTGCCACATGACACCTTCTGCTGAACAAAACATTAATTCAGATTAGATTAATTTCAGTACAAGGCTTGTGTTCAGACAAAATTTTGAAGGACATATCTTTAAAAGTACTGGTGCAATCTTGTTCTTTTCTCATAAAGATCTTGATTGAAAGCTATGGTAAAATTCACAGACAAGATGGACTGAAGTGCTGCTCATTACTCGCCATTCTCAAGTAAAATGCTTTGAACAAATTGGATAATGAAATTAAATTGCATTAAATGGGATACTGTTCTTAAGCAATCTTTCTATTATGTATTTTGATGGAGGAAAATTGCATTTGATATGCAAAGAATGGTACAACAAATGAATAAATTCAAACATGGGGAACCTAAGGAAGAGCAATTGCTAGTTGGAATAACAGATTTTAGACTGTTGAATAAATGCTGGAGTGTGTAGACACATCATAACTGGAACTAAAAGCAAAATATTCCTCATCCTTTTTGTTTCAAGGATATGCTTTCACATAGTTGAAAACATTTAAAATGATAGTGTTCTTTTTCAGACCAGTCTTTGCTTGCCATCACTACAGACACCAAGTGTTTTGTTTCTGAAGCAATTATATGTGAAACTGACTTTTGAGAGACTGTGTATCTCTGTCAGGGTGTTGTGAAAGGGTGAAGGGAAGACCTTCCCAGGTGTGTTTGCATTAATAGCTCAGGAAGCCAGCAGTTGTCAAAAAGATCAGATTTTCCCTGAACACCTGGGCTGTATTGAGAAATGAAGAGTGATTAATGGATGCCTTGTTCAGAATTGCCTGTTGTCCCCCTATAGTTTAAGTGGATAGTGAGAAGCTTGAGACATATATAGTCAAAGATTTGGTTGATTAGTTCAATTCAATGTGTGAAATTCATTCTAGCCCCAGCACTGGCTGGTGGCTTCCATGTTGGTGCAACAGTGTTCCCGGTTTCAATCCAAACTACAAAGGATTGAAAAGATTTAATCCAA
Source organism: Phrynosoma platyrhinos (assembly GCA_020142125.1). Lineage (NCBI taxonomy): Eukaryota > Metazoa > Chordata > Lepidosauria > Squamata > Phrynosomatidae > Phrynosoma > Phrynosoma platyrhinos. Next base: position 223,268,401 of record CM034701.1, on the reverse strand, counting down.
GGTGTTGAAACATATCCTGAAAACTCTGTCCCCCAAAATCTGGAGGGGATTCATCACCTCACTTGACAAGGAAGCCATAATCTACCGTAAGCCATATGAGCAAATTGCTTCATGCTTTTGCAGTCTTCTTAGCTACTCAGAATCTGTTGCTAAAAGAATATTGAGATCTTTGCTGATCTCAGAGGTACTGATTCCTGAACAAGACAAGGCTCATGGTTTTGAAAGGTAACAAGGAGGAAGAGAGGAGGATTGTGTTTTTCTGCCTTTAACATCTCAGTCAGAGAGAGCATGTTGACACGTGCAGCATATTATGTAAGAATAGGGCATGTTGTATTTTCCAGAATACCATTCTTACCCTCTGATAAAAGGTACAGGAACCTTTGTCCTTTGCATCTGGACACCATCTGGTTTAAAATCCCCACCCCTTGCCAGGTCAACTAAATTGCAAGTGCATTCCAGGTAGATAAAGACAAAGAGTCATTGCAATGAATTACAGCTATTTAAGGTCGTTAATCCATAACTCCGAGCACATGCTATTACATTACAACAATTTCTTTTAAGCTGTAAGGCACATAGATTTTTATCTTGAGTTATATATATATCTTCAGTTTTTAAATTACAGAGAAAAAGTTTATTAATGTTACCTCACCCATACTTGTATGTATAAAATCCAGATAAGTAATCTAGTGGTCATCAGGAAATAGCAAAATCTTCAAATGTCTGCTAAAAATGTATTGCATGCAACATGTAGCTAATTAAAAAAAAGAAAACTTAGTAAAAATACATAGTTAGTTTCACATTTGAAGTGCCTTTTTAGAAGATAAAGAAGGATGAAAAGAGTTTTCATGAGCTAATCTCTGGGCATTGTTTATAGTTCTGGGAAAAGAAAAAAAAAGCCATAATGCTTTCAATTATATATATGTATAGTTGTAACCCCCCCCCCCCCCACACACACACATTGTCCCTATTGCATGAAATATAATGTTGACTTTGCAGTTTCCTCCCTTTTCGTACTCTGTTTTGCTTTTGGCAGGATCAAAAAGTTTTGTGGTGGTTCCCCTGCTCTCTCTCTCCACAAATCTCTCTTTGAGGCCTTTAGGATGCATGTCTTCCAACACTTAACAGATGAGGACAGGAATGCTCCTGGGCAAGGGTGAATGGATGAAGGTGGGGTTGGGTAGAGTCTGGTAGTCTGGGGCAAGTCCAGATGTGCCAGATTTTGGACAGTGATGGGACAAGGGGTAGACTCCAATTGGTAGGAGGATACTTCCCTGATGGAAGATACAGGAAACTGGTTACCTATCTATCCTTCAGAATGCTGTATGACAGGTTAAGAAATTATGGGTTAACTATTCTGCTCTCATTGATCTTAGATACATGCCACATTCCCAAACCATCCCATATTTTAATTCATTCACATCTCAGTCCAGAAAGGCCTTAGAACATTTTGAAGACTGGAGAATGCTTTATCAACTAGTATTTGCTTCTGTCTTTGGTTTATTTATTGATAGATAAACATATTCTGTGAGGTTCATTTCCCCCCCCCCCCAATCATTTGTTTTTCTCTGGACTTTTTGCACTCTCCCTATCTTTATTATGCATCTGTTTTTCCAGTGTCTCTGCATAACCAATAGCAATAGCAGCTTCATTTATATACCGCATCATATGCATTGAGCAGTCTGCAAGTGGTTTACAAGTGTAAGCCACTTGCCCCCAACAAGCTGGGTACTCATTTTAGTGACCTCAGAAGGATACAAGGCTGAGTTGACACAGAACCCTTGGCTGGGATTGAACTCACAACCTTGTGGTTGGTGAGTGAGTGGCTGTAGTACTGGCATTTACCACTGCGCCACCAGGGCTCCACCAGTATTGTGGCCCAAAACAAATACATCACTAATATATAGAATAAACCATTTTTAATTTTAAAAATGCAGCTCAAAGCAGTCAAAATACAGAATTTTAAACTAAGGGCCGCTGCACACAGCCCATTTGTGGTGGCAGAGAGCTGCCCTGGGGAGCAGCAGATCGGAGCCGCGGCAGCCCCATGCCGTGGCCCCGATCCTTTTGTCACCCCAAAAAGAGCGGCACAATGCCGCTCCTTTTAGGGGTTGCAAAAGGCCACTCTAAGAGCTGGTGCTGCGGCTCTTCAGTGCCCTTTTGGCGCAGTGTGTTTAAATGCTGCTCCAGAAGGGCGTCCTGACGCCACATTTCATGTGTACAGCCACGTGGCATCAGACTGGCATCGCTGTGGGATTGGGGCAGCCGGCGTGTGGCTGCCCTGCCCCAACTGTAACCCCCAGGCAGGCCCTTTGAGCCGGTCTGCAATGGCCCTAAGACACCCAGGCTTAAATGCCATTAGTTATTTAAAATTCCTTGGTGAACTTCCTGGGGAAGATTGTTCCATTCTTGGGTGCCATCACCAAAATGCCTTTCTATTTGTTGTCCATCACTCTTTTAATGTAGTGAGCTGGTCCTAAGCCATTTAGGGCTCCAGGTATTAAAGCCAGCACTTTAAAGTAGACCTTGGAAATCACAAGTGTGTTAGCAGCAGTGGTAACAACATTTACCTGTAACATGCTACTAGAGGTGGATAATAAGAGTCTAAAGAAGTCACATTCCAAAAGTAATGTAAGAATGAAGTGTAGCAAGCAGGATTTTTAAAAAGACACTTTCCAAGGCATTTTTAGAGGCATTTTGTCAGGAATTTTAAAAGTTTTATGCCATTCTCTTACTAATCCTAAAGGTTCCCTCTGTGAAGGTAATGAAGACACAGTGAACAACATGGATAACTTAGTGCTTACTTTTTAAATTAACTCTGTAAAGTAACAACAATGAGTTACTTTCATGTGTGTAAAGGAAACAAGTTACTTTGTAAGAGCAATTTTCCATGTTTTGTTAAAAAAAATCCATTTCCACTTATCAAGTCCTACATTCTCCCATTCTTGATTGGGGAAAAGAATGGTTCCTCACTGCATACAGACTTTTATTCACATTTAAAAGAATACATGCAGATCCCTTTGCTAATTTACCACTTAACATGGAGAGGTGAGGGGCATGGATGAAATGACTGGGGTGTATGGCCCCATCCTTCCTATGTGTATTACTGGCTAATGTGCATTTTTGAGAGATGATACATGACCACCAAACTCTGCTGTGCTGATTGTAATTATCACATTTGAAGAAAAATCATTATTGTTGCTATGTGCCATCAAGTTGTTTCTGAGTTATGGGGACCCTAAAGCAACCCTATCACAGGTTTTTCTTGATAAGTTTCTTCAGAGGGTGTTTGCCATTGCCATCCTCTGAGGCTGAGTGAGTGGGACTTGCTTAAAGTCACCCACTGGGTTTCCATGGCCGAGCCAGGACTCGAACCCTGTTCCCCAGAGTCATAGTTCAATGCTCAAACCATGCTGGCTGGTATATTTGACAAGGCAGATATATAATTTATCATAAGAGAAAATGAGTGCTTGTTTCTGTTGTTTAGCTCACCTTATCACTTGCTTGTTTTTCTCTTTTTTTTTGTCTTGATGCTGCTTGTGTATGTGTTTTTATGGGGTTTTTTATGGACTGTTGCTTTTTGATGAACTGTTATCTGTGTCTATTGTTATATTTTATAAGTCATTTTGAGCACCTTATATTGGAGGAGAAATTGTGAAGTATACAGTTTTTCTATGAATAAACAAAAGAATTGCTCTTTCAGAGAAACTATTTTTGTTTCCTTCCACTGAACCATTAAAGTTCAAGGGTTTCCCAGAATTCACACAACAGGCACATAGTCACTAATCGGCTGAATAACTGGAGATTTCCTAAATTGCAATCAATCATGTCAGTAGTGAGCATTTGAGAAAGCCTTCTGTTACACAGACAAACCCAGAACTATCACAGTCTGGCAGAAATGTGTCCTAGGGCTGTTATCTCTGACTACCTTCTGACTACCTGCATTACCTCACTTTGGGTCAATGTTTGATCCTGTTAGATATGATAGTCCCCATTCTCCCACACTTGATGGATGCCAGTGCTGCTGTCTAACATTTGAAAGCCAGGTTGTTCTGACACTTCTATATGCTGCTTTGCCTGTAAAGTATACTACGCACCCATTTTACTTTTCATGCAAGTACCGTTCATGTTCTTTTGGTACAATCCAGTTGCCTTTCAGAGCTGCTGGATTGCCTGACTTGTTTTCCAAGACTTTTTCTCTCTCTCTATTTCAAAGAATGCACAGTATATGAAATGGTGACATAATTTATACCTAAAGAATAAAGCAGGGTTAGGCAACCTTTTTGAGCCGGGGGCCGGGTTGCTGTCCCTCAGACAATTGGGGCCCCAAAAAACAATAAATAAATAAATAAATAAATAAATAAATAAAAATTAAAAAATTAAAAAAATATGCATGCATACTCTCTCAGCCCCAGAAAAGCCATGGCAAAACCCGTGTGGAGATTTTGCCAAGAAAAACCCCAAGAACAAGTAATAACAATAATCAATATCATTATGTCGGGCGGTGACGGTGGCAGGACCGGCCTGGGGCCAGTCCAAAGGCCTCGGGGGGCCGCATCCGGCCCCCAGGCCTTGGGTTGCCTATCCCTGGAATAAAGGATCTGGAGACATTGGGATGTTAAGTGGATAGTGTGGTTTCTTGTGGATGCCTGTCTAGTTGTGAATCCTTTTGTGATGGCTGTAGACATTCCCCCCATCACTTGGACTCACTTTTTAACTGTCAATCCAATTTCATAGTCATCAGATGTTGCCAAAACAGGTTTATATACACCTTCTTGAATAGTCAGTTTTATGACAGAGATTCTCTGCTTGTGTCTGAGCCAAAGTAATGCCCCCAAAATAAAGTGTTTGATATCTCATTGTCAGTCCCTTGAGCTACCTGAGCCATAGAAAACTAATATGATAAATCAAAAGCATTATTGTTTCAAAGACTGGGTTTTCTCCAAAGAAAAATGAATCAGGCCTGGATATGACCTACAAAAAGGGATATGAGCAAAGTTGGAGTTACAGAGGACATGTCTATGAAATATTTTTTCTCATAACTATAAAGGTTTTCTTTTTAATTAAGCAGGATAGATTAGCTCCGAAGGAGTTGCAGTAAATCTCATAATTGCAGAAAGAATAGTAGAAAGAGTACAGGTTTTTAATTAATTTTTTGCCTTATAAAAATAAACCACTATTATTAATGTTCTTACCAAATAATACTGATGTTTGTAACCATTTTTAAAAAATTACCAAATAAAATTGCTATGTTGTTGAAAGGTAGTTTATGCTGTAGTCTTTTACATACTGAGGATCAGCTCCATTGAACCCAGTGAATCTTAACATTTTTCAAGAGGAATATAGAAGATTGCATGATTAATTCTTGGAAGAACATACTTTATGTGCTTTTCGTTAACAGATAGGAGAAGCAGATGAAATACTGTGATTTGCTTGTAAAATATGGAAGCAAAGGCATTGGCATATTTACATATATTTGTCTGTTACGTGTCTGATAATACCACATGTTGTGAGAGGAAGGTCAGAAGACTAAGGCTCCTTTCAACTCTTTCAGAAACATAATGAATGACTCTTCTTCTTGACTTTTTTTTTGGAATACAGGGCTACTAGTTCAGGTATCAGATATCTTTTTTTCTTTCAATTTTCCATTTGTATCTATGAGTGACAGTTTTTTTAAATGTCCCTTGGACTTTTGAGTGATCAAATTCCTGTCACAGAAGGCCTCTTTGACTTTTTCATTGTGGGATCTCTTCTCTTAACAAGGTGTTTTCTAAAAGATGTCAAACAATAGAAACCCCAATTCCACATAATTGGCCTAGTTTAGAAACTCAATCTGGAGCTCAAAGAAGGGACACATGCCTTACAAATAAGTGGTCTTTGTTATTTTACCACAATTATTTGGATTGCAGGTACCAAACTAGAAGAAAATAAGTAATTGCTGCTTTTTAATTAAACGTTTGCCACTTTATATTGTGACCCTAGCAACTGTGCGTTCCAAAGAAAAATTCCAGTGTATGTATTAAGGAAGAAAGATCCCTCCTTTTTTTCCCCTTTCTTAAGTTGAAATCATGTGGCAAGGAAATGAACCTGCACTAACTTGTCACTGTTCAGTCACTTCCATCTCATTATTATAGCTTACCAAGTGGAGGCATGATGTGATCTTTGACATATTTTCTCTGTTGGGCTATAAAATAATGGATTTTAAGAGGATGGGGTTTCTCATGTAGATTGCATCTGTATGATATTAGAAATCTATGTTCTTTAAATTACCTTTAAATCTACTTCTAAACTTATTTACAGGTAGAATACCACAGCAGTTTTATGATGCAATGCTTGTATAGCAAATTATGAAAGTTCCCTCCCCCCTTTTCAGTTAGGATACTTAGACCACCTTATAATGAATTAGTGGGAAAAATGATGGAAGAATAAGCATCCTTTAGTTTAAAGCTGTAAATATTGGTTTTATTCTTTATATCTCTGTTAACTTACATTTTTTTTCCTATTGATTATCTCCCTTTAACATTCACTTTGCTAGTCAGTGTGTTAGAAACCTTTAGTATTATGTACATTACTCGAACATTTATCAAAAATGACTTTTTACAGTGAGCTTCAATGCCTATAAGAGAATTCTATGCATATTCATATTATTTAATTAATTTATTATTTATTAATTGTTTAAAATGTTTTTATCTCGCTCTTCACTCTTCCAGATTGTTTCACAAATTAGAAAGTTGAAAAAAAATAATCAAACATTATATCCATAAGGACACTGAGATTTACATAGGTTGATATGGCTAGTCCTCTTAGACGGCTTAGTGATTTTTTTTTTCACTACAGTAGAGGATCTTGAAATAATGGAATATTTAAAAAGTTAAAATTTGGGTGACAGCTAATGGAGGACAAAACATTTTTTAAAGTGCAAACCAAAAGAGGTCTTTTGATCTTGCCTTTCTTATACCACAAAACCAAAGGCAGCTTAAAATTTTAAAACCAAGTACATATAGAACTGTTGTTATAAATGTTAAATAACAGTTACACAAGTTATATTTAAAACATAGTTAAAACAGCTTAAAATACATTGAAAACAAAATTTAAAAAGATAAAAGCACAGCATGCAACATTCAAGTCCTCTTCTGCCCCATGAGTTAAAAGCCAAAGGCTTGCCTATATAAAAGTGAGCAGAAAAGATGCCAATTGAATTTCCTGAGAGAGGAAATTCCACAACCTGGGAGCTGCCACGCAGAAGGTTGTCTTCTGTGTCCTTGCCAAACATGATAGTGATGGGACTGGAAAGCCCTGCTCTGAAGATATTAAAACTCAAGAGATGTGATCTTTCATATTCTGAGCCCAAGCTGTATAGGGCTTTAAAGGTCATAACCAGCAGTTTGAATTCTGCTCAGGAACAACCAGTGAAGCTGTTTCAGGGGATTTAAATATTTCCTATAACTAGCCAAAGTCAGCAGTCTGGCTACAATATTTTAGACTCACTGAAGTCTCTAAACAATTTCCAAAGGCAGCCCCATTTAGAATACACTACAGTAATCCAACCAAGATGTAATCAAGACATCTGTCACCATAGCCAGATCTGAATCTTAAGGGACAGCACAGCTGGCACACTAACTTTAACTGTGCAAATACACTCTTGGCCCCTGTTGAAACATAGGCATCCAGGCTCAGAGTGATTCTAGGGGTGAAGCCAAGCTGTAAACCTGAGATTTCAGGGGAAAGTGTAACTCCATCTAGCACAGGCTAAATCCTTATTCCCTTATCTGTCTTTTAAGTGACGAGCACTTCTTTTTTTATCTGGATTAAGTTTCAGTTTGCCCTCATTCAATCCATAACTGGTAGCAGACTCCATCTAACTTGGAGTTAGATGGGAAAAGATGGATGGAACTTGGTGTCATTTGCATGCCAATGTCACTGTACTCCAAACTGCTTGATAACCTTTCAGAACAGTTTCATGTTGATATTAAGTTCAGCAGTGCCAACAGTCTCTTTTAGGCAGGATGGATCTCTGTCTTGTGGCAGTGAGAGATCCATCACCCCCTTTACCCACTCAGTCAATCCTTCTCTGGCTGCCTTTAAAGCCAGGAATGGCAAGGGTCCTTTTTAAAACTTTGTACACAGCTTTGGATCTCATGCTGGGAGAAAAGTGAGATATAAACAAAACAAAACAAAACAAAACAAAATACAGATCCAGTACACATGTGGCAGCTCTCCAAGAATCATGCCCACATCCTCAGGCTGCCGAAATTGAAATGTATCCAAACAGAAGCCAAGCAGGACTCAAGATTATAGGTATCTGCAGTGTCTAAATCAGAGTAGATCTGAGTGATTTTATCTACAAAGGATCATACATAATCTTCACAGTGGTCTGCTGAGTGGTCTACATGTTGCGCTTATGGGATAGAGTATAAAAGAGCACTTGAGACAACATGACTGGAAATATGATTTATTCACTGTCATAGCATAGGCTGTAGCCCTTGTTTGGTTGGACATGTCCTGAATTTTCCACCATTTTGACTCTAGATTCTGTCTCACTTCTTTCATTACTGCCAGCTCCTTAGTAAGCCAGAAGGCTTGTTTGGCTCTACTCTGTAGGGGGGGGGGGGGATGCCTAGGAGCAATCATGTCCACTGCCATGGTCATTTCCCAATTCCAGAAATAAGCCAGAGTATCAACAGGATAACCTGCTCTGGAAAAGGAAACACCCCAAGAGCTATCAGAAAACCAACTAGGATGGACCATCTTAATTGCTCCACTCCTTTGCAGAGGCTGTGACTCCCAGCTCATCCAAAACGCATCAGGTACTGGCAACATGACAACAGAACTATGAATAGCTCCTCTGCACCCCAATCACTATTATCCTACCTAACACAGGAGGAAAAAAAGGGTCTAGAGTATGTTCTGCAGCATTAGTGGTACTAGATATTACAGTCGCCCCTCTGTTCTCATGGATTTGAGGTCTGCGGTTTTGAATATTCATGGAGGGGCGACCTCCATTAAAATCAATGGGGCATGCATATTGGGTCTCCATTTTTGCAGGGTGTGTGTGTCAGTCTGGAATGGATCCCCCGTGAAAACAGAGGGCCGACTGTACTTGGGACAGATCCATGATTATCAGGGAAGACATGAATTCCTGTGCCAGTCCTGACAGAAGGGTCTTGGCAAGGATATTGCTGTTTGCTATCACAACAAGCCAGGGGGAGTTCAGTGTTCCTGCTGAGACAAATTCAGCCAGATTAGGAAGGTTGATCAACAGGGTGATCAGTACAGCCTTATTGCATGAAAAAAGAAAGCCGAAATCGGGCAGAAGAGTAGCCTTATGCCTCTTCACATGCTGTTGTAGCACTTCTGCTCTCTTCCCAAGGGACATGGTCATAAAAGTGTGCCTTTTGCCACACTGGGAAAGTCCATTTGACAAAAAGCATACTTTTACACCCATCTCTCTCTCAGGAAGGAAAATGGGAACAACTATGACACCAGGCAGAGAAGCAAGGAGAAAACTGTTACTCTCCCACCCATTTCTCATGCAGTGAGGCTCAGAATCTCTATTTTGTTCTAGCCACTCACCTTCAAAGATACACACTCCAACCCAGTACACTGTGGGACAAGGCACCTGCTAAGGGAAATAAAACCCCAATAAACCACTGTGATTCCACTTCCCTTGCCTGCTGCTGCTGCACAGAGAACCCAGGTTAACAGAGCTGGGAAACACTATCTCCTCCTCCCACAGCTTCAGCCAGCCAGGTCTCCATAGTATAAGCCAGGATGGCTTGCTCATCCAATATCAAATCCTGGATTGTAGGTGTTTTCCTGTTTACTGACATGACATTGAGCAGATGCATTTTCAGCCTAGAGGGCATGTTGCCAGGGCTATCTATGCTATTTGAAGTGGTGACTAGTTCAGGAGCGAGGCTGTTCCTATTACTCTCCCTCTCCCCTGATGATAGCATCCCCTCCACACTCAGTATCTCCTTCTACCCATTATTCTTAGGAATTATGTGGGAAAGATAAGAAACCTCCTCACCAAATATTTTGAATTATTCCTTTCCAGTGCCATCCCTAACTCAAACTCCCCAAGTTGACCGGAAGACATGAGTCAGAGTATGGGATATAACTTTTTAAAACTCATTTGACATTATTATAATTTTTTTCTCTAATGAATCTGTCATTTAAATCATTGCTGAGGCCTGAATAGCTGACAATATCTGTACTCCAAAAATTCCCCAGGAAGGGTACAATTCCTTTGCAGTCATATCTCAAGGTTGGACTATATTAGTGAATTGTAAATAAAATATATTTTTATGCAGTTTGCTTTTCTGTTTAGTGGTTCTTGAAAATATTTCAGCTTGATTAGTTAAGATTCAATGAAAGCTCTCAGTAGGACACCACAGCTCATTACAACTTTAAGGGACAACCCAAAAAATTGATTTGGCCATGCTAAGCATCACTAGCTTACTGATCATCAGCTTGCATTATTAAATAGGTTTTTGATACTGCAAGTCATCCTGGCCTCCATACTTGATTGGGTAAGCAATTCATTTAATTAATTGTCAAGTTGCAAATAGTGTAATACATGGACCAAAAATACAAATTCCATGTGTTCAAATCTCCAAGGCTTCACAGAAAATTTCATTCCACTGAAATTTTAAATACATGAATTACTCTTTGCCTACTTAATGAATTACGATGTTCTCCTGAAAGGAGAGGATTTGCCATTTTACTTCCAATGAATCGCTTATGCAGAACCACATCAAAAGCATGGCAAAAGAGACTTGAATTTTGATTAAAAAGGGAAGATAAAGGAATTGATTCCTGTCATCCCATACTCTGTAAAAAAAAAAAAAGGGGGGGGGTCTAAAAACATTCTTGATTCTAATTAAAAATGCCTCTGTTCGGTAGTGGTAGTGATGATAGGAGGGGAGTTATATACTTTGCTTTGAAACAGTGTTGTCAGTTTTAAGGAATTATCTGATTCTCAGCTCTTTAAACCAAAAATGCTACCTTGGCACAATAAGTGCAGAAATATATTTCCCCCCATAATAATCTATTGGAAGTACTTTACTATTTCCAGAATAAGAACATTAAAATCACAAGTGGCTTACTGTTTGGATGTTACAACCCAGTTTTTAGTTGGTAGGCCTTCTGTAAGAATGTAAGAGTATCCCTGATGGATCAGATCATAGGTCTGTGTTGGCTAGCATCCTGTTTCCCACAGTGACCAACCAAGTCTCTATGGGGAAAGGAAGACCACATGACAATGTAATATCAATGCATTCAGTGTCACTTTAGCTGATAATTGCCAGAATTGTTGTTGTTTCACAGGCAGCTAGTGGTGTAGGTGTTGGCAGAACACCAGCATAAGTAACATGTAGTCTAATGAAGCCGTAGTGTGTTGTATAGCACCTAATGCATTGACTTGAATACCTTGTGCATCAATATGTGAAACAGCTTGCTCAGGAGGAATCAAAGGATGAGGTCCTGCATGTGGGTTGTGTAGCTATGGGAAAGGCAACATTGGATGTGCAACTGATAGAGTATGACTTTGAATCTCAGCAGGGGCAGAAGGATAACTATTGTCCAATAATGTGGCTTGAGGTTTATGATGGCACTGCATTGCTTCTGCAACCTAAAACTGAATGTCACACAGTCAACAAAAATGTCCACCCATTTTTGTAGAGGAACTAGTACATGCACCAAGAGGATTTTGGCCAAGGTGTTGGGTTTGACACTTGTGCAAGAATGAAGGGTTTCCTTGAGCAGTAGAAGGTATGTGATGGCAAATGACACTATAAAATTCAACTCAGCAGCTGTGGATTTGCAGCACAAGGTTTTCCCATGCCCACCAGGAACATAAAAATATTCTTATCAGATACATGATCAGTGGCTCTGGAGTGTTTCTAGGATGCAGTTCTAAAATTAATTTGTAGTTATGTCTCTTCAAGTTGACTCTGACTTATTACAACTCTATCAAGATTTATTTAGAGGAGGCTTTTCAATGCCTTCCTCTTAGGCTGAGAGAGTGTGACTTGCCCAAGATCACCATGTGGGTTTCCATGGCTGATCAGGCATTCAAACCCTGGTCTTACAGGGTTGTAACCAGCAGTCAAATCACTGCACCATGCTGGCTCTCACTCTGCAGTTAATACAGAATGAAAATGGTTAGCTGCCAGATATTTAGGGGAAATGAAAAGTCTTTTTCAATTAACTGTCTCAACAAGGGGTTCCTAGACTCTGGCTTCACTCTAAACCTTTTGCTCTTTTATCACCTTTGAACTAACTGCATGTAACAGAGAAATGAAAAATACATTGATCATTCAACTGCCATACACCAAGACAGGCAATGTTATCCCTCATAATGACAGACTAATCCACCTTTGAATTTTGTTACTTTTCTGTGGACTGTATAAAGCAGTTTCCTCCATAGATTCTGAAAAGACTGTCATATAGTCAATGGATGTTTCTCAGTCGTCACTCTGGATGCATAAAGGCATTCCATGAACAGGTAGATTTTTAAAGAAAACATTAAAATGTTTTCATGTCATCCATCTCTGTGTACAATGGCTTGATCCAGCAATAGGTATATAGCAGTTGAATCCCATTGTGGGAGAAAGGTGGGATATAAATCTTTGAAATAAATAAAAGAATAAATAATAAAGAAGAAGACATATTAATGTGTGTGTACAAGTGCGTAGGTTTTTAACATTGCATTGTTGACTCTCAGGACTAAATAGCATTAGGCATGAAATTTTAAAATCTTTCTGGAATTGGACCACTTTCTTTTTTGAGATGTAGTAGCTATGTGAGTGCCCAAAAAAGAACTGAACCTTTCCCTCTCTATGCTGATTTCTCATTTTAAAAAATCTTCTGAATTCCAATTTCCCTTGGGTATACTATTATAGTCAACAACTACTGTGAAGAAAACAGGAGCTATGGGTGAGTGGATAATATTTTTTTCAGTGAGATAACAGCATGAGGAAAGGGAACAGCAAAGGGATGCAGTGGCTTGGTGGTTAAGAGCTCCTGTCACTAGTCTCAGCTTCTGCCAACCTAGCAGTTCAGAAGCATGCAAATGCAAGTAGATAAATAGGTACCACTTTGGTGGAAAGATAACAGTCATGTTGGCCACATGACCACCAGATTCGTCTTTGAACAATGCTGGCTCTTCAGCTTAGTAACGGAGGTGAGCACCACTCCCTACAGTCAGTTATGACCAGACATTCATGTCAAGGGACTACTTTTTCCTTTCCCTTTAACAGCATGAGACAAAAATTTTCAACATATTCTCCTTCCGCCCAACCCCTGGTTTCTCATGGTCCCAGTCTAGAATGGGTTCAATTGCCAGTGATGTATTCAAGTCTTTTAAGCCAGGTATCAAGTCAGATCTCAAATTCCTATCTTCAAGTCTCAAGTCAAGTCTCAAGTCCTTGAAGGATACTTTCAAGTCAAGTCTGAAGTTGAATCTCAGGTCTGGGAGCCAACTTTTAACAGAAAAAAGGGAGGTGGGGTGCATTTCCAGTAGGGAACAACAGTGCTTTAGGTAATGGGCTTGAGGTGGAGGTGGAGGTGGAAGTCTGCTTGGCAGCCTGTCCCTACTGCACATCAGAGGAGCCTTCTAAATTTTTTCAAAAGCTTTAGAAGGATCGTTTCATCTCAAGCCCATTGTCTAACACATATGCTGTTATTTTCCAAGAAATTGGCCCCACGCTTTGGGGGTAGGTCTTGCCTCCTGCTTGAAGTGAATGGCACCAGCAAGTCAGTCACTAAACATATGCCAGTCTCAATTCAAGTTGAGTGAGTGTCATTTTTGCCAAGGAAGTCCGAGTCAAGTTATTGAAGCGACTTGAGTCCAACTTAAGTCCAAGTCAATTGAATTGAGTCTACATCACTGTCAGTTGTGCATATAGTTAAAATGCCAACAACTTTGTGGCATCTGAGAGAAAAAAAATTGCAAAATGTGCATATTCTAATTTCAACAAGAGTTCATTAGAAACATGTTTGGAATGCTCTGCTTCAACCCTAAAACATGTGAAGTAACCCACAGATTGAGCCAGCATGGTGTAGTGCTTTCAGAGGAGGACAACTCTGGAGACCAAGTCTTAAATCCCCGCTTGGCCATAGAAACCCACCTAGTGACCCTGAGTCACACGTAGTCTCAGAGGAAGGCAAAGGCAAACCCCCTTGAACAAATCTTGCCAAGAAAACACGGTAATAGGTTTGCCTTAGGGTCACCATAAGACTTGAAGGCACACAGCAACAATAACCAACAGATTAATATCTCTAACAATAGGTTGTCAATAGGTTTTCATGGTACAGCCTATTCATTTATCTGTTTTTATTTTATTTACATCTTGCCTGTCTTCCAACATGGCATTTTACAATATAGATAAAAACAAAGTACAGCTAAAAAGGGGATTATAATAAAACACATATATATTTAAGTTATAAACAACAGTGACAGTAAAAGTACTACCCCGCTACTAAAACTCCTTATGCATCAACGACTTAATTGTCAAAAGCCTATTTTCATCAAGAGCTCATTGTCTGCAACCAGAAGGAGAGCAGAGAGGGTGCCAAGTTAACCTCCTGTGGGAGAGAGTTTCACAGCCTGAAAGCAGCTGCCAAGAAAGTGCTCTCATTTATCAATGGCAGTACACAGAAAAAAACTCACCACTCTTACAACTTGGGCAAGCTCATATAAGGAAATAGTGTCTTCCAGTTATTCTGAACCTAAGTTTTATTGGGCTTTATAGGTCATAATCAGCATTTTGCATTCTGCCCAGAAATTAACTGATAGCCAGAGGAGCTTTTTCAGCTAGGGATTATATATTCCCTTTAACCAATCACACTTAGCAGTCTGAGTGCAGCATTTTGGGCTTGCTGGCATTTTCAAACTATTTCCAAAGGTGCTACAGTAGTCCACATAGGATATACTTAAGTCATATAAAAGTTGTAAGCCACTCCGATTGCTCTGCAGAGGGGTGGGATATTATTATTATTATTATTATTATTATTATTATTATTATTATTATTATTATTATATCTAATTGTAGCCAGATCAGGAAGGACACAGCTGGTGCAGTGCTCTTAACTGCAAAGGCATTCCTGGCCACCCTGAGACCTGGACTGAGTCTAGGAGATACCAATGCTCCAAACCTGAGGTTTCAAGGGGAGTGTAACCCTGCTAAATCCCTATTCTCTGATCTGACCCTTGACTGACCAGGATTACCTCTGTCTTGTCTGGATTAAGGTGAATTCCACATCTAGAATTAAGCAGGCTTGTCTTACAAATCAGCAAATTTGAGGCACAAACTCTCTCACTATAAATTAAGTGTTGTGCTTAGTGTTTTTAATATATAAGTAACTACAGATGAGTGTCAATTCAGTATTCCACTCATGCATTTACCTAGCTGGACATCCCACTACTTTTTGCTCTAATTCCTATAATGAAGGCAGCTTACAATCATAGCTAAAGCTACATGATAGGTGACTTGCATAGAACATTATCCCTTTCTGTGTAATAAGCAAGATAAAGGCAAAGGTCCAATAGAGCAACTGTGTACTCTGCTATGCTGGTGTAGCTACACTGTGGGTCCAGTTGCTCCACCCATAAACTGGATAGTCGTAGGTATGCCCCAGTCAAATTGTACTAGATAAGCACTTATGCAATGACTTTAAAAGTGCAGTTGCTTGTGTATTGTTTACTAGCAAATACTACAGGCAGGACAAGACAAAACAGAACCTTAAAAGTGCAACATGAGAGTACTGTACTTATGCCAGCATGTTCAACCAGTAGGATTCTAGCCTAAGATTGCAAATGTTAAATGGTTGTTGAAAAATGTACCATAGTGGGCATGGTGGAACTTACATATGGGTAAAGATGGTGAGCAAGTCCCTTTGGACATGATGAGAGAATTAACATGCGCATGATTGGACTGTAACATGTAAGAATGACCAAGGACACCTCAGAGTGCAGATTGTTTGGAAGCTCCTAATACAGTTTCATGGTGTTATGTTTTTCTGTTTTTCAAGGAGTGCATTGGATGGGTGTGCCTAAGTCAATCAGAACCAAAGCATGGGGGGTATGCTAACTCATTTCTTCCTAAGACATTTTCTCGATCTAAACTCCATTATCAGCACTGCTGCAGGGAAGAGAGGTACTCCTCTCCATGGGTTAGAACAGGGGCCGGCTACCAATGGCCCGCGGGCCAGTTCCGGCCCAGGGCCCTGCGCTTACCAGCCCAGGCGGACCCCTGCCACCGCCGCTGCCGCGCGTTTTGGTCGGCGCATGACCGTGCGTGGTATGGCCGCCATTTTGATTCCCAAAATGGTGGCCGCAATGCTTTTGCGCATGCGCAGGAGTACTGTGCATGTGCAAACCAGTCACGGACGCCATTTTGGAAAACAAAATGGTGGCTGCAAGTGGCAGCCGCCATTTTGTTCTTCAAAATGACAGCCATGACATGTGCGGAGGCGGCTGCGGCAGTGGCGGCAGTGCGTGCGTGCCGCCATTCCCCCCCCTCAGCTCGCCGGAATGGACGACTTCAGGGGACCGGCCCCCATCTCAAAAAGATTGCCTACCCCTGGGTTAGAGCAACTTCAGGATGTAGGGATTTCGAATGGCAAGACAGTGAGGGTGTGTGAACATTATGTCTGCTAACGTGATCAAATTTAAAGTTCCAGGAAAACAAATCCAATTGCATGCCAAAAGGAATCTTTTCACTGTATGGTAGTTTAATGAGGGGCATTTAGAATTCTCAGCCAGACAGCTCTAGTGCCACTGAGCAAACTGCAAATCCCATGATTCCATAGGATGGAGCTATGATAGTTAAAGTGGACTCATAGCACTATAATTCTGTAATGTCAAACGGTCCTTTGTGAGAGAAACTGCAGCACTTGCGTGTCAGAATGGAGAAGAATTGCAAATAGCAATTGCAAGTCAGGAGATGAATTAATGTACATTTATGTACATGATGAAGTATGATTAACTGATTAAATGTACACAAATGAATGGCAATGTCAGTATAGCAATTGGTTTATTAGGCTAACCATGTTAATTTGCAAATTGAGATTCCTGTTTAATTGCTGCTCCCCCATGGAGAAACTGTTTATATTCTTACAATGTCATAAGAGTTTAAGTGGAATGTTTAAAAAATTAGGTCAAATGGCAAGAGAGCTACCTCATTCAGATCTACACACCAAATTTACTGAGCTACTTCATCCTATAAAATGATTGTTTAAAGATCAGGAAGAAAGGCTAACATTTGCATTTAAATAGACACTCTCTGTGTCGAAATGGAGATTGCTGACCTTTGTCCTTGCCTCAAGTATATAGTTCTGTGGGTTTGTTTTGTTGTTGTTGTTGTTGGAAGTTGGGAAGTCAAACATCAAAGCAAACTAATGCTAAAAAATGTGGAAATGAAAGAAATGAGATAAATGCTATCAGTGTCTCCCAGACTATACTTGATTGATACGTCTTTGCACACACAGGGCTTCATTATCCATTTTGTAATCATTTAATCAGCTATATTTTAACTGTTTCTTCCTAGTAGCTGCCCTTTCACTATAAAAGACTGGAAGGTCATGATAGCCTCAAAATCAATTGACAGTGAATGTTAATGAAACCTCTATGAATTTGTTAAAGAAAATATTAGGGATAATTGGCAATTTGCAAGTATAAGCTTTTCATTATACAGGTCAGAGCATTTTCAGGTTTTTAATTTCTGTGAAAACTCCCCCTGGGGTTTAAATTCACACTGAGTTGCCTACTCTGAAACTCCCAATTTCAGTCATTGTAAATTGCAACCCAACTATGACAACTGTCAAGTGAAATCAGAAACCCATTTCAGATGACAATTCAAGAGTGACAGAGTAGGCAGGAGTGGAAGGAATGGTTTTTGCTGTAAAAGATAATAGAAACACTGAACTATGCCAGTGATGGCGAAATTTTTAGGGGTGGAATGCCCAAACTAAAAGTCCTTCCAGCAGTATGTGTTACCAGGGGGCGGGATTTCTGCCTTATGGGGGCAGGACTAGGGCAGGACTTTCAGGGCGACTTCTGCCCTCCTCCCTCCTGGGCCTTCAGTTGTCTCTCCAGAGACAGCTGAAGGCCTGGGAGGGGAACAAGAAAAGGAACAGGTGTGTGCCTCTTTCTCCTCCTCCCCCTGTGCTGTACCATGCCTTTAGCTGCCTCCAGAAAGGCAGCTGAAGGCTGGGGAGGGTCTGGAAGGAGGAGGAACAGGTGCATGCCTCTTCCTCCTCCTTCTCCCACACTGTCCTTGGCCTTCAGCTGCCTTCGGAGAGGCAGCTGAAAGCCTGGGATGGCCAGAAAGGAGAAGGAGCGGATGTGCACCTCTTGCTCCTCCTCCCCACCCTCTGTGTGCCAGGGAAAATGGCTTCATGTGCCACCTCTGGCACGCATACCATAGGTTCGCCATCACAGAACTATGCAGTTCACGATTAGGCAGGAATGGAAGGGGTGATATTACTGCAACAGATCCCAGCATGGTCTTCCCACTTTCTAAAAAGTTGATTGCCAAAAATACACTTGAGTACAGTCAGGTACAGTTGGGATGTGGTGGCTCAGCAGTTAAGACACTGACTGTGTTGATTGCAAGATCAGCAGGTCGCCAGTTCAAGACCCAAATGCCCTATGATGGAGTAAGCTCCCATCACTAGTCCCAGTTTCTGCCAACCAGCAGTTTGAAATTATGTAAAAGTGCAAGTAGATAAATAGGTACTACTTTGATGGGAAAATAACATCTTTTTTTGCAGTCATGCTGGCCGCATGATCACAGAATGCTGGCTCTTCGGCTTAATAACGGATATGAGCACCACCCCCTATAGTCGGATATGACTTGACAACCTTGTCAAGGGGGAAACCTTTACCTTTACCTTTTACAGTCAGCTCTCCATATCCACAGATTCTGTAGCCATGATTCAACCTAGCACAGTTTGAAAATATTCACTAATTGTGCCCCCTCCCCAAGCAAACCTCGATTTTGCTATTGGATATAAGGGACACCACTTTATTGTGGTGGGTGGTGGCTGCTAGGTGGTGAATTATTTTTTAAAATAAACTAATCTTAGAATCATAGAATCATAGAGTTGGAAGAGACCATAAGGGCCAT
>CM034701.1:223224493-223249171 GCA_020142125.1 Phrynosoma platyrhinos | reverse complement strand
TGACCAACACAGAATACAGTGGCACTATTACTTCTCTTGATCTAGATATTATGCTTCTATTAATGCAGCCTTAAATTGCATTGGTCTTTTTAGCTGCGGCATCACAGTGTTGACTCATGTTCAACTTGTGGTCTACTAGGACTCCTAGATCCCTTTCACACATAGTCTCATTAAGTCAGGTGTCCCCCATCTTATATTTATTCATTTCATTTTTTTGCCCTAAGTGCAGTACCTTACATTTCTCTGTGTTGAAATTTATTTTGTTAGCTTTGGCCCACCTTTCTAATCTATTAAGGTCATTTTGAATTTTCATCCTGTCTCCTGGGTATTAGCTATTTCCCCTAATTTTGTGTCATCTGCAAATTTGAGAAGCATGGCCCCTATTCTTTCATCTAAGTCATTGTTTAAAGATGATTTTATTCTTGTTGCTAAATTACCTTTTATACAGCAGCCTGTATAAAGTCTGAGAGCTCCCAGCCCTACCCTCCAGCTATTATTTGCTCCTGCTGTGATAGTCAGAGAGGGGGGAAACTACAGCTCCATCCCTTGTGCTTTGCTTCGCCTTCAGTGACTTCCAGTCATACAAACTGCTGACCTTAACATGCTATCTGTTGAGCTCAGTCAACAAGATTGTAGGGCCTAGGTTTCCTTTCCTTTCCCTCTTTTTCTTTCCATTTTCTTTCCATTTTCCACCATGACTTTTAGGTTGTGATCCTGGAAACAGGCTCTGTATCAAACAATTTCTGTTATTTGGAAGCTTTGTGCAGAGGGAAGAGCAAGGTTAAAATGCTATGAATTAATTAATCATGTACACATAAACACTAATCCACCACTTAATTAATCATTCATACATACATAAACACTAATCCACCATGAAGCTCACTTTGAAAGCTTGCAACAAGTATATTGTGCATTTCAGTTGACCAATAAAGGTAACACTGTTTGGTGGATTTTATTTGAATCTGCTAAATGGCCAACACAGCTACCCCTCCATGTTTTCTAGACTGTGACATAAACACTAATTATCATTAATTAATTAATCAATCACAATTAGTGTTTATGTGTGCATGAGACAGTCATAAGGGCAACAAATGCTGGAGAGTGAGTTGGTGCAGAGGATCAGCCAAGTGTTGCAGGTCATAGTTGTATCTACTGCATAGTCTATTCTGCACTCCTTAATGTACTTTGCTACCACCAAGTGGAAGATGCTCTCCCAAGATTCACCTGCCAGTCCAGCCAACCTCTTTAGGGTAGTGCTAACTTTAGTGATACTTCATTCAGTGGAATGACTTGCGATACCTCAGTATAAACAAGTTGCATATCATCATTCCCTCTGTGAAAGATAGGCCCCTTTCTACCACTGGGTGTATGTCCAATTTATGACATATGTAAGCTGCGTTTACACTTAGCACCACTGGAATCCTAGTCTAATGTGAATGTGCATTCTGAGGCAGCAGTGATCAGACAGATATTTCATGTATGGACACAGTGGTATACCCTGAAAAAAAAATGCCTGGGAATCTGTGCTTAGTCAGAGTTTGTTGTGTATCTTCAAATCGTTTCCAACTTAGGATGACCCTAAGGTGAACCTATCTCGAGTAGACTAGGTTTTTTTATGTGAAGTAAGTAACATTTGGTAAATTCAAACTTTTACGAGGCATGGGAAGAGAAAGGATCTTTTAAATCTTTCTTGTACAGTGTGGGCAGAATTTTCAAATGGATAAGCCAATTTTATGTAATGTTGGATTTTCAACTGTAGTTGCTTACCAAGAACACACTTGAGTATTTTTGTAGACTAAGGGCTGCTGTTCACAATTGGGGTGGTAGTGAGTTATTACATTTTTAAGTAAATTATTCTTGTTTTTAAATGTGTTTATTTTCTAACGAAAGCATGATAATGCAGCAAACATTTTATGAAAAATGGCAGTATTCTTCTGAGACATTATGAAATTTAATTGCAGATGAATTATATATGAACAAACACATTTTGCAGACTGCTTCATGGCTTTTTTCTTGTGGTTGGTTTCTCTTCCCCCTCTCTGGTGGATGTTCTCTCTATGGAGATTATTGCACAAAGCTTCCTTCCTGGTGCTGTTTTGGCTTTTTAAACACCCCAAACAGCAATGATTCTTTTTACATTACAATGCAGTTGTGAATTGATAACAAGTTGGCAATGCATCTTATTGTACGACCATTCCTTTTATTTTTCAGCTATCCGAGATTAAGTAAGAGTAGTCTTGCCTTCATTAGGAATAGGGTGTGTGCAATGAAACCCTTTAAATCCCCTTTCTCCTGCCCAAGACAAATGGTTGCCACCTCAGCAATAAGAAGTCTTACTTTCATTGGGAATGTGGGGCAGTGAAACCCCTTTAAATCCCCCTTCTCCTGCCCAAGACGCATGATTGCCTTCTCAGCAGTAAAAAGTCTTGCTTTCATTGGGATTGAAGGAGTGGGCAGTGACACTGGTTTTTAATCCCCTTTGCTCTGAATTAGCCTGGAATGACCTATCATGCATACTTCAATAATGGGTTAATCACCCTCCTTATTTGGACTAGATAAGGAATAGACTTTGGGACCTGTGGTTAATGAGAAAATTGCAGACAGTAACAATAGAGTGAGAGGCTTACACTCTAGATTAACTTTCCACACAATTTGGCATCCATTTATTGAATATCTCCAGTGGGACCTGGTTTCTAGACATCCCCCAGTCTTATCTAAATTTTTATGGAAAGATGTTTTCCAGGATCCTTGAATGCACCTTTTGTCTATAACTTCCAAGACATTATTTTGGGTTATGGTTTAATTTTTGCTTTTTCAGTGAAATAACCACATTTGAGGGTTTATTGTGTCTGACATTATTTTTATTTGTTGCTGTTTTAAAACGCTGTTTGTTGTCATGTTTGTTTAAATAAAAAATAAATAAAAATAATGGGTTAACTGTGTGATTGAGAGCTATTCACTGGATTTCCCTGTTCATTAAAACCAGTGGCAGAAACATGAATTGACCGGATAGCTACTGCCTAGCCATGTGGCCATGCGGTAAAATCCAATTGCAGTTGCAATCCTGCTTCTATGCCACTATTTAAGAACAGCGCAGTAATCTTCTATGTTGATAATGAGGAACCATCTTTGGAGGTCTTATTCTATAGAGGTGATACGTAGCCTTCCTAGTAAGTTTTCACAAATCATGCTGCCAGTGCAGAAGTGACTGAAAACATTGGCTCAGATTTTTCCATCCACTGCATTTCTAAAAGTCTATTTGTCAGTGTTACTGCGTGACTGCATGTCCAAAGTACCAAGCACTAGACAACAGCCAGTTCTGGTACAAGTACAGAAATTATACTTTCATATCAGTTCTGGAAGCTATGCTAGCTGGACTATGCCACTATTGTTAGTCCTGGGATTGTCTCTGCCACAACAGGTGGCAAATGCTGGATGATGTGGAGGGGACAACAGTAGCTCCTTCCCTTATGGTGACACTGCTGTACCATCATCATAATGGGAGGAGCTGCAACCAAGCCCTCATGAGCCTGGCTAAAATTTCCTTCAGCTTGGCTGGTGGTGAGGCATGATAGGAATGGTAGTTCATCAGAATCTAGAGGGCCATAGGTTCCCTCCCTCTGTTTTATAGGAAGCAATTGCATTTTTGGGTGAATACATTGCACAAACCTTAGAATGCAAATTGATAATACAAATAATAATAATAATAATGGTACTTAAGTATGACAGACCACAATATACACAAAGTCCTAACCAGCATGAAGATGAAGAGATTGTCTTTGGAGCTGCACTCCTCAAAATTTGGAAAATTAAAGTTTTGGGACATGTAGTGCAAAAAAGTAGGATTGCCAAACTCTGTTAATTGCATTATCATGAAATATTCCCACAACTAAGGCATTTTAATCCTAGCATGCAATTATGACTGGTGACACAGCTTGCTAATGGGAACACTGGCTGCCACTGAGTATTGTTGCTGGAAGAAGAAGTCTCTTACTGGTTGCTGTTTGAAAGTTGTCACAGAGGCATGGGCTTTTTGTCAGCTGAAAGCTGAAATGGTTGCTCACTAATCAAGTGCATCTTGCTCAAATGCAAAGTGTTGATCTCAGAGGGGCCAGGCGCCAGTCCACAGGAGCAACGTTTTCCTTGCAAGCTGATTGACAAGAAATTTACTTTTTCTTGAAAGATGCTGAAGGTAATGTGTTCCTATTGATATAAAGTTTTGTAATTAGTATAATCCCAGCATTTTGGGTCTATCCTATAATAATTGTTTATTCTGTTGCCAGGGAACAGCAACCTGAATCGACAGCTGTGTAAGCTAAGCAATGTGAGGTTATTGGAAAATCTAGATGTTCAGTGTAAACACTGAAAAATTCAGGGCTCATTAATCAATTTTCCAATCAAAGAAGCAGAGTTAACAAGTGATCATCTGGAATCAACAGCAAGTATCTTCATAAATTGCATCAATTTTGGAATGGAACTTGTATTGTCAAACCAAGTGGGGAATCAAGTTGTCCACAGAGAGATTGAATTCTAATCTTATATCACTTAATATGAGATTAAAAGAGGTATGTGATGTAGCAACTATATAAAATATTATTTACCTATCTTATCTATTTGATAAGCAACGCTAGGCCTTAAAATATTACAGGGTTGAGCTCCAGCAGTTCTTAAAACATCTGTGTCTGAAGGGATTTTCTGAAGGGGAGCAGCTATCCCATCCCTCTGCTCCCCACAGAGGTGCTGCTATAGTTAACTCATTTTTTCTTCATCCTTGCTTGCAGTCTCATAGGAAGCTTCAGATGGTTGGTGAAGGAGAGCTGGTAGGGACCACAGGTTTCTTCAAAAAGTTATCTGGTGTGCAACATGACTTTGTGGAGGCTGATGGTTAGTAAGATGAGATGTTTTTGAGTGCCAGATCTACTGGCTGAATTCTTGACTCAAATTAATAAGAGGCTAGATTTGTTTTTCTATCCTCAACAGTCATGATCTGTAAGAGTGTGTTGTGCACTTCTTATTAACCATGAAAGTGGGCAGAGATCTGGTGCATGTTCCAGTTGCCATCAGTTTACAGAAGGAATGGAGAGCCTAGCTCCAGTAATGTAATTTGATTCATTCCTTCAAAATGCTTCTCAGGTACAAGGCTGCTCAGCTCTGGGCAGATTCCCCCAGAGAAGCTTTGAAGGCAAAGATCTTGCTAGGCCTGCACTTTTCAAGGAATCTGTCTTTATACTGGAGGCTGCTGAACATATCCTGAGTAGAACCCTAAAGGTGTTAACAAAACCAGCTGTCAGCCTGCCTAGTATGGGCTTTCCAAAAAGGCACATGAATTTTCATTATGCACACTTACCCCTCTCTTGCACAATAGCAAATGGTTCCTTGCTCTTCTTAGGCAGCAGCTGTGGAGAGTTAGTTCACATAGTCCAAGATTTATACTACAGAAAGCACTACACAGCATCCTTGCAGACACAAGCCTTCTTTACTCTGTAACATGGAGGATGTTGTCATTGACCTTATATCAGCACAGTGTGTCCTGCCCTTTTACAAAGACTTCCTTTGGTTTGCTATCTGTAATAGCAACAAGCAAACATATAGATGCTCAGCAGTGATGACTGGGAAGGGACAGCAAGAAATGATTATCTTAAAATGCAATTTGTATTTATTTATTTTTTTTAAAAAAGGAGGGGGAATCTCTTAAATCACTTTATCAATCTCCCTTGGTAGAGAAATGTGAAATACATTGATACGGGTATGCTGTATGTAGGAACTGGAGCACCAATAAATAGGATGAATAATTGAAACAAGCTCATATTTTATTATCTTGTAATGTCAGCTTGCAACATTATATAGGTTATATAGGGTGAAATGTAAGATTAGACTGTGATAAGTTTTAAAAATAGGCTGTAAATTGAGTGTATGTTGCAACACATTTATTACAGCCTTATTGTTGTTTTAAATTGTTGAAATTAAAACATTACAGACTCAGTTATGCTATTTCTGTTTTGCACTAATAAATGTCAAAGCAATAGAAGGTCAATGTTGAAAACTGGAGTGTGATAGTTTTGCTGTAAAATTTAACTTCTAATTTATTTCCAGGATTATTGGTACTTCAATGGGATTAATTGCTTCAATAAATAGGAACAACACAGATATAAAATCAGTGAAGAGCATTATATAGATAGTTAGATTGCTGTAATAGTTTCCATTTAATAGAACTGGATAAAATTATTAGTGCTGTGAGAAAGAAAATGCTCTGGAATCTAAAAAATTACTATACACTTTAGAGTGATTGGCAGTCTACCAAGAAGTCAAATATTGTACAATGAAATGTATTCACTTCCCCTTTTGACCATTAAGAGGACTGATAAGATGAAAGGCAGAAAACATCAACGGTAGGGTGGTGTACATTACAGACCCAGTCATATCCCATCAATAGAGTGGCATGCAACAAGTTCCCTCAGTATTTTAAATCTGTATATGGTGTGGAGTAATGTTGGCATTAGAGCAGAGGACAAGGTATCAAATTCACCTAGTCACTTTCATTATGGCTGTGGTTTTCTAGTAACAAAAGCCATAAGCTGTGGGTCACAAAACAAAACACCCCTGAAATGAAAGAATTCAACAGCCTGCCCTGTGACCTGATGAAACTCTAGCCATGTTATTATCTTCATCTATCCCTTAAAGTGTCCAGACAAATAACTCTTACAAAGTGATTATTTAAACCATTTGTGACATAGCAAAGTAGAGTTAGGAAAATGACAACATTTGTTGTGCAAGCATCCATCTCAAAACATGTTATGTTTTAAAAGATGTGTTTAAACTCACTTCTTATGATAAATTTGTTTTTATTACTGGTAGATTTCCTTCCATTAGGTATACACAGTAATCTCAAGCATGTAAATCTCACCAACTTCTGTGAGCTTACTGCCTTGTAAGTGTGTTGAGAATTGCTTCCTTAATACTTTTTCCTTCTTTGTATTGTGCTCAGTTGTTGTTATTGCTGTTGAAAAATCTAATAATAATATAAATGCTCTTGTATAATCCAGCAAGAGATGAGCTTTCATTGTCATTTCCTTTCCTGTTTTCAAGCAGAAACATTTGCAGTTATTTGTACTGTAAAACAGCTACTTTTTTACTAAATGTCTGTGGAAGGGATGATTTATCTACAGTATGCAACAATTTGCTATTTCCAGGTATGAGCTGATTATTCCTAAATGTGCTTCTCCCCCCCCCCCCAGCACTTTGTAGAATTACTCATTCACCTTGGCTTTGACTTGATTTAAATATATGTAGTATATGCTGTCATTGCGCTCCAAATGACTATCAAACGTTTCAAAAGTCATGTCTCAAAGACAACAAAATATTGAACAAAAGGCACTAGAAAGGAGTGTCCAGGTGGTGATTTAATATCCTGGCTTACCTTGGGGGTGAGGATGCTTCAGACTGGACCATGTTTCCTACCAAGACTCTTTTGAGTGGCCAGTTAGTTTACTCTCATGAGGTGTGTGGTTATGGTGGTGACTTTCTAGCCAAAAAATATTTTCATGCACCCAAATTTTAATACTGAATGGAGTGTTAACAGTGTTACAGTAGAGGGCACACATGTCAATGAGCTTCCATTACAATAAATAAATGCATGTATTGTCTTGGATTGCCGCTTGGATTGTCTTTTTCAATAAGCGGGATATAAATAAATTTTATTATTACATTTTATTATTATTTACATCTGATTATCTTGTTATAGCAGCTGTCAGCCTCCAGTCCGCTGAGCCTTTTCCAGAAAAAAAATAAACATTAGGCAGGGTGCTATGGTGATGTCCACTTCATGTACTGTGTATACTACTAATGACCATGGATGATTTACACAAGTTTAATGTAGATGATGAAGAAATTGAAACAAAGTTTTTCCAAACCTTGGATCAATCATTAATCAGAATGGAGGTTGCAGTCAAAAACTCAGAAGACGGCTAGGACTTGGAAGGGCAGCTATGAAAGAACTAGAAAAGATCTTCAAGTGCAAAGACATCTTGCTGAACACTAAAGTTAGGGTTGTCCATGCCATTGTATTTCCCGTCACTATGTGTGAATGTGAGAGCTGGACAGAAAAGAAAGCTGATAGGAAGAAAATCAACTCATTTGAAATGTTGTGCAGGAGAAGAGTTTTGTGATAGACTGCCAAAAAGATAAATAATGGGTAATAGAACAAATCAAGCCTGAACTTCCCTGGAGCCCAGGACGACTCGATTAAGGCTGTCCTACGTTGGCCATATTAGGAGAAGACTTGACTCACTAGAAAAGACAATCCTGTCAGGTAAGATAGAAGGCAACAGAAAAAGAAGAAGACCACATTACAGGTGGATATACTCAATAAAGGAAGCCACAGCCCTGAGTGTGGAAGATCTAAACAGAACTGTTGAAGATAGGGCATCTTGGAAGTGCCTTACTCATAGGGTCACCACAAGTTGTCACACACACACATACATACTTTATGCTACTAGAAAGCCACTATGGTTGATCTTTTTGGTAGGATATTCTAGAATTCAGGAGGATCCTGAAACCTGAAAAAACACAATTATAGCACCACATTCTTTACAGATTTTCCTAATGTAAAATAAATTCAAAATAGCAACAGCAGTTTACCAGCAACACGAACCAGGGAACTGGGGCTGTCAGGGATCACTGCAGCACATGTAAAGGATTTAAGAGCAGCAGGTATAAATGAATCTGCTACATTCTTACTAGACATATGCTTATTCACACACACACACACATACACACTCCAAGCAATGCCCAACTATTTGTTGTCTAATTTAACATAGTTCACTGAGTTCTAATAAAGCAGATCCAGACTTGGCCACATAACCAGCAGTCTGGATAGATGAGATCTATTACCTTTCCTTTCAATGCCTTTGTTGAATTTGAAAGTAAATAGTTGCTTCAGTAAATAAAAGGCACCATTTACCTTGCACTTGCTGTCTGTCCTTGCCCTAGAGTTTTCATTATCTTAGTCAAAACATGACTTCTGTGAAAGTGAATGGTGATTCACAACCATTTAGTGGGGAATGGGATATTGTGATAGTAATTTTTATGTCTGAATGGCAGGCAAGAACAATGCAAAGAGTCATTTGCAGTCTTCTCCTTCCCTGATTATTTTGATGTGTAGTTCAAGCAACTCACCTAGAACCTTTTAATATGCTGCCAAATAAACACATATAAATTACTCTGGAAAAGGTTAGCTTGATAAACTAGGCAGTACCTCTCCTGTCTTCTTTTTTCAATTTATATTAGATAGTATGCTACTTTGAGATTCCTGTTTAAGGGAAAAAAATTCAGATACAGAATTGAATCAAAGAGGTAGTGGTTGATGTTTGTGATACCACTAAGTGATACAGTAATGAGACTTTACTAGGCACCTGAGATCGGATATTTGGAGTTCAGCACATCAGGATTTTTTTTAAAAACCCTCTGTGTTGTAAATGAAAGTTAAAATGACATGATTTTAAATAAACCTGAGGTTTATCTCATTACTTGTCATTTATAAGTTAGCAAAGTACCAGGAAAGACATTTCATCTTCCAAGCTATAAAAGGATATTCTATGAAACTGGAAACAACTTGAGGTATTTATTTGATTAGAGCGTCAAACACACTTTCTTGTAAAATATTCTTCTACTGAGATAGATATATGGATGTTAAAATCATGGATTGGATCCAGAGCTTGCTTCCACCAGCAGGAGCATTCCTTGAATAGAATTCTGCTCCAGATGCTCTGCCCATTTGAAAGTGTGGGGAAGGTTTTTACCAATTCCTGGGAGTCCCCAATAGCACTTTGCATGCTGTTCTGAAGGATCACCAGATCTCCTGGATCAGATTTGGTGGCGGGGTGAATGGGTGGGTAGAAAGTGTTTCAGGGAGAAACAGGAATTAGCTGAAATGGTCTCTTTGCCTCTTCTGTCAGCTGGAAACAATCCATAGGTTCAAACATCTCAGGAGACAGAAGACAAGTCTAGCAGGTACTGGCATAGTTGAAATTCCCTGTTAGTATGGATTATCTCTTTGAAAAATTGTGATAATGCACAGTTTTTATCACTTAGATGTAAAATTGTCTATCAGAAAACATTTCCCATTGTGTTATTTGCATCAGGGCAAGCTTCAAAGAGTCTTGCTTATATAGTTACTCAAGAGTGTTCTGCTTATTATCAAGAACAATTCTAGGCATTGCTTCTCTTGGAGTCTGTTACCTGTTGAAGCAAAAGACCAGTTCACAGTTACCCACATTAAATGTTCTGTGACTCAGTTAATTCTGGTCATAAAGATGATTGAAATATCAGTAATTTAGAGTACCTAGTACTTTAAAAAAATACCAGATAAGCAGGCCATCAGTGATAAAATGCCACCATTAAAGTGAGGACATAAATAGATAAATGACAAGTATTTTTATGATTACATATTTTTGCTGCACCCTTCCACAACAATGTTAGTTGAAATGCAGATGATGAACAACATCCACTGGGACTTAAATAATAATAATAATAATAATAATAATAATTTATAAAGAATTTACAAGTACTGAGCATGGAATTCAAAGGATGAACTACAGGCAAGAGTGGCATTATCCTCTAATTTGAGGCCTTAAGGTACCAAGTTTGTATATCCCAAGGTTTCTCTTTTTTATTCCCCAAGCATTGTTGGATCATAGGGTTTCTCTGTCGGAAATGGTGCCACATTAGAAAGGCAGTGCCCTTGAGAATTAAAATGGGTTATTAATGTCTATTTAAAAACGAAACAAATAAAAAACAAAAACCCACCACACTCTCTTATTCTGTGTATGTGTGTAGACAAAGAGGGAGACAAATAAGCAACCGCTTATGCCTGCAGATTTTTGTGGTAATAAATAATAGGTGATCCGGATTGCTTTGAAAGCATTTTTTCCCTCTTGCTCCCCCCCCCCCACATTTCTTCTTTCTTGTTGCTTTTGTTCTAATTTTTCTCTTTTGGTCAAATATCCACTTTGAGCTGATTGTGATAATAGCATTTTTTTCTACAGAGGAATTCTCACAGGCAGGGAGGAAGCCAGAATATCGTGGTTAAGGATTCACATTGGCTCTTGTAATGTATCCCAGACTGTAGATCTTTTCAAGTAGCCTGCCTCAAGTACTGTTCACTTCCACAATGCCATGTGCAATGATGAAATAACTTAGAGGGCTGAAGCTAAAGTGGTGACAAGGTTTTTCGCTGAAGAGTATTGTTTCACATCAGGAATGCTTATACTTTATGCTTAGCTATGGAAGACAGCTAATCAGTTCAGCCGGTCACCCTGCTCCAGAATCTCCCTTTATAAGTGGATACTTAACCGAAATTGCTAAACTCAAACCTATTTCTCACTACAATGGCAATCTAGCATTTGTGCTCAAGTCGCAATGACCTAGCTTCTTTGGAGAACATGGCTGCCCCAAGAGTGTATCTAACACATTTGTACTGAAGCTAGTAAGTGCAAGTTTCGAAATGGAAAAGGAGCAGAAAACTGAGAATATTTGACGAGCTCCTCGTGATTTTTTTCTCTCCTAATATTAGGATACATTTAAGGAGGCATTGTATGCTTAAAAGGGATCCATATGTACTTGATATTGGAGTCTAAATAATAATAATAATAATAATAATAATAATAATAATAATAATAATAATAATAAAAACAACATAGAGCATAGTTTTGTAGCAAGATGAAGCAGAATGCAGGGACAAAGGACATAATACTGTCATCTAGCAACAAGAGTATGCCCACTTTGAAGAACTTAGTGCGGAGAAGGCTCTTCATCCCTTTACCATCACAGAAGGAAGTCTTTGCAAGGGCTGTTCCCAAGTTGTCAAATTTCCTCCCTAGAGAGACTCATTTGACTCTCCCTACTCTTTTTCCACTGACAGCCAAAGACCTTTCAATTTAGGTGAATCTTTGGATTTTAATTTACTGTGGCAGAAGAGTCTTTTAATGGGGTATGTTATGCTTCTGTCCTTTCTGGTTAATGTAGTGTTTTTAATAGAATTGTTTATTCAGTGGTTTTTAAACTTTTATATCATTATATCAAAAAGGGTTTATAGTTGCACTTTGTTTTAATTTTTTGTAACCTGCCTTGGTTCCTGTACTGGGAGAAAGTTGGAATGAATGAATGAATAAAATGTGGTTTTCTTGTATGTCCAACTATGGTTGTTTCAGTCAGCACTTTTGTTTAGAAGGGAAGCTAGAGTTACCATATATATGTGTACAAGTTGACCTCGTGTATAAATCGAGGGAAGATTTTGGGGTCAGAATCATGGATTTTGATATGACCCATGGATAAGTCAAGGGTAAAACTTAAGAGGATAATAAAATAATGAAGGAAAGGGGGAAATACCACTTCTGCCCCCCCTTTTCCTTCTCTGGACTTCTCCCCACTGCCTAACACCAATTCCCAGGTGCTGGAGGAATGGTTTTAACATCTGATTGAGAAGGGAAACAAGTGGTGTTAAACTGGGAGTTTTTTCCATGGAAAGGAAAGCCTTGCAAATCGGACTGGGGAAGAGAAGTAAGTGGTGTTAAATCAGGAGTTTCTTTCATGGGAAAAGTAGCCATGCAAATGGGACTGGGGAAAGAAGCAAGTGGTATTAAATTGAGAGTTTCTCTAATGGGAAAAGAAGGCTTGCAAATCGGATTGGGAAGAGAAGCAAGTGGTGTTAAATCGGGAGTTTCTTTCATGGAAAAAAAAGCCTTGCAAAATGGACTGGGGAGAGAAGTGAGTGATGTTAAATGGAGTGTAAGTGCCTTTGCAGACTGCTAGAAATAATGCAAATTGAGTCCACTTTAACTGTCCTGGCTCAGTGCTAGGGAATCATGGGAATTGTATTTTTTTCTGAGACATAGAGCCTTCTCTGTCAGAGAGCTCTGGTGCCACAATAAACTACAGTTCCCATGATTCCCTAGCACTGAGTCAGGGCAGTTAAAGTGGACTCAATTTGCACTATTTCTGGCAGTCTGCAAAGGCCCTAAGTGGTGTTAAATAAGGAGTTTTTTCTATGGGAAGAAAATGCTTGAAAATTGGACTGGGAACCTCTTACACACACACATACACACCACACACAAACATGCTTGCTTGTTTTAGGACCTTTCTAAGCAGTACTAGTGTACTGACCTGTATATAAGTCAACCCAGGATTTTAGCGTCACTTCTGGGGCATAAATTTCTTGACTTATAACCGAGTATATACGGTACTTCTGGCTTTTTGGTGATTCAGCTCTTTTTACCAGATTTGGCTTCTCTCAGAATAATGTATTAAACTCTTAAACAAGGGTCATGAACTGGGGCCCTTAGGTTCCATCACCTTTAGTCAATGTAAGCAATGGTCCTTGTAAGGGTTTATAGCTGCTGTGATTCAAAAACATCTGGAAAGCCATGGTTGCCCATACCTGCCTTACAAACCTTGGTCTTGATCTTGCATAGCAACCCAGGTATCCCATGTTCATTGGGGTCTTTCCCCCTTCCCAGCAAATGTGTCTCACCTGTCCTCAAAGGCCTCTGAAAGTGGGGGTGTTCCAAAGTTGCACTCCATGAAGTGCTCCTTCCAGAGGTTTACACATGATCTGCACTGTCTGTGCAAGGCATTTGTATGGACAAGTCTGTCTGTATGCTTGTCATAACCTTGAAGTAAAACTCAAGAGAATAAAATGCATATGAGTGAATATTAAAACTTGCTTCTGAGAGTTCCACCTGCTTTATTTTCGATATCTGCTGTCTGTGTCAAGGGGCCTGAAGCAATGAAATCATCATAGAGTGCTGCTAAGCAGTATGACTTTGCATTCTTTTAGCAATGGTTAAGTTGGTTGGGAGCCAGGATGGTGTAGTGGTTTGAGTGTTGGACTACCACTCTGGAGACCAGGGTACACATTCCCGCTCAAACATGCAAACCCACTGGGTGACCTTGGGCAAGTTCCACTCTCTTAACCTCAGAGCAAGGCAACAACAAGCCTGCTCTTAACAAATATTGACAAGAAAATTACACCTTACTTCCAGTTACAGTGCAGATCAGATCAAAGTTAAAAAGAGACTCATGTTTTTAACTTTGATCTAAAGCAAAGCAGCATCATTTATATACTATGGGGTGTCTAACAGGTTTACGACTATAAGCTCATTGTCCCCCAACAGTTGGGTACTCATTTTAGCGACCTCGGAAGGATGCAGGCCTGAGTCGAGCCTGAGCCCTGGCTTGTATCGCATTAGCTTCGATGCCAGGATAGACCCAGGATGTAACTTTCTTAAGGAGGGTCTTATTGCATTCCCCCATCGCCAAGCAGTATGCACCCCATATGCAACCCAGGCTTCTCTTGCAGCTTTTCAAGAACGGGAAGCCCAGAGAAGCCCGGGTTGTATATGGGCTGCATACTACTCAGTGATAAGTGAATGCAATATGATCTGACTTAAGAAAGTTACATCCTGGGTCTATCCCAGCAACGAAGCTAATGTGATAATCTCCTATATCGAGCTAAACCTAGTTTAGAGTTCAGATTGGTTCATCACAGTGCCATCAGAAGGACACGCAATCATGAATACAAAATGTTGCATTCTTATATTGAGAAGCATAGTTTCCAAAAACAAGGATTTTCAAATGTTAATTTAGATGTTGATCCAGATCCATTTTAAACACAGCCAGTAGGAATATCATGTAGCACTGAGGGCAGGGATGAAGGTTGAGAAAAATGTGAATACAAGAGAGGAAGGGTGGGGGGGCACATAATTGTGTGCCCCACCTCTGACCCCTAAATGCTGGCTCCTGTCATGTCCAGACTGGGAATGGAAATGGGACATCATACTGCCCCAAATGCTTCCTCTCCTCTGCTCATGCTGGATCAGATTGCCACCCATGATGCTTTATAGAAGCTATGCTTAAATTGTATTTTCATATTATTGCAAATAAATCTGGAAAAATATTGTAGAAAAGCATGTATCAAAGTGATATGATAAATCCAGAAAGGTCTAGGTGTCACACTGTTAAAGCATGGCTTGTTTCTCACTTTCTACAGGAGAAGTTGTAAAATCCATGTAAAGCTACAAGCAATTTGCTTTCCATGCTTTGAGAGTCACCATCTGTTGCAGAGAGCATCATACATCTCTGAGCTTAGATCTTTGTAGCTAAATAAGCAGGAAAATGAGTTCACAAAGCAATTATTTGGTTTCAAAATGTAATTATATGTTCATTTCACATTTATTCATGCAATCAGTATATAGCCTGGTGAACTGAAGTCTTAAATGGCTTCTCTTCAAGAAAGCATCTTAGTTCCCCTTTTAGGGCTAATGTTCTCAGGTACTTAGGGAATTAAAAAGGTGGGTTGCAGCCATACCTAGTTAATGCTTGTCAGAGGAAGAATGAATTGTCATTATGCTGCCTAACGTTGTAACTATAAGAATGAGAATATATTAGAGAAGACTGCATGTTTGTTTAGTGACCAATTATATGTGTATTTGATTATACCGAGGCACTGCAGAAAGAAAAAAAATCACACTGTGTTATATGAGAACAAAAATGTGTTTTGCACCCTTCATCAGATAGCAGTTGCTGAGAAGATAAATGAAAATATGCCTAATAAATGTAAAGAAAAGAAATAAATTTCATTTCATATTCAGCAGCAAGTTTAATCAGTTTTTCACACTTTATACCATAATGAGTTTATGAACAACTCTACCACACCTGTGGTGAAGCCTATGTAAATGAAACGAATGCATATTTATTCACATATTACTTTTGGGAATTTTGTCATGGACTCATAAGCCTATATCAGAATTTGTTACATGGAAGAAAACTTATGCAAAGAGCTCCTCATCCCAGGAGTGGAATTGAGGTGAAATGAACAAGTAATTGAAACTATCTTTGATCATGAGCCTTGATTCTGTCATCTTTCCCCCCAACACACATGGGCAGAGGGAATCTCTCTCTCTCTTTCTCAGTAAATATATATTGATGTTTAGCAGAGCAGTGCAATCCAGCTTACAAAAGCATAATGTTGAATTTTCATAATAATGTTTGTAATGCAAATAAGGGATACTTCAAAACAGGTTGATTAGCATTTCTTAGTAAAATGCCAACCTTCTCCTTTTAAAATGTTGTTGATGATTCTGTGTTTTAAACTACATAGGGAAGCCTGCATGTTTGAAAATGCATAATATATAGTTTCTGTTTATGATGTAATTATTTGGTGGATATAATAATTTTCCTTTGAGTCATTAAAACTGCTCTTCTACAATGAAGCTAGTACATTGAATTAATAAGCAGCATGCGGGGAAAAAAACTGTTGATTTTAACTCTACAGTTGTCCCTCCCTGTTTGTGGACTTCCCATTTGTGGTTTTGAGTTTCTGCAGATGGCAAGCCAGGAGGGACGAAATGGCGTGCGCATCCGCACACCTAACCATTATAGTCAATGGGGCTTGAATATCCACATTTTTCTATTTCATGGGTGGGTGGGTCCAGAATGAATCCCCCACTAATGGGAGGGATGACTGTAGTTTAGTTTACAAATTGACCTCTATTTCATTCCAGGTCTTCAGTTTCCCGCCTTTCTCCAACAGGACCAACTATGTACATGTGGAATAAAAGCCAAATCTATAATGTGTTTCAAACATATAACACAAGCAACTCGGTAATATTTCTGGAAGTAACCAGCTATATTCATATGAATATTTTAGTTAATCCATTATCCCTCTAGGTGTATGATATGCTTGGAGTTTTCTTCAACTTTATGAATTGTTGTCACTGTTCTGACAATACAGATGTTGAATTCTGAATATGAAAACCTAATTGGATGTTTTTCAGCAGGTAGTTTTATTTAAGTTACCTAATTATACTTATTTACATGTCTCTGCTTCATATCAGCACATGTGTGTTTCCCAATAAACAGAGTATCTCCATTTTGCAATTTTAACACAGTGACAACACTATGTCTATGTAGAAACATTGTTTGACATAAAAGGGAGCTTTTTGGATAGATGTTTCAGCATGGCAACCCTGCCCAGTTTGTTTGCAGTGTCTGGGTTTTCTCTCTTTCATTCTCTGTGCATTTACAGTTGGCCCTCAGTATCCACAGGGGATCCATTCTGGACTCCCCCAAAGATACCAAAATCTGCAGATGCTCACATTCTATTGTCCCCAATGGTGGCATGTGGACACAGCTGCACCACCATTGAAGACAACTGCATTGCCATTTAGACTGTATTTGAAGTTGTGAGAGGAGCCCGTTGTGAGAGGAGAAGGGAAGCCAGGACAAGTAAGCAGTGCCGGGCTGGCCAGGTAGGTGGTTGCCGCCGTGAGGGAGGCTTTCCTGGCCACTGGAGGGTGTGAGCGGGTAAGGGTGCCCACTGGGAGAGGGATGTGGGGTGTCTGTGATGCCCTCAGTGTGGGACTCCTGGCTGACTCAGTTGCGGGGCTGCCTCCCTCCCCTGTGCCCCATGGAACAGGGATCAAGACAGGTACCACCCAATACATGGGGCACGGTGAAGGGCAGCAACCCCTGGTCAACCGTGAGTCCTGCTGCAGCAGCAGCAGTGCAGTCTCTGCCAAGGGCACAACAGATACCCCACAACCCTCTCCTGGTGACAACTCTCACCTGCACCCACCTGTGAAAGCCTCACTCAGGGCAGTGGGTGCCTAACTGGCTGGTCCAGCACTGCCTTCTGGTCCTGGTCCTCCTCCTCCTCCCACAGGGGTCCTCCTGTGGCCTGGGCCGCAAATGTGGTCCCAATGGTGGCACGGCAGGGACAACCAGGGCTGTCCCTAGTGGCTGTGTGCACCGCCATTAGGAACTACCAGGGGCTTGCTATTGTGAATGCTGGAATCTGTGGATGGCAAGTCCACAGATAAGGAGGGCTCATTGTAGTGTACTATTTCCTTACTCCCCTAACCTGCTACTGCTCATGTTCCTAGCAGGATGATCCTAGCGAACCAGGCATAATGTCCTGACATCACAGTGCCACTATCTGTCAGCCATCAGATTTGGCTTCATGACAGTATCAGAGGAAGTTCAGGAACAGAAAATGTTGCCTTCTTTTTTATTTGGCTCCCTGCCACATTTCCAGTCTGATGATGATGATGATGATGATGATGACGACGATCCTGATCCTGATCCTACCTTTTTCCAAGTTTGGAACTCAAGGCAGCTAATAAAAGTTTAAAATTCACAGGATGTATAAGTTCAAAAGCAATTAAACTCTCAAAAAAGTAAAACCAGTTAAAAACATAAAGTATAAAATACCCAATAACAACTAATAAGAGGCCAGCACATTAGAGAAGGGTTGGGTCTACATTGGCCAGAATAGTCTGGGAGCAGCCTGGTGTTTTCTGGCCCCAAAGCTGGCCCGACCCTCCCACCCTAACGTTAACTATGGATTCCAGAGTGATGAAAGTGTGCCTGTTTATATAGCATCCCACTGTGGCACTGGGTGCTGGGACTTGCTTGCTCTGAGGCAAGAAACAAGGTGCCCAGTGTCAATCACATGACTGGGCCCCATGTTTTGACTTCAGAGGAAGAAATTTGTGCAGGTGGTGACAGCTGGCAGCATAGTGAGACACTGTGTAAACAGTTGCCTGGCATTGCTCCAGAGTGTTGCAGATTTTCCGTGAAGATTTGGAACAAAGGGTAAGCTTTTGAAATTCAAGTTAAGGGAGGAGTGACCCAGATTTGCTGTGAACTGGCTTTCCTTTGTGAAGACAGTCCACATTTGAATTGGGTCTTTGGCCCTGCATTGTGTAGAAAGGGCAACCTGAGGGCAAGGGGAGACTGGGTCATTTGGCCCATATAGACTTGCCCAAGGATTGTTCCCCCTAAAAAATCAATTCTCAAAGGCTTGTTGGAATAAAAAGATTAGGCTACATGGAAACATGAAGAAAAAGTATAGGAGGATCTGGGGAGGATCCTCTTTACACAATGTTTTGTGAATTAGGTCACACATTTCCATCTTCATTGCAGTGAAACTAGGATAGAAACACATCCCAACCTTGGGTTATGTGTGTGCAATTGTGTCTGGACTGGATGATTAGGGGAATGTTAAGTCTAATGACCAGGCTGTGGATGGAACTGTTTCTATCAGAGGAACTGGGAAGGGTGGTTTCCTCTGTCCTCTACAATCCTGTCTACCCTCTCTTTTGGCCACATATAGTGTTATATATCTTCCTGCGTTCAAACTAAATTTTGCTATTAGCTGAATGTGAGTGCTGTCAGTGCTCACGTAGTGCTGAAGGGATAAATACAGATGATGGCATTTCATTGGTGGAGTAAAATGGGATAGAAGATGGAGGAAAAATATGAATTCCCTACCACAGTTGCCTGTGGGACACAGGAGAGATTATTTTAAGTAATAAATAAATCCATATCATTATCTTTAAATATATACTATTGTGATGCTTTTGGTTGCATACTGGGTTTATCTTATCAGAGGGGAAAAATAATTTGCATTCATAGAGATTATAATTAGCTTTCAAAAAGTTCTTCTTTTTGATGGTGTGTAATGCTTCTTGAAAACTACTCACATTAGTGACTTCATAATTGAGAATGCCTAACCTTTTCTGTTAACCTGTGACAACTGACGTGATAGGAATAGCTATGTTGCAAATGGAATATTAATCCACATCACAGAACCATTCTGTTTCATTGTTCTAGCCAAGGTCAGCTCAAGAGAGCTGTCAAAAAGCTTGGTTAGCACAGAACAGCGAACTCTTTCGTGCTGTTGTTATTCATGCACATTTGTTCATAAACCATTTCAGGTATCTAATACACATTCATTAGGTTTGCATTGTGCTCTGAGGGTAAAAATGTCAAAGCACACACCCATGGTGGCTGTGTGATCATTCTGGATAGCATCCAGTTATGAAGTTATTGCACTTAAAAAATCTTATGTAAAGAAATGTTTACTGTGGTAGACATATCAGCTGAATATCAATCAGCTTCTTGGAATGCCTAGCTGAACATACTTGAGTTTATGAGTAGATATGTTTTGGCATGCTAGTACATGTGTAGCTGTGCATATGAGGTGTGTCAGCCGCTTGAAGTGGCAGTTGAGATGCTTCATTGCACATAGATATGTTTGTTTGTGGGTGTGCCACAATTATACACAAAATGAATAATATTACATGCAGCAAACTGCACGCTGCAGAACATAACAGAGCAGCATTGACACCAAAGATTAACAAACTGTGATAAGTAATTAATAGCAACCAAAGAAAAGATAATGAAGAGCAAAGGCATACAACTCAGCACTAAAGTCAGAATCATTCAGGCTATTGGATTCCCAGTTACCATGTATGGATGTCAGAGCTGGACAGTGAAGGAAGTAAACAGAAAAAAAATTAATTTGAGATGTGGTGCTGGAGAAGAGTACTTAGGATACCATGGACAGCCAAGAAGACAAACAAATGGGTACTTGAACAGATCAGATCAGAGCTCTGTTTGGAAGCTAAAATGATCGAGTTGAGACTATTGTACTTGGCCACATAATGAGAAGGCATGGATAACTAGAAAAAAACAAAACACTAATGCTAGGAAAGCTAGAGGGTAGAAGAAAGAGAGGAAGACCACAAACCAGATGGATAAACTTGATCAGGGGAGTTGTGGGCAAGGGCTTGCAGGATCTGGGCAAGGCAGTGGAAGATAGGGATTCTGTGGAGATATCTCATCCACAGGGTCACTATGAGTTGGAACTGACTTGAGGGCAGCTAACAACAAGAAAGCATGTTTCTATCAGCCTTCCTTCAGCTGGTGGAATATCCAGCAAACAGATAACACTATTGCTTTCCAAATAAAATGTGCATATTAAAATTCTGAAACAGGAGGAATGTTGAGAGAAGATACAATATGGAATATTATTCATATTTTTCTTTGTTTAAAAGGTAAAGGCAAAGGTATTCCCCGTTGACAAGGTTGTCAAGTCATGTCTGACCATAGGGGGCATTACTAAGTCAAAGAGCCAGCGTTGTCAGAGACTACTCTGTGATCATGTGATCAGCAAGATTGCACAGAACGTGGTTTACCTTCCCAACGAAGTAGTACCTATTTATCTACTTGCATTTGCATGCTTTCGAACTGCTAGGTTGGGACTAGTGACAGGAGCTCACCCCATCATGCAGCACCCAGGCCTCAAACTGCCAGCCTGCCAATCTTGCAATCAACAGAGTCAGCTTCTTAACCACTTAAGCCACTGCATCTTTGTTTACCACTCAGTATATGGAATACTATGTTTATATGGCAGAAAGTTTTCTAGATTACATTTTATACTTCAGTAATAGGTATGTGTGAGTCAGTATTGAGTATTGACTAGGACTACTTGACTATGGAAACCCAATCGAATGATCTTGGGCAAGTCACACTCTCTCAGCCTGATAGAGATAAGGTCAACCCTCCCCTGAACTAATCTTGTCAAGGAACCCCCATGATAGGTTTGCCTTCAAATTGCCAGAAGTTGGGGGGTGGGGAAGGCACAAAGGAAACAACAACAAATTTTCATGTCCCATCTTTCTTTTCTATACTGATCCATGACCATTATGAGTTTTACATTATACTATATGACATCCTACTTTTATTACACAGTCCAGAAAATCCATGTTACGCATTTGATCCCCATTGAAAAGACTATTCATCTCAGATTGTAAGTCTGTGGAACTTAATCAGATGTGTTTGAAAGGATAATTGACCCAGGTAATGTTTCTTAAAGGCTTTTTGTTCATTTCCCATTGCTCTATTTACATATTTACTGCTTTTCTGCTAATCAAAGTATGTTCTTCTATTATCATTAGTTCTTGTCTTGCTGACTTCTGCATATACAGTTGCCCCTTCTTTTTCACGGGGATCCGTTCCGGACCACCACCCCCACAAAAAAGGGAAAATGCAAATATTCAAGCCCTAGTGGCTTGAATGGAGGCACGTGCCCATAAAATGCCCCCCCCCCCATTTTATGTCCTTCCATTTGTCCCTTGTGGATAAACAAGGGTCGCAGACTTTAAGTCCATAAAAATTGAAGGACAACTGTACTTTCAACTCCTTTTTAGCTCACTCTAGGTATCCAATCCTATAGGCTAGTCTTCCAAGTCTAGCAGTGCTCAGATGTTATGGACTTCAAATATCATCAGCTCCAATCGACATAGCCATTGGTCAAAGGTGATAGAATTTGTGGTCCAAAATTTCTAGAAAGAATCTAGTTTGGGCAGGATGATGTATATGCTACTGCATCAGTTGTTCCACAAATTGAGGATTGATGTAAACAAAAAAAGTCACGATTTTGTATCAGCTAAGTGGTACCATTCAGGCTGGAGCAGGTAAAGTAGAACCTGCTTGTAGAGTACACTGCTGAACGCATAATTTTTTGGTGTGTATTGTATGAGCCCTAGCCCATACTCATGGGCAATATGATGTGTGAAGGAAGAAGGGGAGGGGAGAGGAGAAAATGCTATTTATTTATTTATTCATTTGGAGTATTTATACCCAGCTCTTCAGCCACAAAGGCTCTCAGAGTAGCTTACAAAAGATTGGACGGTTCCCTAGCCCTCAGGCTTGCAATCTAAAAAGACATTACACAAAAGGAGAAAGCAGTGGGGAAGGGATCAGGTCCAGCAGTTCTTCTCTCCCTCTGAGGCCTGGACCATGCCAGATGGACTGGAGGGAGGGCTCATCTTCTTAGTCTAGAATGCTAGACATTTACAATACACATTTTGTCTGGTAAATCCTACTGGCAACACTGGCTGGCTGGGGAACTGCTGCTGCTGCTGCTGCTAGAATTAGTGTCCGTGATTATTTAGTTGCTATGTCCATCCTGTCAGCTGTCCCAGCCTCCTTACTGTATGCCAGGAGTTCTGGGCCTGATAGTTCTTGAGAGAGTATTTCACTGTTCAGAATGTGTCTTTTCTTATTCTTCTCCAACAATCTTCCATTTGGATTCATCAAATACCCCAGGATCTGAACAATGCTACCTAACCCTAGAGTCAATACCATTAAATTGGGGGCCTGAGGTTGGTGCTGCCA
Source organism: Phrynosoma platyrhinos (assembly GCA_020142125.1). Taxonomy (NCBI): domain Eukaryota; kingdom Metazoa; phylum Chordata; class Lepidosauria; order Squamata; family Phrynosomatidae; genus Phrynosoma; species Phrynosoma platyrhinos. The sequence continues at coordinate 223,226,152 of CM034701.1, read as the reverse complement.
ATGGACCCCTGCTTATTCCCAACTCCTCCCAACACTGTTACTGTCTCTCTAGCTTTTGCTGTCCCACTGCTGAAACCCCTACATACCATCACATCTCTTTATTGAGACTATCACCACTCTCCAGATTTGTTTACCTTTGACCATAGTACTGTTCATTACATGAATATGTCGTGCTTTTGATGTTTTATGTTTAAATATTTTATGAGATGACTTGAAAGGGATAATCTTGAAAAGTAATATGTAAATATGATACTACACAACTTATTATATAACAGCAACAACAACAACACAACAATCTTCTTCTTCTTCTTCTTCTTCTTCTTCTTCTTCTTCTTCTTCTTGTTTCTTGCCTGTCCCCATGGATCAAAGATCAAAGCAGGGAATAGGAACAGATTAAAATGCAACATATAAACCAGTTAAAATACATAGAATCAGTTTAAAAGGACTATAAGATCAATACATATTAAAACAATCAGTCCATAGTTTGAAATTCATAAATTAAAATTCATAATTTTGAAATCATCTGACAGGCCTGCCAGAAGAGACTGGTTTTTAATGCTGTTTTAAATTCAGACAGCATATTCAGCTGGAATATAAACCTTGATTTTGCCATTTTATATAAAGGACACTATTTTATCATGCAATTGTATGTAATTGGACTTGAGCATCCATGGATTTTGGTATCCATGGGAAGTCCTGGAACCCAATCCTAGCTGATACCAAGGGTCCACTGTACGAAGGTATATATGAATAGTGTATACACCATACTATATTACATGTATTACATTGCACATGTGCTCTTCTTTTGATAGCTTTTTTATACCAGTAAAGCACAACTTCATCTCATTATCCCAAATGGTATTTCACCATAGCCTACAGATGCAGGGAAGACCAGACTGGACCAGACCATGAGTAAAAACATGGAGGCCAAGCTCTAGATCAGTACTCAGCAGATATTTATTCAGCCTTATTTCCCTGCATCATAGGTTTACCATGAAGCCTTACTGAAATGATTCAGTCTGATTTTGCGTTGTATCCTCTGACTGCTTCTGCCACATCTTTTCTTAGTATGAAATTTACCCCATTTCTTCTTGTCTTTTCATTGCTTGAGTAGAACACTGTGTGGTTGTCTGATTCAAAGTGGTCCATTCCTGCCCATTTTAACTCACTCACCCCCAGTACTGTTATGTTCATGCATTCCATTTCCATTTTTACTATGTCCAGCTTCCCTTGGCTCATGCTCCTCACATTCCACATCCTTATTTTATGTGTAATGCTGCTTTGGGTGCAATTTACCTTCCTAAAGGTGTCTACTATTTGTCTTGGCATCTTTCTTGTGCCCTTGGCTAACATTGCAAATGAGATACCCCTTTATCTCACCCTCTTCCCTGTCTGTTAATGCTCTGATCCTCCCTGTGTCTCACTTGGGGTGTCTCATCATAGGATTTACTAGGTGATGGGGTTACACAAGGAGGGTCACCTACACCTCTTTGTGTGCAGTGCCAACCAAAGTTATGTATGGTGTCACTACAATCCACTCCTGTCAGTGACACCACCACTACTGTTGCTGCCCAGTAGCTGTTTGTCTCCCTGTATTATTCCTCCCATTGTTTGTTTGCTTTCTTACCCATCCCCTTATGCCTCCCTGGGTTTCCCTCC
>CM034701.1:223201635-223224393 GCA_020142125.1 Phrynosoma platyrhinos | reverse complement strand
TGCACCCACATCCACCCACAGCTGCTGTGAGGGAAGCCTTCTTTCCCTCCTTTTCCCTCCATCCTAAATGCCAAACTTCACCTCCGTCCTAAACTTCCCTCTCCTGGGCTGCCTTCATTCCCTTCCCTTCCCTTCCATGCATGGTATCCCTCCTCCTCTTGGCCCTCCTCCAGGTTTCAAAAGAGAATTGTCCATACGTATTTGCTTTTCAGATTAAAGTAAATGCGCAATTACTGTAATTTCGCAAATGCATTTCCTCTAAACTCCCGAAATTAAAAAGATCTCGGATAATACCACTTTCTGTCCAGTTTCTGTGCGACGTCATGTGAAATCGTCAGGCGCAAGTGTGGGGGTTTTTTTGGGATTTGTGTGGGATAACCTACAGATTCCCCCCATGTGATAACGTCCTAAGAATGGGGAGGGCAGCTATGAAAGAACTAGAAAAGATCCTAAAATGCAAAGATATACAACTCAGCGCAAAAGCTAGAATCATACAAGCCATTCCCTATTACCCTGTATGGATGTGAGAGCTGGACAGTTAAGAAAGATGATAGGAAGAAAATCAATTCATTTCAGATGTGCTGCTGGAGAAGAGTGCTGAGGATCCCATGGACAGCCAAAAGGACAAACAAGTGGTTCCTAGAGCAGATCAAACCGGAAACCTCCCTGGAAGCTAAGATGACCAAATTGAGGTTGTCGTACTTCAGACACATCATGAGAAGAGAGGATTCTTTAGAAAAAAGAATAATGCTGGGAAAGGTGGAGGAAAGTAGGAAGAGAGGAAGGCCACATGCTAGATAGGTGGATTCTATTAATGAGGTCATGGGTATTAAGGGGTTGCAGGAATTAAATAGAACAGTGGAGGACAGAGGGTCTTGGAGATGTCTCATCCATAATGTCACCATGAGTTGAGATTAACTTGAGGGCAGTTAACAACAACAACAATTTTCCTGCATCCACAGGGCAAACATCAGAAGAAACTGTCCAAGAAAACCCTGTGATAAGGTCACCTTAGGGTTATCATAAGTTGGAAATGACTTGAAGGCAAACAGCACACCCATATACATATAATATAGCATAGTACATAGCTGTGAGCAGATATTGCAAGTACTATAGATCAGTGAGTCAGACCTAACATATTTGCAGGCATGGCTGGTTCATACATCTTACAGCATTTGTTTGTATTCATGATTTGATAATTACTGTGGTTTGGATCTAAATGTAGTCAGACTAGACACATTTAAATCAACAAGACTTAAGTCATTGGATCTGATCTTTAGTCTGAATCTAGCTCCCCCCCCCCCCCCATATAGCATTGTTTTACAAAGAATGTTCTGGTAACAATTTCAACAATGGACATGGTGGGAGTCAAAGATGTCACCAGCTGCATATGACATCCAACTGTTTTCAAAGCTTTGCCTTCACCATCAATAGTGAATTTGCTAGTAAGCCACTGAAAGAAGCTACACAGACACACACACCTGCCTTTGCATTAAGAAAACTCCCTGTATCTTTAATTTTAAATAATGAGCAGGCTAGACACTCACCTTATTTTAAAGGGGGAAAGTGGCAGCACAACAGTGGCACACAGTTCCAGGAGGTTCCAGGGTGTGTGTGCCATCCTCCAGTGCGAGAAGTTGTGCTGTCTAGTCATGATCGGAAAAGGAAATCCTTTGACATTATCTTTGACATTAAGAGTGCTATGGATCTTTGAGACAAATCTGGTTTGTTATGAAATAAGCCTGTACCATGCAAGGATATGTGCACAGAAAATGAAGAACTGCTCTTCTTGGTGTCAAACAACTCTGCTGTCGAAATGATAAAGAGATTTTTGTCTTTTTACATTAAAGAGTACATTGATTTACCCAAGAGCAAGCAGAGCACTACTTTCCTCAGTAATCCTGCTCTGTGTGTATGTGCCTTGAAGGTGCCTGTTGACATATGGTGACCCCATACATTTCATAGAGTTTTCTTAAGCAAGGAATGTTCGGAAGTGGTTTTGCCAATTCCTTCCTCTGAAATATAGCCTACTGCACCTAGTATCAACAGTCTCCCATCAAAGTATTAACTAGGGCTGACCAAGATAAGATGAGATCTAGTGCCTTTATTCCATACTAGAATTTTAATAGTAGTTCTGCACACTGTGAAATCCCCAGTGCATCCTCATTTCATTTAAATATGAGGAGTTCTCCATTTTCCATTTTGAAAGAAATTTGGATTCATGGAAATTCGAAGATATAATATAGTGCAGCAAAACCTTCTCAAAGCAAGGCAGGGCAGAGTATCTCCCCCCCCCCCCAGCCCCGGTCTAATGTTAGTGTGTAGCTGCATAGTCTTGCAATGACCTTTCCAGCTGTTCTTTGAGTAAAGGGAGAAAAAATTGTTTCAGATAACAGATTTAACAAATCCTCCCCCTTGGATTTACAGGATGATCAGATAGTTTTATATGTTCTGTTAATCCTTATTACTCAACTTGAATATCTTTCCGCTGCAGCTTTATTTTATTCCATAAGTCAGATAAAGTAGAATCTTCAGCATCAGCCCGAGCTTTTCCAGTTTTCCTAGAAAGCTAATTATTTAGCATGTAGTGTGCTTCATTCCCCTCCAGTCTAGGTATATATAAAAATCAAACAGATGCAGATAAATAGTAACCCTACCCCCACCCCAGTGACATGACTGAATTGTTTGCAATGCTAGATTCCTGTGCTGGAAGCAAACCCAGCGGCGTCTGGGCAGCTGCAGACATAATCTTACTTGACCCTGCTTGGGTGGTCTGCTAGAGCTGCCAGGCAGCATCTCGCCCTGGAGTTCTCTGCAGATCCCTTAAATATACATATTAAAGGCAGCGGGAGACAATCCCAGGAGGGGGATGCTGAGCTGGGCTGATCCAGAAAAGGAAGGTACAGCATATTGTTCCTGACATCCTTTTGTGAAAGGCTAAGAGGATAACATAGCCTCCGGAAAATGTGGCAACCTCATCTGGTCCGTAGGCTATTGTTAGTTTTCTAAGCATATGTCTCAAGCTGTGCCTTTTTATTTAGCAGAGAGCATTTCTCTTTTCTACACTATATTATTACTGTGGCTTAAGAGCCAATCTGTCCCCTGTTGAATTCAATAGAAATCTTGCCACTGGTTTTCAGTGGGAAGAGGATTAAGACTCAGCTGTTTATACAAAACATACAAATATTATTCAGTAGTGGAGTTATGGTGATATACCTTGGTAACTATTGAAAGGGTTTGTGAGCTTATGGGTTCCTTGGAATCCTCTTATTGGAGTAACATAATTCAGGATTTTCAACATGACAATGGAATGCATAATTTTGAGAAGTGAAGGCTTTGCAGAGCTGAGGAAGGCAGGTGAATGACGTTTCTTTCCCCTGTGGACTGTAAGTCTTCAGACTTTTCCAAAACAAATTCTTCCTATCTGTAAGATTTTCTAGGAAGTATTCCTATCTGCCCTGTGTAAGTCCATTTTTTCAGAAAAGAATAGTCAGAGAGTTAAGGGTTAAATAACACCTGGAGTATGGTTCTTATTCAGTACCTATATTATATGGCTAGTGAAAACAGGGCTGCATAACACAGACTGTCATATATCCTAATCTGAAATTGGTGCCATTCCAGTATTAAAACAAAATGTCTTGCTATGTTAGGGATCAAATTTCTTTCATTTTATTCCTTATTTAGTTGATTCATACCATGCTTCAGAAATAAACCTTTGCAGTGGATAGATAAACACTTTTGTTAATGGCTGTGCATCCTCAGTACATCTGTAATGTGGTGTTATTCTATAGTAATTTTATGTAACAGGGTGTATGCACAAACTTTTCTATGGTACTGGTTATTAAATATTTTGTTCATACTTTAATTCACACTCAAACACACAGTAAACATAGACTAAAGACACTTTGCTGGATTGTCCTGAGCTATCTTTTTAGACGCCATGCATATTGGCAAGGGATCAAACATGGAAGTTCATTGGCTGTATTCTGCAAAATCTAGTGTATTTCTGGACTGAAGACATAGGTGAACTCTAAAATGTTGGATGAAATGATTTCTTAAAAAATTATTTTAATGGTTTGAACACTGAATGTAATAAGAGGACAAAACAGCAATAAAGATACTTAGCACATAAATATGAATGCAGGAGGAAAACATACACAAATGTATTTAAAAATAGAACACACCATATCATATAAAAAAACCTAGGCCCAGTGCTATTCAACATCTTTATCAATGACTTCAATGAAAGAACAAGGGACATATTTTGCAGATGACACCAAATTAGGAGGAGTAGCTAATACCCCAGAGGACAAGATCAAAATTCAAAATGACCTTAATAGATTAGAAAGCTGGGCCAAAACTAACAAAATTAATTTCACCACAGAGAAATGTAAGGTACTACACTTAGGGTGGAAAAATGAAATGCACAGATATAGGATGGGGGACACCTGGCTTAACAAGACTACATGTGAAAGGGATCTAGGAGTCCTAGTAGACCACAAGTTGAACATGAGTCAACAGTGTGATGCAGCAGCTAAAAAGGCCAATGAGATTCTAGGCCAGGGGTAGACAACCTTTTCCCTTTAAGGGCTGAGGGACTTAAGCTCCCAGAATCCCAGGAGCTATTGGCCAACATGGGACTATTGGCCAACATGGCTGAGGCTTCTGGGAGCTGAAGTCCCTCGGCCCTTAAAGGGGAAAGGTTGCCTACCCCTGGTCTAGGCTGCATCAATAGAAGTGTAGTGTCTAGATCAAGGGAAGTAATATGTGCCACTGTATTCTGCTTTGGTCAGGCCCCACCTGGAATACTGTGTCCAATTCTGGGCACCACAATTCAAAACGGATGTGGAGAAACTGGAACATGTCGAAAGGAGGGCATCTAAAATGGTGAAGGGTCTGGAAACGATGCCCTGTGAGCGGTTTAGGGAGCTGGATATGTTTAGCCTGGAGAAGAGAAGGTTAAGAGGTGACATGATAGCCATGCCTAAATACTTGAAGTGATGGTATATTGAGGAGGGAACAAGCTTGTTTTCTGCTGCTCAAGAGAACAGGACCCAGAACAATGGATGCAAGCTACAGGAAAAGAGATTCCACCTCAACATTAGGAGTAACTTCCTGACAGTAAGGGCTGTTCGACAGAGGAACACATTCCCTTGGAGTCTCCTTCTTTGGAGGTCTTTAGACAGAGGCTGGATGGCCATCTGTTGGGTATGCTTTGATTGAGAGTTCCTGCATGACAGGGGGATTGGATTGGATGGCCTTGTGGTGTCTTCCAACTCTGTGATTCTATGGAAACAATATTGTAAACAGTATATTTTAGGATGTAAACTGCCAATTTGAAATAAACTGTATAATGCCATTCAAGATAAAATTATAGCTTACGATCTTGCAAGATTTTAACTTGGCAGATTTAATACTTTATCCTAAAGGATTCACAGTTTAATCAAAACATTGCAAAGCAAAGTCTTATATATGTTTGTGTAAAAATCCATAATTGATAACTACTTTAGTTTACACTAAATTTGTCCAAACTTTGTCTTTTCTCTTTTTACTGTTATTCAATATAAGGTTAGCCACAAGTACCAAATTTAACCTTTGGTCTAACCACTTTCTTAAAGAGAGTATAGTGGATTATCTTGGATTGAATTAACATTAATCAGTAAAGCTAGACAATAGTTTATTGCAAAATGTTCTCTAATTGAAATTCTTGCAACTTTCTTAAGTATTTTTTCCTAAGTATTAAGAACTGACTTTGACAGGATAACTCAGTTGATGGAATATTAATCAGAATTTGCATGTCAATTGCTATGTTGTGTGGCACTGCTATTTCATATTCTGCTGGAGATGATTTTCCCTATGAGGCACATAAAAATGGTTCTAAGAACAAAGCAGCATTTTAAGGGCATATGACATTTTCACCATATACAGAAATCCCACAGTAAAAATACTGTCTTTTGGTAGTAATACTCTGTCGGTTGTCTGCCTGCCTGTCCTCCTAACTGTCTATCTGTCTTCAGAAGCAATGTGAAATCTTTTCATTGCTGCAAGAAATTGTCCATAACTCCTTTGTTCCACAGAGGATCTGATACAGTAAAACATTGGCTGCTGGAAGAGTTGTGTACTAAAATAATGGCGACAGACTATGGACGTTATCACATGGGGAGTTGCAGGGAGAAAGTGGAAATAAACCAGACGAGCGGAAGTCTTTAATTTATGGGATTTGTCCCGTTCCGCCTCGTCTGATAACTAAATTCGAATTTAAAAGGGGGTTAATTGGAACGCAAACCTGATCTTTTTATTTTCAGGATTTTTGAGGATTTGAAAAAATCAGGTTTTTGTTCGAATTAACCCCCTTTTAAATTCGAATTTAGTTATCAGACGAGGCAGAACAGGACAAATCCCATAAATTAAAGTCTTCTGCTCATCTGGTTTATTTCCACTTTCTCCCCGCAACTCCCCATGTGATAACGTCCTATGTTACTTTGCAAACATAAAATGGCTCCCATTTATCTTGGAAGAGGACATGGATGGAATGACTGACAAAAAGAGGGAATGATATTTTAGGTTTCATTTCCTGATTTAGATGTCCTGAATGGTTGCACAAATGTAGAGCCTATGTCATTTTACGTTTTGAGCTTTTCCAGTACCATGATAGGTTGGTTTTGGAGCTCTATGTTATCATGCTCTATGTGAGCTGTTTGGAATATTACTGTGAGAACTGAAAGAGCTCTGGGGTACTAAAACTGATTATGAGGGCTTTCTTTGCTCAGCAAGATGGGCAAATCCACGTGAAGTGTGTGTGGCACTTTATGAATTGCCAGCAGACAGGTTTCAATTGTGGCATCATGCTGTGTTTCTCTCATTTTTGAGGTGAGGCTTTCATAAGTTAGCTTTTAACAAGGTAATTGCATCCAAACCAAGCCCTGATATTAAATTTGACAAAGTACATTTCTCAGAGACACAGACCCATATGGTTGTTTCTAGGAGTATTTTTTCTGACATTTTAATGGATTTGTTGAAAGGCATTAATAAATATTGTGGTAATTAGAGGATGTGTGTTTTCAAATTATTAACAAACTGTTGCTGTTGTGTATATTAACTGTATTAACTCATCCGCTATTGGATGCATGTGCTGTTATTCTACATCAGGGGTAGGCAACCTTTCCCCTTTAAGGGCCGAGGGACTTCAGCTCCCAGAATCCCAGGAGCTATTGGGCAACGTGGGACTATTGGCCAACATGGCTGAGGCTTCTGGGAGCTGAAGTCCCTCGGCCCTTAAAGGGGAAAGGTTGCCTACCCCTGTTCTACATTTTCTTTCTTCCTGCATTTTTTTAATTTTTGGATTTCCATTGTGACAGTAGAAATTATGCTAAGAATTCAGCAGTGTGGTCTTCTGCTCCCGCTCTGTGGTATCCACTAGGCCAGTACTAGCATAACCTTGTCATGAAGTTGTGCACTCTCAGAAGCAAAATAAAAAGCTTGCTAATAATGGTAAAAACTAAAGGCAGCTTAGTAGTATTGGCAGACCGACTCACAACATCCCTAGGAACTCCATACTACCCACCAATCTCACCATCGCACAAGGCAGGAGCAGTGCGATGGTGAGGCACAAGTGAACTAACAGTGGCAGAACAAATGTCGTGGTACTGCTTTGCTGTTCCCTACCTCTAATATGCTCAGTGCTCACTTGCGGTGACAGGAAGACAGTATAGGTGTCATCTTTTCAAGAGGCTTCCTATAGGCCATTTATGAGGAAGGCAGCATTGAATAGTAGCAACCACAAGCCCAGATGCCTGAATCTTCAAGTGCCCACACACTATTACCAGCATCCTAAACAATCAGCCTCATGGGGGATGGAATCAGTCAAGCAGGATCGGAATGACTACTACTTAAATTCTACTCCTAAAAACAACATCAACCAACTTGAAAAAGGGGAAGGGGGGAGAAAGAATGTGTTAGCACCTTTAATTTTAGCACAAGTTTTCATAGATATAAACCAACAGCCATGGTGGTGCAGTGGTTAAATGCTGGTACTACAGCCACAAGGTTGTGAGTTTGATCCCAGGGCACCAAGGTTGACTCAGCCTTTCATCCTTTCATAGATTGGTAAAATGAGTTCCCAGCTTGTTAGGGGTAATTGGCTTACAGATTGTAAACCACTTAGAGTGCTGAATTCACTATTAAGTAATATAGAAATGTAAGTGCAATTACTAAATGCTATTGCTATCTTCAGATGCAATACAGATACAGTTCACTTTGAGGAACAGATGGACCAAATGAAGCAGCTTCTGGCCATTTTGGAGCCAGATGGTGCATGCCTCTAAAGCAGCCAGAAACCGTGGTCTGTTCCTTAGGACTCTAGCAAAAAGGAACCGGGATAGTCCTCTCTGTCCCACCACCTTCTCAGGCTTGTTTGGTGAGAACAAGGATGAGGCCCTTCTTGGAGGCTGCTCCCAGACTTTGGAAACCTCTTCCCAGAGAGGCCAGAATGGTCCCATCCCTGCTCCCCTTTTAGCGGCTGGTAAAATCATTTTTGTGCCACCAGATTTTTGTAAACTGTTGAGGTTGGGCTCTTAATGCTGTGTGGTGCTGGTTTTGAAGTCTTTAAAGGGTCTGTATATAATTGTTTTTAATACATTTTAGTGTTTTTAATTGTTTTAATATATGATTGTTTAATTGTATATTTTATATTTCCATTTAACTTTTGTAGTGCTTCTAATCTATATTGTTTGATAATGCTGTTAGCCACCTTGATTCCCTTTATTGGGCAAAAGGGGATATATGCATTAATATGACAATAAATAAATAAATAAATAAATAAATAATAACATTGAACATTTGATTTGATGGATGTGATCCGTTTGGGACTAATATTCTAGCCTGTATATTTAGTAGCAGGATGCAGAACTCAGATACTCCAAAACACCATGTCCAAATAAATTTCTAAATACACGAAAATCCAAAATCCCTGAACAACAGACTGATTCCTGGCTTCTGTCCCAGTGGACAAGAGAATTCATGCACATTCTCTATAAAGCAGGATGAATAGAGTGTGGCAGAGCTTGCAATGGTCTTGTCCACAGGTCCTGCTCACTGTTTGCGTTCTCTGTACCATTCATCACATACTAAGGCACCTTCCTCATTCTTTAGGGGGAAGTGCAGGTCATCTTCCAGAGAGTTGTGTGATGATGACTGCACAGGATAAACAGTATGAAAAGTGATCTTGTAGTGCTTTCCAGATTTACTGAAAGAAAAAAAGCTGGTAGCATGGGCTTTTGTAGACTTGAGTTAACTTCCTGAGATGCATAGGGAAGTAGGCTAAGTCTACAAAACCTCATGCTACCAGCTGCTTTCTTGAACTTAGGGGGGTTGCAGACTGCCAGAAATAGTGCAAATTGAGTCTACTTTTAGGGTTAGGGTTAGGAAATCATGGGAACTGTAGTTTATTGTGGCACCAGAGCTCTCTGACAGAGAAGGCTCAATGTCTCAAAAAAAAAAAAAAACCCAATTCCCATGATTCCCTAGCACTAACTAAAAGTGGGCTCAATTTGCACTATTTCTGGCAGTCTGCAACCCCCCTTAGTCTGAAAAATGCTACAGGATCCCTTTGCATACTGATTTTCCAGACTAACACCTCTTTGTCTTTGAATTCTACACAGGATAAATTAATTTGTTCTTATAGTAGAGAAGTCCTGACCAGTGTTTTGCTTAAATGCTGATAACATGGTGCACAAAAAGTGTTTGGGCAGAAACTTTATGGGAAATGTGTTTCATTCTGGGCAGAGTGAGGAGTACTCCTGCACCGTAGATCATTAGTTTGAATGCAGCCACAGCAAGCTTGTAAAGGACCTAACAGAGAGAAGGGAAGCCTCCTTTTCCACTCTGTGCTTTCAGCTCTGCACTCTCTTTGATCTGTAAACATGGAGAGCTGGCTATGTTTTCAGTTCTTTTACTCCCTATAAATGTTAAAGCCATTTGCTGTTATAACTGATCCCTCCTTGAAGTGTTTCATTACTGATGCAATCTTGAGGTGAGCATTATAAAGTGAAGCATTATTCCCTCTTTCCATTGAGAAGCAGGAGGAGGGGGGTCACTTTCTAAAAGTCCAATGTCAAAGATGGTTGTCTGATTTTTTTTCAGTTAAAGGCTTGGGGTTAAAGCTTATTTAAACTTAATAGGAGTGTATTTGCAGACCTCAAAACCTGGAGCATAACAAAGAGGGAGCCACAAAAGAATAAGACCTTGCAAAGCATGAGATGGATAAAATCTACATGAGCTTGGGGAATAATGGAATGAAGCACTATCCAACTGAAAGAGACCTTTAAAAGTCTGTCTATACTGTCACAAAAGTTTTTTTTTTTAATTTGATATAGAATGAAGCCTGCAACAAATCCTTGAAAAAGGCAATTATAGTATTGTCCATACTATTCAGTACTCTGGGCTTTTCAGGCAAACTGGAATTTGACAGTTATAGAAAATCTTATTTTCTATTAAATTAATTTTGCCTGGATGAAAAGAATGTGTTCTTACTGCGATATAGAATATTTAGTAATTAACTGTGGTCCATTTTTGTCTTGAGAAGCCAGATTCATGTATATTGTGGAGAATTAATCATCTTTAGTGCATGCTGTCTTTTATGAAGTATTGATTTACTTTTTGTACTTTAGAAATACAATACTTTTTATTATATATTGGATATAGTTCAGCCTATAATTGAGATCCCAAGAAAAAAACCCGTATGGGAGTAAAATGCAGCAGAGAAAAATCCCAGCATGGAGGTTCTGTAACAAAGGAGATTATTGCACCAGCTGTTTTCTCCCGATCTGGACACGGGCTGAGACTGTGTAAAAACGGAGCAACAAACGGTTCTTTTTTGTTCATTGCTAAATACGGGAGAAGTCCCAATCAGGTACGCCTCCAATCTGGGCACAGAGCTGTGCGATTTTCAAAGTGTTCCATGTAAAAGTTTGCTTCCCAGGGCTCAGAGGGCTTTCCATGGCTACCCCATCTCTCTGTTCATAGAATCCATCGTCCCACTGGAAGTAGTTTGTGGTGAGGCAATGTTTGAACAGGGCTGCAATGTCTTTTGGAAGAAGAAACCCTTCAAGTCTGGCTGAACACCAAAATCAAGAGCCAGCATGTGCAAATGAAAACCTCCCAGAGTCAGGGGTTTTCCCAGCAGACAATGGATCACTAATTAAATAGACATAATGCCTCCTTGCATATTGTCCCACCCTGAGGCTTTGCCATTCAACAACAGAACAACACACAGATTAACATGTAATCACATATATACCCCACTCACTTCCATGCCAGCAATCTCTGAAGATGCCAGCCACAAATGCCTGCAAAATGTCAGGATTAAAATCTTCTAGAACATGCCCACAAAGCCCAAATAACCCAACAATTTCTTTCCTTTCTGTTTAACCTCTTTGCCACACTTTGCCTATCATCTCTCCCCTTTTTGTGTTTCAAAAACTATTCACTAAAACTATTTAATATTGTTAGGCATTTTCAAGTCAACTCCAGCTGATGGTGATTCTGTCATGGAAATCTTGGAAAGATATCTACATAGGGGATTTGCCATCGCCTCCCACTTAGGCTGAGGGAGCATGACTTCCCCAAGTTCACCCAGAGGGTTTCTCTGGTTGAGCATGATTCAAACTCCATACCCTCCAACTGTTCAAATTTGGCAAGGACAGATTAATCCGTGATTAATCCTCTGCTGTCTGACTTTTTCAGCTGCTTTAAAAATGTCCCAGTTTCTCTCTCCTCCTCCCACTTTCCCAGTTTGTTGTCCGCTTGCTTTGATCACTGCAAACTAAGCCCAAAGTGCAAAAGTTGTTTGCACCCAATTAACTCCTCTGGAGGAGAGGAGTGGAGGCTCCCCAGTTGATCACATGGCAGGGCAGCCCATTCTTACCTCAGTTGGGCCCAGTCTGGGGCATAATGCTCTGGACTGGCTCCAAATTAAGTGGCCAGTGTAGATGTGTCCCCAGAGTTGAAAGAGACCACAAAGGCTTATTCCCTGATAAGGATTAGAAGGAAAAGCTCAAAGGATGGGAAAGATTTGTGTAAATTCTACACGTGATAATTCATGCCCAGAGACCAGTTTAGGAGCAATTACTACACTATAAATTGGAACCCAGTACATATCATTATAATGGAGAAGACTGTGATCAGATAACTTGCTTTTGGGGTGCTCACTGCTGATAAGCATCTTCAGAGCCCCTGCTTCTTTTATAATTTTTTTGGTTCTTTATATGTACTATCTTTAAACTGGACTTGGATTCGATAGCTTATAAAAAAAAAGAATAACCTTCAAATAGAAGACGGTTCTATGTAAACTAGGACATTGGCACACTAGTCAATGTTGATGCTATAAAACAGGGGTAGGCAACCTTTCCCCTTTAAGGGCCGAGGGACTTCAGCTCCCAGAAGCCTCAGCCATGTTGGCCAATAGTCCCATGTTGGCCAATATCTCCTGGGATTCTGGGAGCTGAAGTCCATCGACCCTTAAAGGGGAAAGGTTGCCTACCCCTGCTATAAAATCTCAGAAGTGGAAATGTAGGCAGTTGACCATTTTGCAGGAAGGTTCATAGAAGCTCATCAACTGGAAAGGATCAAATGAAAGAAAGAATTTTTTTCTGCTTTGTTATTCGTGTATGCTATCTGTCAGCTGGAAAATCTTGCTTTCTGCCCCTCCTCTGTTTTAATTCCAATATTGTTCTGCTTTTAAGATTAATGTTTACATTGTTCTCCCAGATGCCATTTGAAGTCTGATCAGTTGTCATTGGGTTTTACCCAATGTATTTTACAAACATTGAGAATTAAAACACAAATTGGGAATGTACTCTCTTCTTAAAACAGTACGGTACTTCTCTCTAAGAGTGTGTGTGCAAGTATAGTTGGACTAGTAGCAATTAGGAAGGTTTGTTACTAATTCAAGGAAATGTTGCTTAGGCTTGAACACCTGCGATGCCTCAAGGCATTTTTAGGTATGTTCATCATGCATCTAAAGCAACCTTTGCCATTAAAAAAAATTCCTTTCTTTTAACATGCAATCCAGGCAAATGAGTTCCTTCTCCTCCACATAGCAGCTTAAGTAGGGTGCTGAGCTAATGAGAGAGCTGACAGCCTTCCTTGGAAATAAAATACTGTTTTCTTTGACATACTTAGCTGCTTCTGTCAAAGGGCTTACCATTTCAAGTCATTTCTTTAAATTAGGTTTTCCAAGTAAAGGGCTGCCAAAGCACTGCTAATTGTTGAATGGAATTGAAAATTGGGTACTCCAGTCCAAATAGGATAAATTATTTGGAATCCTAGCAAATGCAAGATCTAGGAAACTTACTTGGTAATGACAATAAGCTTTTAAAAGCTTTAATTGACTTTATAGGTGACAGGTACATTGGTCACACCTTGTCCTAAGAAGGCAGCTATTAAAATTTTGTGAAGAGTTAACAGAGTGTTGCCACATTAGTACACACTTTACAGAAAGGAGTGCTTCTTTTATAGGTAGGTGTAAATAGTCTGAAGGCAGTCTAAAGGGATCAGGAAGGACATGCTGGGTTCAAAGTTTAGCTGATAAAGATTTAGGACCCAGTGCTTGCTAACCTTGATCAAGTGCTGGAAAAGACTGTGTATACACAGTTGCATTGGCATCACATTGGTTTTGCCCCACATGGGAATGGTTAATCTTGTGCTCTTTCTATATCAGGAAAATCCCATTGTAGGGACCAGGAGACACTGCTATCTCAATTGTTCTTGAGTTGCTCTTAATATAGGTCCTGTCCACTTTTTTGCTTATATTTAATTCTGTAGGCTTGCTGGTGTTTATTCCAATTTTCCTCTTTTTTTTCCAATGTTTGAAAGCCTATCCAGATAAAAAATCAGTGAGAATAATGAATTTTTTAGAGCTTGTGAAATCAATAGATAGTATGCAGAAGCAAGCACATATGTTCTTCACGCTGTAGCTCCATAAAACTATGCATGTTGAGGAAAATATTGGACAAGCAACTGTCAACCAAAGGGTTATCTGTCTCCAAATTTCCTGCCATAAATTTCATTTGGATAATTGCACAATAATCGGATTATTGAAACTAAGCAATATCTCTACATATATTCCAGAAAATATATATTGAAAAATGTTGGAGTAGAATAGTCATTTCCAACTTTCTTGTATAGCTTGTATGGTGTATACTTGTATTTTGAATCTGGGATGGGTGTCATGTGGCCTCTGGGCCCCACATGGTACCTCTACCCATTTTTGCGACTCGGGCCATCTTCTACTATGGCAAAAAATGCACCACAATTTAACTTGCACAGATAACACTTGTCTTCATTTTAAGTTCCAATAGAAATGTTTTCTGTCTTTTACTGTGATTTTTATTTCATCTTGTATTTGAAATTTTGTTCTTCACTGTCCAGGAATCAATTTGGTTAAAAGACAGTATGTTAATGTTTTAAATAATTGTTTGCATCCAGTTTGCTTGTGTGTGTGTGGGTGTGGGTAATGCATATTACTTTACAGAGAGAGGAGCTGTCTGTAGGCAGCTTCTGTTTGCATGCTATCTAGTTGAAAAGATAAAGGCTTAAAGATAAAGGCTTAGATTCTGCATTGCCAGGCCCAACTACAATGACAGTTCCATCATTGTAGTTACACCTGAAAATGCCATGTCCTCAAAACATACTGTTTCAGTCTGGTAGCACTCAACTACCAGGGGACATGGTGGCTCAAGTGGTTGAGATGCTGACACTGTTGATTGCAAGATTGGCAGGTTGGCAATTCAAGGCCTGGATGCTGCATGATGAGGTGAGCTCCCATCACTAGTCCCAGCTTCTGCCAACCTAGCAGTTCAAAAGCATGCAAATTCAAGTAGATAAATAGGTACCACTTCAGTGGGATGGTAAACAGTGTTCTGTGCAACCATGCTGGCCACATGATCACAGAGTAGTTTCTGACAACTCTGTCTCTTTGGCTTTGTAACGGAGATGAGCACAACCCCCTATGGTCAGACATGACTTGACAACCTTGTCAACAGGGAATACCTTTACCTTTACCTTTAGCACTTAACTAAAGAGTTTCCAAAGAGTTGCAAATCAAGAAATTATGTCCACATCACTCTCCTGGTGACAGGGCACCACAAAAACAGACAGCTGGAGAGACCTCTCTGGATTCTGCTGCAACTCCTTGTTTCAAGTTGCCCTGTGACTAGGAGAGCACTGAAGATGTCATTTCTCAGTGGCCTGACCTGGAGTGCCTCATAAACCCTTTGGCTGAGGTGCTGTTAGGCTGAAATAGTGGGGTTTTGGCACATGTTGACTAGTTAACAATCATAAATATGAATTTCCAGCAGTTACAAAACTGTAGTTCCATCATATGATCTCTTTAACGGCTGAACAGGGTACCAGCTGATGAATCATAAGGTACCCATTGCTTTTGTAGCTTGACAATAGACTATGGAGGCACACAGGTCACCTGGACACAGTCTTCACCAGAGTTGTGAGATATAATGCATTTCTGTTCAAATGTTGTTATTATTTCCAAATGAGCATCTATACATATATATTAGCATAGGTGTTCTTTTCCTGGGAGATGGTGGTGCATGAATGGCTACCTGAACTCTTCTTGGGAAAGGCGTATAAGGATGGAGTTCACATTCTTTGGTGGAGGGGAAGAGTTGGATGGGAAAAGTGAGATGCACACAGATGCCACATATTATTTTTGTGGATACGGCATGCAACCTGTTGAATCTTGAGAGGAGGAGGGCTGAGAATTGGCCTCCTTCAGGTTCTCATAGGCATACCAGTTTTGCTCTGCAGACTCATTAGTTGTGCAATTTTAATGGCCTGAATGCACGTGCACTCACTGTGCTGGGAGTGAAGGAAAAGGCACTGTAAGTCCCTGTGTGGAATTCCTCATGTGAGCCCTGTTTCCCTGGATAAGACTAAGTTGAGCCCATTGTGTTTATCAATTTGCTGTTGTCTTTGGTCATGCTGCACTTGTACATTCATACTGGGCAGCCAATAGAAATAAGGTGTAGCAGTAATAACTGAAAGTTCTTGAGGAAATAAATTTTATTCTTGAAACCTATATTTAAAAATAGAAAATGCTTGGAAGGAATTAATTAAGCAGATAAGTGTAGTCTGGCAATTACAACTTGGATTTTATCCAGTTTTTTTAAGATGTCAAAAGCAGGAAATGTAGCATCAGGACTTTATCTCATGAATCAGACATTTCCTGTCCCAGTTGTCCATAAACAGGCAAGTCTTGGCTCTGTGGCTGAACACCTTTACACATCCTGAAAATATGCTGGTCTCAAGTCACACCTCTCTGCAGATGGCAAACCTACCTGCACAACTATGTGTTTAGCATCTTCCCTGTGAGTTCAGTCCTGCTATCTCACCTCACTCTCAGTGAACCCAGACTACTACACATTTATGATTAATTGGCAAGCAAAATAAGAAACAAAAGAAGCCATATGAAAAAGAGGGGAACATTGCAATACTGTGTTGTTAGTTATGCGCACTGGAAAGGATAGTTGTAATTATATTGCAGTTATGAGGCCTCGCTCCTCAGACCTTGGAAGGTGTGCAAACTTTGCTTAATAATAGCAGAAGGAATTTATTGCATATACTCATATAAATCTAGAAATTTTAATCAAAAAATTGAGCCAAAAAATTGAGCCAGGTCAGCGTAAGTACTGTATTTTAACTCTTATAAAAAAAGGAATAATCTCCTGGCAAAAGGCAAGAGTGTAATCTCTCCTGGAAGCACTCCCCCCCCTCCCTCTGGCTCTCTCATCCAATCTTGAGGGTGAGTACAAACAGTCATGCCTGCTGGAATTTTGTAAGTTCTTTGGCATTGTTTTCCTTTGCTTCATCCTTTAGATCCTTTGTTACATGCCCCTAGGTTTTAGCCTTATCCACAGGTCATAACAAAATCTATAATTTTGATCTCAAAACCTGCCTTCTACTTATATGTGAGATCAACTTAGTTGAGTATATCCGCTATATCATACAGAGGTGGTCTAATAATAATAATAATAATAAAAATTATTTATATCCCGCCCCTCTGCAGAGCAATCGAGGCGGCTTACAACATTCAAATACATAAATACAGTTCCCAATTCCATCTACATGCAGGGATAGAGGGCTTACAGAAAGGTTTTCCCCAGTACACCCTGCTGCTAAATAAAATGTCTTGACTGACTGAGAACGGACCTAGATTTGCTGTATTTGCCTGACTCTGAATGGACCTGGCCCAGATCATGTCAAACTGCAGTACAGCTTGCATTAAGTTGTGCTAACAATGTAATGGCAAAAGCAGCCAGGCTTTACATTTCCTCTCTATTCTGACAGTTATGTCTGGCGTTGCCTTTTACTAGGCATGGGAAACCAACAGCATGAAGAACGCATTTCCTGTGGCTTGCAGGGCCTCTAGCGGGCTCTGCCCACACAGGAGAGGTCAACCCCATCCCTGTCCAGGAATTGAGAGAAAAGGGCTTTCAAAGAACATGGGAGTGGTTGAATCCATGGTTTCTAACATCTCCCCAGTTCAGGAAGGTTTGGGACAGAGAGGTCCCCTCCTTGCTATTCTACAAGAGAGAGATGGGCACTTTGCAGGGGTTAATCTGAAATGTTCTTTCAAAAGCTGCATCTGTGCTATGAAATTCTCACCCATGAAAGACTCAACTGGTTCCCTCTGCTCTCCTTCCAAAGGCAGGTTAAAAACCTTTATATTTAAATAGTCATTTGGTAAGTAATTGGCTGAGCAGCAGAATCATTTTAATGGGGGCTTTTAAAATAAGTTTATACTGTTTTATTTATTAGTGTTTTAATATGATGGCTAATTCAGTTTTTAAAATATGTATTGTTTTAGTCTTGTTGTAAGGTACCTTGGATTCCTTGTCAGAAGAAAGGCAAGATGTATTTAAATTAAATTAATTATTAAATTGAATTGTATGAAATTGTATGGAATTAAAATCTCTGTGTAAGAAAGAACACAGATCCGAATCAAGTGTTAGCAAAATGCAGCTCTCCAGATATTGTTGGACTGCAACTCCCAGCATTTTTCAACATTGTCTACACCAGCAGTTGCACTCCAACAGTATCTGGAAGCCCCATGATTCTAGTCAGACTCCAATTTCTGCTTTCAACCAGAGTAGAGCTTTTGAACCTATTGCTGAATGGTCAATTAACACATGTGTAAATCCCATTAATCCATTTGGTTTACTCTAGTTGGGATAAACAATTGGATTTAGGCTTGAGAGTGAATGTACAAATGTATTTGAATGATGTGTGTGAGATAAAGAAAAAACAATAGTTTGGGATGGTGATAATTTTAAGGTCACCAACCCATTTTAGATCTATCCTATGGTTATCACCAACCCATTTTGGATCTGTCCTAAGGTTATCACAATCCCACACTTTCCCTTTCTCTTTTACTCTTGGTAATATGGATGACTCCGATATCATTTATATTTCAAGACTGCATAAATATATGAAAGCAGATATTATATGCTATTTCACTGTATGCTTAGGTCTTTTGTGTTAAAATATTTCTATGTCAAGCTAGATGTTTTCTGTGACCATATGGATGCTGGAAAAGTATAATTAAGAAAAAGAGTTACCTTGCTGTCCTAGTAGTAGTGCATGGTGGTTCTAGGCTTGTATGCAATTTATCTTCCACGGATCTCATGATCCAGTGACGATTTAGTAATAATGGTCACCCACGCGGTGTGCCGGGACACCATGCTGTTCTGTAATGAGAACTCCTTGAGTTTTATGAAGCCTCCAATTAATCATCAGTGTGCCAATTAAAAAGGCCATTAGAAATACTGTCGGTATCCATTAATCCTGGATAGGTATTTTTTTTCAGTAAACATTACTTTAACTTAGAAAGACGGTTACAGAAACCACAGTAAGTGATAATATGCATATTAAAAATTAGGAGATATTAGAAAATCACAAATAGGAATGATGAAAACCATTTCCCCACGTTCTTTCAGGGCATGGAGGAGAGAGGGAAACTGCATATGCAATCCCCATACACAGCCCCCACTTTTTCATTTGCACTGAAAATAGGCCTACAAGGGATTCAAGTGAATTATCAATTGCAGTCAGTAACTGGTGCAGCCATACACCATGTAAGCCAGCATGTGATCAAAATCTTGGTTGTGATATACTGATGAAGACATAATTGAAGCATAAAATGATTTAAAACTCATTCATTCTGAGAACTGTAATCTTACAAGAGCAGAGTTGGGGATCTCTCTGATAGATAGAGGCTTCTTAGGGGAGTTGCAGACTGCCAGAAATAGTGCAAATTGAGTCCACTTTTAGGGTTAGGGTTAGTGCTAGGGTATTATGGGAATTGCTTTTTTTCTGAGATATTGAGCCTTCTCTGTCAGAGAGCTCTGGTGCCACAATAAACTACAGTTCCTATGATTCCCTAACCCTAACCCTAAAAGTGGACTCAATTTGCACTATTTCTGGCAATCTGCAACCCCCCTTGGTCTCTTCACCAACTGCAACTTGCAGGGTTGTTGTGGAGTTTTGTTTTTTGGCAGAGTGGAAGTTTTGTGACCCATGATAGATGAAGTATATAAAATAAAACTGATTTAATTTATACCATAGCAATAGCAAGTAACCACATGATAGCGTGCCATGGGGACTTCTCCATTAATTACTTCTGTGCCTTGCATTTTATTTTCAAAGACTGTACTTTTAGTATCTAGTATTTCCTTTTTGTACAGGAATGTTATCACTTGTGAAAATACAAATCAGCCTTGTCAACTTAAACAGGCAAATTTCTGTTGTGAGCTGAAAAAATTATGCTTTGGTTTATTCTCCAGACACACATATCCTTGAGTCATTCTCCACATGCAGGGCTGAAGAGTTACCACGGCAAAATCTAAATTAGGATTTATTTTCCCTAGACAGAAAACAGCATTTCCTGTGCAAAACAGCATTTCCTGGATTAATATTTCTGTACAAAAATGCCATGCACAAACGTGGCTTGGAATAAGTCCCAAACGTCAGTATTTTCTGTACAGGAAACAGTATCTTCTAACACACAAAAAAAACCTCTACAGAAATGTTATTTCTCTACAGAAAAAAAACATGTATGAATTTTGCACAGAATCAAACTCAGGCTGTGAATAATCTTTGGAAACTGCATAATTTTTAAAGACTTTCTCAAAGTGGGAAGAACATTATCATTATTATTGATTTCCTTGAGAATGAAATTAGTGAAGAATCTCTTCTTCAGTAATTTCACCTCTATCAATTTCCTGTTGGCTCAAAGCCACCATCCTCATCCTGAATTATTCAGCCAGCCAGATATCTCTTTACTAACAGAGGACCCTACCTATCATGCAGATTTCCTGCTGGCAAACACTGGGGACCTCATCCAGGTTTTTTTCCCCCACTTGTGCTCCTACATACTCTTAGTGGCCCTGAGAATACCTCTGAGGAAATTATTTTTACTACCAGTGATGGATTATTTCTATTGGCCCTGTCCAAAACCATTATAGTATCTCTGATCTGCTGCTCCTCCTCTGAATTATTCAGAAGATTTTATCTGTTTTCTTTGGGTTTTCTCCTGTTTTTCTATTTGAGTGCATACATACCCATGGAGGAAGTAACCAAGTTACATATAACTGTGGCTGAGAGACTGCCCTTTTTACATTCACACATGCACAATAAATAAACGTGGAAACAAGATAGCATTTTTGATCTGGATGGTGGACAATAACCACACAAAATCCTGGCAAAGAACCATAAAGTAGATGTGTGGAAATAGAGAAGGCATTCAGCAAGTGAAAGTTTGCTTCATCTGGTTGATGTTCAAAGTCAGGGGTAGGCAACCTTTCCCCTTTAAGGGCCAAGGGACTTCAGCTCCCAGAAGCCTCAGTCATGTTGGCCAATAGTCCCATGTTGGCCAATAGCTCTTGGGATTCTGGGAGCTGAAGTCCCTCGGCCCTTAAAGGGGAAAGGTTGCCTACCCTTGTTCAAAGTAATCAGTGGGCTCTTCAACAAGATTAAGGAGTAGCTAGCTTTCATAGCAATTAATTTCCCTTTCTTAGGGCCTTTGCAGACTGCCAGAAATAGTGCAAATTGAGTCCACTTTAAGGGTTAGCGTTAGTGCTAGGAAATCATGGGAATTTTTTCCCCTGAGACATTGAGCCTTCTCTGTCAGAGAGCTCTGGTGCCACAATAAAATACAGTTCCCATGATTCCCTAACCCTAACCCTTAAAGTGGACTCAATTTGCACTATTTCCAAAGCAGGTAATTAAACCTTTGACAGCATTTCTAGTTTTCTTCATCTTCTTCCTCTTGTCTTAAAATAATGTTGTTCATTCCACAGAGCATTGCAGTTCTAATAAACCAGGTCTCTTTGTTTCTTCCATTTGATTTACCAGGAATTGTTAAAACCCAGGCTTGAGCTAGGTTAGTGGTTCCCAGGCGGAGACTCCCTGAGCCATTTGTAGTCTCTCATAAGAAGAAGAGCTCTGCTTGATCAAATCAAAGATCCTTCCAGCCTGGCCTTCTCTCTACATAGTGGCCAATCAGTTCCCAATGGGAAGCCCACCAGCATGTGTGCCTGCTTGGGTTCATCAGCAGCTGTTGTCAGGCAAATGCCGCCTCTTTTAGAGCACAGTATGAGGCTTTCAGATGATCAGTGGATCAAAGCTCACTATGCTGCAACTGTTCCTTCTAATTGTTACCCTTGTTTAGGGGAAATGTGAGATGCTGATGATGTCCATCTGGCTCTTTCTGCCAGCTTCTGGGAAGAGAGAACTAAGCAGACATAAAACCCCTTTCTGTTTGAGATGTTCAGAATATGGTTTAAATGTCTTCAACTACTAGCTCTACCTCATCCTCTTTTATGCCCACCTTTAATGCAGCCTAGTTTTGAACAGGATATTAAATACATTCAGCTTGCTTCTGGGAGAGTAAAAAGTCCAAATAGGCTTTAAGATTTGTTTATAAATGGCAGTCCCATATCAGAAGGGCAATTGGTAGAAAAATAAGAGGAATGTACTTCTGGTTGATTGAACACAGTGCAAGTGTTCATATTTGCTTCCAATTTATGTAGGGCTATAAGTCCCTGCCACTACCTTTGAGCTTTTGAAACATACTGTCTTGCTACTTCTAATTAGATCAAGGAACTGGACTTTGAGAATTATCAATTGGTCATTGTGGTTACACAGGGGTCCATTAAAGAATCTGAGAGGGACTTGGGGGATTGAGCTTGGGATACAAATTGAAGATAATAAATGTGATAGAATTTGGAGATATCTTCCCTATCAACTATTGTCTACAACAATAAAAGGTGTCTCCATTAAAGTTGCACACTGTTGGTATCTTTTAAGATTACACAGAATTATTAATGACTTCTCAGATACTTGTTGGAAAGGCTGTAATACTCTTGTTATATTGGAGCAGTGTCCCAAGAAAATTCTTTTTTGGTCAAAGGTTTTTAGTTGTATTAACAAAATAACTGATTAGAATCCATGGTTTCAAGGTTCTTTATTGATTCTGTCAATTTATGATAAATGAAAATGTTTTACACAAAGATCTTAAATCCATAGTTTTTTGTGGTTTTTTTGGGCTGTGTGGCCATGTTCTAGAAGAGTTTCTTTCTGACGTTTCGCCAGCATCTGTGGCTGGCATCTTCAGAGAAAGCTGAAATGGAAGAGAACGGGTCTGTATATACTGTGAGACCCTGGGTAGGGAGGAGTGGTTCCCAG
>CM034701.1:223190444-223201535 GCA_020142125.1 Phrynosoma platyrhinos | reverse complement strand
ATTTCAGCTTTCTCTGAAGATGCCACAGATATTATGGGTCTGATTATGAATGTCAATCACTAAATATTTCAGACTGTAGTCAATCTGCTACTGTTTCAAAAAACAAAAACATGACTTCACCTGTCTTTTGGTTACTGCTTTTGCAAAGCTCTTAAGTTATCATACAAGAAGATGAAAAGGCACTTTATATTTTCTCCTCTTTGTTTTTCAAAGTAGACTATTCTTCTGGTTCTGTTGCGTACAAGTTTAAATCTGTTGTTTTAAGATCACATAAAATATTTATTTTGTGTTATAAAATAGGCACCTGCTCACTGTCATTTATTTAGCAAACACGAGTGGATGGCAAACTATGCTGTAACAATGTTGCTGTTTTAAATCATGTTTCTCTTTGCATGTATCTCAGCAAACTTTTTCAAGAGAGGCACTATGAATCTATGATATTGCAAATGATGTCTGTAGATGTAATGTAAAGAACTGTAAATATAACTTTTTTTAAAAAGCAATTGCTTGTTTTAATCAAATACACCTATCACAGAGAATGGAGATATTATTTTTCATTGAACTTTCAAATTTAGTATTGGTGCTAAATTATGCAAGCATTAGTTGAATTTCCCAGTCAGCCTAGTGTTTGCCAATACATGTGTTTTTTGATCCTGCGAAATCCTCACATTATAATCCATTGCTGCTTTATAATGTGTGACTCTGTCTAAAATAATACTGTAAAAGTTAGTGGCAGACTTAGCAGGAGTTCTCTGGGCAGCGGTGGGGAACCTTTTTCAGTCTAGGCATTCCATTCTGGGAAAGCTTGGGAAGAGCATGGTCTGGTAGTGAACAGGATAGGAAGGCAAAATAGATTATAAAACCAACAGATCCAGCCGAAATTGCACTGCTCTGAAGCCCATCGTCCGAACATAAAATACACACTGCATACCAAAACATAATGCAATACAGCTCCAGGGATAAATGTGTGACTCTAACAAAGAAATCTAGTGAAGAACAATCTTCCAGAACTTCAAGAATGTTTTTCTGTAACACAGGAAGAACATGGGAACATGCCAGAATGTTTAGGAATGTATTTTTCCAGCTTAGATTTCAGCAATGAAGAAAAGGTACAATGGGGTGGAGTGATTCTGTGTGGAAAATAGACATGTAAGGGGCTGTGATTAAGTTGGAGCCCTGACCTAGCAGAAGAACATGGTGAGCTGAACAGAGAAGCCAAATCCACTGCAGTAGGCTTGTGGGGCAAGACATTCCCTTCCAAGATCTTTCTTTTTTCAGAGGGTCATCAAGCAGAAAAGGAAAATAAAAAAAAGTTCAATAATAAAAAGGATATGGATCAATGAAAAAGTAAAATAATAAAAATACAAATACCAGAATCTATTCGATTTCTCTCTCTGTGTACAGTTCAGTTTGTTGTGCTTTCCATTCTCCATTAAGAGACAAAGAGAAAGAGAGAGAATCTCCCCGAAAGAGAAAGAAATATGGCTTTATTATATGATGTGCTACAAAAACTGCAAAGTCCAGGAAAAATTCTATTACTTAAGGACTTAAGTTTTCAGGTTTAGGAAATCCTGCATTCCAGTCTTCTTTCCACAGTTTGTTAACTAATGTCTTCCAAGTGTTCTCTTTATTGTTGACTTGGATGTTGTAATCCAGTGTCTTCAGTCCCCAATTGAACTTTGAGTTTTCATAATGGAAACATAGGATCAGTATGGGTGAGGTGGTTCAGAGGAAAACTGCTTCAGTTGCTATGCGAACTGGGATATCCCTGGATGCAAGGGCCCAGTCATAATCAAGGGCCATGATTTGATTTTTTTTGTATGAGAGCTTGTATGAAGGAAGAATAAGAGGTGAAGCTAGCACAGTCCAAGCTGGTCAAGATGGTCATGCTGCTCTAAGCACACCAAAGTCAACTGAGTTTGGAAGCTAATGAGGGTCAGGCCCTATTAGTACTTAGGCAGAGGACTACAGGGATTACCAGTAGGACTGAGAAAGAATTCTGGTTGAAGACTTGGAAAGTATGGTGAGTCAGAATTAACAGTACTGGATTAGACTGGTCAGTGATCTGATCAAATTGTTTCCAATATATTACAATATAGATCTTATAGTTCTATTGTTTTGGTGTTCGATGTGGGGAAAGGGGCATTTTGGCACCTCAAATCACATTCCTCAAAGGTAGGAACAGGGAATTTTGGTTGTCCAGCAGCAGGAGAAAAAGGGTAACACTTCTCCTTTCTGCTTGCTGCAATTTCAGTAATCATTGCACATAAACACAGATACACACATAGACACACAGTGCACACATGGGTGAAGCAGCATCACCTAAGCTGAAGGTGTGCTGAGTCCTTTTCCAAACACTCTTCTACTGCCTGCTACCCCAGGGGGAGGCACAGCAACATTAATTACGTATTTTAAAGGTGAATTCTATTCATCAATGAATATTTGCTTTGATTTATATGAATTATTTGAACTTAAAACACCTCCAATCTTCTTCCACCTCCTCCTCTTCTTTCTCTCTCATTAAAGCTGTCAATATATCTAATTCCATAGTTTCCTTCCTTCCTTCGAAAGGTATTCGATTTTTTTTCCATTTTCTTTTTTGCATAAAGAATTCTAGCTATGGTAATCATATACAATACAATACTTCTATGTTTACATCCAAGATCTTTTCCCATTATATCAGTCATATTTAATAAAAAGGTCAGATCCCATGATATAGTAACTTCTAGTATATTAGACATCAATTCCTGTATATTCCTCCAATACTGCTTGGCTTCTGAACTTTATCATGTTTTTAAAAGAGCAAATGCATGTTTAGATAAGAAATAATGTACATTAGAGAAAATTAACATTTATTGAGTTATTTTGGCTACATTCATTATTTATTTTTTATTGGAAATGCTTCTATACTATTTGATTTTGCATCAGTCTGAAAGTAATTACACAACAAGACAATAAACAACACAATACTACAATATTCCAGGTCATTGAGGCCATGAATCTGGTCCAGGTTTTAATTCAAATTTTACAGAAGCCATCAAAGGTTCTGGACTCAGAGTCACCAAAATAAACTACTTTAACATTAGGACTAAAAAACAGACATAGAAGCTGCCAGCTTACTTCTAAAACTTCCACATTTGGTTTCTATCCTTAAAGAAAAGATAGCTGGACTTAAATGCAGCTAACTTGCTCGGGACTGAAATCATTATGTGCCAAATTGTCACCATGATATCTTTGACTTGTTTCATCGTTTCCCCAATTAAATAGTTGCTGATTTGTTCAGCTGCTGCTACTATTACCATAGCAGTCATGTAGCTATCACTGACCCGAAATGATCCAACTGGGGTACATTAATTTTGGAGGCTCAATTTGTTTTTATTTGTATTTTCCTCCTCCTGTTGCTGTGTTCTTAAAAATCTAGACATTACTTTCAGACAGCAGTAATGTGCTTTTTAATTAGCATCAATATTTTTATTCTTTGGGGGGAGAGTAATGTGCCTAGCATACCTCTTGACTGTTGACAGATGGTTACTTATTACACTTCATTAAAATTCTGACATCAATCACTTTTGTGTACTTTAAAATATGTTTGTAATTGAATTTAACTGGACTATAAGAGCAAGAGGATTTCTGTCCCCCACTCCAACCCACCCCGACATTCACTGTTATTGGCATCTTGATATGTGATTGAAGCTGCTCCTGGTGATAGCCTTGTTTGAATGCGCTTTGTGTTGTTACTTTGGGGATTTGCTTGCACTCACCTGTATGCCAAAGGAGCAATAGGAGACATCTGTGGAGCTGGGTATCACCATCATCCTTTTCCATACTGTTGATCTCCACAGGCTTGGCTCTCATCAGTCCTTGCCAGCCCCATTGACCAGGAACACAGAGAACTGTAGTGCAAAATATGCAGATGCCAGTGTATATTAACGTGCCTCAGTGGGGAAGTGTGAATCAAATCTGGATTTGCGAACAGAGAAATGAAAGCTAAATTTATTAATTTATCTGGTGAAACTAGGTGTTTCTTGATAATGTTTCGAGGGGAGGGAAAGGGGAAGGGGCATATAAGTTTATTTAGCAGATAGAATTATTAGCTGCATTGTGTCCTTGCTCATTTTAGTAGGCATTTTCATTTAGGAGAAAGAACAAAGATTATCTTGCAGCATTATCATGGAAGTGGGTAGCCTTTCTAAATGCTAATTAATGCCTAATGTTAACTCTGGACCTGCTGTTTAAAAGACTGGCAGCTTGTATTCATCATCTGGATGACACCTGTTCCTAACCTGTTTTATCTCTGAAAAAGAAAATAAACACTGTGCTTGCTAATGGTTTCTGTGCTGAAGTCCTGGTTAAAATAAACTGCAGGGAATGGGACAGGGAGGAAGGGGGAATATAGCACAGCTGGAAACCTGGTGATCCTGTCTGCTAACAAACTGATTGCTGTCCTTCTCATTCATACATGGAAACCAAATTATAATAACATGCCATTGCTTCAATGCAACATTACATTTTAGTTTGACATAGACAAGGCTGAGACAAGCATTCCCTTTCTTCCTTTCTCCTCTGGTGTGGCTGTGGGAAAGAAAGTAGACATTTTCCTTTCTTGTTCTCATTTATCTGCAGTTTGTCCTCACATATGAAGGCTAAAAAGTTTAGTGAAAGAAGCCAACATCATAAACTATGGTTTGAAAATTGTCTTATCTCAGTAAACTAGATAAGACTAATCACAGTTTTTCTGGTTGTGGACATAAAGCTAAACTGCATTTAGTCACAGATTAAACTCTTCATTTCAGCAGTGCTGGAGGAGGGAGGAGTGTGGAAACCTTTGGGTTACTCAGACTCTCTTGTGACTTGCTAAAGTAAACTTGTGTATTATATCTAAACAAGCCTATATGATCTTCAGTCTCTCCCCACCCCATTAAAACAAACATCGAAGTGACTGCAGAGTCTGAAATTATAGTTGCCCCTCCCAATTCATGGGGGATCCGTTCTGGACTCCTCTGTGAAAATGGCAGCTCGCAATATTCGAGCCCCATTGAAACTAATGGTGCCCACGCGCAGGTACATGCAGCCATTTTAAGTATAGCTGCTTGTTCCCCCCCCCCCCCATGAAAAGCAAGACTGCAGACTTGAAGTCCGCAAATGGGGAGGGATAATTATATTAGGGTAACAGTTACTTGGGTTATTTAACCTTTTTCCTTTTTTTTTGTCTACCCCAAATTATGCTCCCTCAGTATATGAACACATCTCTCTTCCTATATAGGAATTAAAACATTTTAGAGGTGACTCTGGATGGACAAAATGGCTAAAAGGGAAAAAGTTCAACATCACTTTCTCACATCTGAAACCCCTTCCCAGATTCCAACCTTCCTTGGATGTTTCCTCTGAAAATAAATGGAGAAAAAAAAACATGAGACTGTATGCAGTTTGACCCCCACAGAAAAGGACAGTAGTGAGATAGGTAGATGTTGCAATATATTGAAAACAATCTTCACTAAAAATATTTTATATATCTTCTCCCCCCCCCCCCAGCTGTACTTATTTTACAAGAAATATGTTAGCTTCTAAGGTTCCATATAACCCATGCTTTTTCCCTCTGTAAAATGAACATTTTAAATTTTTTTGTCTGAATGTGAGATTGTGTTTGATTACTTTAAAAAAAAACTTTTGGCAGAGACTCTTGCATTTGTTACGCAGTAGGAGACATATAGGACTAGACTGCCTGAAGATGCTACTCAGACGATGGACTTGACTCTTACTCCCTTTGGCCCTTCCTCTCAGTGCATTCAGTTTGGGGCTCCACAGCTTACTGGTTATTATGGGCAGGGGAAAAAAATAGATTCAACCTAAATGTCCTTGACTTGCGTGAAGTGTCGTATAATACAAGTATTTGACTCAGTTACCTGTGGAACAGATATTTCCTCTGCCTTGGCTGCTTTTCAGTTAAACCGTTCATATTTTACAGGTGGCAGTTCAAATAGTTTTATATTTTAAATGTTATCATGTAACATCACTGAACCATCACTTATCAAAGTCGACTCCTTCAGGCTGTAAGAATCTCTTGTCTTTTGTAATTAAAAGGGGCTTAAAGGCATGTCAGTAACCTCCAATGTTACACAGTTTAATCTGAGCAGTCAATAGCATCCATTCTAATGAAGATGTTCCCATGCAGTTCAGGAGAGGATTATTTAAACTGCTTGAAGGGTTGAGAGAGTGAGATACTAATTGCGGATTATGTTCGTTCTTGTGCACACAGGAAGTGCTATTTAAGAATACTTTCTAATCTCTTTCAAAACAAAGCAAAAGACAGTTTATTGCTGCACTGCTTTTTTCACCTGACACTGACACCAAAATAATAGGATCCAGTGGCAAAATGTGCTGGGATGTTAATGAGTATGTTCATAACCATTTTTTTTATTTTTTAAAAAAGTCTCATTCTCCTTAAATTACTATCTGAGCCATTTGCTATAGTTTTGAGCTTGTGTCACTGCAAGAAATCTGGGAATCATGTAAGTCATGTTTTATAACTTTCCAGATTCAGTGATAAGACAAGAGGTAGAGGTACAATGAGAAGAAGATTATGGGGAAACAAATACAAGAAAGGGAATCAGGGCATTCTCCAGTTTAACTTTGAAAGGAAATTGGGTAAATTCATAGAGGATAAGGCTACCAGTGACTATTAGTCATGCTATATTACCTTCAGCACCAATGGCAGTTGATTTCTGAATACTTGTTAGTGAGCATAAACAGAAGGTTGTGGTTGCACTCATTTGCTGTTTCTGACCTTAACAGAAGCATCCAACGATCAGCAATGTTGGACTGGAGAGAACTTTGGCCTGATTGGCACCATCCTTCTTATTTTCTTATATGAGCAAGGTAACAGGACTGGTGGGATTGGGCCACTGGTTTTACCTAAGACTTTGATGTGTATCAAATGTGTAGAGTAGTGACTAAGACTCTAAAGTAGGGGTGGACAACTATCAGAACTTGTGAACTAATTGGTCCCAGGGGGAACCTTGCACCCCATTTTAAAACATTTTTACCCCGGTGTTCCCCTTCCTCCCAGCACCATGGGGGAGTGTAGGCAATTTTGCCATAGTTTTGGCCCCATCTTGGCGATTTTAGGCTCAAGAGAGCCCTTTTCTCCCAATACATACTAACCAGAAAGTTGACTTCTAGGTCACTTCCTGTTTTAAAAAAAGTTGTAACACAGTCCAGGGAGGAAAAGGAACAAAATTCTACTCACACACTAGGGAGCAATTGAAGGCAAATTTAAAAAATTGTGAGGGGCCTGTTGGCCACATGAATAGCCCTGGGGGACTGTACATTCACCAGTTGTGCTCTATAAGAAGCCACTAGCTGAACTCTTTCCACTATCATGAACTTATTTCTCTGTTCTTCACTGTTCAGAATAAAGATGATTCTGGTCACCTTTGCTAGCAGGATTTTGTACAAATTACAAGGTATACTATATATGAAAAACACTGAAAGTTCAAAAACATGGGCCTTAGTTATTAATACAATAATTACAATCTTGTTTCCCCATCACATCAATAGAAGTTGAAGATTCTTTGCACATTTTTAGTTACAGGCGTATCCCTTCCCACCACAATAAGTGTGCAACTTTTTGAGCTCAAGCACTTTCCCCCTGCAAAATACAACTGAAAATTATTCTCAGCTCACTAAGAAAGATGAATATTTAATGTGTCATCTTCAAACTTAAGCTCAAGGATTAGATTTAATTTGTTTATCTTTGAAGGCTCTTGGAAAGGAATAGATGTGTTAAATATGTTCAAGGAAAAACGGCTGTCACTTCTGTTTAAATGCATCTGTGAGCAGGATAAGAGAATGTGCAGT
Organism: Phrynosoma platyrhinos; assembly: GCA_020142125.1. NCBI lineage: Eukaryota > Metazoa > Chordata > Lepidosauria > Squamata > Phrynosomatidae > Phrynosoma > Phrynosoma platyrhinos. Next base: position 223,193,678 of record CM034701.1, on the reverse strand, counting down.
GCTGGTATTTCATCAAGCATATATTTCTCAGTGCTCCTCCTGCTGGCATTCAAGCTGAAAGCTAATGGAAATTCTTACAAGTGCAAATCGGCAGGTGGCTATTGGCAGCTTTGGTTCCTTGGCCTGTAGCAGACGGTCACCTTTGAGACCTATAGCTTATGGTAGGTGGTGACAAGCCACCACTTATGACATGTCTCAAAATTTTAATCAAGGCATCCAATGGCAAATGATTATGACAGGGTGAAAATTGGGAGCATTATTTGAAATAAAGGGAACCCAGTTGGGGGAGATGGTAATCAAAATTGTTTCTCTGTACCTCATACAAAAATCAGACCCCCCCCCAAAGGGGGCAATATGTAATTAACCATGTGATGGAAGGTAGAGAGTGAGTGCCAGTGTCCCAGTAAATCAAACCTCTTGACTGAAGTTTCAGTACCATTACACTACAATCATTATTATTTTTTGTTTGCAATTTTGAAAAGTAGTTGCTAAGACCAAAGGACAGATGTAAGGCTAACTACCAACACTTAAAGTGACTATAATATTTGGGTAATTATAAGCTGCCAATAAGGAAAAATGAAAAGAGGTAATGCCTATTTATTCTTAGTCTAATACAACAATTGATGTAAGTATTGGGGTGCAAGGTGAAAACGTGCTATGCATTGGTTAAAAACTTTTATTTATTGTTTTAAAAAATCTGGGTTTTATGGAAGGTAAAGATTCTTGATCATTGCATAACATGTGGGACTTTGTCTCCTCTCCTTCTTCCACTGTGAATACATACTTTCCAGGTTTTTTGTTTGTTTGTTTTTTGCAAATATTAGGGGGTCATACAACTACTGGGCAGCAGCAGTGGTGGTAGGTGACACTGGTGGTGGATCTTTCAGAAACAACAGCATTGACACCATAGCTAACACATGTATTGTACAGAGGGAAGCAATGGTGAATCCCTTGCTAGAACCTCTCACCAAGAAACCCCTGTGGTGAGACAATCCAAAAATAAATCAAGAGGTAAGAACATGATGCAAACAAAATGCAAAAAAAGGCATTGCAGAGGACACCAAGAGCACAACAGGATTCAGCCAGAAAAGAAGTCAAGTAGTAGATATGCAAAAAAATGAAAAGAACCTTTGAAGCTGTATTACATGTATTATAGAAATGTGGAATGTGAGAAGTATGAGTCAAGATATAGTAAAACAAGAAATGGAATGTATAAGCATTGCCATACTTGGGTGGATGAGCTAAATTATCTGATTCAGAATGGGACATTCTGAGTCAGATAATTACACAGTGTCTTACTCAGGAAATGAAATTCTAGGAAGAATTGGGGTGGCATTAATAATGAGGAAAGATGTAGCAAAGATATCACACTAAGTTGGATTAAATCATGTCCATAGGACCTCAGGGAAAACCCATCAACATTACCATAATCCAGGTCTATGCATCAACCACACAGGCAAAGAAAAAAGAAATTGAGAGATTCTTTGACATAGTCTAGGATGAAACTGATAACACACCAAAATAGGATTTCTTATTAATCATAGCTGATTGGAATGCAAAAGCAGGGAGGAGAGAAGAATAAAATATTGTACGAAAAATTGGATAAGGAAACAGAAATGAAGCAGGAGAGCAACTGATAAAATTTTGCCAGACCAACAATCTGTTCATTGCAAACAAATTATTTATTCAACTAGAGAAGAGACTGTACACTTGGACATTGTTGAATGGACAACAACAACAACAACAACAAATAACTACAGTAACATCACATTAATTTCCCATGCAAACAAAGTCATTCCCCAAATTCTACAGCAAAGACTTCTACCATATATAGAGCAAGAAATCCCAGAGGTGCAAGCTGGTTTCAGGAAAGAAAGAGGCACCAGGGATCATTGCAAACATATGTTGGATAATGGAGCATACTAAAGAATTCCAAAAGGAAAACAGCATGTGCTTCAGAGACTACAGTAAAGCCTTTGATTGCACATATCACAAAAAGCTATGGGCTGCTGTGAAAGAAATGGGCATGCCACAACATTTGATTGTCCTGATGTGCAACCTGTACCCAGGACAAGAGGCTACTGTCAGAGAATACAGAGAAGCAGAGTGGTTTTCAGTTGGCAGTGGCATCAGGCACAGCTGTATTCTGTCACTGTATTTGTTCAGCTTGTATGCCGAAAATATCATACACAAAACAGGTGTAGACTCAGAGGAAGGAGGAATGTAAATTGGAGCAAGGAATATCAACAATTTAAGATATACAGATGACACCATATCAGAAAATAACAAAGACTTGGAATAGTTACTGAAGAAAATAAAAGAATAAAATGCTATGGCAGGTTTATGGTTGAACATTAAAACATAAATAATGACCATGGAGAATTTACATAAATTCAAAGTAGACAATAATGAAATTTAAACAGTCAAAGATTTCCCATATCTTAGATCAAAATTGATCAGAATGGAGATTGCAGTCAAGAAATCAGAAGAAGACTAGGACTTGGAAGAGTAACTATGAAGAAAATAGACAAGATCTTGAAGATCAAATATATATCATTGCATACTAAAGTTAGGAATGTCTGTGTTATCTTACTTCCCGTCACTATGCGTGAGTGTGAGAGCTGGATGGTGAAGAAAGTGAATGGGAAAAAAATAAATTCATTTGAGATGTGGCACAGATACCCTGGATGGCTAAAAAGACAAATAAATGGGTTCTAGAACAAATCAGGCCTGAATTCTCCTCAGAAGCCAAATTAACTAAGTTGTGGCTATCATACTTCATCCACATTATAAAAAGGTAGGATTTACTAGAAAATGCAGTGTGTAGTAAAGCAGAAGGCAGTAGTAAAAGAGGCAGGCCACATTCCAGGTGGATAGATTCAGTTGAGGAAATCATGGCCCTGAATCTGCAGGATCTGAGCAGCATAGTTGGTGACAGGGTGACTTGGAGTTGTCTCATTTATAGGGTCACCATGGGTCAAGGTTGACTTGAAAGCAGCTAACAACAAACAACAAGGCTGCTAATGAAAAGTCTAACCAGGAAAGTTGCTATATAAACTTATGTATAAGTCTAGAAATTTTAGTCAAAAAATTGTTGACAAAAACTAAGTTGACTTATCCACGGGCCAATGTAAAGGAAGGAAAGCGTGTAATCTGTCCTGGGAGCACTGAACCTGCTCTACGCTCTCATCCATCCAGCCTTTAGTGTGAAACAGTTATGCCTGATGGAATTTT
>CM034701.1:223159532-223190344 GCA_020142125.1 Phrynosoma platyrhinos | reverse complement strand
ATGAGCACCGCCCCCTACAGTTGGTTATGACTAGACATTCATGTCAAGAGACCATCTTTACTTTTTTAAATAATAGATAATCTGTCACAAAAATAAGTCTCCACAACAATGACAGAAAAATTATATTTCAGGCTGGGTGTTATTTAATGACAAACGCAGTGAACGTTAAAGGTGGAATGTACTCAACCGCCTACTAAAAGTTAAAATTGCCTAATAGACTCTCCCGATCAAGGTTTAGTAAAGTCATTTGTGAAGCAGGAAACAAATGAAACCTTGGATAAGGAGAAAGTCAATATGTCTTGTGGATCAAAAGAAATCTCAAGTGATTTAATTAATTCAATTGTGATTGGTTAGGGTCAGTAGCATAAGATGCCATGAAAAAAATCCAAGATATAGAGAAGGGATAACAAGTTATCTTCTGCCTATGAGGTCATAAGGTATTCTAAAACATGACAGCTGCAAATGATTATGATATTGATGTATTATGTAATGTGTTTTTGAAAGAAGCATAATTGATGCATCCACCTGAAAATCAATTGACCAAACTTCTAGGAAGAAGGAAACGCACAACACTCAAATCCCCAAGGAAACTGGGAAAAGACAGATAGTTCAGCTGCAATCTCAGCACCAAGCTCCATAATGGATAGGCAGCAAAGTTATTTCAGATTTCAGTGGAAGCACTATGTTATGTGGATTCCTGGGGTGCTCTTAAATTTTAGACACAGGGACTCTATTTAAAGTGTCCAATGAAAATTGGTAATTTAATGAGAGGGAAGAATGGCACTGAAATCTTACAGGCAGGCCTTACAATGTGGGATAGGTTGTGCTGTAAACTCTCTGACAGTTGTGTTATAGCAGGATGAGTCATGATGCAATGTTTCCCTGATGTCTAATGCTGCCTTGTCTCTCCAACAGGTGTCTATTATCTTCTGCATTTCTGACCAGCCTGCTTTCCTCTTTTCCTCCTGCCATGCTTTTGATGAATGTTTCCTTTCTCCTGCCAGTACGGTTTCATTTTAACAGTGTCTCCCTTCTCGCTACCACAATACTGGAATAAAAATTCAAACCAAATCTCCAACCTGATCAAAGTCCTTTTCTAGATAAATGGAGCAGGAAGTGAGCAAGAAGGTCTGTAGCAATTATGGAGGTTTTCTCTGGTCAGATAAAATATTGTTACATAATCCTCTTGAGAAAATGTTTGTTCACCTCTTTTGTATTAGGGTGATAAGTTCTAGTGTTAGAGAGATGGCCATACTATGAAATTTGTGTATCCTTTATCCTTCCTGGAAACAGACCAGGAAGCTACTGCCAAGATGTACTGGGGAAGAGAAGAAGTTCAAATGCCGCATGTTTCACTGAGCAGTCCTTACCACACCTTAGGCATTAGTCTCCTGCTCTTGAATTAGCTGTATCTTAATTTAGACATAATAATCGTGATCCAATAAATTGTGGTTTACGAGACTGGAAACAAACTGCATGCCCCTTTCTCACCCCTTCCTTGGCAAAGATGTCCTGGTTTCTTAAACCACAGATACCCATGACATCTGAACAAAGAAACTGGCTTAAAGTATCGCCTCACCCCCAAATGTGAAATCTGGATGATATGGACTGGCTTGTGTATGCTTTGAAGGCTATGAAGTGCTTTGAAGTCACCCACTTGAGTGAGTGACAGCATGGGGGGCCATTTTCAAACCTCAACAGCCTGTAGCCCACACACCCAATGTATGGACCAAAATACCTCTGTTTCTTTCTGTTCTTCTTCCAAAAGGGCGACTAGACTCAATGTTGCATGATTTTGTGTCATTACTTTGGGGAGAAAATAGAAGGAAATGGAGATATTTTGGTATGCTGGGGTTTCTGAAGTGGTGTTTTGGGTGTTATTGTGTATTTGGGGAGCTTGGGATGCAATTTCTGTGTGAAAATTGCTTCAAAATTGTGCTGAAAACCATTTAACAATTTTTGGGGGGATTAGAGGGGCGCTTTAAGTGCTGCAAAAGTGGGGTCTGAGGTTTGCATGTAACCTGTGCTTTGTCCTTTCTTTTCCTCTGGTATACACTTTAACAGTGCTAACAGGGTGTTAAAGCTTTCACTTTGCAGCTGCTGGCTTGTATGTATTTTATCCAAGTCTCATAGTCTCATTCAGAACTTTTTATATATATATGAGATGCTTATTTTGTTTTGCTTCCTTTCTCCTCCAGTGCGCAGGAAAGAGCGGAAGCCTCTTGTTTTTCATGTTCTCTTTTCCAGCAACATTTTATCTAAACTGTTTGGCCCATTCTTTTAAGAATGCCTTAATTATCTGGCAGATGCTATGATAATGGTCATACACAGTAAATGTTCATGAGGGGTGAAGAACAAGCTTTTTCAGTATCGAGCTCTACCCTTTAAAATACACAATTCCACAGAATGTATTATCCCTCTGTGCCTCAATGCCACTTGTACGATTCTGGAATGTGCCTTTGCCCTGGTCACTGACAATATGTGTAGGATGTATGCCCATACAATTTGCACACATGGAAGAACTTTACAAATGGTTTGGAGTAGAGGTAGGGAACCTCTGGTCTGGCATTTCAAATCCCAGCGATGAGGCAGGCATCTTGGTAGTTGTAACAATGACACCTGGAAGGCCAGAGCTTCCCCACCCTGATTTAGTGCAATGCATGAGAGTTGAGGGTGGATGGTTTTGCCCAACGAACCCACTTTCCCTTGCATGCTGATTTATTGTATGTCCTGCGATTGTGTGAAATGTGCAGTTGTGACTTGTCTTTGTCAAGAAGTGAGGAGCAGAGGAAGCAATTATAGACAAAACACCATAAGCTCCCTGATCATCAGTGTTCCTAAGCAACAGTGTCCAGTTATCAGATCACTGAGCAGGATTGTGCTGTAGCATTGTGATAGCTAAATGAGTGTCGTGTGGAAGGATTTTCTTGATTTTGGCATGCACTTGTGTTAATATATGAATCACTGTTAATATGCTCCAGATGCTGCCTTTTCAAATCTACATTTGATTGGGCAGTAGGGTTATAGGAGCTCATATAAGATGGTAAGAAGCAGATGGTATCAATTTAGGACAATGTTTCATGCTGCCTCTTGACCACTCTGAATGAAGGCATTATCAGTCTATGAAGTGATACTAATGGTGTTTGTTGTAATATTTCTGGCAGCTGCCTGGTTTGAAAAAACTTTGCACATTGACCAAATGAAATTACTGTCATGCTCTTCATGCACTTAGTAAAGCCAAAACTAACAGTTTGTAGGCATATGTACAAAATTCATAACTATTGATTTTGAAAGGTTTCTTAAACTACTTGGATAATGGGTCCTGGGACTGATTAGGTTTGCAACAGATGGATGGGGGATTTAAACCCTTTCTTCCCTTATTGTGACCTAATATAGTTTTAATTATTATTATTTTAAGAGAGAGAGAGAGAGAGAGAGAGAGACCTTTGAAGCAACTATTTACATTTTTCCTCCCAAGCCTGAGCCAGCTTAAAATTTAAAATGGGTGTCATCCTGATGTTATCATAAGGATTTAGCTGCTGAAATAACTGCCCGGGTTCAGCCTGGGTCCGTTCCTGTTCGCAAGGACACTCAGCATGCCTCTTTTCGATGCCGGGAGTTTTCCGGCTTAAGGAAATGGCTGCCGAAGCAGCCCTGGGAGTGGCGATAGACCCGAGATAGACCCTGGTGGCAATTTTGGTGGCTAAATCCTTGTGATAAGATCAGATGCCGCCTGTTTAAAATTTTAAGCCGGCTCAGGTAAACCAGTTTTATTAACGCTGCAATAATCGCCATTATCACACATAAACACAAACACACACATGTATGGTGCACATACAGAGACCTAATGCTTTCTTTAAAAATAATAGTAAATGTAATAATGCTTTGAACACTACCTCTTTTTCCCCTCCCACCCCTTTTTTTAGGGGCTGTGTGTAAATTTTCAAGAAGGAAATTTCTATTGAGCTTGATCACATTCCTCATTGTAATCTTGTTCCATTAGAGATGGAATAGAAAATAAGAGCCTTTTTCTACAGGAAAGGGAAACTATGTAGGGATCCGTCACAAGCCACATGACTTCAGAACCATGGAAAATAATAATAATAATAATAATAATAATAATAATAATAATAATAATAATAATAAATTTATTTATATCCCACCCCTTTGAGATCAATCGGGGTGGTTAGCAACAATAAAATATTACATAATACAAACAAATCAGATACCGCCCCCCCTTAAAACATTTTTAAATCAGTCCAAGTTAAAACCACAACATACAACACAACAAAAATGGAATTGAATGGAATTCTACTTCCTATTCCAATTGCATAGGTATTTCTATTTTGGTGGGAAGAGAATGTGTATAGTGTTTTCTTCTAAACTGCTGCCTCTGAAGGCATTCAGGAACACCAATTGACAGTTTGGGAGACACCTTTTAGCTCAGAATCTCCCTCTCTCACTGCAGTGTTTTGGATTTGGTCTGGATGTAGCCTATACTTTGCCCTTGTCTGTTTTAGCTGTGTATTAAGCATATGTCTTTCAGCTAGCTTGCCAGACTAAAATCTAGAGATGGTTCCTGTACCTTTATTCTAGTTGCAATGGCTGAAATTCCCACTTCACAATAACTAAAGGTACAGGAGCCATTTCCATTTTTCAGTCTGCTGACATACAAGCAGACTGTTCTGCACCATATCCATAACTTTCAGATGTTTATACAATATGGTACTTTGATAGTACATCAGTTTGGGCTGAGATGATCACACTTGGTATGTTGTCTTGCAGCCATGACACCATAGAAGCGGGACCAAAACAGTTCTACTTATTTATCCTGGACTTAAAGCCATTGTAGAGAGCTTCATGAAAAATATATTCCTTCTTTCTGCTGATAATAAGCGATGGGTCCTTCAAAAGTTACATTGCCCTCCCCCTCCCCAGCCCTACAGGAAGGACATCACTTTAATGGCAGTTTATCTCATTTATACTGTGATTCTGTGAGAAAGGAAGATAGTTTCACTATGTTTCCACCATATCTCCTGTAGTTTCTGTGGTATCTGTCTAATGTACTCCAGCTTAACAAAGGTGAAATCTGTGTAAAACATGCATGCAAAAATTACTCGAGATAAGAATTCCCCATTGACCATTATTCACAAACAGAGAGTATTTGGAAGGATCTCAAAAAGTGATACATGATCTACATTCCTGTTTTCAGCTACAGCCTAGCTAAATCAGCTCACCATATTTCAGAAATGTTTTTGGCAGTGGCAAAGAGTATTTACCCCCCCCCCCCCCCCCCGGTTTAAAAAAGTTTTCCATTACATCACTCCCTGTTTCTTTTTGTTTCTCTCTGCCTCATTGAGGAAGAAATAGTGCAGTTTGACAGCACTGTATATGATTTATTTCACATGGTGCAATGCTGTGAAATCCTGGGAGTTGTAGTTTTGTCAGATATTTAGCCTTCTCTGTCAGAGAACTCTGGTGCCACATCAAACTACAAATCCCAGGAATCCATGATAGTTAAAGCGGTGTCAAACTGCATTATTTGTGTTGTACAGATGGGGCCTGAGTCACTCCTGTTGCCTTCTTTTGACCTATCCAACCAATATGGTTATGTGCTCCCTAACTGGCTGGGACTGATCCAGGTCTAATTAAACTTATTGGTCTAGCTCTTTATTATGTGCTCTGCTCAGAAATATGTGCAAAAAAGGGCAAAGCCATTATGAAAACTCTTAAAGAAGGCAGGTAATCCACTACAAACAAAGCTGTAGTTGACAAAACAGTTATCTTCAAACAAGCTCAACTATTCTTCATCTGCAGCCTTACTCTGTATATGATTTTATTTAACAGAAAGGATATGAGAGCTTGTGAAGAACATCTTTTTCACAGAATGTTGGGTCTGTCTTTGTAAGGATTGGGGGTGACTGAAACAGAATGCAATGTATATTATTATATGTCTTTATTTAAACAAATTTATTAATTTTTATTGTGTTGCATTGTATTTGTATTGAGAGCCAGTATGGTGTAACGCAGGGGTAGGCAACCTTTCCCCTTTAAGGGCCGAGGGACTTCAGCTCCCAGAATCCCAGGAGCTATTGGCCAACATGGGACTATTGGCCAACATGGCTGAGGCTTCTGGGAGCTGAAGTCCCTCGGCCCTTAAAGGGGAAAGGTTGCCTACCCCTGGTGTAACGGTTTGTATGGTGAACTAGGACTCCAAGAGATGAGGGTTCAAATTCCTGCTCAGCCAGGAAAACCCACTGAGTGACATTGGACAAATCACACTCTCAGCTTCAGAGGAAGGCAGTGGTAAACACTCAATGAATAAAACCTGCCTAATTCACCCTAAGTCATAATTGCCTTGAAGGTAGATAAAAACAAGAACATAAAGAGTTGTATATCACCATTGTTTTGAAAAGATTTGAAAAGTATGGAGAAGTTCTTAGGTCATTACTGAGGTAGTTCAGATCTGCTTATTTTGAGTGAATGCATTGTTTACAAGTGACTTTAGAAACCCACTCCAACCCTCCATTATTTGAATGTTCAAAAATACAGATATATATTTACCCTTACAAAAGCACCTTTAAAGTGAGGCTGGAAATTAATCTTATAATTTTCACATTCCCTTGATAATTTATGATATGTTTTTGAGTACTGATTACTGAATCCAGAGCAGTTGGATAGTTGATTATCTGAATCTCTGATTATCTGAATCTTTTGGACATCGCCATTCAGATAATGACATTGGTCAGCCACCAGCATATTTAGTGATACTAGTTTGGCTATCTGATGTTATCTACCTTGTGACTCTTGCAGTGAGCAAAACTGACTAGTATTGTGAGATCCTTCCTACTTAGTATTATTCACAGCAGACTTCACAGATAAAGAGCTGTAATACAGTTGTTAAGCTCCTCTAATTCACCATTTGTTGACCTGAGCCAGAACAAAGAGTTGTGGGAAAGACAAAAGGAAAGTTGATAATAGAAGTTAACAGAGAAACAAAGGAGAAATTCCCCCTGCCCCAAATATCTATGTATATTGTAGGACCCCCCTTGAAGCCCCCTGAAAATGTGGCAGGATGTAAGTTTAAAATACAGAAAAGCAAAGCATAGAAGTACCCATAGCTTAAATCCACAGGGAGAGGCGGGATATATAAATAAACTATATTATTATTATTATTATTATTATTATTATTATTATTATTATTAAATGACTAAGCTTAAAACCACGTGACCTTGACTGGCTTGTGCCCTCTGTGTCCTTCTATGCTTTGCTTTTCTGTATTTTAAACTTACATCCTGCCATATTTTCAGGGGGCTTCAAGGCGGTTCTACAATATACATAGACAGTTGGGCTTGGGGGAAACCCACACACGGTTTAACACAACTCTTTTACTTTTAACACAAAGTCATCTTTGAAGGTTACTGTAAAATAGAATTAGATTTAAATGATTGAAAACTAGTAACTGTAAAAAGCACCAGGCATTTCAGCTTCCAACGCCCTTGGTGATGTCTCCATATATTATGCAACACGGATATAGCACTTTCTATTTGTAACAAGGTTATTGTTTATAAACAACAAGTTGAACAAAATAGAACAACTGCATTTTGTCTTTGAAGTGTCAGAATGTGCCCATGGGCACATTGTGCAAACATCCAGTAGCTTGAGCTCATGACTTGGGGATCATGTTTATAACCCCATGGGTCAGATTCATCCTGAGCATGCAAAGCATACCTCAGTTTTATCTGGCTGCCTGTTCAGGTGAACATCTCTTGGCAAAACAGCTTGCAAACGCCCAAGTCACACCTTAATGCAACGCACATCTGCTCAGGGGTACTAGTACAAGGCCATGTAGAACACCATTTAGTTCTGTGAAGGATATTTCTGTGATCCTATACCTTTATCAGTGTAATTAAATGGGTGGTGAAGCCAGTGGCAGCCAGAAAAAGCTTGAATCCTCTCAGTTGTTTACAGTGGAGTAACAAAGAACAATGCTATAGAAAGTATTTTTTTTGGATAGTTTTTTGTGGGTTTTTCAGCTGTGTGGCCATGTTCTAGAAGAGCCCGAAAAACCCACAAAAAACTATGGATTCCGGCCATGAAAGCCTACGACTTCATATTTTTTGGATGTTGTGCAAGGATCTATCCAATACCTCTTTGCCCCATGTCTTTCCCCTGGCTGCACAACAGCACACAGTGCATCTCAGTCTGTGGGCTGAAACTTCTCTCCAATGTCAGCTGAACTTTCAACAGGTCCAGAAGGTCAATGACTGCTTCTTCTCCAGCTGTGAAATGGCAGCTGGATGGTGCTGGGACTCAGCTGTGTCCCATATCTCCGATTGGCTATGGGCTGTCTGGCTGCTGTTTCACAGCCAGGGGATAAGGAGCAGTTGCTTCCCTGTGGAGCTCTCATGTAACTTATACTGTTGAAGTCAACACCAGAGACATCCTCTTGTCTTAACATCTGCTCTGGTAATTTCACTCAAAGAACAATATCTCAAAATGCAAGGCACCAAGGTTAGTGTATGTATCATGTCAAATTATGAACCCACTTATTTATTATGTATTTGTTGCATTTCTGTCCAGTCAGCTCAAGGCAGGGTGTATAACTCTCCCTCCCCTGGCTTACTTTATCTTGATAACAACCCTGTGAGAGAAACAAAAACTTGCATTATATTCCTCAACTAGTGAGGAATTCAGACTTTCTGTGGGACAGTTTGTCATTTCCCCCCTTTTTTTCATAGATAGAATACTCTGTGCATGGTTTGGCCAAATTAAACTTATTTATCTCATGCTGATTCCAGTGGAAGACTTAGCCTATGCTTTAAGTCTTTTGCTAGACTCAGTTTGAGTTAAATATGTTTAACTCTTCCACTGAAATGACTAAGCTTAAAACTACGTGACATTGACTGGGTTGTGCCCTATATATTTAGTCCTAGTGGTAGCACTCAGGCAGACCTCAGATTAAATCCTTCCTTCCTACAGACCCAATTTAAACAAGTCAGTTCTGTATCAGCCAATAAATAAAAATGTTTTTGCCTCACTCATCTATCAAAGAAGTTCAGATCGGTGGAAATATTTTTATACATCTCCCTCTAAAGTAGGGCTGAATAAATATACACCTTCCTTACATTTGCTCACTCTTGTCTCCTGTGCTACACTGCATCTATTTGAAATGCTTTCAGTCTGAGAATTGCTTATCCATGCCTGATGCATACTGGGTTTCACCTTCTAAAGGAAACAAGCATAGGTCAAATGTTGGCAAGATGGATTGGAAACTGTTTCCAGCTGATGGAAATGCCTTTTGTAAGTGTGTGGGGAGATTTGAAATCTAATCCATTCTCGTTGAAAAGCAGCAAATAGGCATTTGGTGTTTCAGTTGGGGGAAATGACATAGTGTGGTTTTAAATAAGAAAGAGGTCAAGAAGTATATATTATAGAGAGGGCACATTTACAGGCTGGAGAAAGTGTCATGCAGGAGAAAGGTGTTTGTTTTTCAGCTCACCTTTTAACCATGTAATCTAGGAATCTGTTTTCTATTCTCCAGTTGTATCACTGCTATTTTTTCCCCAATTCCATTCTTTCCTTCTTAACCTAATTAATCTTTGTACTTTCACATGCTCTTGTGCACATGGGCTGAGCAGAATGCTTGTAAAGGTATTCTTGGTTTAAGGAAGTAAGGGTTGTTGGCTGGACATGTCATATTAAGCAGAGTAGAACATTGCTGGAAAATATTTGTGGGTAGTGGTGCTTAACTCTAAGAATCATAGAGTTGGAAGAGACCACAAGGGCCATCCAGTCCAACCCCCTGCCATGCAGGAACTCAAAATCAAACCATCCCTGACAGATGGCCATCCAGCCTCTGTTTAAAGACCTCCAAAGAACGAGACTCCACCACACTCCAAGGATGGAGTGTGTTCCACTCTTGAATAGCTCTCACTGTCACGAAGTGCCTCCTAATATTGAGCTGGAATCTCTTTTCCTGTAGCTTGCATCCATTGTTCTGGGTCCTGTTCTCTGGAGCAGCAGAAAACAAGCTTCCTCCCTCCTCAATATGATATCCCTTCAAATATTTAAACAGGGCTATCATATCCTCTCTTAACCATCTCTTCTCCAGGCTAAACATACCCAGTTCCCTAAGTCGTTCCTCATAGGGCTCTATGGTTTCCAGACCCTTCACCATTTTAGTCGCCCTCCTCTGGACACGCTCCAGATTTTCAACATCCTTTTTGAATTGCAGTGCCCAGAACTGGACACAGTATTCCAGGTGAGGCCTGACCAAAGCAGAATGCAGTGGCACTATTACTTCCCTTGATCTAGATACTTCTATTAATCCGGCCTAAAATTGCATTGGCCTTTTCAGCTGCGGCATCACATTTCCCCTACTAGTTGCCCCAAATGTGTTTCCTTACTACATTAGCAAACCTAAAGTTATATCCAGTTACTTGGTTCAACTAGAGAACAGCCATTCAGTTGTATGCAAGTGCTGGCTTAGGGTTCAGCAACTGATTCATTGTGTCTACTCAAAATGAGACCCAGTGAACAAAAATTCACTGGATGACCATGGGCAAGTCATTTAGCCCCTGGATCATAGACCAAAGTTAGGAGAAAAGTATCTTGGGCAGAGAAGTCCCCTCTCTCCTGCCTTAGCTTTTCCCATGGAACCCTGTATTTACCAGTTTAGCATAATAGTATTGCTGATGTTCTCCTTCTGTATCCTTGTTATTATTAACTATTACTTTCAACATAGTTTAGAATCTTTTAAAGTTTTAATTCTTTCTCTCTGAGTTTGGGAATTCAAGGTTTTTTTAAATTATTGAATAATCACGAATGCGCTTAATATCCCAGTGAAGCTGGATAAGAGGCAGCTAGTTTGGTGAGTGGCTACATCTGTTGATGCACGTAAAAGGGATTTTCTGGCCAGCAAGGACCTGAAATACATCCTTGAGAGCTTGGATGGAAGTTGACATATTTTTCTAAGTGTTTATAATCCCACACCAGCCACAGAATTCTCACTTCTCACATTGTTCTGGAATTAATATTTCTCTGTTGTGAAATCTCAAATTAAGATAATGCAGTGATAACTACTGCCAAAATTATGAACTCTTTATTCCTATTCTTTCATGTTTTCTTCCACAAAAATCATAAAAGTCATAGATTAACTGCAAAAATGGATTAATCTTTGTTTGTTCCTCTCAGTTTTCCCTTCTTATATTACATTTATTTTGTGCCATTTCCCCTGTGTTTGTAACTTTTAAAAATTGTTTGAACTTAAGATAATATTGTGTTTTCTTGACAAATTTCTTCAGAGGAGGTTACCCATTGCCATTCTCTGAAGCTGAGAGAATGTTACCTGCCCATGGTTACCTGTTGTTGTCCGATGTCTAAGTCATACTAAAACTGTTCTTAGCTGCATTTTCCATTACGCTATTTCTTTCAAACCATGAACTCATTGCTGTGCACTCCCCAGTTCTCTGTTCTTACTTTTCCTAGTGGGACCGAAAGTCAAAATGATGAAATCTCTCTCTTTTTCTCCCCCCAACCTTTGTCAAGAGAGAGAGTGTCAGGGCAGGGTAGCACCATGCATAAAATGTCATGCCAAATTATTTGCAGCAGCAGCCATTTTTTGTGCATTTTCAGTACAACCTTAATTCATACCTTACACTGCCATTTCAATGAATATGTTAAAATTTAATTAAAACAAAACAGTTTCAAGTGATTTAATTTTAATCTGTGGCATTTTGGATTATGTTATTTGAACCTTTAGTAGCTGATAAACACATTGATCCTCAAAGCAGCTGTTGGATAGTAAAGTCTTGTTTAAGAGACATCTGCAGTTGCTGCTATTTGATAGGTTTAACCTGTTTAAGCAAAAAAAAAATCCTAGTTTGGAACATATTAACTAGTGCAAACAAGTTTACAATTCTGGCTAAACCTGTTATTTCTGGTTACTAAAGCTGATTTTCTTTGTTCTTTTCAGTAAGTGATCATTTAAAAATACAGTAATGTTATTTAAGTATGATGATTTTGTAGTTTATGATGTTTCTGTGTACTGGGTGTTGTGAAGATACTGAATGACAACTTAATTCAATGTTTGATGACAGGATAAGATACATTATCCTAAAATTAAGAATCCAGATGTCATTATGTGAGCATTGACCTTCTGGGACAGTAAACATATTGTTTAGTAAGCATTTAATTACAGATTTCAGTTTCTAAAAGTTCATTATTATTTGCTGGATAATTTGATGTCCTTGCAAGTCAAAGAGTCTTGTTACATTGCTCTCATGTTTTTAACTGGATATTGAAGATACCAGAATTTGTATTCATGGTGCAAGTCATTTACAACTTGCCATAGTAATTCTGTGAAGGTCAGCAAATTGTCCCTAAAGACATTAACAAGATTAAGTAGCAATATTTTTATATCACTAGATATATGACTGTGCTATAAGGATTAGAGATTCTCAAAGGCTTAAATGCTAGAATGGGGAGGGTGTGGGGAGTCTGTTCTCACCTATCCAACAAGTCCAATCGGTGAAGAAATAGGGAGTTTAATTGCTGAAACAAAGTCATGTGACAAGGTTACTGGCCTTGGCCAATATCTGCTGCACAAGCAACAGTTTCAGTGCATAGTTCAGATGATCGGGCGTTCTTCTTGGTCACCTCCCTGGACACCCAGGCCAAGACACTGATCAACATTTGCACAATGTAAGAATCTGCATGTGCAAATACCTTGAATTCACTTTTGCACCAGCTGTTGGGCACTGGGAAAGCACAATCCAATGATGCTTTATCATACTTCAGGATACTGAGGGATCAAACACAGCTAAAAAGAAGCACAATAGAAATGCTTGCACAAATGCCACCCTTCCATGGAGACAGAGAAAGTGCCATCCTTTGTGCAGCTGGAGTTACTCTAGCGCAGGGGTAGGCAACCTTTCCCCTTTAAGGGCCGAGGGACTTCAGCTCCCAGAAGCCTCAGCCATGTTGGCCAATAGTCTCATGTTGGCCAATAGCTCCTGGCATTCTGGGAGCTGAAGTCCCTCGGCCCTTAAAGGGGAAAGGTTGCCTACCCCTGCTCTAGTGTAAGGTTCCAATAGGATCCTGATACTTGGTTGAAACTATCTAGAAATGATTATTTTCTGTAAATAATGTTACTGACTAGCTGTGACAAATATTGAACTCAGCATTCGATCAGGGCTGATTTTCAATCATCTAGATCAGGGGTAGGCAACCTTTCCCCTTTAAGGACCGAGGGACTTCAGCTCCCAGAATCCCAGGAGCTATTGGCCAACATGGGACTATTGGCCAACATGGCTGAGGCTTCTGGGAGCTGAAGTCCCTTGACCCTTAAAGGGGAAAGGTTGCCTACCCTTGATCTAGATCAACCTTAAATCAAACCTCACTTTGCTGAATGGAAGAGTAGATTAAGTAGTAAAAAGACATATCCAGCTGGCATCCCCAACCTCTTTTACTCATCGCCTTGTATGTATGCCAAATTGGGTGCCTACACTGTTGTCTGTGCTAGTCTGCCCATTCCCACTATCACATGCAAAAGATGCTTGGTGATAGGGAAATGTGGGTAGCAATTTTCCCCACAATGCAAACTATTACATGACAAATTGAATACCATAAGCAATTGTGAACAATTTGAGCGAGGTGGGGTTCTAAATAACATTAGCATGCCCTGCACAGCAAGTAGATGTGGGATGCGGTGGCTCAAGTGGTTAAGATGCTGACTCTGTTGATTGCAAGATCGGCAGATTGGCAGTTTGAGGCCCGGGTGCTGCATGATGGAGTGAGCTCCCGTCACTAGTCCCAGCTTCTTCCAACCTAGCAGTTCTAAAGCATGCAAATGCAAGTAGATAACTAGGTACCACTTCTTAGTGGGAAGGTAAACATTCTGACAATGCTGGTTCTTTGGCTTAGTAATGGAGATTAGCACCACCCCCTACGGTTGGCCACAACTTAACAACCTTGTCAATGGGGAATGCCTTTACCTTTACAGCAAGTAGAAGTAGTCCCTGGTAGTTATAGAAACATGCAAAGCATGTTCTAATAGTTTTTTTTTTTTAAAGATGCCTGTGGAGTTATATACCAAACACTGCACAATTCCACCCTTTTCCATATTCCTGAAAGTCTTCTGATACCTCTGATCAGCCTTCTAAGCCAGCGTAGCCAAAGGTCTGAGGCACACACTACACACAATGTGGAACACACATTGCTCATCCCTACTTTAAAACCTAAAATACATATGCTAACCACCAGTAATTGATTACCGCAATTTTCTTGTCTGCCTAGCATTTGTCAAATTCAGAAAAAGGATTTAGATTACTGAATTTTTTTTCAGGAGTACTGTGCTGCATAGCATACAGCTGTCAGGTTATATGAGTATATTTAAATATGGTAAGACTTTTTTCTATTGTGTTAATTCCAAACCATATTAATTTTATCTTTCCTTTTTTTGTGTTTAGCAATAAGATATACTGTCCTTAATGTCAGTTGTTTTGATGGTGCTTTTTTGCAGATATGTCAGATTAATGTCAAATTTCATCATCAGTATTAGTATTCTACTGAGGGATGTTTTCATACTGGGTTGAACAGATGTCTGTTCTTGTATATATTAAGTGTGTTGTAATGTGGTATATTTGCATAGTTTTAATATATTTTAAACTACATTCTCTGTATACTCTATGAATCCCAAAATGTATAGGATGTGTGTGAAATCAATGGTTCAATCAACACTGTGAAGAAACTTGAAACATGGTTCTGATGTTAAGTCAGGGAAAATAATAATCCCATTATGGAATTAGAATTAGAATACAGAAATGTCTTCCTAACCCAAATGTGTCAAAACTTTATTCTGCTTCCTGATGGGTATTTGAAAGAATGAAAGCTTTAGGAAGGGTGACATTGACCGATTCAGAGTTTGTGCAAGCAAAATTTTTGAAATGTTTTCAGGGATTTTCTTTTAGGACATGCAAAACAAATAATGTAATTCTGGCCAAAACTTTCACTTTTTTTCCATTGAGCTCAGTAATTGCAAGTAAACATTTGCCACTTGGTTAATGAATCTTAGAAAGGGAAAGAAAACTTTAATGTATGTGCCAGTGTTAATTATCACCAGGGTATGGAATGAACTGTGGGTGTTTTATAGAGATTCCCACCAACATCAGTGCTTCAATTAGAGCATTATGTCCCAGGACTCTTAATGGCTAAGGGATCTATGCATGTGTGTACACATGGGCACACATACTAATACATTCCTATTTTCCTATGATTTTAAAGAAATGCATGTTTTTAGGAAATAGAGAGGTAGCCTCCCCCCATCATTCCAAGGGTTGGTTGCAGGTGCTGCCCATCTTGCCTCTGTTTTTCAGCTGCAAAACAAATGAAGAGGCTGTTGGTATATTGGAGGACTCTAGGCCAGCACAAAGAAAGGCAAGAGTAGTGTCCAGGACTACTCTCTTCTTCAGGCTGGAAAATCATTGGCTGTGGTCGTGGAGGGGGATCTCTTCACTGAGCAGTGCCATTGACCCTAGTCCACCATCCCAAAGCTATTCCTCCATGGGAAAGGGCTTGCCCATTTACACAGTATTTGTGTGTGTGTGTGTGTGTCTCCTATTTGGGGAACTACTTCAGAGTACTAATCACCTTAAACTATCCTTGCTTCCCACCAGCAATTTAGTAAACTCTAGACCAGTTTAATAATTTTAGGGTGAAAGGTTTTTGAAGATATGCAGAAAAATTCTACATTTGCATTTACAGTAATGGAAGACCCATAAATATGTGGTGGAGAATATGATTTGCAGAGAAGAGTTCCTCTGTTCAGTTACTGACAACTCATAGGTGGGGGAGACTTGTGTCTTTGTTATTTTGTGCCTTCAAGTTGTTTCCAACTTATGGCGACCCAAAGGCAACCCTATCATAGGTTCTTCTTGGCTAGATTTGCTGACAAGGGTTGCCTAAGATTCCAGGAAACTGTTTAGTAATTGCTATTAACCTGGATAAACCAATGGTCTGAGTTGCTTTATTAGGACAAAAATAAAACTAAATAAAATTGGGTTTACTAAAACATGCATGCTTTATCCAACAATCTTTGACATAGGATAAAGAGGGACAGTTGAATGCAATATTCAACAATTCTTTATAAGAGAAATGCAGCTAGACCGTTCACTGTTAGGAACCCTACCCCATCTATTAGCAGACAAATATAGTTACAGTTCTGTGTTACTGAAGGCAGAAATTGCCAAACTCTCACTCTGTTAATATACATTTCAGAAAGTTGTTCTAAGCTATTGAAAACAGCCCAAAACATCATGAAAGGCTGAAGAAATCCTTACCACATGTGTTGTTGTTGTGTGCCTCCAAGTCATTTCTGACTTAAGGCAACCCTAAGGGGAACCCATCATTTGGTTTTTGTGGCAAGATTTATTCTGAGGGGGTTTGTCTTTGGCTTCCTCTGAGGTTAAGAGAGTGGGACTTGGCCATGGTCATTCAGTGGGTTTCAATAGCTGAATGAGGATTTGAACCCTGATCTTCAGTGTCATAGGGCCTTTGCAAACTGCTAGAAATAGTGCAAATTGAGTCCACTTTAACTGCCCTGGCTCAGTGCTAGGGAATCATGGGAATTGTATTTTTTCTGAGACATTGTGCCTTCTCTGTCAGAGAGCTCTGGTGCCACAATAAACTACAGTTCCCATGATTCCCTAGCACTGAGTCAGGACAGTTAAAGTAGACTCAATTTGCACTATTTCTGGCAGTCTGCAATGCCTCATAGTCCAACACTCAAACCACTAGACCACACTGGCTCTCTTACTACATGTAACCAGTTTGTATGTTTCCATTGACTGTTCTGAGATGGTGTCTGTATCTTTGTGTATAAAGCTTCTTTAAGTGATCTGACTGAAACAGTATTTTAATTTGTAACATGTGCTTTAGGTTATTTGATGTTCCTTTCAATACATCACATTGCATCAGATCTCCTTTGAAAGAAGCAAAAGAAGCCCCAAGTTGCTGTTAAACATCCTTCCAGGTAGCACTACCAGTTCTCTCTTTTCACTCATCCAGGATCAACCTGAAGTGTTGAGTGAAACAGAAGTTCTCTGTTTGAGGATCCTTTCTCCCCTTGGTGCATACCCACAGTCTTCCCTCTTATTTCTGCCACTTCATAATGTATACTCAGCTTGGGTCATGCTGCATTCTTCAAGGCAAGGAAGATGGAATCATAGAGTTGGAGGAGACCACAAGGGCCATCCAGTCCAACCCCCTGCCATGTAGGAACTCCCAATCAAAGCATCCCTGACAGTGTTGCTGCTCTTGCCCAGGGCATTATTTATTTACATTTTAAGTACTTATTTTATTTTACATCCCACCTTTCTCCTGACATGAGATCTGAGGTGGAATTATCTAGTCCAGGAGTGGGGAGTCTTAGCTTTCAAGGTATTTTGGCTGGATTTCCATCAGCCCAGTCAGCATGGTCAATGATAAGAGACTGTGGAAGTTGTGGACCAAAACATCAGAAAGGTCAGAGATGTTTATCCATTCTCTGCTCCATCCTGGTTGAACCCTTGTGTGCTTAAATGCTGCCCTGAGGGGATTCAAATCAGCAGGTGTAGCTTCTACCTCTTCTCCCCATATTTTCATTGATACATGAGGTTGAATCAGTGATTATGGGTTGAGGTTAAACTTTTTTTTTAAAGGTTGCCCATTCACACACTTTCATTTACTAGAGGATATGTTAAATATTATTTTAATTGAGATGGGAGGGCTGGAGTTGACCACAAAATTAAACTTACCAGTGCACTAAACTGCAGTCAGCTTCCCCCCCCCCCCCAGCTTATCTATGTAATGCAGGGTTGACTTTCTTCTATGGTAATATGCTTTTAATTATAGTCTGCAGAAGTCTGATTAATCAGAACAGACTCATTTTATCTGTCATTTGCAGAAAGTCAGCTTGAAAGGTCTCTGATCCTCTGACCTTCAAAGTGTCTTTTGGATGATGATCATTGTTTTTTCACTAAGGAATTCTTAAGGAATTTTTGCTGCATTTAACAAAGGAAAAGCTGCAATGTTGAGCAACGCTAAATATTTGATGTCAGTAGTCAAGATTTATTGACACAAGATACTAATCCCAAATGCATTAATGCTGGAGCAGCAGCTCTTGACCTCCCTCATGTCAAGGACATAGCTGTTAATATCATGGGTATCTCACTGATCCCCCCAAACACCTGCTGTCTTTAGTAACTTTTATGTTAAACCCACTGTTTGATGGTTGTGTGCATTGAACTCCAAGATGTGAGCCTTATGTCTCAGCACCATTCAGATTCTCTTAGCATGCTGATCGCCACATGCCTTCACTTATATTCTGTGCTATGTCTATGAAATGTCATCTGCTGTAATTGCTGAGGTATTTCTGGTATTCTGGAAGATATAAAAATTTATTGTGCCAGTGTCATTACATTTTATTCCATTGTGTCACTGGTAGCAGATGTTAAACAGCAATGCCTCTTCCCTTTTGACTGCCTACAAACTGTAGCGGAACAAGAATTGATAGGGAGAAGTGACCATAACATCTTTGTACTGGCCAAGAAGTAAGTGTTAAGTGCTAAGAGGGCTTGGCATGTGAGGGGAAATCCATCCACTATACTGATTTAAAGTAAAGTTTAGACTTCTTCCTCTTTTAAAATGAGAGTAATTCCACAAAGCAATGGGGAAGGTGAATATATTGCTTTGACTGGCAGGTACTTTTCTCCATTCCCAAACCAAGTCTTGGATACATGCCCAATGCTGACAGTGTGGCACCTAGATATTATGGTAATGGGTTCATTAAAAATAGATTAGGCTGTCTCTGTAGTGCACTGATGGGACTCCTACCACAGATTAAAAGTAACACCCTCTTGTCTAAATGGAATGGAAGTCTTGGAAGAAAGCAGCGAGTACAAATCTTCATCCAAGAGATATCCCACAGATTTATTGGCAATGTTTCCGATGAGCCCTTAGCTCCCAATATCTGCTTGGTTCACAAAAAAAGAGAATATGACACTGGGGTGCTTTTAATATCTTATTTTAAAATATAATTTGTTTGTGATATTTAGTGGCATTTCCAAAAAGTGACTATTGGTTTAATCCAGAATATTTATTCAGTTTTTCCATTTTATCAGCTTCAGTTACATTTGCAGACACTGTACAGTGAATATTAGGTTAAACTAGATTCCCTGGAGAGTTTCAATATATAATGAAGTTCACAGATAGTTCTTGTTGGCTGAATTAAGCTTTTGTTATTTACCCAATAAACAAATAGGTGTGAGTTACGCTTTTTTAAGAAAGACATTTGATTCCCATACTATGGTTGCTAAAAAGTAGGTTTATTTAGAAAAAAATGTCATCATGAGCTTTGTAGCATCCATTGTCCTCACATTTTATGCTTATATTTGTAAAACTATAACAGGAAAAGAGGAAGACCATGTTACAGATGGACAGACTCAATCAAAGAGCCACAGACCTGAGTCTGCAAGAACTAAGCAGGGCTGTTGGTGACAGGGGGACTTGGAGGTCTCTCATTCATAGGGTTACCATAAGCGAAAGTCAACTTGATGGCAGTTAACAAAAAAAACACAACAACAACACTTTCTTGTTGTGATCAGATGAGGTTTTAAGTCCCAAGGAAATGACTAATCTTTACAGTAATTAAGGGTCAAGGAGGTTGGGAAAGCCTGTTATGCTTCCATATATCTATAGAGTATATCAAAGCGTCTGTCCTCTTGAGGCTACCTAAATTGGTTATCAGAAAGAGAAATTCAATTTGTTTATTGCCAGTACACGTGCTAACACCAGTGGTGACAGACTATGGATGAATAATGAATATAAATTCATTTTGTGTGTCTTTATCGAAACTGCTGAGAGGAAAATGGAAGGTGAACAAATGTTGATCAGGAGATGAGGATAAATTTCTTGGCTATTCTTGTGTGCCATATGGTGAACACATGGCTCTGGTCTTTCCATTACCTCATTAGGTGTGAACATTAAAAATGTTTGATCAGATCTGTATTGAAAGGTTACAGCAAGTGTTTCTTGTTCTATTGATTTTGTTGGTTTGCATGTTGTTATTGCTTTGGAAATAACAAACAGAGGTCTTAACAGAGAATATTCTGTAACAGAAAAGAATTCTGGTTCAGCTTGAATTCAGAACTATAAAAGTTAAATCTCTTGGAAATGGTTTGTCTGTTTCATTAAGCTTACTTTACAATATATCAAGCTGACTTAGAAGGGTGGTCCATTCCTCCTCCCCCCCCCATTTAAAGTAGATGTAAAAAAAAGAGTGGGCCTCAGAATGTATAAAAATGATTTTAGTCCACAAATTAGCACACGTTCTGGCCAAGAAATATTTGTATGGTCTTCTTTAGGGGTTGTTAAAAGAAAAAGAGAAGGGACAATAGATATGCATTAATAATTATAGACAAAACATAGCCTGAAGAATTACACACACACAGAAAGAGAGAGTATGCACATATGTTTCATATTAAATTGTATATAAAATATAGCAAGAAATAGTGTGTTAAACCAGATAAAACTCAATACATGTAAAGCAGTTTTCTCAAAATATATATAAAACAATTGGAAAATCAATCTGCAAGAATTTTTTAAAAAAAGTCTCCAAGACCTATGCCTGAAAACTGATCACATGCCATGTAGGAGGCGAAACATGAACATTTTACCTTTTGTTTCTTTCCATGTGTATCAGAGTTGTCCTAATTGTAACATCTCAATGTTAGGGAGAAAGAGATAGAGAGAGAATGTGTGAAATCCTAAACTCTAAAGTAGAGGGATAAACTCCAGGTCTACATTTAGACCATGGGGGACTAGAGTAGCAACCCTCAATATCCAGTCCACATACCAGTTTTCTCAAGTAGTGGCATGCTAGGCTCTGAGGGAGTATTCAAGATTATTTTAACATTGTGCAATGTATTCTCTAATAGTTGGTTGATATGAAGGTTGGGCTTTCCTGGCTGATAACATAGTTTCCACTGTGTGCATGTATAAAATAGAAATATAAAATCTGAAAATATAAAGATGAAAGAATTGAACTGTTTTCCTATTGAATGATGGCACTAAATATTAATTTAGAAGAGCAGGAAACATGGTAGCATTGAATATGCCAGAGGCAAACATTTTATAATACTTTCCTCATAGTGTTGAATTGTTTGGTTTCTAAACATTGGCTCTAGACAACAATAACTCCTAAATCATTAAAGAAGCAACACAGAAACTTGAAGATCAGTGGAAGTGTTGCCAATGACTTCTGTCATGTCTTGGGCCAACATTAGTAAACACAGTTTTGTTCAAACAATTTCCATTCTTTTGGCAGACAAGTAGTATTGGATACAGCTTAATGCCTTTTCTTTATGTAGGAAAAAACAGTTTGTTATAACAGTGCACATTCTGTTATAAGAGGCAGAGGTAGGCCATCTGAAATGCCTATCTTAATTATTAATTAATTTTCTTAACTTTGTAAATGCTATTTTAGTAATCTTGTACATTAATCAACAAGAGACACAAATTGCCACACAATCTCAGTTATATGGAACAAGATACCATGCACAGTCTCAGAAACTATTCTGACACTTTTATATGACTGAGTGACAAAGGGTCATCTCTATACAGGTCAGAATGCATACAGAAGGCTGAGATACAACTGTTCAACAGTACATTTTGCAGAATTCTCAACTTCTACCTACTATCCAAAATATACAAAGAAGGCAATTCAGGAAGACTCATGGTCTCAAACATTAGGACCCTTGTTGTTGGGATATCTGGATATAAGGACTTAGCTCTATAATGCACATTTATGAATTGATTTTGAACTAACTTAATATTTGGAAATGGATTTACGTGCTGAACATTTTCATGCATGTTCTGGGGCTACTTGATAGATCCTGGCTTTATTTTTTTTTTTAAAAAAAATGTTGCTCCATTTTGCATTGATCTTGGTGTGATCTCTGACTAAAAAGCAGATAAAGGAGGAAACCTGAGAGATTTTTCCCTTGGATTTTAAACACTATATATAGGTACTACCAATCAAACTATTGTATCATTCCAGTCACTAGTGAATTATCAACATCAGCCTGGCACTGAATAAATTTCCTAGTGCATTAAACAATAAATACTGTTGCAGCAGTATTCTGGTGAGCAGATTGCCTCTTTATCCTCTCTCTCCTCTCTCCTCGCACTCTCTCTGATAAGTAGGCAATGCTTATATCCTACCAAAATAGGATGGTACCATCTAAAAACATGACTTGCCATCTTGGTGTGGCCACCATTTTTCTAAAAGCCAGATAGCTACCTTTGGTTGGGAGGAGAGGAGAGGGGGCAAGGAAGGGAACAGGCATTGAGAGGAAACGTCTAAGAAGCCAACCAAATCTAAGAGGTTTCTTGGTGTACATGGCACTTTCCTTTGTTGGCGTAATAGATGTTTAGACTTTAAAGGCCAGAATAGTGTAATGATCTTGGCAAGACCATTAGTTTGTTGGGAAGTTAACTGTCCCCAGATTGCACCCAGATATGAACAGAAAGGACTGAAATCCAGTGGAGGCTCCTGTTGGAAGAAATCAAGAGTTTTCATTAATTCTTCTTGGTAAACATAGATTCTCCAGCTGGAGTGTCTGTTGAGTGGTGCTACTTAACAGCACATAGGCTTCCTTTGTTTCATGTGCACAGGATGAAGGCAAACAGCTTCTAATACCCCCCTTTAAATCCTTTCTAAGGGTCATGCGGTGCCAGTAGAAGTAAACAGGCAGTACAGAGTTTTGCCACTCGTACCAATTCACATTACATGTACTTGACACTTGCTCAGTTATTTTTTCATGTCCCTCATGGTCATGTGTTTGTGTGTGAAAAAAAGGGGGGGGTTTGCAATTTCTCAGCAACAAAATCCTGTTATATGAGTGCTGCAAAACACATTTGGGAGGGAAGACGTGTGAACTGTACACTACAAGTGATAAATCACTGAGCATTTATTACACCGAAATAGATTGTGTGGGAAGGTTTCCCCAATATAGAATCTAAACATCCTTTTATGGTCAAATCCATTTTTTCCAGTTGTGTTGGCAAGGTGTTTTTGATTATATTTGACCTTCCTTGATTTTTTAGAAAAGTGTTTATTGAGAGTTCTGTTATATACTGAAATGACTCTGGCTCTTTAACTTTTAACACTTTTTGAATTAAGATGTCCTGGCCTTCAACTTAAATAGCCCATCTCAGCTGCTGCCAATTGATTTCTCTCCTGGCAATGTTTCTGACTGAAAAGCCAGGAGGAAAAAAAATAATAATCCCCCCTTCCTCTTTTCTCCTTTTAAAGTCAACTTGTTTTTCAGAAGAAAGTAGGCAACCTATCAGTGAATACCATTTTACCTTTCCCCTCTGCAGGATTGGATTGCCAGTCTTATTCTTTTGCCTTCAACCCATTAGCCTGATGAGAATACTTTTCCTTCTTGTATGAACTCCCCTTGATTTCTGCCAAATTTTACTATAAAAAGGCATGGTGGGAGGCCAGGTTATTATTTCCCCCCTCCCTCCCCATCTTAGCTGGCTACACTAATTGTTTGTTCACCATAATATTTTCAAGTTATTGGTCACTTTTAATGATGAACTATAGACATGCTTTGGAATAGGACAAAGTGTCAATTTATGCAGATAATAGTCAGTACTTTATTGCAGTCAACAGACCATTAGAATAACATGTTAATTACCATTTTAAAACAGCACTGACAGGAATATGCGTGTGAAAATTTTATTATCCCATTATTATGCAGGTAATAATGGGATGGTAAAATCTTCACATACATATTAGGAGATGTTAAGTCCTAAAGCATTTTGATCGCTTGGAGCCAATGATGCCTGGTCATGCAGTAGGGCCCCTTCTTTCTAGTACAGTAAGCAGTGGATATTAATTTAGTAATCTAATTTACTGAAATTGAATTTGCTAAATTATTTACTGAAATTTGCAATCTTCTCCATATTAAAACTACGTTACTTTGAGGTTTAGAAACACACGTGAGAGAAATGGAACAGCTTCATCTTCTCAGACTCATGGCCTTGAGCCCATAACTCTTGAAAGTTTGGGTGAAATCTCTGTATATTCAACCAAGTTAGATCTGAATTAGACATTTGTGTGTGTCTTTGTGTGTGAAAGATACTTCATCTCTAATACTGTACCTACATGGGAGATGGTGACAAAATGGTTTATTCCATGCAGGGTGATGCAAATGGAGGAAAAATTCCTTTTGGTATTTTTATTAAAATTTTGACATTTCTTCACATCTGGAATGAAAAGAACCCAATATTTGCAAACCTTTAATGTGAGAAAATGCAGAAGTGGCAGATTTTTTCCATTCCTAGTCTGTGTAAAAAAGGAACTTGGTAGCAGAGAGACACAGCACCTGGCCTCAGTTCCTTGTGCCAAAGTTCAAGCAGTCTGAGGGTGTAGCTGGTCAGAAGGTGCTTGGCATTGGAAAATATAATCTGAGCAAAAAAGAACACCACATCGAACCATTTTGCTATGGTCCTTTGCTCAAACCACAAGCTGTCTCTGATCTTCAAAGCTGAGGTTGTTCCAATGAGGTTTAGATGTAACTGTAGGACCTGGAAGCAGGAATGCCTTTTGGGATGGCGGGGAGAGAGTGTGCAAACTATTAGGAGCTGTTGTATTAGCAAAGGTTCAACAAAGACTATGAGGATTTGAACTATACACCTAGAGCTTTTCTGATACAGGCAGAATCTCCCTTATTCAGAATTCTGAAATCCAAAATATTCCAAAAACCAAACCTTTTTTCATAGACAGCTGAATCCTTTGTTTTCTGGTGGTTCAGTGTACACAAACTTTGTTTCATGCACAAAATTATTTAAAATAGTGTATAAAATTACCTTCAGGCTATGTGTTTAAGGTGAATATGAAATACAAATTAATTTTGTGTTTTGACAACCCATTCAGGCATTAAAGGGAAAGATGCAAAATGTATTGCTTGAACAGTGGGTGATTAAAATAATAGAAACACGTTTTCTAATATTTCTACCATATTTTGAAGACTACACTGCAGAAACACTCTTTGTGGATTCTTAAAAACTAAGAGATGTTCTGCATCCAAGACACGAATGCAGCTGCCCCTTCTAAAAGTTGTGGTATCATTTTTAAAATTCATACAGAGTTCAGTTTTGTTCCATTTTAAGCAAAACCAAAATTTAAAATAAAAAGTAGCCTTTGTTCATGGTTTTATTCAGTCGGTGCATTTATGATTTTTAATATGTTAGCTAGTCTTTAACACTGCTAGTGCAGTCTTTTTTAAAAATAGTTTCTAGTGTCACTTGTATAGTTTTAGGTGATGGTTCAATAAGCACAGTCTGTTGCTTTTTTGGTTAGGATGCTTCAGATGAATTTCAATCCCTAAAAGTGGGACTCCTACTATACAAGGTCATTAAACATTATCAACAGCTCATTACCTTGAAAAGAGATCTCCTTAAAAAGTCAACAGGAGCCTGTGAAACATGAGAGATGCAAGAGACTGTGAATCCTGGAAAGAGAGGGCATGTGGAGAAAATTTCATTTATGTATGTTATGCTTTGCTTATCAGTTATTCGGATAGAGCACATCTTTGGAATTCATGTCTTTCGTAGAGATTTATGGTAGGTGAAGTAGTTAATTGGGTACATCTTGAAGGGTGTTCATGAAACAGAATGTTGATTAACTGTGAGTAAATATTGTCATCATTTTGGATGATTAAGGAAGAACTGCTCCATTGTCTTTCAAGTGAAGCATAAGGGAAGTCAGTCATGACTGTGTCTCATTTGAGATATCCTCCAAGCCATACTTTGGCTGTGCCTTGCCTGATTAACACTAATGATAGTCTCCAGTTCAATAAACTGTAGTTTGACTTTGGCCTCCAAACCAAATTTCAAACTGCTGTTTCTCCTTCTGATTTTGAAAGTCAAGTGATGTTTCAAGTGTTGCATATTAACCATAGCTAGCAGATTCAGCTTAATGGCAAGCAAGTTAGATAAATAAAAAGCAAAGAGAGGAGGGAAAACTCCCAAGTTGGTTAATCCAATGAAAGCCATATCACTTCTTTCTTTTTCTTCTTCTTCAAACATAATTGCCACTTTTGCAGCAGATAACAGAAGCAGACACATCTTGAGTGGATTTTTCTTATTTTTCTTTCTTTCTCTTCCTTAATTTATAAGGAACACTGCCTGAGAGAAAGGTAAAGGTGAGGACTTGTGAGACTCATTCTTTGTGCTCATGGTTTGGATGATCATCTGTAATGAGTGTCAGTCAAAAGTGCCATTTGCAACTGCTGTTCTTACTAGTTGTTTCATTCTTTTAATAAATAAATAGCCTATAGATGTATAGGAGAAAGGAATGACTAAGGGCCTTTGCAGACTGCCAGAAATAGTGCAAATTGAGTCCACTTTAAGGGTTAGGGAATCATGGGAACTGTATTTTATTGTGGCACCAGAGCTCTCTGACAGAGAAGGCTCAATGTCTCAGAAAAAAACAACAACAACAATTCCCATTATTCTCTAGCACTAACCCTAACCCTTAAAGTGGACTCAATTTGCACTATTTCTGGCAGTCTGCAAAGGTCCTAAGTTGCTAAAATGGTGTTGTGGACCCAAGGCTCACAAGCTGAAGCAACAGTTAAGCAGGGATGATTGGATCACCTGGCATCCATCTCAGGCTTTGTCCTGGCAATAGCTGGAGGATTTTGTTTTGGAGTGGCTGATTTTTCAATGGACAATTGAGGACAATTAACTGTACAGAATATTTACTTTTGGTGGAGAAAGCAGCTATTACAACTGGTTTGTTGATATGGGTCAATGTTGCTGCCTATGGACACTCTTTTTAGAGGTACCTGCTGAGCTTTATGCTGGCTTTTTATTTTCAGCTATAGCTGAATTACATGTGTTGCAATGCCTCAATTCTGTATTTCTCCTCCATTATTTTGACCATGTAATCTAGTGCAAGAGAAATGCAAGTTGAAATCATACTAGCACATTCGGCTTTTTATTATTCCTTATATATAAGAAGGGAGATCGACTGGAATAAGGATTGTTATCTCAAATATACTGTTCCTTGGAAACAGAAGGTAACTACCCTCTGTAGTTACTGTTTACTTGAAGGATCCTTATAATTCAACTAACAATACTGGTAACTACTTCACAATGTTCCTTCTCCATGATTATCACATTTTCCTCTATATTAAACATAGTTTAACATAAAGTGGGTGTAAAGCCCCCATATGAAAAACAACAACTGTCTAATAATGAAGGAGCTTCTGGTTGAGAAAAACCTTTATTATTTGCTTTCCTTAAAGAAGCATCTTATAAAATGGATTGAATTAAAATGGAAAATCAACTGGGGGGGGGGAGGTGCTGTCTTAAATTGTAATAAAAGGATGGGAAACTAGGAAGCCAATAAAGCCATAGAGAAGAAGGGAAATTGATGTTTAGCTGCAAGTAATTCTGACCTCAGTTCCAGATTTGGAGGAGTTTGTAGTTGTTTTAATACTTTATTCCATGCTTACCAGGCTTTTTACATCACTTGCTTCTGTATGTGTGTGTGTGTGTGGGGGGGAGTCTGCACTTCTTCAGCTGCTAGTCTTCTGCTCCTCCTCAGTTCCTTGTGGGTTGTCTGAGTACCACTACAATTCTAATTCTGGTAATGGATTAGCTGTGGGGTGGTCAAATGTTGCTCTCCAGATGTTGCTAGGCTGCAGGTCTTAATTGTGCTAACCAACATAATGAAAAATGTATGGAGGTGGAAACCAACAGCATCTGGAGAGCAGTATTTTCCCACCCCTGAGTTAGAGGGATGACATCCTGAATTGGTTTTTTGTTTTGTTTTAAAGGCATATCACAGGTTAGGAGTGTAGGATATTGCCTGATACAGGTTGAGTATCCCTTAGCTGGAAATCTGAAATACTCCAAAATCGTCCACAAGAGTGGCTGAAATAGTGACGCCTTTGCTTTCTAAGAGCTCAGTGTACACAAACTTTGTTTCATGCACAAAATTATTTAAAATATTATGTATAAAATTACCTTCAGGTTATGTTCATAAGGTGTATACAAGACATAATTGAATTGGCTCTCTGAAGATGCCAGCCACAGATACTGGCAAAACGTCAGAAAGAAACTCTTCTAGAACATGGCCACACCACCCGAAAAAACCACCAAAAAGCATAATTTAATTGTATGCTTAGACTTGGGTCCTTTCTCCAAGATCTCATTATGTTCATGTAAATATTTCAAAATCTGAAAAAAATTCAAAATCCAAAACACTTCTGGTCCCAAGCATTTTGGATAAGGGAGACTCAGCCTGTACCAGGCCAGAGCACTGATCCATCTAGTTCAGATTCGTTTGCACTGATTGGCATGGCTCTCTGGGGATTGAAATAAGACTCTGTCCCATTTGCTACCTGTAGATGCTGGAGATTGCATTCATACTACATGCTTTACTATTCACCTATAATCTATCCCTTAATGTCACCTCATAGTCTCCTTTGGTACTCTCGAAGGAGAATTTGAGAATGCCAATTATATTCTAAAATGCCAGCAGGATGTTAGATGTTCCCATTTCTCAAAAGTACATAGTTACTTCTTAATGACCTTTAAAAAATAATGCTGCAAGCCACTGGCCTGAGGTACACATCAAATTCTACTTTGACTCATTGTCAACTTTACATGTACCACAAAGCATGAAGAAGCACAATGGGCAACCAAATTTGCTTTAGTGAATTCACCCTGTGGTAACTATATATAGACTTGAATAGTTACAGTTAGTCTACAAAAGAAGTGACATCTTCTCTCCTTAAGTTACAGCCATGATTATCCTTTTCTATGAAGGGAAAACAATTACTTACAAGTAACCAGTTGTTCATATTTAGTTACTTCTAAGGTATATATCATTAAATTTGAATCACTTTGATACAATCCACAATTATCATTGTTCAATACTGATCTTCCCAGTTGTGTCAGTATCCCTCCTCCCTCCTCCCGTTCTTTTTTACCTTCATTTTTTTTAAAAAATATATAATTATGGCTTTAAATTTCTGAAACCTGTAACTTCAAAAAATAGTGTAGTTTTCAGGTAAACAAACTATATTTCTAAACCCCTAGCAGTTAAGTGCTTTATTCCATCAATAATCTACTCAGAACTGATGTGTGTTTTTGACAAATAGATAAAAAGGGCATCAATAATTTTGTTCATCTGTAAAGTCAGAGGGTTTTATGAAAATATGTGATTCACAGAAGGAACATATTTTAAACCCCATCTAAATTATCACATCACAAAATGGTCTTTCCAGCTTTTAGGTGACAACGTACTTCAACCCTCCTCCCTTTTGTTTTTTTAGCAAATTATTTGAATTAAATAGTGTAACACATACCTGCTCCCCAGTTCTCTTCCCTGAATACTGGAAATGCATTTGAGGGCTGGGATATAAATATTTTAAATACACATTTTAATAAATGAAAGTAGAGTTGTACCAGAATGCCGATAACACAACATGGTTCTTAAATTACGGATATTGTCCTCAAGGGCTTAACTCTTTTTACTATGGTTGGTCTTACTGCATGCTGATGAAATGATTCTGCAGAGATTGAAATCATACTGCTGTGTACTGCTTTCATAGAGAATAACAATGAAATGGAGCTATAAATAAAAATCGACTACCTGTATGTAGGCAAAAGATGTGTTTTCTGATTTTATCTTTGTAGTGTGTATGTCATATCTGTATTCCAGTTCCCTGGAATAACAAATTATTTTCCAGATGCCATCAAGTTTGTCCGTTTGTTGTTTAGGTGTAAGCAGAAGTAATAAGGAACACTTTTTCTCC
Source organism: Phrynosoma platyrhinos (assembly GCA_020142125.1). Lineage (NCBI taxonomy): Eukaryota > Metazoa > Chordata > Lepidosauria > Squamata > Phrynosomatidae > Phrynosoma > Phrynosoma platyrhinos. Next base: position 223,160,462 of record CM034701.1, on the reverse strand, counting down.
ACTTTGTGAACCAGTTCATGATATTATCTGATATTCCTTTGACTTAAGATTTCCAAGAGTTGCCCACTCTGTATCATAGAACCATAAGGCGAGCACCATATTTTCCGGCATATAAGACGACTGGGCGTGTAAGACCACCCCCCAACTTTTCCATCTTAAATATAGAGTTTGGGATATACTCGCTGTATAAGATGATCCCTCTTCCAACGCACATCAAATATTTTTTTTAAAAAAAACCATCAGATTTGATTTCAATATGGTAATTTTAATTCAAATGCTTATGACATGCAGGTACTTAGCAGGAAAACTGTCACTTATAAAGACCACAAACTACAGCTCCCATGTTCTCCCAACTATGAGATGGTTGGATGGAAATGAGAAAATGTTGGGGGGAAAGGACTGCCAATATACTAGGTGATGCATTCTGAGGTATATACAATTTGTGGCCAAGTGAGTGACCCTGGGCATGTCACAGTCTCAGCCTCAGAGGATGGTAATGGCAACCCCCATTTGAAGGAACATGCCAAGAAAACCCCATGATAAGGTTGCTTTAGGGTTGCCATAAGTTGGAAAGGACTTGAAGACACACAAGAACAACAAAAAAGTCTGCAGTTGTTTCATAGGCAGTACATGGGAATAGGAGCCAGTGTGGTGTAGTGGTTTGAGTGTTGGACTATCACTCTGGAGACCTGGGTTTGATTCCCCACTCTGCCATGAAACCCACTGGGTGAACTTGGACAAGTCACACACTCTCAGCCTTAGGGGAAGGCAATGGCAAACCTCCTCTGAGCAAATCTTGCCAAGAAAACCCCATGATCACCATAAGTCAAGAACAATTTGAAGGCACAACTCCTCTTTGAAGAAGCCTTGCAAAGCAAACAACATGGCAAACTCCTCTCTGAAGAAACCTTGCAAAGCAAACGCCATGGC
>CM034701.1:223147799-223158925 GCA_020142125.1 Phrynosoma platyrhinos | reverse complement strand
TTCAAATTATGATATCATATGCACAACCTAAGTGTATTTACATATACAAAGTGAAGATTTGGTTAAAATGTGATGATTTTAAAGAATTTTTTTAAAAAAATTAAAATTTTGAAATTTGAAATTTTAATTTAAAAAAATCCTGGGGCTTCTCCTTTCTCCTCCCACTGAGCTTCCATCATCTCTTAAATAATAATAATAATAATAATAATAATAATAATAATAATTTTTATTTGTATAGCGCCCTTTGGCGAACCAATCTGGGCGGTGAACATAATAAAATACAATAAATACAATCTAAAACAACATCATTCCCCCCTCCCCTTTTAAAGCCTTTTAAAGGGAAGCAGGTGAATGCCACAGCCCTTTTCTGCCAAAAGATAGGCATTTGAGGAGAAGTGGTGTCATCCCCCACTTTAGGGTGTCTCCTGGTGCAGTCTGAACCCCCCGCACCCCCTAGTCTGAGGAAAACTCTTTTTACACCACAGTTAGCTATAAGACTGAAGGCCAAACTTCATGCACTGTTATGTATAAATGAGCATATGTAGCCCTTCTTATTTTCACTTGGAGGGGAAAAATAAGATACAGGCTGGTTTTCTATTGAAATCCCCTCCCCCTCTGCAACCTGGTCCCTGGCAATTATTTTTCCCCTAAAAGTCATTATTTGTAGTGACCAGTACTTGAAGCTTATGTAACTTTATATTTCACATGACCTATTCTATTTTGGAGGACAAAAAGAGGAAGGAGGGGGTTGATTTTCTGGTTTGTTATGTTTTGTTTTGTTTCTTAAACAATCACAGCATACTAGTATATATGGAGGTTCAGTCTGAACAAAAGTTCTGCCATTCTCTCTTCACCCTGAAAAAAACAAACACAAACAAAAGCCACCAGTTTCAGTATGCTGTGATTTACTTTATACAGTCGGTCCTCCTACTCCACAAATTGTGCACCCATGGATTCCACCATCTATGGCTTCAAAATATTTAGAAAATATATCCAAAAAGGATTTTGCCATTGTTTATAAGGGGCACTGTTTAACTTTGCCATTTTATATAATGGAGCTTGAGCATCCATGGACTTTGGTATCTATTGGGGGTCCTGGGACCAATGTCCAGCCCACTGTATGTACTTCTTCCTTGAGGTACAGTAAGCCACATCAGGGTTTGGACAAGGAAGGAGATGGATTGCTGATGTTGCTTCTATCTCTGTCTTCAGAAGTAAGATCATCTGGATCTATAAAACAAGTAGCAATGGGTGTGGGATTACACAATGATCATCATATGGTTCCCTCCTAATGTGGAAAGATAAATAGGTTGGACTCAGCCTAAGTTGGTTACTCTGAAGTCTCACTGAAATCCATGCCACTTAAACCTTGACTTAACTTTACATATAAAGCACAATTTGATTTCAGTTTATTCCACCCAGATGCAACCTGTTTATGCTTGTGCTTCAGGAATTAAGCAATACAAATAAATATAGCAAATAGGACTGCTTGTAGTATCCAGAATCTGGGTTACCTGGTGGTTACATAATAATAAAAGATATTTTAACATATGCCAAACACAGGCCACTAGAGCTGAGCTTCCCTTGGCCATGTTGGCTGGGGAATTCAATGACAATCCCTCATTTATGCTGACTCTTGGTAGCCAGTGTGGTATAATAAAAATAAAATTTTATTTTTACTCTGCATTTAGCTGAGGCTATAGTTGTTTGAGGGTTGGACTAGGACTCCAAAGGACCAGGCTCAAATTCCCATTCAGCCATGGAAAAATACTGGGTGACCTTGGACAAGTCACATTCTCTCAACCTTAGAGGAAGCAAACCTACTTTGAAGAAATCTTGCCCAGAAAACCCCATGATAGGATTGCAACAAGTCAGCGATTATTTGGAGGAACATAACAACACTATTGATTCTTTACTCAAGCAGAGGTATAAGGGGGGAAAAGTAAGGAGCTCTTCTATTACATAGCACACACCCCCTTTAAAGAAACATTATATGACATTAGTTGGGCAATTTTATAGCTTTCAGTTTTGTTTAATGCAGTGCCAGCCAAAAAGGATTTTACCATTACAGGCTAAATAAAACATTTTTACATTTATATTACTGTGCAAGTTGGTTTGAAATTTGCTGCAGTATTAAGTCTATAAAATTGGCAGATTACTTCATAAAAGTATTTTATAGTCTTAAGCATTTTAATGCTGTTTACAATATGTTTTTGAAAGATCAATTGTGCATACAATTATACTATCCAAGTTATTAAACCTAGTATAAAACTTAAACAAAACAGCTTTGAAATTACATGAAAATTGGTGAAGTCAAAACAGTTGTAAAATTACAAATTGAGTCCATTAAGTAGCTATTTTTTAAAAAACTGTGACACTTTGTTTCTTTCCATTCTCTTTTCAGCAATGAATACGTTTACTAAATGCACAGAATAAAACTGGGGCTTTTTGAAAAAATACCTTTTACATTATTTGAAAGCAAAATCATTAGAGGCATCTGAAAGGCTGCAATTCTATGCACATATACCTGGAAGCAAGTCACACTGAAGTCAGTGGATTTACTTCTGAATAACATGGTGTAATGGTTTAAGTGCTGGACTTTGACTCTGAAGACCAGGGTTCAAATCACTGGTCAACCATGGGAACCCATTGGGTGATCTTTTGCAAGTCACACTCTCTCAGCCTCCATGGAAGGCAAAGAGAAACCCCCTCTGAACAATCTTGGCAAGAAAAATCATGATAGATTCATTTTAGGATTGCCATAAGTTGGAAATGACTTGAAGGCACACAACAACAAATGATATGTGAATGCACTGTGAAGCAACATTGTTAAAAGTCACTGATTTTGCAATTGTATATATAACTCCAAGAAGAGGATTGTCCAAATTCAAGCTGTCATGCTGAGATAGACACATTGGAATCCATGGAACTTAATTTAATTGTGATTAAATTTTATCTAAATTATTTATTTCAGTGACTTTATTCCACCAAGCATGATTAAGTCTGGATCCAACCCAGTGACTTTCAACCTCACTTCAGCATTTTGTTCAACAATGAATTGGAACAGAAGGAAAAGAAATGGAAGAAATTCTATTGTGTGTTAATATTCTGTCCAAACAGAATATTAACTTCATCCATATTAATATATATTCCTCCACATTAAGATATATTCTTTGTTGATGTATACAGCATGGGGTCACAGCATCTTCACAATCACCTCTCCCATATGAATCTGGCTACCAGTTCCATGTCTATCTGTGGCATAGTGGTCAAATGTTGGAGGCTGGCTCTGTTCTGTTATGGCACTCCACTTTGGAACTGTCTCCTGGGGTAATATAATTTTTGAAGAGCAGCAAAAATGGTTTCATTCCATCAGACATTTTCAGGATTGTTTTAAAAATAGTCGTCCTGCTTTTTAAAGTCTGGGTGGAATCCAGTTGCTGTACTGCACTTGTGTTTGCATTTTTTCCAGGGCTACACAGTGGTGGCAAGGGAAGGACGGGCAAACTGTGCCAGCCCCCAGTAGTCTGTTTTTTCAATGCCTTCACTTGATCACAGCAACTGTACCCACCACCTTTTCCCTCTTGCCAGCATTGCCTTTGCTTTTATAGTTATTCTGGCATAGAGCACCAGTAGGATTCTGATCTATGTTCTTACATTTGTTATTTTATTGTTACCTTTCCTGTTTGTTTTATTTTACTTGTTTCCTCTCACAACTGCTTTGATTATTACATAGACTGGTAAGAATACTAGGAATTCTAGGGATGATGGTGATGATGATGCATTTGTGCTTTAAAAAATAATAATAGTACATAGCTATAGGAGGAAATATCTGAAAAGGATATGTAACTTGACTGATAGAATTGTTATGTTGTGGAGAGAGACTTTCCCAACTGAAGTAATATTTCTTTAAAATTACTAATATAATTAAACTGAATCACTGAGGGCCTCGGCAGACGACTAATAGAGTCGTCTTGGAGGCCAGGAAGAGGAGGAGCAGCCGCACGCACGGCACTCCTTCCTCTTCCTGAGGTTGCCCTCGGAGCTGCCGGCCCTCCACACGGCCGGCGCTCCCAGGGCAACCTCCCGCCACAGCGTCCGGACACGCTGTGGCGGATAAGTCAGGGAAAGTGCGCCCTACGCGTTTAGGGCGCAATTTCCCTGACTTATGAAAGGAGCGCTATTTTTGCACTCCTTTCAGGGACGCTGCCGGAGCGCCGCGGTGTGGAGGCTGCGGTCCTGCAGCGCTCCGTCCGGCGGCGTCCTGGAAGCACTCGTGTGCTTCCCCCCTGAGTCGGCTAAAGGGAGCAAATGAGAAAAAAGGTTTGTGTATGTGTGTGTTGAGTGAGCACTTAATATACATTGTTTTTAGAGGGCAGTTGTGTTAAGTAATGAAGGGAACTTGGGTCCCCCTGAAGATCAATAATTAATTGGTTAATTGGAATCTTAAATAATATTAGGGCTTTCAGTAGCTAATTAAATTATTAAACACTTAATCATGATTGCTCAGCATTAATTAGTGTTTAAAAAGTGTGAGGAAGCACTGTGCAGTTAGAACCCATTGTGTATAAGCAACAAGGGTTTTATTCTAGATTGTCTTTAGAAATGATCCCTACCCTGGTATTGAGACCTAGACATTGTGATTGGACTTGTACTTGACCAGAAAGTCATTGTATACTGTAGTTTATCATGTTAGCTATGTGCACAAAACAATGTGGGTTAAGTGGATGAGAAGATGAAGATGCAAAGAATTTGTAGACCAACAGAAAGAGATTAGGGAGTACTGATTTCAAATCACAGGGACCTCTCTTTTGCAATCCAATATGTTTCCATTCCAGTGAGGTCACAGGCCTCTTTGTGGCAGAGAACAATGGATTCCTAAAGAAGTCTCCATATTTTGCATCAGGAATATTTTGGTAGATTGTAGAGATAAAACATACGAATTCCATCAAATTTAAGAAGAATAAAAATGTTTTACCTTGGTTGAAGTTTCCAGTTTACAGGCTATTCTTCCTGGTTCCCCCATTGCAGCAACAATGTGGTATCTCACAATACCGAAAACATTCAGGGGTAGTTGTGTTGGCCAAATTCAAACAAAATTCAAACAAAAATCCACCAAACAGTGATACCTTTATTGGCCAACCAAAATGCACAATATACTTGTTGCAAGCTTTTGAAGCTGCTTCATCAGGCAAGATGCTTCAAGCCAAACAGGAGAAAAACAATTGGAGATGTTAGTCATATGTCTACACTTCAAAGAAAGTTAGCAACAAAGAAGACTTAACATGAGCATGAAGGTTTATGAAGACTCTGTAGTGATATATTAGAAGTAGTATTGATTTTAAAAATATGTTTCCACTAATGTACATCATTCTGTGTTAAAAACAATGGTGTGGGCCCAGGACATTTTGCCATCTGAGTAAAGGAAAAAGATGGTGGCTCCCTTCCTCTCCTGAAAATGTGGAAGATACATAAGTTGACTGGACTGGCAGTTGACATTTCCTTTAACTCATATTCCACTACTCCAGAGGGCAATGAGATAGTTGGGGGTGGGTTTAGCACAGATCCTGTGGCAAACATCTCTTGAGAAGAAAGTGGTCAGAAGACCCAAGGGAAATGGCAGGGAATGGGGTGATGGTGGTCTGTTGCTGCTGCTCCCCAACTTCTGCTGCCTGAGGTGTTGGAGAAGGAGACACTAATGTGGCTTTGCTTGAGCTAATTTTTTTTTAAAAAAATGCTTGCATTTCTATATAGTTGTGTGCCTTGGTTTCAAGGATTTTCTTCCAACAAAACAAGCTGCCACAGCTAGAGTTACACTCAGCATGTATTTTTCTTCCTGACATATATGGGTTAAAGGGGTTTTCATAGCGACAATCTGTAGAAAACCAGTTTTGATGCCTAGCCTGAAAATATAAAGTAAACCTCTGGTCAGGAATGTTACAAGGTTGAAGGGAATGTTACTCCAGCACATGAACTCAGGACTCCCATCGTGTTCAGATTCTGATCTGTTGGAGTTTTGGACAGAAATGCATTTCTTTCAAGAAGTTGAATTGTTAATTCACCAGCTTGGCCTTCTAATTTTTCCTAGAGTTATTGGGGAGATTAATTCATTGTCAGTGATCATCTCATTCTGCCTAGTAGACCAGTCTTGATACCATGCTTTACAAATCAAAGCAAGAATTTGACATTGGATGCATCTACACTGTAGAAATGCGCACTTTAACTGCCATGGGTCCATCCTATTGAATCATGGGATTTGTATTTTGCGAGCCACCAGCACTCACCTTGTAAAACTACAAATCCCAGTGTTCCATAGGATGAGATACAGCAGTTAAGTGGTGTCATACAGTATTATTTCTACAGTGTAGATATACTCCTAATTGGCATGCTTCAAGAATCCTTGAAGGTTCACAGCTGAGGAGGAAGCTTTAAGTAGTATAAGTGCTGAGGTGGGATGGGTGAATTCACTATGTTGTAGCAAAAGCCAGAAGCCTATATATAAAATAAGATTATACATACGTAACCACCTCTAGCATCATAGTATTTTTAAATGTCCCTCTCCTTTCTGGGGCTAATTACATAGAATACAAATGGAGATTAATTAGAATTGATGGCTGTAAAGCAGCCTTTCCCCAACCTGGCACCTTCTAGGTATGTTGAGCCACAACTTCCATAGTCCAGCGGCAGAGGCTAGTTTAAACAAACAGAAAAAATTCTGCATTGAGAAGTTGGAATTGGGAATGGAGGACTGGCAGAATGGGGATACTCACCCCTTCCCCCCACTTGAAGCTTCTGCACTTCAAATTGCCTTCATTTTTTGTCTTTCTTAGGGATCAAAGCCGTATATAAAAAGGGCTTAATGTACAGAGCCTTAGCTATTATGTGAATTGGTCCACCTATCTATTTGGATGTATAATTTTCAGGTTGGAACAAATCTTAAAAAGCTAAGGAAAAGGTAGTTGCACCTGATGCAGAATAGATCATACTGAAAATCTTAGTATTCTTGTTGCCAGTGATTAGATGGATGCTCATTGAACACTTTTTAAAAATTACACCAGGAATTCTGTGGGGCTGTTTCTTGCATCTGAACGATAAATCAATAGATGCTGGACAATCATAAATCACATTTCTTTTTCACTAACTGTGATATAAATAATTCACAATGATAATTCACAATATATTCAGTTCTTCACATCCTGACAATGTAGTAAATCATGACTATATCAGTGACCTAAGTTTATTTTGTGTTCCTCACATGGTTTCTTAAAAATTGCACATGTTGTAGATATTTTGATTATCTACCTAAAAGATTTTATAGCCCTCCATTCTATCATTTAGCTCTTTAGGGCAGCTAAAAAATATTTCTGAATAAACATGTTCTAATCTTCCATGTGTAGATTTTCTACAGTAGGAAAACCAATCCCAGACTTTCTCACCCTATCCTGAAGTCTATTTGGGATCTTGCTGCTCTGGCCTCAGCAGTGGGACAAAGTACACCTCATCCCAGCATCCTTGAACATGTACCAAATCTGAGAATAGTGATGCATGGCCACTGTACAGATCAAGAAGAGATTTGTGATCAAAGGACCCAGAGGGACTTTTAGGATTCATCACTACCCACATTTAGGAGATCCAGATGGGTACTTCTGCTGTGGCAAGGTGCAGACAGGTTGATGGTCAGCACATGAGTGGCTTCTGAGAATACAATGGCTGCCCTTGGCACCATTCTTACTGGGATTGCCTCTTCTTAAACCAAAAGCAAGGAAGAGTAGATATGGCTGCATGGGCTTAGTTACCATCTCAGTTTCTGTGAGTTTTCCCCAAATGTTGCCTCTCTAGGAAGCTTGTGAACAGGGCCCTCTTGGTTTTGGTACCAACAACTTCCATCTTACAAAATATTGTCTCAGAATATGGAGATGCTATCCAACTTGCATAGTTGACTTATAGGAAAGTATGGGCAAAGATAGGGTTGAACAGGTATTAAGTGTTTACTTCATTTGAAGTAAAGTTGGTAGGTTGGTATGATGGGAATACTATAATAGGGTGAGGTGGGAGATGTGTAGGTTTTCAGGGCCATCCCAGACATTAGGCAGAATGAGGATTTTGACTCTCGTAAAAAGACATCAAATGCTAGGTATTTCACTTGCCATTATAGTATCTTCACTAGCTGAAGTGTGAATTGTGCCCTGTCCTGGTTCATGTACCAAAATAATTACCCTGGCTTTGGGTGCTATGGACTTGGATGAGGGGCACCATTTGTTTCTTGCTTATAAAAAACATCAGTCTTTTTGGGGGGAGGGGGCACTTTATTTTAAAACCTGAATTTCAACACTGATTTTAACACCTATTGGTTTTTGACTTAGTAATACTTACCATAACATATCATGACTTCCAGATTAGCTGCTTAACATTTATTCTTCCCTATTTATGGATTATATATTTAAAATCATGAAAAAGTACATGGGTGCATAAACACTAATTTAGGGTGTTTTTGTGGTTTGTTTTTTTTTAGAAAACATTTCAATCCCAATTAGATTATAAAATAGTGATGTCTTAATGATGAGTAGGCTGCTTAAGGGTTCAGTTAATAAAAGAGTATCTGAAATACTGTTGCTTAATGTCAAGGCATACTTTTAAAAACAAGATCAAAGGTACTGTGCTGCATATTTTTTAATGCATTGATTTTATACTACTTACATGGATAAATCAGACACATTTCTTCAGAAGGCTTATTTTGTTATCTCCTGAAATAATGAAAAAGCAACTGAAACCCAATATGCATTTTAAAATCCAGTAATAAAATAAGCAATATAACTGAGGAATGCAAACTGATATTAGTTTTGACATTCTATTTGCTTTATGTCCAACTTTATCACATGATGCATTATTCACAAGTTAAATGCACAGTTCTTTATTAAGTCTTAATCAAATGCATTTTATCATAAGTGTCAATTCAATCCTTTGCCATTGAATATCTGTTTTAAAATACAGAGCTCTTTTTAGGCTACAAAGTAGAACGGTTAGGAGCAGATTGTGGGTCAAAATAATTTTATATTGTTCTAAGTACAAGATGAATTCATTCATTTCTTTTCTCCTTACTATGATAATATTTTGCCCAATCCTATTAAGAAACTCTAGACAGAATCAACATCCAAAAGAAAAGACTGTGAACAGTGCAACAAATGCAGTAAATGCATTTCTCTACCCCTCCACCCTTCAGTTGTAATCAAAAGTGATTTAATGGCTCGCTCCTGCCTAAAACAAGAAACTGTGTATGTAAGTCTGAAACTGAAGGATTGTGTGACCATCTCACAGTGTACAGTCTGCCCAACCCTGATGCCTATCTTCATGAGCTTGCTTGTGGGAGTGGGGAGGCAGCAATTAATCCCAACACTGCTGCCTTCTTCATTGTCCTTGATGTGATGCTTGGGAAAAGGCAGATAGTCATCTGAAGAAAAGTATCTCCCTATATGTGTCTGCCTTATCTCTAAGATGTTTGGGGAAAGACTTTATCTTGCCACCCCCCAATCTTCCAAGGCACATACGTGGGGAAAGAGAAGACAGCCTTCTTGTTGGTTGCTGCCAGACTTTAGCACTCCCTCCCTAGGAAGGCTAGGATGATTGTCTCCTTAACCACCTTCATTTGGCAAGTAAAAACTTTCCCATTGGCCCTTTAAGAATAGACTGCAGTGAGCTTATACATGCATGCATGTACAGTGGGCCCTTGGCATTCGCAGAGATTTGCTTCCAGGATTCCTCAAGGATACCAACATCCATAGGATGCTCAAGTCTCATTATATATTTTATTTATTCATTTTATTTTTAACCCACAGCTTTCTCCCAAAAAGGGACCCAAGGCAGCTCACAATATAAAAAATGCATTAAAACAACACTTTAAAAAACAATTAAAATAGCCTAATTAAAACAGTAAAAAGTTAAAAAAAATAAACATACAAAATTTAAAACATACAAAAGTTAAACAATCTAAACCACCCACCCACCCCCAATTGCAGTATACAATATATTGCAATCGCAGTATACAATTGCATAGTAAAATGGTGTGCCTTATATAAAATGACAAAGTCAAGGTTTGCTTTTGGGATGCTTTAATACATACATTCAAGCTGTGGTTTGTTGAATCCGTGGATACAGAATCTGTGGATAAGGACGGGTGACAGTGTATATATCCTATCTTTTAATGCAGGGGTAGGCAACCTAAGGCCCGGGGGCCGGATGCTGCCCCCTGAGGCCTTTGGACCGGCCCCAGGGCGGTCCAGCCCTCGCCACCCCTCCCCCTGCCATGATCATATTAATTATTGTTCTTATTACTTGTTCTTGGGGTTTTCCTGGCAAAATCTCCACAGGGGTTTTGCCATGGCTTTTCTGGGGCTGAGAAAGTGTGAGTGCATATTTTTTACATTTTTATTTATTTATTTATTTATTTATTTATTTATTTATTTATTTATTTTGGTGCTTCGGCCCCCCAATTGTCTGAGGGACAGCAACCCGGCCCTCGGCTCAAAAAGGTTGCCTACCCCTGTTTTAATGAATTCTTTAATTCTATAGATTGTTTAATTGGTTTTAAAAATAATGATTATCTTTGCTGATATTTAATGTTTTTAATCTGTAAGCCATCTTGAGTTCTAGTATTGGGAGAAAGGAAGGATATAAATGAATAAAATCATGATCATACCCTCCTCCTCCTACTCCTGTCTTTCCTCACCCCATTTCTTCCTTTGGTATTGGTGGTGGATCTTCTCCATATGGAAACATTTTGAATGTGTGAGACTTAAGTCTTCCATTCACCTAATCACTAGAATGGGGGCTGAGCTGATGGGCCACTCAAGGCAACTCCAGGCCCAGCCTGTGCTGTGTTGGTCCCCAGGTTTACATAGAATCATAGAGTTGGAAGAGACCACAAGAGCCATCCAGTCCAACCTCTTACTTCAAGGACTCTCAATCAAATCATCCCTGACAGATGGTCATCCAGCCTCTGTTTAAAGACCTCCAAAGAAGGAGACTCCACTACACTCTGAGGGAGTGTGTTCCACCCTTGAACAGCTCTTACTATCAGGAAGTTCCTCCTAATATTTATGTGGAATCTCTTTTCCTTCAGCTTGCATCCA
>CM034701.1:223114287-223127092 GCA_020142125.1 Phrynosoma platyrhinos | reverse complement strand
CCACTTTATTATCACTTTCTGGCCCACGTGTGATAATGTCCATAGATCGCCCCAGTCCTTGGTTGAATTTTCCTTTGACTTCCTGGATCTTGTGAAATAGATCTCTTGTTCTTCCCTTTTTGTTGTTGTTTTCTATTTCTCTGCATTGGTTGTTGTAGTAATTTGCTTTATCTTTCTGCACAAGCTGTTGTACAGTTGCATTTATAGTTCTTAGCTTGTTCCTATTTCCCTTTTGTTTTTCTTCTCTTCTTTTCTTTATTGCTTGTAGTGAGGTTTTTTCTGTCATCCATGGTTTTTCTCTCTTTCTTTTTGTTTCTTGAAAGTGTCTGTCTAATTATATAGTGTATTTGATTTTTGTGTTGATCATCTGGTGATGTTCATGTATATAGCCTTTATTCTGGTTGTATGAAGAAAGTGTTAGCAATGAATAGGTAATTGGCTTCACAAAAATCTATCAGATGCTCACCTGCTTCATTTCTTTTATCTAATCCAAATCTGCTTACTATTTTTTATTCTTCTTTGCTTCCAATCTTTTTATTCCAATCTCCAATGATCAGCTTGACATCTTGTGTTGGTGTGCTGTCAATTTCTTCTTGTACTCCTTCATAGAATCTATCAATTTCTTCCTCTTCTGCCTTGGTGGTTAGTTCATATACTTGTATTATGGTGATATTCATAGATTTACCATGGATCCTTACTGAAATGATTCAATCTGATTTTGCATTGTATCCACTGACTGCTTTTGCCAATCTTTTCTCAGTATGAAAGCCACCCCATTTCTTTTTGTCTTTTCATTCTCTGAATAGAATTGTCTGTGTAGTTCTCTGTGTAGTTGTCTGAATCAAAGTGTCCCCATTCCTGTCCATTTTAATTCACTCATCCCCAGTACTGTTGCATTGCATTTCCATTTTTACCATGTCTAGCTTCCCTTGGCTCATGCTCCTCACATTCCACATCTCTATCTTATGTGTTGTGCCCTTGGCTAATCTTGCAAATCTGATATCCCTTTATCTCTCCCCTTTTCTTTCTGTTAATGCTCTGATCCTGCCTGTATCTCACATGGGGTATCTCACTGTAGGGTTTACTAGGTGATGGGGTTACAAAAGGAGGGCCACCTACTCCTTTCAGTACGCAGTGCCAACCAATGTTAGCTATGGTGTCACTACAATCCACTCCTGTCAGTGACACCCACCACTACTGCTGCTGCACAGTAGCAGTATGTCTCCCTATATTATTCCTCCTGTTGTTGTTTGTTTGCTTTCCTACCCATCCCTTTATGCCTCCCTGGGTTTCCCTCCTTCCCTCATGTCCTCCCTCCTTTAGTCCATCCCCATACCCACCCCTCCCTCCTTTAGTTCTTTTACTTCTTTCTCTGTGGTTGGGGAAGAGTAGAGATGGACAGTCACCTTCTTCCTTCCTCCACTTGCCTGTCTGGTCTTCCTCTGTTATCTGGCTCAGTTAAGGGGACAGAGTCTGGGTTCAGATGGTGACTTTCCCATTCCTCTTGCCTTAAATTTAGATTCTAATCATAGCATTGTGGCTTTGCATAACTCAAAAGTACATGCATGTACATACACACATGTGTGCGCACACACACACCACAATTCAAAGAGTAAAGGAAGTCCAAACAATAGGATATAGGACCAAAGTCACACTTTCTCAGCCTCATAGGAAGGCAAAGGCAATGGCCCTTTGAATAAATCTTGCCAAGAAAACCCTGTGATGGGTTTGCTTTAGGGTTGCCATAAAATGACTTGAAGGCACATAGCAGCAGCAGCAAGTCTCTGCAGAGCTCTCAGCTATGAGAAACAACCATTTTATATGAAGTTTATGGAAAGGATACAGGAATGCTCGAGTTCACAATGTTTGTGAAAAGGAAAAAAAGGGTTATTCAAGGCAAGTAGTTCCCATACTTTTGTCCTCCATGTGTTTTGGACTTCAGCTCCCAGAAACCTTAGCTAGCTTGGGCAACAATCAAGAATGCTGTGGCTTGGTGTCAAAAACATCTGGAGGACCAAAATTTTGGAACCACTGTTCTAGGATTTTAGGGCTCATTTAGAGCAAATGATTTCTCTGCTGCAACTTCATTGATGTATGTCTAGTGCTGTGCCAATGCCTGATTGCTAGTGCAAAAACACTTACCTCCCTTCTGTTTCTCCTGTGGGCCTCCTCATCACCCAAAAAATACTGCTCTGGGAAGTTTCCTGGCCCTCCCTGGTAAGTTGTTGAGATTGCACAGGAGGTCACTAGAGGAGCAATTGCTCTTCTCCTGATTCTACTGATGGCAGCAGTCTTATCAGCTGAACAGCTGTAATGGATCTTGGCCCTTGCGTGTTTCTGCTCTAGGTATATACAAGGAGGTACATGTGACTCTACTAAGGATGTGCTTCTTATTTGTGTTTTGTTGCATTGAGAATACAGCTGCAAAGGTTTGAGCTTTCTTTCAGCTCTCAAGCCTAACCCCATTAGGAATTGATGGATATAATTTCTCATATTTATGCCTGAGAAGATGTACTATGAACACAGTAAGAATGGAACTGAATAATTCCTCTCATCTTCCTGGTTATGGCACCTCAGACTACAATAAGGGGTTCACAGGATTGAAAGCACTTCCATGTGTGTGTGTGAGAGAGAGAGAGATTACCAAACATAACCTGGCCCTTATGTGGGTATTATGGTATCAGATAGATAGATAGATAGATAGATAGATAGATAGATAGATAGACAGCATCTCCCAAATTCTGTTTGATAAAGTTATGTTTGGTAATCTAATTCCTATGCATAAAAGCAGTGTGGTGTAGTGGTTTGGAAGACCAGGATTTAAATCCCCATGAAATGCCATGGAAACCGAGTGAATGACCTGGAGCATGATGCTTTCTCAGCCTCAGCAGAAGGTAATGGCAAGACTGATCTGAATAAATGTTGCCAAGAAAATGCAGTGACAGGGTTCCCATAGGTCATAGTCAACGTGAAGCTCATAACAGCAACAACTGCAAAGAAAACTGGTGGTCAAGGAGGAGGCTAAGCTAGAATGGCTAACCATTCTATGTGAATGCCAGCTGTCTGAATTCAAGGATTGGGTGTGAGGAGGGTGTCCAGAAGGAAGGGGAGGTCCCTCCTGCAGAGTTAACCAGGCACAGTTTGTGCATAGTGCACAGATCTACAAGAGCACATCAGCACTTTGGTTCTCTTGGCAGAAAAACTGAGAGTATATTGGAAAACTTCTGAAAGTAGAGTAGGGAGTATTGCTTTGATTGTTTCCCTGAAAGGGACTGCTTGCTGAGGGAGCTACTGCAGTGGTTTTTGTGGTTCCTTGAGCCAGAGACAATCTGCCTGCATTCAGCAATCAGACCTTCCATGGCAATATCTGCCATTAGCCATTAGGCAGTCCAGCTGTAGTTCATCTAAGGAAACATGTGTTCATAGTAAAGCAAGACAGCAGGCACTTAGATAGTAATTTTGCTGCACAAAAGGCCAGGAGGGTCACTTAATCTAGCTCCAGGGTGACAATCCCAGGAGTTTATTACCACATCAGGAAGTCTTGCCCCAGATTTGGGCAGCCTTCAGTATTTTTGGAAGCACAACACTGTTTTCTCTCTCTTAAATTATTGATTTGATAGGCTTTAAGTGTAGTAAGGGTAATCTGTGTTCAAGACAATTCTATGAGTGACTGGAGGTCCACATTTTCCAAAGCATCTCCAGTTCAAAAATGCTTCTAAGTTGGAAATATATTTTTGTTTGTTTGTTTGTTTGTTTGTATTCAGTGTGCATCTCTTTGTCTCTATATCTCTTGCTCTCATGTGTGTGTATGTGTGTGTCGCACAGGAGCCCTTTCCCATTAACTTGCATTCCCATGATGACAGATGGGATATATTAAGATTTATCTCTGTCCTCCTACTTCATATGCTAGATCCAAAGGGGGTTTTATTCCACTTCTCTCGCATTCATTTAACAAAACAGGCAGAACTTTGAAAGGGATGCAAGTGTATTTTGTGTCATGGCATGACTACTAATGTTTGATATCTGAAAGATCTGAAGTTGCTTGATTTATAATCCCTGAGCTGGCTGTTACACTTTGGGAATTAGTTTATTGAACTTGTCACCTCAAGGCTGAAGTTCCCTGTGTGGAAACTCAAAGGCAGGATGTTGATAATTGATCATTTGGTCATCTGTGTATGCCAGTGCATCTGCAGTGTTACAACAGACCAATTAATACTCCTTGGCAGAAATGAATAATTCTTTCATTTTTAATGACAGTCAAGATTGCTTTTTATTTTTTTTTAAATGTAAACCAAACATTATCAGATAACATGTAATACTACGAGTTCTTTTAAATAGGGAAAAATAATAAGCACTTCGTTGTTATAACTTCCAAATGTAAGCAATTTAATGTATTATATCCTTTCAGAGATCAGCATGGAAAGGTGGGATGTGAAACTCAGTTGGGCTTCTGCTTGTGTATGAAATAAATTGACATTTATTTATTCTGCAATTTATTGCATAAATGTTATGCTTAATATGAAGTAGGCTTTTCCACACGTGCTTTGGAACAAAGTTTATCTTTCCACTGTACAGTGGACAAGCTTCTTCTTGTTCTTGTTGTTGCTATCATTGTTATCTTTTCCAGTTTTGTGCAATAATTATTCTTGCAGCTAGGCAACCAGAATTAATCAGGTCCTTATTCAACAGCCAATCACCAGCTAGAATCTAGAATTATCTTCCACTTTAGATTTTCTGTCTCTTTTTATGGTTGCCAATCACTTTTAATTCACATCCAAGTGGCGGGACAATGGGGTGTACATCTCGTTCACCTGTTCAGAAACATAATTTGAAGTGTATTGCTGCATCAAGGGAAGTGATGTAACTGGAACTATATGCAATTGTGAAGTGTGGCAGAATCACTGTGGAATCTGCAGGATTAGTTCTGAGCCTAAGCCAGGGGTAGGCAACCTTTCTCCTTTAAGGGCCGAGGGACTTCAGCTCCCAGAAACCTCAGCCATGTTGGCCAATAGTGCCATGTTGGCCAATAGCTCCTGGGATTCTGGGAGCTGAAGTCCCTCGGCCCTTAAAGGGGAAAGGTTGCCTACCCCTGGCCTAAGCCATGACAAACAATTAAAGGGGCCACTGGGAGTGAAGAAGATTGCAAGTACAACAAGCCAAGGGTATAACTCCTAGCTGTAGTCAGTGAAAACAAACTGGGTGATTATTTAGAAGCTCCATGTTCAGCATATCCATGGGTACATCAGTTTATAATGTTTGCATTAGGAGATACATTTTCATTTATTTTGTGATTTTTTTGCTTGCTGAAGGCCAGTCAGCCATTGGTTTTAGAGCCACTAATTCTCTGACCTACCTCACAAGAGTTGTTTCAAGGATCAAGTGGGAAAGATGAGAGCCATCTATGCCATCTTGAAGTCACTGGAGATAAGATGGGGTATAAGTGTTATTAATTTTATAAAAAAAATATTGAAGGGTTGATCTAGGGAGGAAGAGCAATGTAAGCACAGTGTTGACAGGCAAATAATACAAAGCAAGATGGATAGGCATCTGAGGAAGTAGGCCAAGTCTGTGAAAGCTTATACTACAACATCTTTCACACAGTTAGTCTCAAATGTGCTATAAGATCCCTTTGCAGGCAGCACTATAGAGCAATGCAGGGAGAGGGCAAGGAAAGTAAACAAGGAAAGTTGCAAGGACTTTGAAGCTTGGCTTTTTGCACCAAGATGACAGCCTGGTGCAAAGGAAATGTATGTTAGCATAATTGTAGCTTCATTCACTATTCCCAGAATCTATTATCTACTGCATTAATGGTTGCAGCTTGATGAAAAGCTTAGAAAATTACAAGTGCTGGTTCTTCTGAAAGCTTAGTTGAGCAGGTTTCTTAATCAGAACTATAAATCCTGTTGCTCCATGAATGGTCAATAAAAACCAGAATGCACTTGGAAGTACAGTTGTCTGCAAACCCATTAAATAACTTGACACAGTTGTGCTGCTATTGATATTCAGATCAAGGTTGATCATACCCATGGATAGATCAATTTGTAATGTTTGAATTAGGAGTTGTTTTTCATTTAATTCATGAAACAGAAAATCATTTGCTTGCTAAAGTCTGGAAGTGCAGATTCAGTTTTGCAGTGGAGCACTTTGACTATAGATACCCTGAGCACAACTTGGAAGGATACATTTATGAAGTAATTAGTTCCATTCCAGTGCCAGGTGGTTCCAAAAGTATTTAGTTATCATACAGTTACAATTTTGGAAGAAACTCTTTAACTAGTTACTTTAGGAAAAGATACAAAGAAATTCAGTAGTATCTGTAAGACTGGGGAAAATGCATTTGATGAAATGGACTGGAGTTCACAAAAGCTTCTACTAGAAAGGTCTCCCAGGGTCCTGGCCCAAAATACAGACTACTAACCCACACTGGCTCTCTACACCCACAGGCACAGTTACCTGCTTAATAGAATATTTTAATATAAAGCTGAAGTAAATCAAAAGAAGTACTGAATTATAATTATTTTCAGTAAAGCCACACTACAGCACAAAAGTATAAACATTCAATAAATGGAATATTTAAAAATTCCAACAAAAATGAAAAAAACAAAACAAAACCAAAGTAATATCGAAACTCCCATATCTCTCTACCTATTCAAATGCATTACACATTTTCTAACATTAGTTAAGAATGTAAGACTTCAACAACTCAATCCAAAATGACTTTATGCTATAAAAATGGTGGTGGGGGGGATGCAGAAACATGGACCTTAGATTAATGTTACAAGAATGATCACCAAGCTTTTGCATTCTCCTTCCCCTCTCTTTCATTATGTCTACAAGGAGAAAGTTAGAAGTTTCCACTTGCATTTGGGAAGAACTGGGGTTGTGCATGTCATGAAACCTGCACAGGTGTATGCTGTTGAACTGTAGCATCCAACTTTCCTTATCACTGGTTTTGCTGTCTATGGCTAGTGGGAGCTGCAATCTAACAATAGTTGGATGGCTATGAAATTCCCATCTCAGTCCTAAATTGTACATAATTATGATCAGTTGAAACCAGTCAGGTTCATAATCATGGTGTGAAATGGATTTGTTTCTGCTAGTCATAGTTGAAATAACCCAAATTTGTCTGGATTTGTCAATTTGTAGTTACGGTAATCTGAAATAATTATGAAAACTTGTTTGTGGCCATATTGGATAAGGAGGAGAAAACACAGACCCAAGGCTCATTGGAACTCATTCTTGCAGCACTTAACAATTCACTCTGGTTTCTCTTCAGATTGTATAAATCTTTCATCTTGAACAATGTTTAACCTTGCATCAGAACCAGTCCTGAAAAACAAGCAAAATGTATGTGTGAGTAGGTAATAATGGCAATTATCTCCAAGGTATCAAAATTTATTTGTTGAAAAATTAACGTTCATGCACATGAATTTTGAATGAGAATGCATCTGTAGCTGTTGGTTGAAATTCTGAATTCAGAGAAAATGTTCCCAATGGACAGGGACCATGGGTGTTTAGTCTAAAAAAATCCCGAAGAGACCAGGCTGCCTTCCCCTGCTTTAAATGTGATATATATGTGCACATAGGTATGTTGCTATCTGCCTGAAGATTTTAATTTGAGAGACTATAACAAAGAAGAAAATTCATTGTGTGAATTTATAATGTTAGCATATATTTGTGTAGTGATATTAGTGTTGATGGTGCTGTCTTTCAAAAAAAAAAATCTGTATCAGCATAGATCAAAGTCATCAATTATACTTCCATCTACAAAGTATGTATCTATTTTCTTTTCTATGAAACAAAGGAGAGGTAGTAAAAGGTAGTTCAAACAAAGATAAAACAAATCTTCTTTGTTGAACTGTTGAATACAAATTATATAATTTCAATACTACAAAATTGTAGAAAAGAATAGAATTCCTAAGACAGTTAGCAATGCTTCCACTTCACTCAAACTGTCCTATATCTTTTATGTTGTAATATACCAATGCAGGCTTTCTCAGATTGAATTCAGCAACCTCAAATGTACTGTGCTTTCTAACACTGAACAAAGAATTGAAGACAAGTGATTCTTCTTACAGTTAATGGGAATCCTATTTTTAATTTACTACATATTCAACTGAAAATGGACCATGAAGTAGCTGAGAATGGTATCTGTTTTTCCACATTTTCAGATCATTCAAATTATCTGTCCCTTGCAGGGATAGTATCTGATGCTCCATTTCATCCTTCAGGAAGCTTATTTCCCCTTTTCATATGTCCCATTTTTCTTTTAGTTGGCGTCACTGGAGGCATTGGTGTTTTGTTTTATATATAGTTTACATACATAATGGATGAAAGAGCGAATAAGACTCTACTGTACCACTTCCATTATGTGCCAGCAATACCAACTGCATTAAGATCTTTTCTGTAAGCCAAATTGACATTGAGGGATTTTACTTGTTGCCCCAAAGATGGTTTGACTTCAGTGCATCTATTGCCTTTCAATACATACCTTCCAACTATTCTCATTTAGCAGGGACAGTCTTCATTAATCCTCTGTTGTCCCACTTTTTCCAGGGGTTTCACTAGGGAGGGTGAGAGAGGTCAGATTGCACCAGGTGACACTCTAAGGGGGGGGGGTTGACACCACTGCTCCCCAAATGTCTGTCTTTGGTCTGCCTTTTGGTCTCCCTGTGTCCCCTTAAAATACTGAAGAGATGGGGTGAGTGGGGTGAGGGCTCAGTGGAAAGAGAAAAGAGAGGCCTTAGGTTTTTTTTTTTAAAATCAAATTTTATTTTTTAAAAATATACTTTTAAATTTCTTTCTTTCTTTCTTTTTCCTCTTCTTCTTCTTCTTCTTCAAAAACATTACAACTTGCCAAATGTTCACTTTCACCACAAGAAACGATGTACATGTAAAAGGCTGTGTGTAAGATACTGTAATGGAAAGACATAATTTTAATCTTGCTATTGCCATGACAATCAGTGATATATGAAGTTACATTTATGAGTAACATTAGTACAAAAACAAACAAACACCATTACTAAGGACACAGAATACTAAGGAATGTGGTTGACCCCATAAAAATATCCCTGTTTTGTGGATTTTGGACGATGCTGTACTTTGCTATATAGCCAACATGACTATGCAATGAAATGCAAGCTGCTCCATGGCATCACTAGGGTTGATGTCTCCCAGTGTGGCAACTCATGGTGGCATCCTCCCCTGCCCATGGACTTTCTCCCATACAGAATACTAAAAATTCTGTATGTTGTGATATGAGAGGAAGTTAATGGGGAAAGTGACACCCTGAGTTACTGAACTGGGTGACACAACCCTAGTGATGCCACAGACTTTTAAAATTGCTTTAAATGTCCCAATTTTGCTCTTCTTCTCCCACTTTCTTCCTTTGTCCTCTGCTTATTTCAGTGGCTGCAGACTGGGTTCCAAATGCAAAAATAGTTTCCACTCAGTTAACTCTGTAGAGGTGGGAATCTTGTTTTTCCTAGTGTACTCAGCTAGAAGCAAACTGTTATAGCCTCCCCTGGGTTGTGTGTTCTTCTTCATTAGTAACTTTGGCTATCTTGGCCACACATGTTCTGGTTTTTGTCTGTCAAGATATAGGGAGGGGTATATCCTTTTCAATGTCTTGATGAGATTACTGGAAAACAGAAAAAAATCTGGGAGCTCTGTACAACCTTAAATAGGATGCAAATTTATTGCAGAAGTTGTTCAGAGAGAATATCTTGGAGACACTGGGAGGAAAATGAGATAGAAAGGGTCTCAAAGAAAGAAAAGTGATTGATTTGATTATGAAGCACAGAGGCTTTTGAATAAGATGACAGCCTGGTGCAAAGGAAAGATACCTATCCTTTCAGTTCCCTAAGGAATTGATGCTTATGCTTGAATTGGTGCTCCAGATTTTTGTAAAAAGCTGTTCTGAAATTATGGCTTTGAACTTTAGAGATTGCTTCTGGATACTGGTTCCTTGCCTATCATTATTAAAGCTGCAGAGATTGAGTATGGGCTACTGAAGGTAGCATTACCAGCGATGAGATACTTACATTTGTTTTACTTATAAAGACTTAAATAGGGTTCTGAGGTTTACTTTTATTTAACCTAATGAAGATTCAGTGGATTCAGCTTTACCCATCAGTTTAGTGTCCATTAAACTGTATGCACTTTCCTATGCAATTGCTATTTGACAGGGTGTCAGAATAACCTGGTGTTTTTGCATTTTGATAACTATTAACAGTTGTTTAAAACAAGCCTATACATTGCCCTTGCTTAAAATCTGACATGGTATATGGAACTTTTTCATGGCGTTATCAGTCAGAGTAAATATAAAGGCAGTACAGTGCACCCACGCCATCCACGAGCTTGCCATCAACGGATTTGACTCTCTGCAGACAGCAATCCCCGGCTTTTAAATGGTGGTGCATGCATATGCTGGTGCACGTAGGAGCACATGCCCATTGGAAACAATGGGACTTGAGGTCCCACGTTTTTTGCTATGCATGAGGAGTCCAAAATGGATCCCCCACAGGTAGTAAAGGCCCACTGTACAATACATAGCTTTTGCTAAGTGATACATTTCCATGTAAAGGATTTAAAATAATAATATCCAGATTATAGTCTGTGTTGTTTGAAAAGGTGTGGTGAGATTGGTCTCTGTTTTCATCTTTGGTTGGAATGCCAAACAACATGGGAGCTCTGGAACACGTTTACCTATTTAGGCTAGGAGTCTTCCATGTATGTGTTTGTCCCTTCAAGCTGTCTGTTGATTTATGGCAACCACATGAATTTCATACAGTTTTCTTAGGCAAGGAATACTCAGAGGTGGTTTTGTCAGTCCCTTCCTCTGAAATACAGCCTACAGCAGCCCGTATTCATTGCAGTCTCCCATCTAAGTACTAACCAGGGCTGACCCTGTGTAGGAGACTGAAAATATGTTCCCAAAACATGCATCTTTATCTTGTTGGACTTCATGGCCTGGATTCTTGCACTAAGATATTCTTGAGCAATCTTTCCTTTCTTAATCACTTTGTATATTGTTAGCCAGAAATTTAAATTAATTTTAAATAAATGAATCAGGAGCCTATTGAGCTCAACCAAGCCAATACCCTGCAATTTAATTTCAGAATCAGGTATTTTAATATCCCTATGCTTACCAGGAGAACATATTCAGAGTTGTGTGTCTCATAGTTTTGATAAGGATATTACCAGTGCAATGCAACTGACACAGATACCTCAGAATATAGTTATGCAGAAATGAATTACACTCTAAGCTTTGTGCAAGGTACCCTGCTCCTGGCAATTTTTGCAGCCTGATGTGGTTCATATATAAATTTTTCTGTGTTTCATTTCCATAAACATTCTCATGCTAAGCCATGATGCTTATTCTTCCAGAAGTATCTCATTAATTAACTAATGTTTAAGAAGCAGCTTTAAAAAAGCCCTAAAAACCAACATCATAAATGTAGCATATTTATGACTGGAACTAAAATTAGATTATGGCATTGATGAAGATTTCCTTCTCTCTCTGAAGTATGCTATATCTGACTGCTCTCTGATTTACCTTGATTATAAAGTTTATTTTGATCTTTATAAATGAACCTTAAATTTAATTTTGTTTACTTTATAAAATGTTACTTTTCTGTCCAGAATCGGTTTCTCTGTTGCTCAGAGTAGTCGCCTTTCTCCTGTTTAGCTTTTAGTAATGTTTCATCTTTTACAAAGTGGCAACAGTATTGAGAAATGTTGATGGATCTCTGAACCATGAAAAAAGTTCAGTATATTCTTTTAATTTTAACAGGATAAGAGTGTTTGGGGCTAGTATTTACCACATGACGTCATCTGCATTCTGCTGCTGTCTTGCATTTCCTTCATTACTGTTGTGCACCTTATCATTCATAGACCAAATCCATCAATAAGCTTCCAGTGTCACTGCTATTCCATGAATGCTTTGGCATGGTGGGTCCCTTCTGGAGCAGTTCTGCTTCCCAGGCAGACAGTGGAGCAAGTAAGCAGTGATTCTGCTCCTACCCCCCCCCCCCCCCCCCACTCCTCTCACAGCAATCCTGGCTGCCAACTCCTACACCAAGCCAGCTGCTGTTTGCTGTTTGGAAGGTGTTGGCAGCTGGGATCACTTGTCTTCCTGCTTCTTCTCTTTCCCCTGTGACCTGGCCATCTTATCCATCTTCTTTGTGCCCCTTACCATCTGATCTGTCCTCCTTGCACCTCCTTGCTCCCCCATCCCCTATTGCCTGATATATCTTCCCTTTGCCCCCCACTGCCTGATTTGTTTTCCCTGTGCTCCCTTGCTGCCTGATCTGTCTTCTTCACATCCCCTCACTACATGATCTCCCTCCTTCCCACCTCACCACCAGATCTTTCTTCCCCATATCTCACACCATCTGATCGCAGTCCCCCACCCCCACAAATAAAATTGTGTCTGTCCATAGATTGCCATACTCCCAAATCCACCCTGGAGAATTGAAATACCTTCAAAAGCATGGCTCTGTGGGGAGGGGGTGCAGAGACCTGTAGGGAGGGAAAAGAGGATGGAAGAGGTCTGTTCCATTTGGATGCTAGTATGATTGCTAAATAAAGTCTTTCAGTATATGATTGGAGAATAATAGAGGCTTCCCATCTCAGCACTTATAGCCACAAGGAAAAGGAAATGAGTCCCAAAGAAATCAACAATGATAACTTCAATAAAATTGTACCCTTTCCATTCAAAAGCTTGGAAATGATGATAGCTAGAATCTTGTATTAGCTACTTAGGGCCTTTGCAGACTGCCAAAAATAGTGCAAATTGAGTCCA
>CM034701.1:223083263-223098550 GCA_020142125.1 Phrynosoma platyrhinos | reverse complement strand
AGGCCTCCGTGTGATAATCTTCAATGTTGTGATATTGGCAATGGAACCAATTGCCTAGAGAGGTGGTGAGGTCTCCCTCTCTGGATATCTTAAAAGAAGCCAGACAACTGCCTGCTAGAAATGCTTTACCTGGAGATCTTGCATTGAGCAGGGAGTTGGACTCAATGGCCCATGAGGCCCCTTCCAGCTCTATGGTTCTGTGACTCTGCACAGGTTCCTTGAAAGGCAGTGAGCAGTTAAACAAAGAAAAATAACAAAGGCATTACCAGCCTTACCACAGATTACTTTTATTCTCATCTCTATTTTGCTTTTCCATACATAGATATAAAGCAACATGGTTCCTTTCATAATATAAAATATCTATAACAATTAGTTGACAAAATAAACATAAATGTGTATGTGTACAGATCAAAACTCAGTCTGTTCTATTTTAGCATTAGTCACAAAAAGTTTTATATATCCTTAGATGTTGCCTCCCACCTCCGCAACAATGTCACTCTCTGTTTTGGAATTCAGCCGAACTTTCTATTGGCCTTATGCAAATATCTCTCTTAATGCACTAAAAAAATAAATAATTCCCCAAAAGGAGATGAGAACAAACCAGACTGCCTGCAAAGGAAAGCAACCTTCCAGGCCAGAAATACAAATATTTTATTCAAATGAATCATGTCTTTATTTTAACACTTTAATCCGCACCCTGTCCCCACCCCACCCCCTTTAAAAAACAATAATCTTTTTCTTCTTGTAAAATTACAGTGTCATTCTGAAATAGCAGGGATTGATCACTAAATTGCCATTGCATGACTCAGTGCATCACTCCTCTATGGGCAGGATATGATTAAAAGTTCAAGTTTTGTGAAGCCAGCTGCCAAGAACATTTTAAAAAACAACAACACAGCACTGGACAATAAGCTACAACTCTAGACAAAATATGTAAATACTCAAGAGTTTACCATTTAACTGCGTGGCATTTTAATTAATAACTGAATGATAAAAGGATTGAGTGAAGCACTTCTAAGTAGGTTATTAAGATATGCTCATGAATTACTGCATGGAAATGGCTGACATTTTATTTATTTTTTTATCTGCAGTCCACTGCACAGTTGCTCAGGAAAAACTCCTGTTGGCCTATCAGTATGCTCTTTGAGTCCAGGGCACTCGAAATCTGTACATAGAAGGCTGGAGTTGTGTTTTTATGCAATCTTGTCAGTACAATTCCTGTGTTTGTGAACTTCTTCCTAGCCAAGTGGGGTCGGGAGCTCTCTCAGGCATTTCCCTGGAGAACTGGTTAGTCTTCAGGATAGTCATTGGACTTCACTGTGAATTCAATACAAACTGAACAAATATTCTGATGCTGTCCAGAGTTTAGCTTTTAGTTAAGATTTTAGTTACAAGGGTCCCAAACCTAGTTAGATTTACATAATCATAAGCAAAATAGCCAACGTAGTCTGAGTGTTGGATTAGGACTCTAGTCCTAGGACACTTGGGTTTGGATACCTACTCACTCAT
This sequence comes from Phrynosoma platyrhinos, assembly GCA_020142125.1. Classification (NCBI taxonomy): domain Eukaryota; kingdom Metazoa; phylum Chordata; class Lepidosauria; order Squamata; family Phrynosomatidae; genus Phrynosoma; species Phrynosoma platyrhinos. The sequence goes on along the minus strand of CM034701.1, from coordinate 223,097,041 downwards.
GGAAACCCATTGAATTACTGTCAGCAAGCCACCCATTTCTTCCCCAGGCAAAGCCTTAATAGACATCAGCTACCCATGATTGTCTGAATTATTGGTATTTTGTGCCTTCAAGTTGTTTCCAATTTACGGAGACCCTGAAGTGGCTCTATCATGGGGTTTTCTTGTCAAGATTTGTTCAGGGGAGGGTTGCCTTTGCCTTCTTCTGAGACTGAGAGAGTGTAACTTGCCTAAGGTCACCCAGTTGACTTAATGCCCTAGGATAAATCTCTCTTATCATTTGTCATCTTTTTGTGTCAGACCTTCTTATCCCAGTATCTTCTAGAAGGCTAAGGCTTGGTCCTGGGCCGGCTATATACTGAAAATCCAGAATCAGAGAGTGATACAGCCAACAGAGTCCATATTCCTTCCTTCCAGCAGCCCAGAACAAAGAGCAATGTAGATTTATTTCCATCTATCCACCCAAGCTGTAGATTTCCTGCAACCTTTTAGGTCTTAATTAAGTTAAATAATGACCATAATATAGGGCTTGTTGGGCTCAGAGTGAATTGATTATGCAGAAGAATTAATGATTAACTTGTTTATTCCAAGCTCTAAAGAAGTCTTCAGTCTTGTAAAGACAAATACACACTAGGCTGTGTTATACAAGAGAAGGAAGGTGTTGTGTTTTCTGGGCAATGGTGATTGGCCCTTAATGCTGTATTTCAGGGATGGGGAAACATTTGGCCTTTCAGAAACTTTGGACTAGTGCAGAAAAAAAATATCTTGCTATTGACCATGCCATCTGAAACTGTTAGGAGTTTTATGGGAAGCTGAACTTTTCCCACCACTACTGTATCTAGAGAAAATTGTACCTGGGCTGGCTATGGGTTATCCTATGTAGCCACTATTCCCTCATGCAATTATCATTGCATGGCAGGAAGAGTGTAACTTTTTGGGTCTGTCCTGGTGTTGTGCTCCCACTGGTGTGTCCTCCTGCTATGGTCCATGTGTTGTGGGAACATGCTGTTTGTATAATCGCTCTGTGGCTGAGAATGATGATGATGATGGATGATGATGGACAATATACCTCCACAAATATCTGCAGAACTTTCTCTTTCATTAGAGACAAGTGTGGTATAGTGTTTTTAGTGTCAGAATAGGTCAGGACACCTAAAATTAAGGCTGTACTGCATCAAAAAGCTCACTCAGTGACCTCAGTGACCTCTAGCTTCATCCTTACTGGCTTCACTGGATTGTGTGAAGCTACCATAAGAAGAACCATTTTGTGCTATTCTAAACTTCGTAAAAGAAAGATCAGATAAAACTGGGAATAATAATATGCAATTATGGGACATATAAAGACATACTTCCTATCCCACTATGCTTGCTATCTGAGATCATATTTTTACTAGTATATAATTATTAGTTAATTATACTCATCTGCTGCAAGCAGCCATTAAGGACAACTTTGTGGTCTTTGCAGAGAGGAATCCAGAAGACAAGTTGGAATGGGGGGGGGGGTGACCTTTTGTGCATATTTAGTTTTGTTTTACTTTATGGTTTGCTTTGGGATACAGGTGTTGAAGAAGTTAACATCATATCATCACACTGCAGTAAAATTAGAAATTCTAAATGTAATTTTAAAAGATAGGTGGGGAAACCAGCTGTAGGGGAGTATACACCAAATGTAGAGTTCACTGAATCAGAGATGATGCCAATTGCAGCAATAACATGAATAATATTTCTCTGATGAACCACTTTGGGCAACTAAAAAGTACTGTAGCTATGTGTAAACCGAAGCTACTTTCCTTCCCTTTGGACTGGGACTGTAGTTCTGTGTCTACAATGGAAATAAGATCATAGGGAGAGAGAGAGAGCTTGTTAGCTAAAAATAGACATTGTAATAATTTCTACCTTCCTTTCAAAATACTAACACAAACATTTAAACAGAACAGGAGAGAGTGCCCTTTGGTAATAATTAGTGGCTGTTCTGAGGACCAATTAAAGGTTTCAGTATTCATACACGAATGAATACATTTTTACTTCCACACCAGGAACATGAAGTTATTGACAACTTTGCACATCTATGAAAGGATAAGTAAATGAATACTTATTAAAATGTTGGAAGTGGGTGATTGTCATTCAAGAGTCAGGAAAATTTTAATGTCAGAATTGACAAGCAAGCAATTATACTTCAGTAGCTTCATGTTCAATTGACGTCTACCAGGAGGGGGAAAAAAAAAGTGGAGAGTGCTTTAGGAGCTTATACTTCCCTTTGTTTCAATTCTCTGCCATTCTTGCTTTCATTTTATCTATATCATTCAGACATTCACATTCAAGTTATATCCCTTTTAAAAGGTGGAAAATCCATGAAGGCTACTTTCCTTTTGTTAGGCATTAAAGATTAATTGTTTCATTCAAGTGATAATTGCAGGATATAATTTGCTTCATTTGAAGATGCTATTAATCACAAGATAATTAAGGCTCTGTTCTGATATTTCATATTCCTTCCACATCTTGCATTTGTTCAGCATACATTGGGAAGAGGATGAAGAGAAGAGAGAGAACTATCAAAGTTTCACAGTTTAAATATCACACAATTCTATTATTCTTCCTGAATTACCTGGATGTTGCTCAGAGAGTTAGGCAAGGCATCTAGATGATGTTTTTTTTTTTTTATTGCAAAGAAGTCAAAGCTTAAAGAGAAAATGATTGTATCATTTCCATCTCAGCTTCTATTAAAGCCTAGAAAAATTACAAGTGTTTATTACAGGTAATTTTGGACAGCCTTATTGTATTTTCAATACTGCAACAGGAGTTAGTTTCTTCTTTGTACCATGCAAAACAGTACAATCTGAAATCAATCCTAATGTATTGTATGGTCCTAAATGCTCTGCTTGACAGTCCTGTGAACATTTATGTTCTGTATCCAAACAGTGTCTTCTGGTATTGCATTAACTGTATTGTTGCTATGAAATCCCTATATCCTCAGGTTCTGAGCAGGCTAAGTTATATGTGATGGCAGGCCCACCTGTCCACCTTGCATCTATGCTATGTTTATTATGCAGAGCATGGGAGGGCAAAGTGCAGCTCTGGGGCCACATGTAACTCCATCAAAGATGTTTTTGTGTCCCTCAGCAATGTGGGAATCCCTAGAATGGCATTTTTCTGGCCAAAAAGAGGATGAATCGTTGCTCCTTCAGTCTTCCAGATACAACAATGTACATTTAAAATAGGTTGCAAGACACACACCTCCTGCACTGTTTAACCTCAAAAATGCATGTTAAAAATATTTCTAGCTACTTTGAATTTTTATTTTGAGTATTTACTTTGATTATTTATTTTATACTCTCTATGTGGCCCCTGGAGGGCATGAAGGTAGCCCACAGAGCTGCTGCAGTTGACTGCACCTGGTCTAGAGGCACCATTTCTGGGGATGGGTGTTTCCCCAACAGTGTCATTTTGAGCTACCAAGATGGATAAACTTAAACGTGACTGCCCAAACAGCAGACTTAGCTGACAGGTTTCTTCTGTAGGTGTGTTCATACACAGATATCAATTTACATAAAGTCTATAGGTGGAGTCCTTTTAGTGTTCGGTGCTGGCATAACTGCTAATGTGGAACGGCAGTAGTATGAAAAAGGTTGTGGGTGCAGCGACCATCAGAGAAATAGGTTGCTTGGAGTTAGTAGGATTTGTGTGCCTTCCCTTCACCTCACTCCCCTCCTACTCTGGAATGAGTGCAGCCACTCATTTTAACAGGATTTTAGCCCATCTAATTGCAGCCTGGCCAGATGCATGATGTCAGCCATAATTATGTCTGTGCTCATCACACATCTGTTGGCCCAATGTTGTGGCTAACCATCACAATGAAAATTGTTTGATCCTTTCAAGATCTTTGCTCACTGCAACTTTCTCATAGTATTTTTGAGCCTTTGTGATTTTCAAGCACTGGGTCCCTGTGCTTGTGATGGTAGTGGTAGGCAGTGCATTATTTCTTCCCTGTGAGATGGATAGTTTTGTGCTTCCTTGCTTTTCCACTCTCACACTTAGGAATCTCTTTCAAGCCTCTAAACCAGAGGTAGGCAACCTTTCCCTTTTAAGGGCCGAGGGACTTCAGCTCCCAGAAGCCTCAGCCATGTTGACCAATAGTCCCATGTTGGCCAATAGCTCCTGGGATTCTGGGAGCTGAAGTCCCTCAGCCCTTAAAGGGGACAGGTTGCCTACCCCTGCTCTAAACAAATAAGAATTTCTGGAAATTGTCAAGTGGCCCCCTTTTTTTTTAAGTTTTCCTAATTCAAGTAGATTGTGTGTTTTTGCCTTCAAGTTGCCTGTAAAGCTAAACATTTTTGAGGCCCCCCCTCCCATGTCTGAGAACAGTGGATGCATGATTTTTTAAAAAAATACTGTTGATCCTTTTAGTTCCAACCTGGCATTTTTAGATATGTTGAACTGTAATTTCAACCAGTCCCAGCTAACATGGTGAATGATAACAGACTGTGGGAACTGGAGTCCAAACATCTAGAAGGTGCCAAGATGGGGGAGACTTGTACTAACTGATGCCAATGGCAAAAAGCAGTTACAGCCAACGGTGCTGCAGGTTTAGTTTATGATGTATATTTGCTGTGATTCGCAGGTTTCATCACATTTATCTATCTAGATTGCAGAAATTACCACAATTTTACTTGATTTGGATCTGTATGTGTAGAGATATATGTCAGAGGGATACTCCCCCCTGAAACAACAACAACAACAACAACAACAACAACAACCAAAAAGACATTATGAGAACTATCGACAGCAGGATTAGCATTCAGGACACATTAATTTGCTTGTTTCTTTTTTTAAAATACAAGGACACCCTGTGTGGTGTAGTAGAGTGCTGAACAAAGGTTTGGATCAGGGGTAGGCAACCTTTCCCCTTTAAGGGCCGAGGGACTTCAGCTCCCAGAATCCCAGGAGCTATTGGCCAACATGGGACTATTGGCCAACATGGCTGAGGCTTCTGGGAGCTGAAGTCCCTCGGCTCTTAAAGGGGAAAGGTTGCCTACCCCTGGTTTTGGATAATCCAGGTCCAGATCCTGACTCAGCTATAAAGGGCACTGGATGACCTTATGCCAGTCCTGCTTTTTCAGTGTAACTGGAGTGGGAATACCTCAGGGGGGTTATTTCATTTCATTTCATTTTGGGTTGTGAGGATAAAATATTTGTGGGGGACCTTGTTCAACCATCTGTTTGGATAAAAGGCAGAATATAAATACATCAGTGTAATAAATAATAATATATATTTTTCTTATGCATTTTCTTATTGCTAGTGTTGTGTTTTATATAGTTGAAAATTAATAAAACTTATTGAAAAAATGTTTTAGGTTGTATCTAGTTAACACCAGATTGAGTGCTTCAGCAGTATGTAAATAATGTTGCCAGGCTTATGCGTGAATAGGTAATCAAAGGATGATTGATTTAGATGTATTGTACTAAAGAGAGTATGGACATTGACAAATCATTTGCTTCCTTCAGCACATTCCTGGTTTTCTTAGCAAGATATGTCTATGAAGAATGAGCATATATCATCACAGATTGAAATAGTCTGTTCCTCCTGTTATCTTATATATCTTATGAGAGTACTTCTATTTATTTTAGTGTTGTGAAGTTGCCTAAAGTGAATACCCAAAATGAAGGGTTAATGGCAATAATTGAAGTATATGGAAACTGTTCTGCCACATTGATGAAGAGGGTAGATGATGAAATGGTTCCATATTGTTTGTACTCATTACCAATAAGTGATTTTGCTATTGTGATAACATAGCCTGTGACTCACTGTACCACATTTATGAGAGGAAATATAACTGTTTTGCTGATGTCTGAGGGAAAATAAATTCCAGATCAGCAGTGATAGGAAAATCTATTACATTTGCCATGTGAACAAGTATTATTAATGACACCAGTGGGTAGCTTAAGATGTTTCTTTCTAAAGCTGTGTGAGCAATGTTTCTCCATGGAACCAATACCATTGTGGACCTTTGTAATCTTCAGTAGACATGATATGTTTAGAGTTGAGGGAGCACAGTTGACATGTTACCTCCACCTTGAGATAGTGTTAGACTAGCAACTGATGTCTACTCAGGAAGAGTAGATATGTCTTGGTGACTGGAGAACATTGACTGCAGTGGGCCTATGGGGATTTCAAAAGGAGAGCCATGATAAACAGCTGTAGCAAGAACAAGAAAGGTGCAAAAACAAAAGGGTGGGCAGTTAGCACCAGGAGCTCTGTTCTGTGACCGCCATAGGCTCCCACTACAGTCCTTTTAGGGTTGACCTTATCATTAGACAGTGAAGTGATTTCCACAGGTAGCAGATGGCCAGCTCCTAACTGTCCTAATTTGCTGGAGAACACAGAGTTCTGTAGTGCACAGGCCTGTCCCGAGCCCTCTAAACTAGCCAGATGCCTCAGGTGTGATGATAGGCATATTCCTATCACAAGTATTGAAATAAGATTTAACCTGCACACCAGATTACTTCAGTACATGGGTGTGTTGGTCCATGTCATTTACCTCAATCAGAAAAATAGGGGAGGGAGGCAGCCCTGAAACCTTTGGTTCCTAGAAGCTGTAAAATCAATCAGGATCAGAGTTGTTTAGTTGTATCTCATATCATTCCACTCAACAGCTACAGTAGTGCACGCTTTAGCTTGTGCAGATAATATTAGGCTTTATATCATTTTGTTGTTGTTGTTGTTGTGACAATGCAGTTGATACTTATGGGGATTTTTTCATGAGGAAGTCATAGCAATCAGTAGTCAACATTAAACCAGTGCTAGCTGGTGGCTTCCATGTCAATGAGGTGACTCCTCTGAACATTAAAATGAACTGTCCAAGGTACTGGACCTTAACCTTCAAATGGATCAGCATCCTGGGTAGTTCTTTTCATGTCTGGATTAAAGCAGGTATCACTCCATCACTACATTGACACCAGAACAAACAGCTTTCTCTGTTATGAACATGAGTGAGTGAATGAATGGATGGAGTTGTTACCTGAGGAGTGAGAACACTGACTCATCTGATAGAGGATTGTGTGCTTTGATTGGCAGCACCTCTCCAGGACTTTAGATCGGGATCTTTCCTGGTTGAGATGTCAGGGCTCAAACCTGGGATCTTTTGTGGGCATAACACATGCTCTTCCCTTCACCAGTGAGCCCCCTGTAACTTAGAACAAATGAAGTCTACAACCAAACATTTATGTTAGTGAACGTGTGTGTGTGTGTGTGTGTGTGTGTGTGTGTGTAACACAAAAAAGTACAAAAAAAAACCACTGAACAGTGATACCTTTATTCAGCCAACCAAAATGCACAAAATGCATAATGCAAGGTTTTGAAGCTCCACTGGGTTCTTCGTCAGGCAAAAGTGTTTTAAAAATCATGAGGAGAAATCATGATAAAATGACGATATTAGTCACAGGCCTGCATTTGCCCAAGCTGTTGTTGTTCTGTGGAGGGATATCTATGTATGCAGGTCCCTCCTCTTCCTGGTCATTTGGCAGAACAGAGCATTCCAGAATCCAGGAGATAAATTTGAATTCCATTAGCAATGCAACAAGGTACTTCCTCTGAGATCCAAGATGTCTCCATCTCCGTGCGTGTTCACCTTCAGGTAACCTGTCACCTTATGGTGACTCCATGAATTTTATAGGGTTTGATTGGCAGGGAATACCAAGAATACTTGGTTTTTCCCATTCCTTTCTCTGAAATATAGCCTATAGCACCTATAAGTATTCATTGACAGTTTACTATCCAAGTACTAACCAGGGGTTGACTCTGCTTTGCTTCCAAGATCATACTTGTTTAGAAAACTCCCATTTATAAAAAAAAATAAATCCTGATTTTGAACTTCATTTATGCTTGCCTTTGAAAACTCTTTGAGTCATATTTTCATTTTCATTCTAAATTAAAGTATTTACACTCAAACATGCCACAAAGTCATACAGAAAATTAAAATGTTTTGAAAAAGTTTGCCCACATTAATTTCTGATTATGTAGGACTTCTAAGTTTTGCAACTAGACTATTCTATTACTAGCTTTGGGAACTTGGATAATAACTTTGTATGGATCAGGGTGGCATAGTCACAGGTCTATAGAATTCCATCAAATTAATCTAATCCCATGTAGCACAGAGTTCATTCAGGTAGAAGGAATTCTGGTAACAGGCTGTTTTTCAGCTCATGCTTTGATGAGTTTTTTTGGCTGCCTGCCTTGAAAAAAAGTCAAGGGTCACAGCCCAATAATTGGGTATAAATAGTGTGAGAGTAGTAGGCCTCAACTTCAGTCATGCAGAACCAATTTTTAGCTTGATGGTATCACCATTGCACATTTTAATTGAACTGCTTGTGAGAAACACTGACATAATCTTGTTATTATTCTGTTTTCCCTGTAAGCTTAGGGTACTGTCTGATGCTGTTTGATATTCCTCTGATCACCAGCCCTAATATTCAGCTATAGATGAGTCACTGTTGGGAAACAGGATAAAATTATCTTCTGATTATTAAAAACAAAATACTAGTTTATTAATTAAGTTTATTAATCAGCTTCTCCTAGTGGCAGTTACAGAGTTTTAATAGGCTTTGAATTATGACACAGCCAAGATAATCCCCAATGCTTTTAAAGCAGTTGCTCTTAGATGTTATGGTGGATGACCTGTTGTCTGTGTGTGTGTGTTCGTTCGGTCCCTGCTGACTCCATCTAAAATGATGTGAAAGTTTTAAGGAATGGCAGAGGCAAGGGAAGGGTGAACTCTTATCTGTCTATATTTCACCTGCTCAGGGTTGGAGCAGGGGACTCCCTGCTTTGTCACAGTTGGCTTTCTCTGCTTTTTGAAGCCCATTAGAAATACATTGGGCTTACCGTTAGGTATAGTGAAGCAGCTCCCTGAGACAGGAGCATTTTAGGTGTCTTGAAAGTACAAGAGATGGTTTATTATTACTGTGTATTTACTGCAAGGGATAGGGAGAGTTACCTGTGGGATATGCTGTTCCAAATGGTAAGTAATTAGCTATCTCTGGCAACAAAATGGGCCAGTTGGTGTGATAGCTGGGCAACATAACATTTACTTTTTGGGTACTGTATATAATGGGACTTGAGCATCCACAAGGGGTCCTGGAACCAAACCCAAGCAGATACCAAGGGCACCCAGCAATGTCTATCCATGGCAATATCATGGCCAGAACACCTGGCACTGTTTCTTTACAAAAAGCCATTGGGGAATGGGAAAAGATTCCCAGTTTGGATTGGGCCTATGATAATACCCCCTCAGCACAGTCCCACTTCTTATTTCGGATCCTCTCCATTCCCACAAGACTTTTTCTAAAATTGGGTATGAAGGAAATGTGACGCTACCCCACTGATACTGCATCAGTCCCAGTTCAAATGAATTCTATCCTCAGAGATAAAATATTTGGGCTTAAGAGCAACTGAATTGTATTTGTGTATTAAGATAGGGAACATGTATGTGAGATAAAGGATTAGATACCGTGGTTCCCATATTTCATCCTACTCTGAAGGACTGTGGGACTGCCACAGCTACTATTGTAAAATAAATTATTAATAACTGAACTCCCATGGCACATATGGTTTGATATGTTGAAGTGAATGAATTCCACAGAAGATTGGGAGAGAAGAGCATACAGATGAGCCAACACTGTAAGGCTGCAGCAAAAAAGGGGTCAAGACTATTTTAGCCTGCATTAATAGAAGGATAGTTTTCAAGTTTGAGGGAAGTAATAGCCCCACTATATTCTGTGCTTGCTGGGCCTCATTTGCAGCACCTCATTTTAAGAAGAATATAGACAAGTTGGAGCAGGTTCATAGAAAAGCAACAAAAATGATAAGAGGTATGGAAAACAAAATAGATGAGGAAAGGTTGAAGGAGCTGGGCATATTCAGCTAGATGAAGAGAAGATTGAGGGGTGTCATCTTTGCACGCTTTAAATACCTCAAGGGCTGTCAAAGAGAAGAGAGGCAGGTCTGTTCTCTACTGCTTCAGAGGGTAGGACCAAGTCTAATAATTAGAAGTTGAAGGAGAGTACATTTTTATTGAACATTGGAGGGAGCATCTTGAACAATAAGAGTGGTTCAGCAATGGAACCAGTTGCCTGCTTTATCTGGAGATCCTGCATCGAGCAGGGGTTGGATTACATGGCCCATGAGGCCCCTTCCAATGTTATGACTGTATGACTCTCTACGATGTGTAAGAGTAAAGAAAGTGGGAATGTTCCAGGCAGTGGCTCTTGATGTAAATATGGGTATATTACAAACAAGACTTGTTTGCTTTTTGCCTGAGGTTGGTTTAACCTGGTCCTGACATATGAATAGCAGTAGTCCTTTAGATATAAATCCTTGGAGTTCTTCAGAAGTCTGAAACACATCCTTTAATCTCCAGAAGCTTTGCAAATTATCATTTCCCTTTCCTAAAGAGAGCTGAGAAGATTATGGTATAGGTGAGGATTTTAGAAACTTCATAAGTATTTGATGGCTCCTAAATAAGCACCATGCTTTAGCAGATCCCTTAAATTAAATTGCTAATTAGTTACTCAAGATGTTTCTGGCAGAACCGGAATAAGAACTTTGGCTGGATTGTTTGTTAAAATAATGGAAAAGGAAGAAAAGGGTTTTTTTTAAAAAACACTTTTATGTAAACTCCTTGATGCACACTTGAATTTAATTTTGCTCTGCTGAATTCTTTTTCAGTCCTACAGTTTTCCGTATCACTCATAAAATTTCTGTGTAGTGTAATGATGTCAAGTGATGATAAAGACCAAAGTTGTAAGGCTAAGTACAACTGCTAATCCTAACTAGAGTAGACCCATTGAAATAATTACTGTATGGTAAGTCAGACCTTACATGAATCCTATTGATTCAGTGCATCTATTCTAGTCAGGATTAGTAACAGGATTTAAATCCTATTGCTTGAAATTGCATTTTATATTCTTAGTTAAGACACTCTCAAAAGATTATTATGTGCTTTTAGACACATGTTAAAAACATACTGATCTGTGCAAGTCTTCCCTGATTTATCCTTCCATTTTTTAGACCACATTAAGAGCATATGTTAACCTGTGTATCATGTATTTGGTATATGGGATGGTTTGTTCACACACACTGCTTTGAAATATTTGAATCTACATGAATAGAAAATATTTGTAAATGCATTGATAATAAGTGTGCATTGACTTTTAATTATTGTAACCCACTTTGGGTCCCAAAAATAAAAATAAATAAATAAATGCCTTTGCAAATGTATGGAGCTATTTGCATAATGAGAGATATGCTTTTTTCTTGTAGCTAGTTGCTTGTCTGCTCTTCCCCCCCTTTTTTATTTTAATTAACTATCCATAAATATCTTTTTGTAAAACAAAAATAAGGTGGGATGAACTTGAGTTTAGGTGTTGTGATCATTTGTAAATACTTTTTTTAAAATTTCATGTTTCAAGCTAAATTTGGAAAAATAATCCATCCTGTCGATTTCTACTGTGAGACTTTCCAGACTTCCATATGCTTATAGTGATTCTTTTTTTCACTGCCTTGGCTCGGCTGAATATTTAAGATTGTTCAAATCAAGCACACTACACAAACCTTCTAGGCATCCCAGTAGGAAGTTAGGAAGATCTCCTGAATCATCAAAGCAGCTCTTAAGGGATGGTAACAGCAATGGTGCTTGTGCTAATATATGCTAATGTTCCCACAACCCTGCTGCTCATTTTTTCCAACTCAGTTGATTTTGCAGTGAAATTGCCTTCCTTTGGTTACTGCTTGAGTTGCTGCCATTTTGGGAGTTCTTCTCTTAGTTTCGCGCAAGAGCAGTTGGAATAAGAAATAATTTATTATATTGAATTCATTTCCATTTTTAACAGCAGAAATTACTTAAATAAGTTTTCCAGTCTTCTCCATCTCTCTCTCTCTTACATCCTCTGATCAAGCACACATAGACATTTTAGAAGAAATTCTTCTGGAAGATTAAGGAATTTAACAGAACGTCTTCACATCGAGTGTCATCATCTTTTTTGCACATTAATCTCCCTTGACTGCACAGACTCAGTGTGAATGTTGAATAATCTGATTATTTATGAAGGGTTTGCAAAAATTACATTGAAAATTAGAATGTGTGGTATTTTCTTATAATGAATGGCTTTAATTAAACCCGCTATTTACTTAACTTTTACTCATAGCATTTCTATTCTAATACTTTTGAGTTTATTGATTTTAATGCACAGGAGTAATTACAGTATGTTGTTTTAGGATGACATATCTCTCCAATTGCAAAGGGAGACAGTTACTACTAGAAACATTTGCGATTCTTTTTTGCTTATTTTTAACACCATTGGTGTTAGGCTTTCGACCATTGTTTCTGCTTTGGGTTTGGCAAACAGATGTGAGATTTGAGTGAGAAGTCAATAGAAAAACACAGAACCAGTATTCACATGGCAATACCAAAGGTCTAAGTTTATTAGTCTGCTGTATATTTGCTAGTAACAAACTGAGTACATCAATCCTTACCAGAAAGAAGGGACTGCAAAAGCATTATTTATAACTTAAGGGCCTGCAGGTGAGCTTTCAGGAGACATCCAGACTCTATAAACTTTGTCTTTTTGCACAATATATTGCTTGGAGATTTTTTTCTCCTGCATTATTTGCCCTAAAAACCCCACAAAGATAATATGGTAAGCCCATTGTTCCTGCTCTGTGAGAAACACACATGATTGAACAAATATCGAGGGCTTTGCATAAGAGGAAGAAATGTGACAAATAAATTAGACTTGTTCTCTGCCAGTCTATATGCTCTGCAGCTGTCTGCATTTCCAATTTATTGTTGTTGCAGGAAAACAAACTTTACTTCCACATACCAAAAGATGAACTCTTTCCTTTGAATGTGACTGTATTTCACATGGGAGAGAGAACATGTAGAATACTTGATAAAATATAAAGAAACATTGATAAATTTGACTTGCATTTGCTTCATTATCATTACTGTATACGGTAATTGCTTGATAGTTTATTTTTAATTGCTTGATAATACATTTTCTTGATAAAGGGCCTTTGCAGACTGCCAGAAATAGTGCAAATTGAGTCCACTTTAACTGCCCTGACTAAGTGCTAGGGAATCATGGGAACTGTAGTTTATTGTGGCACCAGAGCTCTCTGACACAGAAGGCTCAATGTCTCAGAAAAACTACAGTTCCCATTATTCCCGAGCACCAAGCCAGGGCAGTTAAAGTGGACTCAATTTGCACTATTTCTGACAGTCTGCAAAGGCTTAAAATGTCTCAGTTCTAACACAAGCATTGTGGCATGAGGACTCTCTTATAGGCTACAACCTAATCATTGAGATGCATACAATTTGTGATTTTATTACTCTGTTGCCATATTTTTCATAGTAAAATAAACTTATCAGCTTGAAAGAGTCTCTGATGCCTGAAATTTTTAAGACTCACTTTAGATATTGGGGATATAATGCAGTATCACATCCTCAATCTTCCACTCATGTGATGGGATTCTTTCTTTCTTTCTTTCTTTCTTTCTCTCTCTCTCCCGCTCTCTCTCCATCCCCCAACTTTCCCCATAATCTGGGCCTCAAGGCAGTTCTTCTCCACTGTACTTCACTCCCTATGATTGCTGAACCACCTTCAAAGACAGTGAAGTGTTAAACATATTGAGGTACTCTCCCTTTATGATAACTAGCATATGCCAAGGATTGGCTTATCTAGATAGGGATACGCCTAACTGATAACCTACTTCTTGCCTCTTCTGCTAT
>CM034701.1:223071443-223083087 GCA_020142125.1 Phrynosoma platyrhinos | reverse complement strand
GGGGGGGGGAGAATGTTGCCTTTCGCATCTATGCCTTTATAAGTAGGCATTAAAGTAAGTATGGAGGGCTCGTGGCCTGGAGGCTAGATGTAGACTGATGGGCTTCTCCTTATAAGTCCGAGAAATAGTTTCTCCTGCATATTTCTCTGCTCTACCGCACAGTTTTCTCTCTTCCAGTTTGGGCTTCTAATATACATATATGTGAGAGAATGAATTCACTTCAGGTTTTAGTCTAGGAGGTATCCAGGATGCTGAGCCCTGTCCCCAAATCTCTCCTTATTATTATTATCTCCTTATTATTATTCATTTACTGTTTAGTGAAATTGTGAAAATCAGCTTAGAAGAATGGAAAGTGGGAATATTCATTCAATATATATGGACGACCCCAAGCTTGGGGAGTTTGACCTAGCCTCACAAGCACAGAAGTGTGCTAGAAGACAGAACAGGGAAAAACAAAGTTTGAACTTGAGCCTATTCAGAAGCATTGAAAAGTGATGGAATTGCTCTCTGAATTTTTATCTCCCCCCACCTTGTGATAAATGTTTGTAGTGATAAAATGTCTTGAGATTTAGCCAAGCCCTTTCACACTATCCAGTTATAGTGCTATGATTAACTCCCATTCCTTCAATGTAAGGAATCCTAGGACTTTTCAGTTTAAGGAGGGGCCTTTGTCATCCTCTCTGCCAGGAGGTCCCTGTGGTGCTTCTGACTAAACTACAAACCCCAGGATTCCATAGGATTCAGTCATGGGAGTTAAAGTGGAACCAAAGTGCTATGATTGTAGACTATGAAAGAGTCCTAAATGATCTTAGCTTTCCAAGTGTAGATTTTGATGAAATGTAGAATTTTATTTAAGTGTAGAATTTCATTTTAGGGAATTTGATATTATTCCCTACCATGCCATTCTCTAGGCCAACAGTAATAAATATAGTACTAGAAACATATGGAATGCCTGAAAGTGTAATTTTGAAACAATGGCTTTTATGTGGCTTACTGAACAACTGTATTATCTTCAAAACAGCCAAGAAATTTTATCCCTGAAAAATTATTTCAAGAACTGGAAATTCTGGAGATCCTTTCTGTTTATATAGACTGAGTTCAGGATTAGTTAGGTTTAGATTTAGGTTTTTAAAAAATAAGAGGAAAGAAAAGAGGAGCATTAATATACAAGGATCATCCTTTTATAACAAACTCCATGGGAAAGGATTATTCAAAAACTCTGGGTTAATTGTCACTATTTGTCAATATTTTCCAGTATTGAACTGGAGGAAATATCCCACCATTTATGTTTACATCCACAGGCATTCCACATCCTTATACTTTATTAAAGGTAACTGATTAATGCTTTACAGTAGATCTTTGGCCAATACCTTATTATTTCAACAGGTTTTTAATGATCTTTGTGTTAAGTTTGCTGGCTGTTTTATTTCCCTCCCCTTTTACCAACTGCAACTTCTCTTTCTTGGGACTGTGTTTTTGCTATTGAGGAATACCTGGAGTGTGGGTGGGCTGAAGGCAGCATATAAATGTTTCTGAAAATAAATGTTCAAAATCTGGTTTGTATGCATTTCTTCTTAATGCGTTTTATTCAGACTGATGGAAAACACCATTCTTCACTTTACCTGTTCCGATGTGATATACTGACACTTGATTTCACAGCATCTTCATACCTTTTATGAGAACAAGCAGAAAAGAAAATCAGATCTTTCAAATCAAAGGACTGTTTCTTTTCAGTTGGCTGCACAATGCAATCCTACATACAGCTTGAGTGCCATAAAGCTTTTATTAGGCTAATGGAAGTGGAAAGAGGCAAAGGAGAAAAACTGTACAGAAACCCTAGCATGTGATGTGAAAGTACACCTTGGCCCACAGATGAGAGAGGTAAAATATTGTGCCCTTCAGCTAATAATCTAGGATTCTATTATCATCCAGCTCTGGAATAAATTATTAGTGATGTACAACTAGGATTATTTCAGCTGCAGCTCATATCGTACATCCAAAACCTGACACTTAATTATGTTGTCCCATAGTAGATCAAGTTTTACAACAGCAACAAAAGATTAAAGCAGTCTTAAACTGGGGACATTCAGAAAATAAATAGCATTGCATTACAGAGGGGAGCAGCAGTCAGCTGTATCACCATCTGGGAGGGAAAACATTCAAGTGCTATTAATATTTAAAAAGCTCTTGGATGTTCTTTGTTTTTTAAATAGTTGGTAATGTTTCTAACAAAATGGTTATCACTCCGTAGTGAATTTTAATGTCAATGGTTGCTATAAATGCCAACACAGGAGCAATTAATGTGGACAGAACACTTACCTCGTTTGATTTCAAGGATTCTTTTTCTTCTTTGGAAGAAAAAAACCCAATAAAGTAAGGAAAAAAACTAAACTGAGTCAATAGACATTATAGAGAAGTTTCAATAATGCTTGAACTTCTGTATGTAATATAGAAGGAGATAGAATGTCCCCATCTGTTCTTAAAATTAAATTATTTTTTGTCATCTGAGGGATCTGGCACTTCTCTAGCTTATAAATTCAGCTATTCTACTTTAAAGGCCCATGTATTCTTCTTCTGTATTGAAAACAAGAACAACTATGGGTTGGATTCAGACATCACATTCCATGAATGGAAAAGTCTCACTCCATCCACAGGGGGTGCTAGATTCAGCAAAAGAAGGAGCTTGGGGATTTGTAATTATTCAAATTTGAAAAATTTCAGGAAAATACTGGAAAAGCAAGAATTTTTGTTTAGTTTTCTCTTGATATTTATTTAATGTCCCTAATGGTTTTGCTAGTGTTGGGTAGTGTTTTGAGTATTGGACTGCAATTCTAGAGATTAGGGTTTGATTCCCCACTGGGTGAGCTTCAGTAAGTCACACAGTGTCAGCCCCAGAATACCTCATGATAGGTTCATCTTAGGGTCTCTATAAGTTGGAAATGAATTGAAAGCACACAACAACAGCGACTGTTACTCAGGAAATATCCTGTAGAGAAAAACACATATTTTGCATGTGGGGAAAGCCCCTCTTTCCTTTTGCAGAAAAAATGGGATGGGAGGGTTGCACACAAAAGAGATGCTTTTGTCTGTAGAATAATTCCTGAACAGCACTTTGAGATGTTCAAATATGGGGAGGCTTAGGTTGAAAAAATGAAATGCACACAGATATAGGATAGGGGATACTTGGCTTGATAACAATACATGTGAAAGGGAACTAGGAGTCCCAGTAGACCACAAGTTCAAGATGAGTCAACAAGGTGCTGTAGCAGCTAAAAAAGCCAATGTGATTCTAGCTTGCATCAAAAGAAGTATAGTGTCTAGATTTAGGAGAGTAATGGTACCACTCTATTCTGGCCTCTCCTGGAATACTGTATCCAGTTCTGGGCACCATAATTAAAAAAGGATGTTGACAAGCTGGGTCATGTCCAGAGGAGGGCAACCAAAGTGGTGAAAGGTCTGAAAACCATGCCCTATGAGGAGTGACGTAGGGAGCTGGGTATGTTTAGCCTGGAGAAGAGAATACTAAGAGGTGATATGATAGCCCTGTTTAAATCTCTTTATTTAAAGAGATCATATTGAGGATGGAGCAAGCTTGTTTTCTGTTGCTCTAGAGAATAGGACCTGGAGCAGTGGATTCAAACTACAGGAAAAGAGATTCCAGCTCAACATTAGGAAGAACTTCCTGACAGTAAGAACTGTTTGACAGGGGAACACACTCCCTCAGAGTGTGGTGGAATCTCCTTCTTTGGAGGTCTTTAAAGAGAGGCTGGATGGCCACCTGTAGGGAATCTTTGATTGTGAGTTCCTGCATGTCAGGGTGTTGGAGTGGATAGCCCTTGAGGTATCTTCCAACTCTGTGATTCTATGATTCTAAGTGTGCATAAGACTGTTACCTAAATTGTGTCCAGAAAAATGGCTCCATCAACTCATATTTCCTTCCATCATTTGCGCTGCCAGTGATAGGCTTGCTGTAGGCTATTTTTGAAAATATTACACTGAAAACCATTGGTGAAAGTCTATGGATATCCATTGTGTGTCCCCAAAGAAGTGTTGTGATCCTTAAAGGAAAGTAAAAGTTAAATGTTAAAGGAAAGTAAAAGTTAAAGGTTAAAAGATAAGTTGAGACTGAGAATGGGGAGAGTGGCTATGGAAGAACTAGAAAAGAGTCTAAAATGCAAAGATATACAACTCAGCACGAATGTTAGAATCACACAAGTCATCGTATTCCCTATTACCATCTATGGATGTGAGAGCTGGACAGTTAAAAAAGATGGTAGGAAGAAAATAAATTTGAGATGTGGTGCTGGAGAAGAGTGCTGAGGATCCCATGGACAACCAAAAGGACAAACAAGTGGGTCCTAGAGCAGATCAAACCAGAAACCTCCCTGGAAGCTAAGATGACCAGACTGAGCCTGTCATACTTCGGACACATAATGAGAAGAGAGGACTCTTTGGACAAAACAACAATGCTAGGAAAAGTGGAGGGAAATAGGAAGAGAGGAAGGCTCATGCTAAATGGATAGACTCTATTAAGGAGGTCACGGGTATTAAGGGGTTGCAGGAATTAAGCAGAGTAGTGGAGGACAGAGGGTCTTGGAGATGTTTCATGTATAGGGTCGCCATGAGTCGAGATTGACTCAAGGGCAGTTAACAACAAAAAATTGAGTGAATTGTGTGTTGGCATTGCTATCTGCCCCTACACTGTGTTTGGAAATCAAGAATTGTGTCTTGCAACGTACTTAAAAAGAAGTTTCAGAGACATGTAGAATGGTCTCTCTAGGGTAGTAGTTTCTGCGATGGTATTTAACTTCCTTTATTCGTCTTATCAACATGTCTTCCACAATTTAAATCTTCTACCTACCTTTCCACTGATCCATATTTCCAAATCATACACAAGAATCCAGGGGATGTTTTTCTTCAGTCATTTACAGCTTCAGTGTTCAGTGGGCCCTTGGTATTTGCTGGGATTTGGTTCCAGGACCCTCATGGATACCAAACTCCATGGATGCTCAAGTCCTATTAAATACACTGGTGTAGTAAAATGGTTCAATCCATGGATAAAGAATCCATGGATATAGAAGCTGACTGTATTACATGTTTTCTACAAATTCAAGTGGTTAATATTTCCTTCAAAATAAGTGTGCCGTGCTTGGTTCATCCTTTTCTGTTGAAATAATATATTGTTCAGAAGTCCAGATAGTTCACCCTCTTCTATTGAAATAACACAGTGTTCAGAAGACCCTCATTAATTAAAAAGTCAGTAAACAGGACTGCCTTTTCCACCATATTGTGAATGTTTAATATTTGACTGTAACATGTTCTGAAGTTAGCAGGGATTCCATACAACATCCTCTTTGAAAAAGGTTGAAAGTGTCTGTGGGGTGATTGTGCTGTGGTTCTGGCAAGGTGAGATAGGTTAGTTGTATTTTGGGGGTATGTAGAGATCTTTTTGCTTTCCCTGCATTGATGAGGTCTCCTTGTGAACTATTGATCTGCCTAACATCCTGGGATTCCAAAGAGATCTATCACTCTGAAATCCTTCATTCCAGTAAACAGGCCAGTCAAGTGTCATTATTTTCAAGAAAAGCACTCACATTGGAGCTCAACAAACAAGACTAGAAGGCTTTTCCCACTTTTATATGATTGATGTTGACTTATTAGTGAAATGTAGACTCTAGGGCAGGGGTAGGCAACATTTCTCCTTTAAGGGCCAAGGGACTTCAGCTCCCAGAAGCCTCAGCCATGTTGGCCAATAGTCCCATGTTGGCCAATGGCTCCTGGGATTCTGGGAGCTGAAGTCCCTCAGCCCTTAAAGGGGAAAGGTTGCCTACCCCTGCTCTAGGCTGACCTCAATGCTGATCTTCATGAGATTCATATTTTTCACAACTTAAACATGACATGGAGCTTTGAAACAGTCTTAACTCATGTCAGCTCAAAAGCTATGAGAACACAAAGAAGCTTCAGACCTAATTCACTATCTTTATATAAAGCTCACCTTCAGAGAATCGACTTTTCACGTCATCTTGAATCTTCTGAAGGTCTGCTAATTGCTGGGAGGCCCTTGAGAATGATGTACAGAATTCTGCAGATAACATGAACCGCTAGAAAGAGAAAATGTGGCATGAACTCTCAGAAGCCAAGATGACTATGCTGAGGCTATCATACTTTGAACATATCATGAGACAACATGACTCATGGGAGACTATTATAATGCTTATTAAAGTGGAAGGCAGTAGGAAAAGAGGAAGACTGCATTACAGGTGGATAGACTCTGACCTTGCAAGACCTGAGCAAGGCTCTTGAAGGGAGCAGAATCTTTCTTGGAGGTCTTTCATTTTTTGGGTTGCTGAAAGTCAAAGCTGACTTTACAGCAAAAGGGTAAAGGAACAGCTCAGGAATCATCTTTCTTTGCACTAATGGAAGAACAGTAGGTGCTTACTGTTTCCTCACATATTGTTTCCCCAGTTACCTGTAACAGAGAATTTAGTCATGGAAATTTTGTTTTAAAAGTCCTGGATAAAAAACAAATGCCATCAGAGCAACATAATGTTAGTGAAATTTTTGACTACCTTTTAAGTAAATGGATGAAAAAAAAACACTGTTTGGAACTAGTAGAGTATTTTACAAATTGTTATTTTTTTAAAGCATCTTAGTCCAACCAACCTTTGTACACTTATATCATATCTTATCTGTTTGAAAGTCAAACACTTGTCTTTCAGCAGGTCAAGGTTATTTCCATTTCATGTAGTGAATCAGAATGTGAAAGCAGTTATTTTAACAATTATGAGGAATCATAAATTAGTGTAGTTTGCCTGTTAATCAAAAATCTCATCAAATGACTTGCTTTTCAGTTAAACAACTGCATTTGTTTTTATTTTTTCCCATTATAGGCATACTATGAGCAATTATTTTGTGAGGACTCTTTACTTTTAAAATACCCTGATGTCAAGGATATCACTAGATTCTTCTTGAACTTTCCTTCCTCTTTGAGCATTGACAGCTACTCATAGTTTTCACAATCTGTTGTCCTTTAAAGTAATAAATGGGCCAAATTTTCCACACACTAATTAAAATTCCATTTCTCATGAATTTCTTAATCGGGTGCAAGTCATTATGTGCTTTGTTGATTCTTAAGTGCAAAGATAATTGCAATGGGCAGCATGAAAGTGGTTTGATTATTGCCTGTCGACTCTTGTGAATTCTAATAGGTCTAATTGCAGAGCATCAATTCATCATCTCAGCATCACTTCTTTTTATTATTAGCTCTCCGAATTGTAATTTGCTCATAAAGAAGTGTTGTAGTATATCAGCGCTGACATGCTACCTGGCCTATTGTAATTCTCAGCCTTTGCCTAATGTTTTTGAAAATAAAAGGTTTATTATAGAGTGCCCTTTTCCTGAAACTAATTTAAAAGCTTGGCTTCATGGACAATTTGGTATGTCTGCGCTTGAATTTGCATCTGTGATACTTCTTGTAAATGACAGTCCAGACGATTCCCATTAATCAAGAAGATAATATGTTTGCTCAAGGGAAAAAAATGATATGAATCTTTGTTGTTGCTCACTGGCTCATGGGAAATGAAGGTCTAAGACCATTCTTTTATTAAAAAGAATCAGGACATTATTGCTTGTAAATCAGTGGAAAGGTACACCAACGATGTATAATGATTTTGGATGTTTCAAGACCCAACACATTGTGAAAACAGAAAACAAGAAAAGTGCTGATCACAACTGTCTGTGTTGTTCTTGGAAAGAACATATTTATCAGCTCCAGACTTGTGATATAAACTTAATCCTGGTATAGCTTCAAGACATTAAGGCTCAGGGAACTCTGAAGGAGGCTTCCCACATTGTTGAATATATCTAATCATGTTCTAGGTAGTATCTTTTGTGAAGTGGTCATCTTGCAATGTGTGCTTCTCTACAGTCATTTTGGAGTTGATATGTAATGTATAGAAAATTGTATTCTTATGCTGGAGCTTTCAGCCTTCAGCCAGCCATCCTGTAGGTGCAGTTGGGTGAATTTATTCATTCAGCCCAGTGGAAAAGTTGACATGTTATTACTTTCTTCATTTCCATTTTTATATGATGTTGTTGTTTATGAGTGCAATATTCTATGCCCATGTTTACCCATTCTTAAAATGATAGCCTTCTTTACTCGGTAATTGAAAGTAAATGTTCATTACAAGAAAGTTTTACATTAATAGAATAATAGGACAGAGTCACTCAAGGATGATTTTTTTCCTGTCATAATTGTTCACCTGATCTCATCCTACATAGAAAGCTTAACCTGAGAAAAAGCCTGAAGGCCAGTACAGTTACCCCCCGGATTTGCTGACTTCTTGTTTGCGTTTTTGAATTTCCATGGATGGGTAGCCAGGAGAGACAAAATGGTGTGCGCGCAGGGCCATTAAAAACTATGGGGTTCCAATATTTGCAGTTTTTCTGATTCACGGGGGGTGGGGGGCAGGGGGCAGAACAGATCCCCTGTGAACCGGAAGGGATGACTATACACATGAAGACCTGGTTCACTGGATTCTAAAAGTGGACTGGATACATTCATGGAGGATAAGCTTGTCAACTGTTGGTATTCATAGTATTATGTATTACCTACAATCTCAAAGGTAGTATGCCTCAGAATAGAAATTGCTAGGGAAGAGAAGCATAAGTGTACCATTGATCTCATGTACTGCTTGTGGCCTTCCTATAGAAATCTGGCTACAGAGGGAATGAAATACTGGACTAGATAGCCTTTGTTCTAATCCAGCTTAGCTCTTGCATTATAATACCCTCTTCATTTTTAGGGGAAGGAATACCATTGATCACACACTTGTGCATCTACTGTCTTGTTCTGGAGGGCTTGTGCCAGGTGCATGGTGAAGGAGAGATAACCACCTGCTGTTTCTTTGCAGGAGCACATTGGCTGCCCTGGTCATACCTGAAATATTTCACTATGTTGCAATAAAATGTCTATTTAGAACACTTGTTTTGCTTCCAGATTCCTCTAAGGTGTTCCACTGACTCAAGCTTGTAGAGATGAGGAGGATGCTATGAGCCTGGGCATCCCCTGCACATGCACCAAATGATTCTGTTGTGAAATGCTAAATTCAGCAGGTACAGAAGTGACATGCCACCTAGTAAACATTGGAGGGGGTATCTTTGGGAAAGGAGGTCGGGGGGGGGGAGATAGTCTGGCTGTACATTTTATGCCTTGGCAACTTGGGTTAGATCAAAATTGAAAAGAAAAGAAGTGTTACCAATGCCATAACTATGATTTAATATATAAATGTACATCTCCAGGATTTAGTGGTATAGTCACCCATAAGGCCCAGTGGGTAGAGTGAAGTACTGGGCTAAATGGAGTTTGGATACAAATCCCAGGTTAGATATGTCCCAAGTGGGTGACTCTGTCTTCATTTTCTGCTGCAGTTTTTCACCTGTAAAATGGGCATTATTGGGTACTGGATTTGTTTCAGAGGCTTTTTACAGAGCTGAGTAAGATCTTGATTGTACATATCTGCACATTAAAAATGCTGTATAAATGATAGATTGTGATAGTTACTGAGAATAGCCTAAAGTAATGGTTGGATTTGGAAGAAAGTTTCATTTCTCCATTGCCTTGCAGATTCTGAGAAATCCCTATCTTTGAGAAATTAACTACTAAATATAAGTATCATTTATTTCCCTGTGGAATCTTTATAGAAGTATAAAAAACCACATCACATTTCTATGTAATTTCCTCTCCCATTTTTTAACTTTATTTTTTTTAATTTTTTTATCTTCTGTGCAGCTTAAAAATATACATACTTTGCATAAAGCAGAAGTGCGTAATGCTTTACTAACAACAGTTTTTAAATGCATGTGATACTTTTATGTAAATTGATTTTTTTAAGAGAAAAAAGGTCTTTGGATCTATCTATCTGAAATAATTTAAGACACTGTTGTTGCCAGTTAAGTGACAAGTGTAAGGCAGTGTTCTTAACCAGTTAACTTACCACATTCTTTTGGGTTGATTTGGTAGAGAAAGAGAGTGGGTGTACTATTCTCACTTCTGTACCAGAACCTACACTTGGGGCTTTGGACCAAGCCTACAGCATCTGAAGTTCTGTATAGATTTAAGAATCCTTGGTGTAACTTGGAGTATTTGTGTAAGAACTATATGTAGTTTAAGCCCCAATTTGTCTGTCTATATTTTAAAGGATCTAAGATGTAGAGATGTGAAACACTGCAGAAATAAAATAGTTTGACACCACTTTAACTGTCATGGCTCCATCCTGTGGAATCCTGGGACTTGTAGTTTGTTGGGATATTCAGCCTGGTCTGTCAGAAAGCTCTGGTGCCTCACCAAACTACAAATCCCAGGATTCTATAGGCTAGAGGATGTGGAAATGGAAGTGGTGTCAAACTGCTTTATTACGGCAGTGTGGATACCCAAGAAGTTGTGCTACATTCATTTATCCACAGCTAAAATTGCTTTCTCTTATAGCATCTGAAATAGTCATGCTTTTGCTTCAGAGACTACAAGAAAATCAGATGCGTGTTTCACTGTATAATTAAATTGGCATTTGGCATTCAGGAAAGAGGAAGTTTAATTTTAAGGCCTTTTACAACAGAAAGTGCAAAATTCATTCCTTAAATCTTGCAAATCCAAGGTTGTTGCCATTTATAAACTGGATTCAGTTTGTGAGCAATGGAGAGAAGAAAATTAATCAGTTTCATTTATTTTTTTTAAAATAGGAAATAAATTAGGTATGGATGCATATGCAGCTGAACTTGCAGCACCAAAAATATGCATGCAATGAGTTGTCTTCATGTGCAGCAGTGAGTGTCTTGGAAAAGGAATATGAGGAAATTAGCATTCTGTACACCAAACCTTTCCCTATGTATAATCAGCAAAGTAATTTTTAATATGTAAAAATATCAAGATGTAATTCAGTTTCCTGTCAACTGAACATCCAGGTTTCCCTTCAAAGCTATATGGGTAGGTCTTATTGTTTAAACTGCCCCTAGCAATTTGTATGTCATATTTTTTTATTCACTTCAATATGGAGCGATAGCTTCTGCCTCAAAATTCATACCATTCTTGCAATGATTGACAGGATACAGCTTCATTATGCAGTTTGCTAGATGGACCGATTATGGCTGTGAATACATGAATGCGAGTGAATGAAAGGAACATGCAATTGATTCTTGGCTTGGTGTGCCAGTTTGTTAACCATTTAATGTAGTCTGCTCCCTTTAGAAATAAGTAAATGGAAGAAAATGTCCTATTTTCTGTTTGTTTGAAGCTTTATTAATGCTAACACTTTTTGTTGGATGCTTGAAAAATTGCATACTTGGAACATCATATTTATAAATTGCACCCACGTCCTCCACAATCATTTTTCAATTTACACTTTGGTAAGGAAAATTAATTCCCCCCCCCCTTCTTTCTTGCTGCTGGCCCTGTGACTGCCCTCTTTCCTCCCCTTTGGTAAGAGTCATTACACACTGTAAACATTTATCAGAATAACTCCAAAGATTTATTGACTGACTTATGTAATGAAAAAGCCAAATGCAACATTTCTTGTTTACTTTTTCAAAAACTCTTAGGATATAATTGATGAAGCAGAACTCTATATACAATTTCATTTTTCACAGGCCC
>CM034701.1:223053891-223067522 GCA_020142125.1 Phrynosoma platyrhinos | reverse complement strand
TTTTTTTTTGTGCTTTTGGACAGTCCTGTATTTTTGAAGGGTAAAATAGTCTTCATGGCATCAAAGCCCTAACAGATTGCTAATGTTGCATCATGAGAGTTCTTTTCTCACTATAGCATTCTCCTACGTTTTGTTTGCTCTGTATCTAGTTATAAACCCTAATATTTCAGCAGAGGCTAAGGTTAAGAAATGTACAAGTTCATTTAAAAGGGTAATTAGAGTTATAGTTCTGGTTATCTTGAAGAGTAGTTAGTTGCCATTATAATTCAAATTAAAAAAAATACTCTTTGCTTTCCTGTTAAACAAAATTAACTTGAAGAATGACCCTTTTAACAGTTTTTTTAATCCAAAATGCTACAAACCATTGGCCTGTGGTAGACAACACACCCTGATTCAGCCCACGTAGTTGTTGCCTCGGTACCCACAAGGAGATAGTACAAGGTAATCCCACATTTAGTGTAACTATACCCTTAACTATGAAAGCAACTGAAAGTTAAAATTCCACTACACAAAGGAGTGGAAGTATCCATCATTTGGTTGTAATCATAATGTAACTTATTTCTGTATTCACTACTGGGGGAAAAAAGAATTTACTTACAAACAACTAGTTATTTGTAATTAGTTTCCTCTAGTCTTTAGTAAGGTTGTGTTGTTGCTATACAGCTCCACACTCCAAGCACGTCTCTGGTAGTCCTTGGCAAACTAGCACTGCCATCTTTTTCATTTTTAAAGCTACCTTGAATGCTTGGAGAAGCAATTTTATTACCAGACGAATTGTTCTCTAATAAAGAAGTTTATCACTTCTGGTCTATTAGGAAATAGAAAGTCAAATTTGCAGCCACATCCAGGGCTGATGGTCAGATTCTGATTTGCAAGACAATCAAGACACTATCAAATCTAGGACCAGCACAGCTCTTCAAAAGTCATCAGATTTTCTGTTGTTGTGCTCTGTTACATCCGTGCAAATGCTTAGCAATTAGCAGCCTTATTTGCAGCTCTTGATACCATCATACAACATGTGCATATTAATGCACTGTTTGGACATTGTTAATTATGATTGATATACTAATAATGTGGGTCTTGCTTGCCAATAAAATGTCAAGCTAGCTTCTAGTCCAGCAGTATTTTGTGTGCTAAGTCTTTATTGCTGATGACAGGCCCCCGCTGTGGCAGGTTCCTGTGGTAAAGGGTTTGGCATACTACTAAAATGAAGCTTCTCTGTGTTAGGCACTGGGTGGGCATTGACCTTAAAAACATTTCCATTTTTACAAATAGCAACCACCATCATAACTTCACATGCATAGACATTTTGTTTTACACAGTTCACTGAGCAAGCTGTTCCAGTCAAATACTATAAGCAGCTGTAATGAAAGGGTTTTCAGAATGAAATGGGGAACACATATTTCTCCCAATGTATTTCCACATTTGTTTGTTCCGCTGGCAACAGTTCTTAGTTTATTATTGTGCTGCATAAAATGCATATGGATTATAATGCTTAGGTTGGCTGAAGGGTAAAAGCAATGTACCTGTTTTTGATCACTGGTTGTCATCCTTCCTGTCATCTGACATCAAATTTCAGTTTTTCAAAGGGCTTTGCTGTTAAGTACTGCAGATGTAATAATCAAGCCAAATAATCTAGTTTTGTTCCTGTAACTAGAGGAAATAACTATGATTAAAACAGGAAGGCTGATGGTTTCCCTTTCTTGTGTTTCTCAGTGTGATATTTTTTTTAACTGTCAGAAGGTTTAACTGTGTAAATCCTTCCCTGTTTGGTTGGTACTTGTTTACTTACAAAACAAATTCCCTCCTGGGTATTGCCCATTGGCAGTCATTTAACTCCTTACATTTGCTAATCTACAAAGAAGATTGGAGAACAGAAAAGTGATTTCAGCCTGGCCAGCTATGCTGGCATTAGAAAATGTTCTGTGATAGTGAGGGTTAGACTTAGATGGTGACCATATTGGTTTGTTGTTTTTTTTTAAATTGAATTATGGCTGTATAAAACTGACTATGGGGAGTAAAAATAAAAAGGTGAAGACAAATCTGCTAACATGTAGTAAACTTGTATGGTCCTGAAGAGGCAAGAAGAGTGGTTCCCGTAGGGTGTGTTTGAAAAAAAAAATGATGCTTTGGGGGCATGATGTTGACAAGTTGTTTAAGTCAGACCCAGTAGATGCCCTCTGTAATGTATGGCAACAACCTCAAATTTTCTTCTGAGGATCCCACGGACAGCCAAAAAGACCAACAAATGGGTCCTGGAGCAGATCAAACCAGAACTCTCTCTGGAAGCCAAAATAACTGTCGTGCTTAGGAACACATCATGAGAAAGCACAACTCATTGGGAAAAAAAAAAACACAAGGAAAGGTGGATGCTTTGATTGGGATTTCCTGCATGGCAGGGGGTTGGACTGGCTGGCCCTTGTGGTCTCTTCCAACTCTATGATTCTGTGATTCTAACATGAGTTTGCAGGAACTAAATAGAGCAGTGGAGAACAGGAGGTCTTGGAGATGTCTCATCCAGAGGGTCTCCCTGGGTCGAAATTGACTCAAGGGTAGTTAACAACAGCAAACACTTTTGGATGAGATCCGTAAGTTCTAATACAAGTATGTCTCAGGAAATGATGTAGTTGATTCTTGGGCATTACTTTAAAAGAAAATTTGGTACCAGAGGCAGAAATGACATGGAAAGAAATGAGATAGATTCCTACACCACAAAAAGAACAGTTCAAAATGTTTCAGGAAAGCTTTTCTTTAAAGCTAACAGTGTGTGCATGTAAAATGAAACAACCCAGTCAAGAGACTATTTGGAAGCTTCTGAACATCACCCAGATATCACAGGGCCAGGTTGTGGGTAAATAGTTTGTCAGCATCAGGCATGCCATCACAGTTAGGTATGTTTTCAGCCCATAGCAGTAAAGGAAAGAAGAAAGAATCCAGGACTTATGCCTTCAGAAGATGATGTGTCATAAGTGCAGAAACCAAACCTTCCTTCCTGGCTGAAAAGGAAAAGAGATAGGAAGGGGGGGGGGTGAAGAAGGAAAAGGAACAAGGAAATCCCTTTCTCTGTGTGGAAGAGTGCCCTGAGAAGAGACACAGATATTAGTAGGTTTACCTTTTCCCTTCTGAGTCTGAACCTGTTGAGTCTAGGGCAGGGTTGGGCAACCTTTCCCCTTTAAGGGCCGAGGGACTTCAGCTCCCAGAATCCCAGGAGCTATTGGCCAACATGGGACTATTGGCCAACATGGCTGAGGCTTCTGGGAGCTGAAGTCCCTCGGCCCTTAAAGGGGAAAGGTTGCCTACCCCTGGTCTAGAGGAACAGTGACTCATTGCTGAGAAGCAGTCAAAGTATTGTGTGGCTAGTGCTGATGGGAAGTCTGACAAAATTTGGAGGATATCTGATTGACCACTCCTGATCTAAAGTGAGCCAGCATGTGGTATGGTAGTTAGCTCTTCCATGTCTCAGAATTTCTTCTCCAATTGGCATTGAACAGCTATGCTACAGTGTATTACTTGGGAACATTTCACCGCATTTGTCAGGGAACAAAGATGAGATTCCACTGCTGACCATCCTTTGCTGAACAGTGGTGAGATCCCATTGTCACGTTTCTCTCTCTAAGAGGTTTTTCAACAAGTGGGGGGAAAATATAGTCTACGGTCATCCAATCATTTCATTCTTGATTTAATATGTTATATCAGGGGTAGGCAACCTTTCCCCTTTAAGGGCCGAGGGACTTCAGCTCCCAGAATCCCAGGAGCTATTGGCCAACATGGGACTATTGGCCAACATGGCTGAGGCTTCTGGGAGCTGAAGTCCCTCGGCCCTTAAAAGGGAAAGGTTGCCTACCCCTGTGTTATATGGTCTGCTGTCTAAATATGCTTCAGGAAAGAAAAGTGAATGGTGTTGTGGGGAGAACAGTGGTGGGTGAGTCTAAAACATAGGCCATAGATATCATAGGCTAAGATACCACCTGACTGTCTGAAATGGTTATGCATTTTATTATAGTACTCTGTGTGCTGACTATTTTAGTCTGTAGGACAACAAATATGAAGAACAGTGTGCAAAGGAATGTGAAAGAGCAAATAGATTGTTATGATATAGATTAAATGTCTCAATAAATAGTAATTCGTGTTCCAATGGAGGATACAAAAAAGGCAGCCTCTATTACCTTACCTTCCTTCTGGATTCTGCTTTAACTTAAATGGCCTCATTTAAATGTCAATGTTAAAATTACAATTTATGGTGTTTCTCTGTAACAGCTGTGTCATGTATTATGACTCTATGAATCCACAAAATTGCCATTTTAGCATTTTAATGGTTCAATTTAAGATATGATATGTTTATTTTGATCTTTATTTATTTATTTGGTCATTCTTTGCAGATGTCATTCATACTGTGGGTCCTATAGCACGAGGGCATATTACTGATAGCCATAAAGAAGATCTGGCGAACTGCTACAAGACCTCGCTGAAACTGGCAAAAGAAAACCTCATCAGATCTATTGTAAGTAAACAGTATCTATAACTTGTTGCTTGTCCTAGAATGATTAATGACAGCCTTCTAGAAATATAGAAATGGTTTATATTGCTGTAAATGCTATTGGAGAAAAACGGCAAAGAAAATGGAGTGTTAAATGAATAAGCATGTAATATGGCAACTCCTGTACTTGTCACCTTGCTAATTTTCTGCAAGAGATTACTTATTCTTCAGTCTATGCCTGAATTCTGTTTTTATTTTCTTTCTGGTTGGTTTTCTGAATGATATTAATGGCAATGAAGGATGTTAGGTGAGTAGAATTTACTTCAGGTTGAGTCTCCCTTATCTGAAATGCTTGGGACCAAAAGTACTTTGGATTTTGGATTTTTTTCAGACTTTGGAATATTTGCAAATTCATAACGGGTTATCTTGGAGATGAGACTCAAGTCTGAACATAAAATTCATGTATCATATACATTCCACTGTAAGTTGACCTCATGCATAAGTTGAGGACAGGTTTGGGGGCCAGAATTATGGATTTTGATATGACCCATGAATAAATTGAGAGTAAAACTTAGGGGCATGGAACAAAGGTTGTAAAGAATAAAGCAAAGGAAGGCAATGCCAAAGAACTTACAAAATTTCAGTATTCATGCTCACCCTAAAGTCTGAACGGATGAAGAGGGAATTGGGGTAAATGGTGGCTGTGTGATGTGGCAGGGAAGGCAACCAGGCATGGGCATGTCTAAGACAATATGCCCATGTCCAAAAGGATGTAAAGGCAAAGCAAAGCAAAGCAGTGATTATAGTTTAATTTAATGTGATAACTTTGCTTGATTTTAGCCCATAAAATCTGACCAATGTATATAAAAGTCTTACTCCAATCCTTCAAAGACCTATTCCTCTCAGCAGTCTTTTGAGGGGGAAGTGCCAAAGAGCTATCACCACCACCATTTTCCTACCCAGGCATTCAAACAGGACAGACACAGCAGTGCAGCGGAGAGATTAGAGAAGTTCAGTGCTTCTTTTAGATGCTGCTGGATTGCTCTCATCTTTTGCCACTGTATTCCAAGAATGGGATGGTTCCTTTTTTGATAAGTACCATATTTACATTAACCCATGGATAAGTCAACCTACGTTTTTGGAGTCAAATTTTTGACTAAAATTTCTAAACCTATACATGATTATATACAGTATATTTCATATACATTGTATATGTATAGCCTGATGGTAATTTTTAATAATTTTAATGATAATTTAATAATTTTCTGCATGTAACAAAGTTTGTGTACACTGAACCATCAGAAACCAAAGAAGTCACTACAGCCCTGGTGGTGCAGTGGTCAAATGCCTGCACTGCAACCACTCACTCACAAATCACAAGGTTGCAAGCCCAGTACCAGCCAGGGGCTCAGGGTTGAATCAGCTTGGCATCCTTCTGAGGTCACTAAAATGAGCACCCAACTTGTTGGGTCAATTAGCTTACACCTTGTAAACCACTTAGTATGTTGGTAAGTAGTATACAAATGTACTTGCTATTGCTATTTCAGCCAGCTATGTGGACAATTTTAGATTTTGGAGTATTTTGGATTTCTGAGTTTCAGATAAGGAATACTCAACTTGTATATAAAAGCAAAATGTCAGTTTATTACAGGCAGTATCATTACAGACCTTCATGTGAGGCCTAAACTAGGTTTTGGGGAAACCTTTGGATAACCAAATGTTTTGGACTGCTACTCAAATAATCCCTTGTCATTGGCCATGGTGGGTGGGATGGGAGTTGTAATTTAGACAATGAGTTTCTTAACCCAGCCCTAAATACTAAACTTTTTGCTTTGATCTGTAATTTAGTTATTGTGGACATTATGTGTAGAGTGTTTATTTTTTCACTGCTCATTTTGATTATGTTATTTTAAATTATTCTTGTTACTGTTATGTTTTATAGTTTTTAATTTTCTTTTATGCCACATTGGAATGGCATAAACAGATAAATAGTTTAAAAATGTGAAAGTTGTGTATTTCCCAGTGGTTCTCAATTATCAGTCAGTACAGCAAGGAAAACAATTAAAGTTCGCTTTCCCTACAGCTTCAGTTGTTTTGTATTTCAAATTTCCTGCTCAATCCAAATATAAAATTACTTTTGTAACAAAGCAAAATGAAGTTCAATAAGACTATAACAGTGTATTGATGGAGGTGCTTCCATTCATTTCCCATCAATGGCTGTGATCCTGGATTGAGAAACAGGGCATAAAGGTCCACCTAGGTAGAACTACACCCTGACTCCCTTCTCATGTGCCTTAAAACCTAAATGCCTCATTTTGCACATATATCCCATGGTCATGTAATGGCATTTGGAGAATAGGTGCAGAGTAGAAACACATCTTATTATGTCCCTATAGACAGAAGCATAGCAGTGAAGGCCTCCGGACGTTTTCACACAGGTGGCTCTAAAGCCGCCTGGAAGCCCCCTGGAAGCCATCAGGAGTCATTCCGGCGGCGAAAACAGCAGCCGCCGGAATGACTCCTGATTGCCTCTGGCAGAAGCGCCTGTAATTCCTTTTTAAAAAAGGAATTAAAAAGATGGGGCTAAAGCCGGCTAGCGGCAGGGATGGCGCAGGGATGGCGCAGGATGGGGCGGGGCTTGCTGAGACGTCGTATGAACACGACGAGCAAGACCCCGGAGTGAGGCAGGGATGGCGCAGGGATGGCGAAGGATGAGGAGGGGCTTGCTGCGACGTCGTGTGAACTTTTCCTGCACGGAGCCGGAGTGGGGCCGGATGGAGGTAGGAATGACTCCCTTTTTTGCCCCGTGTGAAAACGTCCACGGACAGGTAGGTTTTAAGGGAGTGGTAGGTTATTGGGTAAGGGAGGAAATCCTGTCTTTTCAGCAACATGAAAAGGACATATGCCAGCATTACTTTGACACTAACAGGATAACAGGATGTCATTTTGCATATTAACACTACTGCCTAACTATTAACACATACATTGCTATTAATATCTCAAGTCTGTTTATCCATATGCATGATGTGTACATACATCTAGTGTCAATGATGGAAATTCAGATTCATAAGTTTTTTCAGTGTTATATTTTAATTGTGTTTTTTTTAAATGGCAGTATGCCATCTTCACCAAGAGAAAGAAGAGGAGGCAGTAAGTTAGTGACTGAAAGAGCAATTTAAAACCCTCCTAAATGAAGAGAGAAAGAAGCTGTCAAGAAAATGCTTCTTTACACAGTGCAGAATTAGTATGCATTGTATTAATTAAATGCTGTTGTGTTGCCCCTTGGTATAAGATGGCTTTTAAAATGCATTAGAAAGATTTATGGAATGGGGGGGTCTATCAACAGCTATTAGCTAAAGATTTCAAAAAAAAGAATCCTCATCATAAAGAGAGAGTATACCTCTGACAACCTGATGCTGGCAGCAAAGGACAGAGGCGGCTATATTAATCATGTTACCGAGGGCAGTTTTGAAAATTGAATGGTTGCTTCTCTGTTTCCAAAATGAATGGTGGTTCACCTTTTCATATCAACAAATCTACTCATCTTTACTAGATTGCTGCTGTGAAAAAGAAAGGAAACTCAAGAGAGTGAAGCCTTGCAGAATTTAAAATGTAATGTAAATTGTTGCCATTTATTTTATTTATTCATTTCGGGCATTTTTACCCAGAACAGTTTAAATACAATTAATAAAAGCAAGTCAGACTTTATGTGCAACATAGAAGGAAAAGGGGACGGGGTAAAAAGAGGAACAATGGGAATTGAGGGCTAAACAAACACATTGCCCTTTAAACACAGAACCCTTTAAACTTTTTATGCTAAAATAAGTGTTTGTGGCCTTGATCAGATCACATGCAAGCATGGGAGATTCAAACCTGCCCCAAGCCAGTTTTCATTTTCACAGTGTGATGAAATCTGGAATCAACTCATTTAATCCAATGGAATTTACTTTTGCAAACATCTAAAGGTTTGAACTGTCAGTCTGCTTACCAATGAATCCAGGTAAAAGCTTTGTATATTTTTATTAAGATATACCAAAGACTTACCTTTTTTTTTTATTCCTCATGACAAGATGAAGGGACCAGCTGTAATATTGTTTTTCCTTGGATGTCAACAGAGAGCATATATCCAACCTCTGAGGAATAATTTTGACAGTTGGGTTATTCTTAGATACCAACACAATATTTAGATTCTGCACTGGATAACCTGCAATGACATATAGATTTTTTTGTATATGCCTCTAGTAAGTTTTCATGTAACTCATTGGTTCTCCACAATAATGAGCAGCCTTGGAAGCTTAGCGCACTGTTAAATAAAGCATTTTACCTGTCCCGAATTCAATCTTAATTTGGGCTGCATCCGGACTCTATTGCAGCAATTTTGCTGCTGAAACCACTGCCCGCATCCAGCCCAGGTCCAGTCCTGGTCCCAGGAGCATTCTGGCAGCCATTTTTTAAAGCTGGAAAACTCCTGTTTTCTAAAAGAGGAATGCTGAGCACCCCTTGGACCCAGGCTGAATCCGAGCTGGATGTTGTCCCATGATATGTTCAAGTCATGCTGGCTTTTAGGGAGAGTTCAGACTTTGCTCTCAGACCTAATTATAGGTATACCACAGTTAAGGAAATGGATGTGTTCCTGGTCATGACTTTTTTAACATAAATTTTGATATTAGTGGCAGAAATAGCATGGAAAGAATTGGGATAGATTCCTGCATCGTGGAAAAGAGGGGCAGTTCAACATGTTTTAGAATTCCATGCCTAAAACCCCCACAAATTCCTAATATTTTGCACATGTAAAATAAAACATCCCACATAGATAATTTTTGTGAACAAAAACATTTTGAACTTCCTAGATACATTTTGAACTTCCGAGATACCACTTAAAGGCATTTCCAAAATGCATCTGAAGATAACTTTTTATTTCACCAAACTCCAGTTTCCATATAATTTCCATTTTGGTGCCCAAACTTATAAATCTATTGAGGGAAGGGTTGTTTTTTGTTTTTTTTAAAAACCATCGTTTTGGAATTGCATGTGTATGTGTGTATAAGTGTAACTATTTACATACCTCCCCACACACGTCTGATGCAGTTGAGAAAATGTACACAGTGTGTGGAAACAAAGCTAATTTGCTGAAACTTTTTCAAACATCAAGGCTTTCTTTCTCACATTCTCCCTTCAATCTCTGCATGTGGTTGACATATGCTCATAGTGAAGTGTCAGCTGAAGCGTGAGGTATTGTTAAACTGAAAGTTTGAGGGTGTATGCAGACAACAAGGATTGAACATGAAACAAAAAGGTTTATCTAAAATTCACTATGAAAACAGCATATAAAGTTAGCATTGTCTTGTCTTTCATCCTCAAGGCAGTCATTTGTCAAGACTCTTATGAAAATAGAAAAGTTTTATACACAGAAGGTAACTGAGCTGCGAAAAACTGCCAGTCTTCTCCTCAGTATACAGATGTGGTTAAAAAAAAAACACCCTTAGTCTTCATGGGTCTGGTTGCAATGATTTGTAACTAAATACCTTAGATTCCTCTACCATAAGTTCTGTGCTATTATCAGTGCTATGGGGGGGGGGGGGGGGTATTAGGAAAGGCCATTGACCCTTCCCTGAAAAATGACTCCCCCATTTCTCCCTCCCACACATATAGATGATAGCACTATTTACCTAACAAGTCATGCATGCAAAAATTCTTTCAGAAAGCACTTTGCCTTTTCCTTGCCTCCTTAAATCTTTTTTTTTTTAGTGCTGTCATAGCTGACCCTGTATCAAATGGGAATTAAGACTGATGTATATAAGCTCAAGTAAATCCACAAGGAATGTGGGTTAGTTAGCTACCTGAAGGGATCAGGGAAGCAACCAAGAGCCAGACTGTACATTATGAAAATACTAAGGGGAATTCAAAATAGCCTCTGGGGAGAAGAGTCTATCAACTCTTAGCTGGACTCATGACTGTCTAAATTGCATAGTGATACTAGAGTCTTCTTGTGAATGAGTGATGTTTAATGACAACCAAATTATTTAGAACAGCCATGATAAACCTTAATTGCAACTCTTTTCTGGCTATATTCTGGCTCAGCTATATAAATCTTACTGGGCAGGTTCACTGTTAGTATGGTGGCTCCACAGTCCAGCACTCATGGCAAGTGCCTTTAAATGTGACAGGCTGCTGTAATGTGCTGATGGGGTTAAGGACACAGGGTATACTTTAGTTGTGTCCCAGACCACATAGGAATAGACCCTGACATCAGTCAGGCTCCAGGAAAAACAAGGCTTGTCTGGATATGTCTGTGTGTCCATCTGTCCTTCCTTCCTTTTACGCCATCATGAACAACAAGAAAACAAACCCGAAAAGCCAGGATCCAATTATTAGCTACCTGGAAGGACAGCTGGTAGGATTTAAAGCCTTGGTTTCCTTTCTTGCCAAGGCATATTCGTATGAATAAATATTCATATAAATACTAACTTGAAATTTTAATATTTATATTGAGCATTTTGTGATCTCTGTGTCGTTACCTTGCAGTTTAGTAAGGCATGTGAAAATGGGGCGGCATATGGTGACAGGGTCCTTCGCTATATTTGTTTACCACTTCAAACCACTAGAATGAGTTTGCATTCTTAAATTTTAATTTCCTCATTTCCTCCTAGTCTCGAATTACATTAAGAAAGTGACAAGTAGATTATATTTTCTCATACAGTTTCTCAGCAAGAGTGCTCTAAAAGTAATGAGTGTATAGTCTAAAAAGCCTACATGCTGGCTTGAGTCTGTTACCTATTACTTTTGTTGGAAACCCCCGTCTGTCAGTCATTGGATTCACTCTGAAGGGAGCTACCCAAGCATCATATTCATCAGCTCTTGAACATACTGGCAGAGAGACATATTTTGGACATTATCTATATTTTTACTGTGTTGGTTCCAAGACCTTTTCCTTGTGGAAGGAAGATCTCTTTCCATCATTTAGAGGCTTTTGATCTGACAGAGGTGTCCTGTTGAAGGGCTGCTGGACAACATTCTTTTGCTGATACACTGTCCTCCTTCCTCAGTCTTTGATCCCCCCTTGCAAATCAGCTCTGGAAAATTGAGGCATTATCCAAAATAGAGGGAGGGGGAATTGACATGGGGTGA
Organism: Phrynosoma platyrhinos; assembly: GCA_020142125.1. NCBI lineage: Eukaryota > Metazoa > Chordata > Lepidosauria > Squamata > Phrynosomatidae > Phrynosoma > Phrynosoma platyrhinos. Next base: position 223,055,917 of record CM034701.1, on the reverse strand, counting down.
CTAAGATGCTAAAAGTTTTGGAAACAAAACCATATGAGATACAGTTGAAGTGGTTTGGTATGTTGACTCTATAGAATTGAAGACTGAGATAGTACAATGTTGTTGTTGTGTGCCTTCAAGATGTTTCTGACTTACAGTGATCCTAAGGCAAGCCTATCATGGGGTTTTCTTGGAAAGTTTCTTCAGAGGGAGTTTGCCTTTGCCATCCTCTGAAACTGAGAGTGTGTGACTTGCCCAAGGTCACCCAGTGGATTTCTGTAACCAAGCGAGGATTTGACCCCTGCTCTCCAGATTTATAGTCCCATGCTCAAACCACTACACCATAGCCTTCTTCAAGTATCTGAAGCCTTCTTCAAGTATCTGAAGGGTTGCTATGAGGAAGGAGGAGTATTCTTGTTTTCTGCTCGTCCTAAAGCTAGGACCCAAACCAATGGATTCGCCTATTCAGAAAGTATATTCCAGGGGTAGGCAACCTTTCCCCTTTAAGGGCCGAGGGACTTCAGCTCCCAGAAGCCTCAGCCATGTTGGCCAATAGTCCCATGCTGGCCAGTAGCTCCTGGGATTCTGGGAGCTGAAGTCCCCCGGCCCTTAAAGGGGAAAGGTTGCCTACCCCTGCACTAAATATTAGTGGGAAAGTCTTGATAATAAGACCTGTTTGACTGTGGTGGCAGTCAAACTTCAAAAAGTGGTCAGCTTTCCTTCTTTAGAAGTTTTTAAATCAAGGTTGGGTGGTTATCTGTTAGGGATGCTTCCAGCACCATCAGGGGTTTGACTAAATGACCCTGGGAAGAAGGTCCCTTGAAATTTTACAGTTTTGTGACTACAGTCTTATCATTGGACTGGAGTTGAAGTTCTTGACAGGTTGCTCTCCTCATTGTTCTGAAGTGGTCTGTTTTTGAGTGCCCTGCGAAAATAAATCTTAGCAATATGACCTTCCTACTATCTTTATTACTAATACAAAGTGTTCCTTCCACATGCCTAATGCAGCTTCTTTTGGGACTTCATTTGTGTAATTGAAATGGTTATACTGTTGAAATTAGAGAATCCACAAAAAATATATATACTTCCTGCAAAAGAGACAAAACTTCATTTCCTGAGTATACTAAAGCTATTATATATTAGAAGCACTGAGAATGTGTTATTGTACTTTAGTGGTATGGATCCTTCACACTGGCATATCCATAGCATTTCGAGTAAAGGGAAAGTTAATAATTATATTATCTTTATCCATCCTATAACTTGTCTAAAAGAATGCACAAATCATAATGCTGGACTATAAAACAATGAGCTCCATTAAATTAAACATACTGTACTATGTGAAACAATGTGTTTGAACCGTTGTACTGTTCATCTTCCCTTGGATTCCCCTAATAGCAAAGGAAATTCATCTGTGCACCAGACCAGACGATATTCAGCTAGTTCTTTGCTCAGGACATAAATTACTACGACTACTGTTACTACTACAATGGGATTATATTTCTTCTTTCAAAATAAATTACCTTGTTTAATTATTCACCATTCTATGGACCGATGTTTTGTCTGGTTCTTCAAATTACATTGTATGAGAGATAATCAACCCCATAAGCCTCAATGATTTTAACATTTGTTATTAAGCTATGAATTTCCTAACTGTCTTGGATCCAAAGAGAGTGTTTTGTATTTCATTAGAATACCTTTTGAAATGGTTTCATATTCCCCCGCAGGACATCTAGTGCACTTTTGTAATTTGCATGCTGTAAACTGTAAACAGAAAGTGGTTTGTTTGTTTTATTTTAAGATATTGAAAAGACATAGTTGACCAACAAGCAAGGTTTGTTTCAACATATGATGGAGCCTCCAAGAAAAGGGAAAGAGGCAAGATTTGTGTAACTAATATAACAGGAAGAGAGAAATGTGCAGTTCATATGGGGTGCATGTAAGTGCAGCAACACTGGAAGAACTTACATCCTTTGCTTATTTATTTATTTTTTTCCAATTTGAAAACCCATACAGTGTGAAGGGTTATATATTTCCTTAAAACAATGTA
>CM034701.1:223029193-223053791 GCA_020142125.1 Phrynosoma platyrhinos | reverse complement strand
CTAGGTCCTTGAGTAGATAGTCCAGGACTGGATGGATCAATGGATTGACTCAGTTTCAGGCACTTTCCTAAGCTCAGTATCTGAGCAGAACCTTATAGATTGCCCATCCAACGTGAAGCTTGGATTTCAGAATAAAGTCCAGTCCAGTTGATGCCTGGTTCAGAGAAGCAGAGAAAGGAAAAATGTAGGCTTCAGTCTTGGAACAATTAGCTTCCTTTGAATGCTTTACAGCTTTTCACTATTTACTGACTTTCTTTCTATGAACAGAAACATGCCATGATTCTGTAGAGTTGAACTTCTTAGTGGATTGTGTCATTCGCAGGAGCTAGACTTGCTTCAAAGGAAGAAAGTCTCCTTCGTCACATTTTGTTTCCAATGGATGCTTTCTTTGTTTTCACAGTAAGAGTCAGCATAGATTGTAAGAAGCAAGGTGGTATAAATCATTTCCCTGCTTCAGACTGTGTGTAGGATGGGATGAGAGGCAGGAGACCACCTGGATCCAGAATATGCATTCAAAATGAGAAAACAGGCATTTCTCAAGAGTTTTACTTCAGGATTCCTCAGGTGTTGAAAGAAAATGTTAGGGACTAAATCCAATTTCTAGCTTGAACTACAATAGACCTATTGAATCAATAGTATGCACACATGTGTTGATTCAGTTTATCTATTCCAGTTGGACCTAGCAATTAAATTTAAACTGAAGTTCCTTGCTACAGCACTAACCGTCAAGGAAGGAAGAGTGCCCATTGACAGGCTGTAAGAAATAATGTTATTCCAGCTCAAGTAAAGTATATGAGATACATTATTGCTTCTTTTCCTGGAGTGACAAGAAAACATTCTTTCAGCTGTATGTATTCTAGTCGAAAGCAAAGACTGGCACAAATAGAAAACAAGGATTGTGTCTGAATAGACTTTGTGTTTTAAAAAATGCTTCGTTACGATATGGATTGGCCTTGAGGAAATGCATAATAATAATAATAATAATATTTATTTATATACCGCCAAATGGTTGCCCAATCCAGGCGGTTTACAACATAAAACACAATTACAATAAACAACATTACCCCCCCCCAAAAAAAAACATTATTAAACACTAACAATGTTAAAATTCAATTAGCAAATAAAACCGCATAAATCATAACAATTAAAATGATTAAAAACATTCCACATTACCCCGTTGTTACACATCGAGGGGAACCAGGGTTCAGAATAGAAATGCACCTACAGATATTTCTCTTGACATTGCTCCATAATGTTATCTCACACATACACACACCCATGAACAATTTAAGATGAATGGTCACAAGCATTACCAATTTGCTTGTTATTTGCACAGTAAATACACTTCTGCTGTGCCAAGGCTTGAGTTTGCATTGACACCATAGCACAATAGGTAGGGTAAGGCAGTGAGCTATCTTACTTTGCCTAAGTGGAGGAGGTAAGGTGTTGAAGGACAATGTTGTCTATTGGCATCTAGCCTGTACAGCACTCCCTGATCAAGCTTGCTGCCCTTGGATATTGTGGAAAACAGTGTCCCACAATAGCACTGAAATACTCATTCATCTGCCAGTCCAGTTAGAATCAGGGAGAGGTATCGCCATCTTGTTCTTTGCCTTAGGCTTAGGCATAGGCCCAGAGACTGGAAGTAACAGTATCACATTCCTGTTTGGGTTACCAAGGGCATAATGATGATGACGCTTTTCCAAAAATAGCAGAACAGCTGGCATCATCATTACCTTTTAAGTGTAGCAAAATAATGCTTGCATGTTCTTCCTACAGTATTACTTGTGGAAATCATTTTGAAGGCTGTTGGGCCATTTTCAGAGCTGGCAATGAGGTACTGTTGGTTAAGTTTTGGTAACAAGGGTGTAACAGCAATGCAACTGCATTGGTGCAAAGTAACTTCACTGGTACATCACGAAACCATTTCTAGCTGTTTTCAAAAGTTACTTGTAAAGGCATTTTAAGGGACATTTCTGCATGATGTTTTTAAGATTTATGTCATTTTCTTGTCAGGCCTAAAGTTTCAAAAAGAGAGCAGTAACGAAAAAGTAACAAGCAGGATAACTAATGTAGTGAGTTATTATTATTATTATTATTATTATTATTATTATTATTATTATTATTATTATTATTATTATTTGAGTAACAGATAAGTATTACCTTGTAATTATCATCACCAGCATCACAACCAGCATTACCACTACCTTCACCTTTATCATTCTTCTATAAATTTGTTTTCCACGAAATGAAGACTGAAGGGGCAAACTGAATCTCAAGGCATGCAATGAATAATAGAACCAATTACTTTTGAAAAGCAGCTTTCTAAGTTCAGGACTTTACTGTGTTTCTAACTGTGATGGAGTTTTTGGATTTATAAATTAACATATTTGTAATGTATTATTAGTGTACTTTAATGTATTATTAGTGTAGTGTAGCACTTTCTTAAATAATAATTGACTCTAATGACCCTTCAGTTGTTTGACAGAGGGGTGGGGTATAAATAATTTATTATTATTATTATTATTATTATTATTATTATTATTATTATTACAAATCATTCAAGATCTGCAGACACCAACACGCAAATAGGGACCGCCAAACAGTCCTATCCCTTGACATTGGTATATACAACATGAATGCCAACACTGTGGCAGAGCCTTTGTGTTTGCAGCTGGAGGTACTAAGCAATGTTTTCCAAACTTTGGTCCTCTGGGTGTTTGGGAGTTGTAGCTCCCAGAGGTCCTAGCTAGTTGGGCCAAAAATCAGGAAATACAAAACATCGGGGGGTGGGGGGGAAGCACCAAAGTTTGGGAAACACTATGTACAAGTTACTTGCCTCTTTTTATTTACGCTGCATGCCACGATGCCAGGGAGCAAGACTGACTGGCCCACATAATGTAACATGCAGGACTAGCTGGCATATCCCCATCCTTTTCTCATGTGTTGTCTTTTATGTGAATAAGAACATCTGATTAAATCTTTATAACATTTCTAAGGGAGGATCTACACCAGAGGTAGGCAACCTTTTCCCTTTAAGGGCCGAGGGACTTCAGCTCCCAGCAGCCTCAGCCATGTTGGCCAATAGTCCCATGTTGGCCAATAGCTCCTGGGATTCTGGGAGCTGAGGTCCCTTGGCCCTTAAAGGGGAAAGGTTGCCTACCCCTGATCTACACTGTAGAAATAATGTTGTTTCACACCACATTAACTGCTATGACTCCATCCTATGGAATCCTGGTATTTGTAGTTCATTGTGGCATCAGACAGAGAAAGCTATCTATTGCACAAAACTACAAGCACCAGAATTCCATAGCATTGAGCCATGACAGTTAAAGTGTTTGTCAAGCTGTATTAATTCCTCAGGGTAGACGCAGCTTAGGTTTTTGATTCAGCTTTCTTCATATATACATCTGGAGTGGGTTCAGGAGAGAGCTTCTTGTTGCCTGCTCCCAGGCTATGGGACTCAATTGACTCCTCTCTGCTCTCTTTTAACTGGCAAGCAAAGAAGACCTTCTTATTTTAACAGGCCTTCAGCCTTTAACTGGCTGGCATTAGTGCATGAGCTGTGCTGATTCTTCATATGTAACAGGTTTTAATTTGTTTTAAGTGTTCTACATTAAATGTTTTTAAATGGATTGCTTAATTTAAAATTATTGCAGATTGTTGTCACACACAGTTTTTCTTTTCTTTCATTTTTGGCCACGCCATGGACCCTTTTCATTCCACAGCTGCCACCACCCTTTGCAAAGAGCCACTCCTTCACCACCCTTCTCTTCTAAAACTCTTTGGTATAACCTATCTTGTATATGGTTTAGTAGCGTGGATATTCATTCACACTGTAGACAAGTGTTTCATAGAGTAACAACAAAACTTTATTTACAATACAAGTAACAACATTTCACTTGGTCTTGCTGCACTTGTTATAATTGGTTATGGTTACAAATAATAATACTCTAAAACACTCCTTTCCTTGGAACACTTTCAATTGCTCCTACAGGACACTCTTAGCCAGGGATAGGCAACCTTTCCCCTTTAAGGGCCGAGGGACTTCAACTCCCAGAATCCCAGGAGCTATTGGCCAACATGGGACTATTGGCCAACATGGCTGAGGCCTCTGGGAGATGAAGTCCTTCGGTCCTTAAAGGGGAAAGGTTGCCTACCCCTGTTCTTAGCCCTTCTTTGGGTACCTTTACCACTATTTCATAACCAGCCTCTAAGGCTATCAATACCCCTCAGGATATTCTCTTTATTAACTCCCTCACTTGGAGTTATAATAATAATGTGTGGGCCTAAATGTTTGGTTCTTGATGCTTCAGACCAAAGTTCCTAGACTCTGGGCCTAAACAGATTGCCAGAAATAATCCATCTTGAGACCACTTTAACTGCCCTGGCTTAATGCTAGGGAATCATGGGAATTGTACCTTTTTTCTGGGATTGAGCCTTCTCTGTCAGAGAGCTCTGGTGCCACAATAAACTACAATTCCAACAACAACAACAACAACAAATTTTATTTCTAACCCGCCCCTCTGCAAGGCAACTGGGGTGGCGTACAACAGGTTAAAACAATAAAGGAGTAAAACACATCACCAAATACTCCCCCTAACCCTCCTACCCCTTAAAAATAAATTAAACTAGGATAGTATTAAAAACAGCATCAAATAATAAAATCATAAAGCAAAAAACAGCAAACAATAGCGGCAAGGGGTAGGAGAGCGGATTAACAAGCCCGACCATCTAGAGGCAGAGCCGGGAAATTACTCCGGGAAGGCCTGCTGGAAGAGATCTGTCTTTACTGCTTTCTTAAAGCAGTCAAGAGTGGTAATGAGATGGATCTCACCTTATTACCTTATCTCATGATTCCCTAGCACTTGAGCCAGGACAGTTAAAGTGGCCTGAAGCTGGATTATTTTTGGCAGTCTGTTCAGGCCCACTCTCACCATTGGCAATGCTGATTTGGGGCTTCTAGGTGTTCAGGTCCAGTAACATCTGGAGCTACTTGGGAACTACTGCTTAGGAACGACTGGCCTAAAAAGAATATTGGCACTACCCAGAGTAATGACATCTCTCTGCATTTTCTCACCATGGCTGTTTTAAAGCATATGAATCTGGCTTCATGTTTCTACCAACGTCTATTTCCCCCACAGCATTTTTGAAAAACTTATTTTCCTCAGAACATCATGTAGGATTCTTTTGAATTGCAACACACGGTGTCATCTGTAGTTTAGGACTTTAAAATTAAATCTAATGCATATGAAAAGTATACAGCCTATATTCAAATGAGGAGTAACAGTAGGAAAATTTAGATGGAATTTTGTCATCATATTCTTTTGCATTATATGTAAATTGCTGTAAAATACATAAAAAAATTTATTGCCCACTTTTGCCCATGGAAATATAATATTGTAGTCCTGGATAATTCTAGTAAAATTAGTGGAGATTACTAGGACCCCAATTTATAGTATCAAGTAAAAATTGATCAAGCTCCTTTTTCAAAAAAGCATCATCAGCAGCATTAAAAAAAAAAGAACCCTAAGAATTATCCTCTGTGGCATTTTAAGTATGTCTATTTATTATTTCATTTTCTGCTATTAATCATTATTTCTAAAAAAGAGTTTTAAACTTTCCTAGTATGAAAAGGGCTGATGACTTAATGAATAAGAATGTAATCATACATTCAGGATCTCTAAGCTATTTGGTCTTGTTAGGATCTGGGAGGCTTTTCTGAGATCTGATAACTTTTTCCTCTGGTTTCAAACCACACACAAGGCATTTAAATGGACGGTCTATTTTCAATAAGTTTTCCACATTCATCACTTGGCTTGTCCTCCACTAAATTCGCTTGTATTTTGTGGAGTGCAGTGGCATCCATCCACATTTTTGCAAAGTTCAGTCTGAGTTTATCTTAAGGGCTTTTTGCCCTTCCATCTTGGCTCCATCTGGCCCACAAATGTCTAGCTACTCAACTCTCCAGAAATGGTACAAGGAGCCAATGAAGCACATCATTAGAACATGGCCATGTTGACATTTGAGTTTCCTTAGAAAAATTTAAAAAACAAACAAACCAAAAACTGCATGAAAGAGCATGGCTTTTCCATCACAACTAAATTAAGAGTCAATTTATACTGAAAGGACGTCAGGGCAATGTTCTTCTGAGGCACTTTTGCTATTTAGGTTGACTATCTCTAATAATACTGATTAATTTATAACAATATTTTAAGTAATTATAATAACATATTGCTTGATAATATATATATATATGAAGTCATTGCACACCTAGTGTGTGGGCAGCCTTTTTTCCATAATGGAAATCAAGGTAGCTTCTGTGTGTTTCCCAGGTGGTGTCACCTCCAGGCATTGATCAGCTTCAAACCTTGTTTAGTTTCAGCAAGGGAACACATCCTGTGCTCTCAGACAGTGTTGTTATTTGCATTTATATGGAGCCTTTAAAACAAGTTCTCTGGGCATCATTTGAATGTACTAAAATAACTAACTATTGCATGCAGATTTCACCTGAGGACAGGCAGAGAGATTCAGCAAATACCCTGAAAAGTGCCACAGTGTGACTTGACCTGTCATGTTTCTTTCTTTCTTTCCTGATGTACAATTTCTAGTTTATCCTCCAACATAAAAAACTTCTAAGGATGATGACATACACTTTATAGAACAACAATAACAAAAAATAAAAATAAAAATTAAGGCAAAGTCATTGAAATAACCGTGGAGTCCAGCTGAGGTATACCATAAAAGAAAAATCAGTATGCAATGTGCAGAACTGGCTGGCAACTAAAAACATTGGGCCTTTGCAGACTGCCAGAAATAGTGCACATTAAATTGAGGCACTGCCTTGGCTCAGTGCTAGGGAATCATGGGAACTGTATTTTATTGTGGCACCAGAGCTCTCTGGCAGAGAAGGCTCAATGTCTCAGAAAAAAAATACAATTCCCATGACTTCCTAGCACTGAGCCAGGGCAGTGCCTCAATTTAATGTGCACTATTTCTGGCAGTCTGCAAAGGCCCATTGTTCCTTGCCATGACACCTTTCCTGGGGATACATTCATGCTCTGTGTACCATGATCAAAAAGCTCACTTCGCTTTGGCCACAATGTGCCTCACCTTTCTACTAATATAAGAAGCCACTAAAAACCCTTCTTTTAGATGTTCTTAAAATATATTGGGTGTTTCTGCAAATGACGGAAAATAACATGATGACACTGGCTGCATCCACACTGAAGAAATAATCCAGTTTGACACCACTAACTGCCCTGGCTCAATGCTATGGAATTATGGGAATTATAATTTGTTGCCGCATAAGAGCCTTTTGACAGAATGCTAAATGTCTCACAAAACATTCCACAGCATTGAGCTGTGACAGTTAAAGTGGTGTCAAACTGGATTATTTCTGCAGTGTGGATACAGCCATTGTCTAAGTGTTATGCAAAGACAAACTTTGGAATTCTTTGTTGCATTCACTCAAACAAAAGGGGATTAAAAGAGAGAGAGAAAGATGCCCCACAGTACATACATCCTTCTCTCTAGCAGTGGTTGTAGCTCATATAGCCTCCATCTTCTGGATAAACAAAGAAGCATCTAAATAGGAAAATTTCTCTTTCTCATGGACAGAAATTGACCCGCTTCTGCAAAAGTTCTCCTTTTCAGTGCCTGAATAAGACAAGAAGTGGCTCCTCCACCCTCAGTCAGGGTTTCTGTAATTTGTGCAAAAAGTCTTTGTGTGAAACTGCTTTCTTTATCATTTGTGAAGCAAAGCCCAGATGTTCACATAGAAAGCACAAAAAGACTTCCAACTGGCAAAAAGGATCCAAACAACTCATTGATTTTTTTTTCTGTTTGGGAAAAATCACATGCAATGATGTAACAGTTGTCATAGTTCTGCACAGTGTGCCTAATTTGTGCAAAAATGTTCTTGCAAATATGAGAACTCTCTTCAATACCAGCAGAAAATATCTCAGCATCCTTGCAAGTTGGGGGGAAGAGTTCTGTATATTCTTGTTCTTCTGAACAAGCATTGTAGGTGAGTATTTACATCCATAGATGACAGTTCTCTGAAGATTTTTCCCTTGATAATGTGTGAACTGAATTCTAGTATAGTGTGTTAAAAGTAAGGGGGGGGGGAACACAAAACAGAAGGGTTAAGTGGCCCTTTCACAGAACCACAGTGCTTTTGTTCTGTGCAGCTTGTTAGTTCTGCCTGTTTTATGTTTATTTCTGGTAGTACATGAAGTTCACATAGACAGTTTTTGTCTCCTTGCCACTAGAAGTCGTTCAAACTGACTCATCCTTGGGCACTTAGGAGGGAGAAAAGAAGATTGGAGTTTTATTATTGCATCTTTCTCTCCCAAAAAGTCTTTGTGTTATAACCTGAGGCTACTTTTGCAAATAAAAACAAAACAAAACAAAATATAGAATCATAGAATCTAGGGAAGGGAACCACAAGGGCCATCTACTCGAACCCCTTGCCATTCAGGAATATAAAACTAAAGCATCCCTGAAAGGTGCCCATCCAACATTTAATTAAAAACCTCCAAGGAGTGATAGTCCAACCAGCCCCAAGGCAATCTATCCCACTGTTACCATTCTTGTGATAAAAAAGTTCTTCCTAACTTTCAGATAGAATCTCTTTTGTAATTTGAATCTATTGGTTCATGTTTGAGTCTTTGGAACAGCAGAAAACAAACTTGGTCCATCTTCTACATGATACCCCTTTGGGTATTTGAAGATTGCTACTGTGTTTTCTCTCAGTCTAATAAGGCTTGGTTTCGAAATCCTTGATCATTTTGGTTACCCTTCTCTGGATACATTCTAGTTTGCTGATAACCTTCTTCAACTGTGGTGCTCAGAACTAGATATAGTATTTCAGGTGACATATGCCAGGTAAGATGGCACTATTACTTCCCTTGATCTGGTTACTGTAATTTGCCTCTGGGAGATAGTATAGTTCATAAGACATGATAATCAGTCCCACAAACGACTGCTTCTGTTGTATGCAGCAAGGAATCACCTACCACCACCAACACCACACACCTTTTCATCCTCTAGGAATTGACTATAGGCCTTCTGTCCCTAGAACCCACCAAGCTCATCTCCATGACTTGAATTATGTGCCTCATAATCACCAATTAAGGGGAGAGCTTGGGATCTCTTGTGTAGCTCCAAGCTTGAAGCATGATTCTTGATAGTTCTCTGAGTTACATTCCTTCAAGTATCTTCCTCCTGTGTATTGGACTGATCATCTGCTCTAGAGGTATCCCCATATTGCTCTTTGAGAATTGTGTACTCCACCACCTTCACAAAAGCTTCATCCTTGATAAGTCTCAGTGTCTCAAGGACCTTGAGGTGCTGCATCTTCTCCTCCAACAGAGCAACCAACTTGTACTTGATCCACGTATAACATGACAGATCTTCTGGCAGGAAAACAAATGCGGGACAGATGTTGTGGGCCACTGAAACAATTCTGTCACCATCCATATGCCTCACCAGAGAGAGAGCAACAAAGCTGTCCAGCCTTCCCCCTAGAAGTCCCTTATGAAGTGCCCACAAGAAAGTCTGTTTTTCTTTTCCTGTTTGCTGAGCTCCAAAGACTAAGCCAGCAGCTTTGTAGAGCAAATGGCTGCTAGTTCCACCCCAAACATGACTGGCTCAGGAGAAACCCTCCCTCCCTAGACCAGGTGCTCAGGGAGAACATATGGCCCAAAACAACAAAACATCCACACAACAGAATAGGCTAGGGGTCGGCAACCTATGGACCAAGGAGCCGCACCCGGCCTGCCCACCCCTGCTGACTGGCTCCTGCCACCGCTGCCACCCCCTGCCTCTCCCGGTGTGCGCTCCCACCGCCACGCCTCCGTACTCTTGCACATGCTCAAACGGCTGCCATTTTGGCAAACAAAATGGTGGCTGTGATGCATGCGGAGGTGCAGCGGCGGGAGCATGCATGCTGGCAGTGGCAGCGGTGGCGGCGGCAGTGGGAGCCACGCACGCGCATGCACATGCATGCAAGCGTGAGCACACGCGCTACCATTTCTCTCCCCCCCCAGCCCACCGGAAGACCTGGGGAGAAGCAACTGGCCCCAGGTATGTCAACATTGCCAACCCTTGGCATAGGCAAATAATCAATGCTGACTCCCCAAAACACAAGCTCACCTTTTCTCTCTTCAGAGATAGAATAATAATTACAAAGACATACATGTGCACGCGCGCACACGCACACACACACACATACACACACAAAATCTACAAGAATTCACCCTAGACAATTAGATAACTGAAATAGTTAAAGATGTTCCCATATCTTGGGTCAAATATTGACCAGAATGGAGACTGCAGTCAAGAAATCAGAAGACTAAGGGCCTTTACAGACTGCCAGAAATAGTGCAGCTTGAGGCCACTTTAACTGCCCTGGCTCAGTGCTAGGGAATCATGGGAACTGTATTTTTTTTCTGGGACATAGAGCCTCCTCTGTCAGAGAGCTTTGGTGCCACAATAAACTACAGTTCCCATGATTCCTTAGCACTGAACCAGGACAGTTAAAGTGGCCTCAAGCTGCATTATTTCTGGCAGTTTGTAAAGGCCCTAAGACTGGGAAGGGTAGTTATGAAAGAAATGGACAGGATCATAAAGTGTAACTATATAACCCTGAACACTAAAGTGAGGATAGCCCAAGCTATTGTATTCCCCATCACAATATACAGATGTGAGAGCTGGACAGTGAAAAAAAGCTGATGGAAGGAAAATAAACTTTGGCCACATCCTGAGGAAAAATGGATCGTTAGAAGAGGCAATGATACTAGGAAAGGTGTAGGGCAGTAGAAAGAGAGGAAGACCACATGCCCAATGGCTAGAGTCGATCAGGGAAGACACAGGCCTGGACCTACAGGACCTGAGCTGAGAGATTGAGGACGGGGTCTTGGAGATGTCTCATCCACAAGGCAGTTCAACATGAATGTTGAAGTCAGCTCGGGGGCAGTTAAAAACAACAATATTATAATGAAAATATGGATATAAATTTTTGTTTCAGCATGGCTAATCTTGAAAGTCATATGGATAGTTACTAAGCTGATTTTTTTTGTCAAAAGAGTTATATTACAATATAATTGTAGATTTCCCCCATGACCTTTCAGCCCTTTATCTTTTTTTTTTTTGGTATTTTTATGAGACCATAGATTAGCATAAATCAAAGACAAGAAAAATGAGTACATAATCCTGTAGATCAAAAGTGAGCAAAGTCTGGCATTCCAGGTACATTTTGGACTTCAGCTACCATCAGCATTATTCAGCATAGACAGTGGTGAGCATTTTTGAATGTGGAGGGTTGAATTTCCTATTTTGCATATTTCCAATTTGTGGTGAATATTGTGGAAAATTTCCTGTTGCCAGTAAGAAGAAAAGAGACATGCCTCAAAATGCTGCAAAATTGCCTTCATTAGCCTAAAATAAATAGATAAATAAATAAATAAATAAATCATGATGCATTTTAGCATGTTGATACTCATCAAGGGAATGTCTTGAGATGTGTCTCCTTTTTTCTCCTGTGGATTTTAGTGGATTTTAGTTTTTGTTCTTTCCCTTTCTAGAAAATCATTTTAGTAGTGTGTCTGTTTTAATTTTGGTCAAAATTAAACCACAGTTCTGCCAATTCTGTCCCTTCTGGTGAGTTAATATGTTGTCTAACTGGATACCTAAACACGTTAAAAGTTGTGCAACACAGAAAAACTGTAGCACTTGTATTATCTACTTTCACCCTGATAATGACCCCCCCCAAAAAAATGTGCTTGACATTTCAGAGCAATTAGATTTTTCTAGCTTTCAGGTTACTGCAACTCATTAATCAGAGTCCTGTTTGAATCTGGCTGCTACACTAATTTATTCCACCTAGTTAATAAATCTCATCAGTAGCTGAAAGCAAAATATGAATATTTGATAATGTGGGAAAACCAAACAATTATGAGTGTTTGGCCTCAGTGAAGTCAGTAGGCTTAACTGTGGATAACCAAATACAGGATTTTGGCTTTAAGGCATGCATAGCATCAACTCCCAGCATTCTTAGGAAATTGCAGACATCCTCCCACTGATATTTACCCTAGGTCTATTTATACACCCCCCCCCAGCTGCCAGTCTGCCCTTTAATTGCCCACAAGACACTAAATCTGAAAGGCTGTGGGAAATTAAAATGTCAGGTCCTAGCTCCCCAGAGGTGGTCTCTCAAACACTGATAAGAGCATTACTGCCATTGCCTTCAACTACCACCAGATCAGCTGTGGCTCCAAATCACATCCTTCAAAGTCCCTCACCCCCATATCTAGAGCTGACCCTACCAAACAGCGTAATCCTCTTGGCATCTGGTCCATCCTGAGAGCACACTGAACTATCCCCAAAGGTTTCTACACCTCTGCAATGCAATTGAGCCTGTGATAGGTGTTTTTCTTCATGGTGTTCTGAAACGCAAGGACCCTAGTACTGCACTTTTAGGATAAGATCTCTCAATACCCATAGACATTTTAACATATGATTTATTAGGATCCATTGGGCAAATGTGGGTGTAAACCAGGGGTAGGCAACCTGTCCCCTTTAAGGGCTGAGGGACTTTAGCTCCCAGAAGCCTCAGCCATGTTGGCCAATAGTCCTATGCTGGCCAATAACTCCTCGGATTCTGGGAGCTGAAGTCCCTTGGCCCTTAAAGGGGAAAGATTGCCTAGACAGTAGTTAGTTTGTGTGAGAGAATAAATTCCATGGCATAGAACAGATAAAATATTTGTCTACTTTTCCAGTGCAACTTATAATGTTATAGGTTGAGTATATCTTATCTGGAATTCCAAAATCCAAAGTAGGTAAAGGTAAAGGTTTTCTCTTGCCAAGATTGTCAAATCATGTCCGACTGTAGGGGGCGGTGGTCATCTCCTTTACTAATCTAAAGAGGCAGTGCTGTCAAAGACAACTCTATGCTTATGTGTCCAGCATGACTGCACAGAACACTGTTACCTTCCATCGAAGTGGTAACTATTATACTGGATGGGTTGCAGGTAGACAAGGAATAAGGTGTTTCAAGTAGCCATTTATCAAGTAGCCATAACTGGTAAATAACATAGCATGATTTCAAGTGAAGGGAGAAATAGCCAGGTAGTCAAGCCAAGGTTAAATTAAGGAGATTATTGCACAAGCATAAAAATGCAACTTCCTCTCCTGAATTCAAGTAAAATTCAGGCTGCATCTGGGTCCTATCACATGGCTTTGTCACTAAATCCACTGTCTGAATGCAGCCCAAGTGTAGCTTGGCTTACTTAACTCGCTTCGTGGCCATTTTTCAAAAGTCGGAAGCTTCTGACTTTTGAAAAATGGCCATGAAGTGAGTTAATTTAGCCAGGCTACACTCGGGCTGCATTTGGATGGCAGATTTGGTGACAAAGCCATGTGATAGGACCCAGATTCAGCCAAAATTTTACTTGAATTCGGCAGAGGTAAGTCACATTTTTATGCTTGTACTATAATCTAAGAACAACACTACTGTTGTATCAGCAGAGGCTTCACACTGAGTGATTACTTCTTAGCTGCCCCTTTTTCTGTTTTAGCATTTCGGAATGGGTCAAAGCCAAACTCATCAGAGAGGCTTCAGCATCTTTGTGGGAATTTTGCTTGTTTGCTCTGTGACCTAGTTCATGTATTATTTAATCCTGCTGATTGGGTATAAAACTTGTTAACTTGTGGTTTAGAGTCTTGTGTATGTTTCTGTCTCCAACATTAGACAAAGATCCAAGTGCCTGGAATGTCTGGAGAGCACAGAACTTGAAAATCTCTTGATTAGGCAAGTCAGGATTATCAGGATACTCAACAGAAATATGGAGCAATCAGTGGTCCAGGCAGATTTCATTCCTTTAAGCTCCACGATGATTGACTGCAGATCTTGGAGATGTTTCTGGTGGAATTTCAATAATTTTTGAACTCTGTGGCATTTTAGTATATCTTTACCCTCCATTCCTAGAGCTGGGATGCTTCTGGTTTCCAAGGGGTGATTGGCTCTTGATCTATAGGTAATCCAGGCAAAATTGATGTTAAATTAATAATTAGGGGTAAACAACAGGGAACAGTAGAGATTTATTCAAAGAAATAGCTGTGGTTGCCTCGAAAATCAGTATGTAAAAGGATCTTGTAGCACTTTTGAGACTGACTGAAAGCAGCAGGTAGCATGAGTTTTTGGAGACTGAAGCCGCCTTCTTCAGATGCATAGGCTTAAGATGCATCTTAGGAAGTAGGGTAAAGTTACAAAAGCTCATGCTACCAGCTTCTTTCTTTAAGTTAGTCTCAAAAGTGCTACAAGATCCCTTTGCATACTGTAGAAGTTTATGAAAATGATTTGTTTTGTCATCAACTGTGTTTTCTAATTGAATGCTAAACATTGCACAATACAGAAAATCTGCACCATTTGCAGAAACTGCATCCAGTTTGTATGTGACATCTGTGTAACTTCTGACATCAATGTGAATTTTTTTCTTCTGCAGCATTAAGTGTCATTTTGGGTCTTCACCTTAATTGCTAAAAAGCCTTTCCCTCTCCTCCTCAAAATAGAGATCCCCCCCCCAAGTTTCACCTGGGAGAAAACAGCAGTACATAATCAGCTAAGCCTTTACATATCTCTTTTCCCAGTAAAAACTGATGGAAAGATGTTTATTGGGATTACAATGCTGGTAGTGGTGCTAATAAAAATTATCATTATACATTTCTTTAGGACATTTAATGTTCAAGATACTTTAGAATCCTTATCTTATTCATCCCAGCACCATCCCTTGCTACAAAGCCTCCCCAGGAAGGCCTCCTTTAAAACATTATCATTTGCTAAAAACCTATCTGAACATCTTAAAATTGCAGAACCCTTTGAGAGCAGCTGAATGAGGCTTGAAGAACATTGCAAAAGAAATGAGAAATCAGCCCAGTTTTCTGTCCTTAGAGAGTGGGTTTCAATAGCTGTGTTCAGTTGCAGCCTTCAAAAACCTTTTCCCTCCAGATATTATAGAGTATAATCCTTTATCATAATCCCTTACCTTTGGCCATATTAGAAATTCAGCTGCAATACCTGTGTTGAGTTTTTCAGCCTTGGAAAGGCTACCCCCAACACACTGAATTTGGGCTAGAAGCATATTAACAGCCAGCAGAATCCCTTTAAGACCAATATTATACATTATAATTTCTATGTGATATTCCAGTCAGGATTCTGGTTCTGAGTTTTGTACTAGATGCAGTTTGAAATCATGTTCAAAGGTAGCCACACGTGGAGAGCATTGCAGTACTCTTAACGGGGAAGCTACATGTTCATAAACTACTTGGGAAGATTATACTTGTCAGAAAAGTCTGTAGCTGGGCCTCTAGGGTATATCCACATTGCAGAAATATAGCAATCTGATACCACTTTAATTGGCACAACTCTGTTGTACATGATCCTGGGATATGTAATTTGATGAAGTACCAGAGGTCTCTGACAAACCTGGCTGGATGCCTCACCAAACTATAATCCCAGGATTTCACAGGATGGAGCTATGGCAGTTAAAGAGGTATCAAACTGATTTATTTCTGCAGTGTGGATACATCCATCGATGGAGTACACCCAAGTATTGCACCTCCTCCCTCAGAGGAAAGACAGACCCATTCAGGTTGCTTATTCAGGGTATGGAGCCAAGAACCACCAACCCACAGAATCTTTGTCTTATCAAGATTCAGATTCAGTTTATTGGTCCTTATAACCAGCCAACTATAGCACGGGGCACAGTCCTAGCTAACTCTGATGACAAAAAGTATTGTCTAAAAGAGAATGTTCAACATTGCATATCATTAAAACTGTATCTCTGCATTTAGCTCACAAAAATACCATTTGTGGCTGCAGCAACAACTGTTGTTATAAAGAGGGAGCTGGGTATGGGTTTTCTGTGTCCTATTGCTAGGTTTCAGCAGAATTTAAATGCAGTGAAGCAAAACAAACAGTGGTTGTACTTATTGTGTACTTATGAGTTCCTTTGTCATCATAAAATGCAGTTTGGCAGTTGTAGGGAAGTTTTATTTCTAGTGGTAAGCCAAATAAGCAATTTCAATGCCAGATTCTCAAAAGACACATGTTAGGGCATGGATTGAAAACTAACAAACTCACCATGAGCACAAGGGCAATGTTTGTGTATGTATATCTTCTACTGTTTGGAAAAGCTATTTCAGGGACTATTGTTGCCAGAATCCTGCAGCCAGAATGACTACCTGGGGAGTTGTGGTGCCTAAAAGAATTCCCTCCAAAAAGTAGGTACCAGTCTAAACTTCTGGGGCAAATAGTTCAGCAACATAGGAGCAGCCACTCAGACGGCCCTTATTCTTGTCTTCATAAGGTAAACCCCTACCATACCACAGATATTATTTGCAGTATTTTATTTAATATTAGCATACCTAAAAGATCTGTGTTATTTTTATTATATATTTAATGTGGCCAAGAAATAATCAGGGAGGGACCTGATCCATTTCTTCTATTTTTGATCAAGTGTTTGACAATACATTTAACACCCCACAGTATTGCAAATGTGGGCAGGAAAGGGACATCTTAGATACAACTGTCAAATATTCATAATTACTTTTTCTCTAGAAAGTCTAGAATTGTGCTGCAAAACAACTGTATGTTAGGATGTTCAGACAGTGGGCCAGATACAAGATGTATGTGCTGGGCTGCACATTCTTGGGCAAGATACTGGATTTTCATTTCAAAATTGATAGAAAGACTTGCAATGCTTTGTTCAGGGGTCAAAGTGCATGAGCCAATTTGATGTGAGGAAAAACCAAAACCTAGGAAATTATTTGCACAGAATACTACAACTAGCACATGCTAGTCCAAAGAAATTTTTCTAAGCTCTGAATAAGAATTCCAGCAACATGATCGTCTGCCACCTTGATTTCAATGAATCTCCCCCATCAGGACTTTTAAAAATAAATTTTAGTGGGTTGCAATTGTTGAAATAAATGAGTGGTTTTCAAAGGTCAGCAGCTGCCACCCTTTGAGTAGAAAGTTTAGTAGTGCAATCCAGCACACACTTACTCAGAAAAAAAGTCCGACTTACATGATTGAGGCTTACTTCCTCCATGTAAAATGTATAAGGCTGAAACTTTGACAAACAAGACAAAAATAATATCTGCTTTTAGGGTGTAATCCTTTGTGCAATATTTAGGGAGTAAGCCCTATGGGGAGAAAGAGTGTGGTCCACTCAGCCTTGCATCCTTCTGTAGGTTGCTAAAATGAGTACCCAGCTTGTTGGGGGCAATTAGCTTACACATTATAAACCGCTTAGGGAGTGCTTAAGCAGTATAGAAATGTACTCGCTACCTGCTATTGCTATAGTGGTTTGACCATTGGACTATGACTCTGGAGAGCAGAGTTTGAATATCCACCCAGCCATGAAACCCCCTGGGTGGCCATGGGCAAGTCACACTCTCTTAGCTTCAGAGGATGGCAATGGCAAACTCCCTCTGAAGAAACTTGCCAAGAAAACCCTCATAATTGGTTCACCTTCAGGTCGCCATAAGTTAGAAATCAATCCTAGGCACACAGCAACATCAGCAGCAACAACAAAGCCTCCTAATGGTTGCTGTTTTGCTGCTGCTGCTGCTGCTGTTCTTATGTGCATTCAAGTCATTTCCAACTTATGGTGACCCTAAGAAAAACCTGTTGGGGTTTGCTTGGCAACATTTGTTCAGAGGGGTTTTTGCCTCCCTCTGAGGCTGAGGTTAAGAGAGTGTCTTGCCCATGGCTGAGTGAGGATTCAAACCGTGGGCTCCAGAGTCATGGTCCAATGCTCATGGTCCATTACACCACATTGGCTGAACATTTTGCAGATCAAAATGGAGATATGTAAAAAACTGAACTACATCAGTGTATACAAGAATGGCAAAAGAAAGAGCGCACAAGCTGGGAAAGGCTGCAGCAGTTTATTTTTTGGGTGAGCCTATAGGGAAGGACAAGATTCCTCCCTCTAAATAATAACGACGATGATGATGATAATAATAATAATAATAATAATAATAATAATAATAATAATAATAATATTTTTATCCCACCCTTCTGCGTAATGTGACGGGGGTGGCTCACAACATTAAAATATACATATCATATCCCACAAACCCACCCACCCCTGTGTGTCAGTTGTGTGTCAACACACACACACACACTCTACTTTCCTTTCTTCCTGTAGCGGCAATTGAGCGCAAGCTACTTTTGCATTTGGAACTCTGTTTGCAACAATTAAAGTAAGCTGGGGACAAAGGGGGGAGTGGGAGAAGAAGAGAGAAACTGGGACATTTTTAAAGTAGCTGAAAAAAGTGAGACTTTAGAGCAGGGGTCCCCGGTTCGCTGGCCCTCAGATCTTCCAGGGGGCCGGATGTGCGCACATGCATGCGCACGGCTCCGGACGCCATTTTGTCTTCCAAAATGGCTCCTGGAGTCATGCGCATGGCGTCGCACATGCATGAGCATGACTCCGGGCACCATTTTGGAAGACAAAATGGCACCCCAGTGGTGCGCATGCGCCCACAACACCGGGCGCATGCTCACGACTCTGGACGCCATTTTGGAAGCCAAAATGGCATCTGGCGGCGGGTGCGAGTGGCAGCGGCGGCAGCAATGGGGCGGTGTGCGGGCCGGTAGGAAGGCCTTGGCGGACCTGGTCTGGCCCACAGGCTGTAGTTTGGGAACCCCTGTTTTAGAGGGTTGATCAGGGCTATCCCTGCCAAACTGGGATAGTTAGAACTTATGTTTTACTTTCAAGTAAAAATGTGTAGGTTCGTACTTCATGGGAAATCTTCTGAGATTCATAAGTAATGATTTCACAAACCATGATGTCTTGCAGTTGCACAGGTTAATATGTCGAGGCCTAAAGACTCAGTGCTGCCAGTTAACTATTATGAGTTAGAAAATTATATATCTGTCAACACACACACACAAAGTCTATGATAGAGCAATGTTTGTTGTTACATGATCCACTAAGGTAATTCAAAGCCTTTCCCATTAATTCCTGGACATAGTGAGAAGATGGGGAAAGCAAGTGAGATCTCCTGTGTGCAGCAGAATTGCTTCTCTGTGTATTGTTGCCAAAATGTCAGTACGGGATAAATAAAACATGCATAATAGGACTATTGTGGTGTTTACTACTGATTGTATGTAGGCGATCATTTTAAGGAAAGATTTCATAACAAAATAGCTGGAAGCACTTCACTTGTGCATTCACGTTTTAGCCTTCCATCAAAAATATGTTGATGGCATGCATCATGGAACAGAAACAACTCTGGTCATTAAGGAAGCTTTCACTCCACAGTTCTCAGGCTGGGCTTGGTGCCTTATCTTGGTGTCTTTCATTACAGGGAAGTTTTATGTTTCCCAAAAGTTAAAAGGCAGTGGATCAAGATTAAGTGCTCCTCTTAGTTCAGTGATTAGTAAACAATGGTGGCACTATTAATCGCCAGTCCTTCAGGGCTTTTCATCATGAAGTAAAATGGCTGTGCGAGGACAAAAGTCATTACTGTTAAGTGGTATTCATACATTTGTCTTTACATGTTCTCTTTACATTCCCTCTTCCAGAGAAAACACACCTTGTCTTCATAATTGGACATAAAGGCATATTTTATGTTAAAATGAAGTGTTTTAACATTGTTAGGATGAAATGTTTGCCATAATACATTGTGCTCTTCTTGTCACATTTAACGACAAGGGCAAGGGTGCAGAACCTCAGGTCCTTAAGATGTTGAACTGCAGCTCCCATCATCCTTGATGTAGCTCAGACTAATGAAAGTTGGGACTTCCACAAGAGCTGGAAGCCACAGCTTCCCTATTCCTTGCCTAAGGGGTAAAGAGTGCCACTTTAGGTATCATCCTTAGTTTTCAGTATTTTTGCTGGGCAGAAGCTACCTTTGAGTTTATGATACTGTCCACCATTGCTGTACATTTTCTGCCTGCTATACTCTTGTGTATTCATAGTTTGATTCAATGTTATGCATTGATTTTCCCTTTGTTACCTATGTGATGCATGGAGAGCTAAACCTCTGCCTGGGCTATACCTAGTTCAGTTTGTATGTGGGAGCTCACATAAAAGTATGCTCACCCCTGCAAATCAATTCCTCCATACAGAAAGCTAGATAGAGGAAATAAAGAGAGACAGAGAGAGGCAGAGAGAGACTTTTTCTGTGCTTGTGTTTTGGGTGAGACATTTACTGCTGTGCTTACTAAGTGCCCAAGAGGACAATGAAAAGAGCACAACCAAGATAGATGGCTGGTGACCACTTTAGTGAAAATTAGGCAAGACGAGGGTGTGGAAGGTAGTGTTATGCTGCTCTGTTTTCCTAATTCTAATGGTGTTTCTTTTCCTAACCATGATGCCATTCACTAATCCAGGTGTCACCTTATGCTGGAAAAAATCCTCTGTTGATGGTCCACTTCTGCCTGCTGTACAAGGACTGCTCAGCAACACAATCCTTTCCTTTAAGGCAGTGTGTGGATTCTTTGCCTGGGAACAGAGCTGTGTTTTGTTAGACATGTCAACTAGTGCGCTTCAGAAGTGTCCAAGAGGTACAGAAGTGGTGATGCAAAATTCACTCCCTTCTTTTTCAAAATGTCCCAAATTCATGTTTGTGTGATATATTGTGGCTGTGTGCTCTGTGTAGGTAGGTGTTCTCATTGTAGGTACTATGTAAGCAAGTTCCTGAAGTTGCCATCCAAACTGCCATGGTAATGATGGTGAGTGGAAACAACAGACATAACAAACATGACCATCTGTATATAGGCTTCAAATGGGATGTCCACAAGCAAACTGTTATCAGCTTCTCCTCCCCATCATCACTGTGGTGAGATATGGTCAAGTCAATAGTATCGCCATTTTGTTCAGAACCAACTAAAATTTCTAAGCAGTCTTCAAGGGTAGTCATGTTTGTAATGGACTGCAGAAATCAAATCTATATAACAGCCCCATGTGTCCTCATACCATTTAGTAAATGCCATGAAATATGATACCTTAGGAATTTAATAGTCTCTAAGCTTATTTGTATGTAATATAAGAAGGTGTCTCAGCTATCTCAAGGTTAGACTGGGCCTTATTTGTACACCCATGGAGGCTGAACTAAATTGTCTCATTTAGAGTGCAGAGGGAGGGGAAATGGTGAAAAAAATAATTTCCAGTTCTCAGTGACTGATATGTGAGACCATGGGAATTAGCATGTTAAATGAATTTTTCACTTGCAGAGAGGAACAGATATTTGACCATTTAAAATTAAATTGGAAATATTAAAGCTGTTAAAACAAAATGTAAAAATGGCACAAGGACCTGATGGTAACAGAACTAAATACTTGTGCTTTGCCTATATTTATCAAATAACAGGGGTATTCCCTCATTATTATAAAGTCTTATGGATTTATCATACATTTCAGTTTATGTATGAGAATGAACTTTAACAACTGAGGTTTAAATGTTATACAATATTTGCTAGCAGTAGGTCCATGGGACTCAGTGGGACTTCTTTTTGAGTAAGTGTGTGCAGTGCAGTTTTGTAGATGAGTGTATTTACACTGTAGAAATAATGCAGTTTGACAGCACTTTAACTGCCATTTCTCCATCCCACAGGTTCCTGGGATCTCTTTTTATTTAAATAAGTTCCTTTCATAATTTTTTTAATTTTATTTTTTAATTTAGTCTTACAGATTTCAATATCCATTGAACAGTTTGGAATTTATTCATTACTCCCTTGCGTGACCTGTGGGATGTAGATAGCTAATAACAAAATTTGCACACTGTAGAATGGTGTGTGTGTGTGTGTGTGTGAACCATGTAATTATTATATTACAGATGTGGTTGGTATTATACAGGACACAATTAATAATGTTCTCTGTCTAGGGAAGCTTATGATCTAAGCCTCTAGTCCTATCAATAATTACTTTATGCCTGTGGATCCCACATCAAAAATATTATATATGCTATTAATTTTATGCAAGATTAGAACTTTTTAAAAAGGCACAGATGAAACAGCTGAGCTTGGGATTTGCCTTCTTGCAGATTATATGCTCTCTGGTTTTTCATGCATTAAAAATGTGATTAAAAAGTTTCCCTGCTGCCAATAATGTGCGGTAGGTGATATGCCAGCCCACTGGGAGGAATGCCAGAAAAAGATCTGACAACGAAAACCATAATCTGAATCCTTAAATGAGCCAGGCTCCTCCTATTTTTCTGGGTCTTGGAAAACAGGTATCAGTCAAAGAGCACTGTCCATGTTTTCTTTGAGGATGCTTAACCATTTAGTGCTTACTTTTCCCCATTGCATTTTTATTAGGTCTGAAAGCACTGACCTTCACTGTTCTAAGCCCAATTGTAGTACTTTCTTAGATTTTTAAATGCCCTTCTGTATACTTGAGAGCCAGCATGGAATGGGGTTGCAGGAGACCAGGGTCTAAATCCCTGCTTAGCCATGGAAGCCAATTGGATGACCTTGGACAAATAACTCTCTCTCAACCTCAGAAGGAGGCAGTAGCAAACTCCCCTCTTAGCAAATCTTGCCAAGAAAACCCCTGTGATAGGTTCAGAAACAACTTGAAGGCACACCATCACTGCAACTGAATACTTGCTTGGACTGTGGAAGACAAAATAGAGAGAAACTTCGACAAGGGGAATTCCTCTCAAACAGGGTAAAGGGTGTAGCAGAAATGGGAAGTCTTTGGCCCTCCTGATATTAAATGCTTGCAATACCCATCATCTCTCATCATTGTGCAGGGTAAGGTTAATGGGCATTAAGTGAAAAAATCATTACAAAGTTGTTCATCCTTGTTATATTGGATTTCCCTCTTCATTGAGTTAAGGTGATAGGAAATTAGCATCTTAACTACATTTATTTAAGTTTGGAAAACTTATATTTTTGAATTGCAAATCCCAGAATTTGCCTGCTGGCATGATCAGTTACTATGCCGGCTGGGTGATTCTGGGGATTGTTTATCCAGGAAAGTAACTTTTCCAAACTGTTGTAGACTATTAGTGCATGATTGCTAAAATTCTTCACAGTTGGAAGAATAATTTTGTGTTGTGCATATATTAGAAAATCACAAACTCCAAGCTTCTGGGAATTAGCATTATTTTACACTGCTACATTTGCTCTTTTCATAGAGGCTATATATTCTTATGAAATTGGTGGTGATGAATATTGATTACTCAGGGCATAACACATTATTCTGCATCTGTGTGAGGTAGGTGATGTGCAAATCCACAGGGAGGCATGTAAAAATAGGGTCTGACAGTGAAAATCATAACCTGGATCATAAGCACAGTCTTCAAAGCAGACAGATGAAAGCAAAGTTTTCCCACAGTACATTCACAGCCAGTAATTAGACAGTGACATTGGCAGAGCTGCAGTGATA
Source organism: Phrynosoma platyrhinos (assembly GCA_020142125.1). Taxonomy (NCBI): domain Eukaryota; kingdom Metazoa; phylum Chordata; class Lepidosauria; order Squamata; family Phrynosomatidae; genus Phrynosoma; species Phrynosoma platyrhinos. Next base: position 223,030,381 of record CM034701.1, on the reverse strand, counting down.
GACTTCCCTAGTAGCTGGGGATGAGCTCTTTCTCAGACTTATTATCCCGGTCTTGCACTTTAAGTCTCCCCACACCCCCAAATATGAGGTTAAAATAGATTGGCCAAATCTTGGCTGTCCGTGAAGCAACTGCACCAGGACAGGCAGCACATAAGCATGTTGTTGTTGTTGTTGTTGTTGTGTACCTTCAAGTCATTTCTGACTTCAGAAAACCCTAAGGTGAAAGTCATGAGGGTTTCTAGGGCTGATCTAAGCTCACTCAGTAAGTTTATAATACAGTGAGCCCTTGGTAGCCACTTGGGTTTGGTTCCATGACCCCCCGTGGATACCAAAATCCATGGATGCTCAAGTCCCATTAAATGCAAAGGCATAATAAAATGGTGACCTTCATATAAAAGGGCAAAATCAAGGTTTGATTTATGGATTTTAATTTGTGTGTGTGTGTGTGTGTGTGAATATTGTGGATGGTTGAATTTGTGGATGCAGAATGTGGAGAGCCTTGTTGTTGTTAGTCTGTGCCTTAAAGTTATTTCCAACTTATGGCAACCCTAAAATGAACCTATTATTGGATTTTTTGGGGGCAAGATTTGTTCAGAGGAGGTTCACCATTGCCTTCATCTGAAGCTGAAAGCATGTGACTTGACCAACATCACCCAGTGGTTTTCATGGCTGAGTGGGGAATTGAACACTGGTCTCCAGAATCATAGTCCAGCACTCAAACCATTATGCCATTGTAATATAAAGTTGGAAGCAAAGAAGAATAAAAAACAGTAGGCAGATTTGGATTAGGCAAAAGAAACGAAGCAGGTGAGTGTCTGATAGATTTTTGTGAAGCCAACAAACTATTGCAAAACATATTCTTCATACAGAGATCATGAATTACCCATAACAAAAATAAGAGTAAGACTCGAGAACAAAACCAGTGATTATACCAAAATATTATTTAAATAATATCTCAACAGAATTTACTGATAACATAAAAAACAACCAGAGGAACTGTGGTCTGAAGCTAGGGACATAATAAAAGAAGAATGCAGACAGGCACTTTCAATAAAGAAAAAGAAAGAGAAAAAAACATGGATGACAGAAAAAACACAACAAGCGATAAAGAAAAGATTGCCTAGCAGAGGGGCGGGCTATAAGGAGATAGGAACAAACTAAGAATTATGAATGCAACGGTACAATGGC
>CM034701.1:223011475-223022639 GCA_020142125.1 Phrynosoma platyrhinos | reverse complement strand
AGATTTTCCTGGGTTTAAAAGTCATCTTATATGCCAGAAAATATGGTAGTACTATTACTGAACAATTAGCAGATGATAGCCTGGATCAAGTCAAGGAATCAGATGAAACCGATGCACTAATAAAAGAAAAAGAGAGAAGTGAGAGTGAACAAACAGCCCTAAGTTTAAATGGACAATCCAGAGATTATGTAGACAGTCCTGAAAACAACCTGAAAGTGAACAGGTTTATGCATTTGTACACTGCATGTATAGATCAAATCTTCATCTTAGTGGAAACACTGCAGAGTGGCCTAGAAGAATTGGTTTCAGAAATAAAAAAAATTAAATCTCCATGAACAGGCATTGCTTCAGTTGGCAGACTTTTACAGTCTGTGAACAACAGCTATGGTGTGGAGCTTGTGACAGTTTTAGCATCAATGTCTGAATGGGACTCTTACAGCTTTTGGAAAATTGCTGCAAATGTGAATCCCAAAGGGATAGAGTTGCCTGGCACATTTGACAAGATACAAAATAGTGACTGCAAATAGAAAGAGAAGAGTAAGGATGAAGGAAGAAGTGAAATGAAAGCCCAAAGGAATGCCTGCAGAACTCAGCCAGATAAAGTGGAATCCATATACCATTAGGATGGTCATCAAATGTATGGCATTGGTCATTAGTATCTAGAGAGAGGAGACCACCTCCATAGACTGGTCAGCTCCTACCTGCTGGGAATGGCAAAACTGTACACCAGAGGAACTACCAGGCAAAAGCTACTTATATCGACAGATACTGTGATCATAGAGAAAACTTGCTGGAAGTACCACCAAGCACACTGGACTTTGTGAAATCATACTGGACTTTGTGTTGATCTTTCCTGAAGAAACCTTAAAAGTAAACAAAGTTTGGCTACCAGTCCTGCAAAATAGGAAAAACAGTACTTAGCAAATGCAAATGGGAAACCACCCAGGGTCATGGGCTTTCCCAGCAGACAATGAACACCAATTACCAGACAATAATCCTCGTTTTCATATCCTCCTACCCTGAGGCCCTGCCATCAACACAGAACAATACACAATCAACAACAGAACAATACACAGTTTACATGGGAATCACTCCTCCCTACCTAGGGTCTTGCAGTATATATATACTCACTCTTTTCCATTCCAGCATTCTCTGAAGATGCCAGCCACAGATGCTGGTGAAACGTCAGAAAGAAACTCTTCTTAAACATGGCCACACAGCCCGAAAAAAACCCACAAAAAAACTATGGATGCCGGCCATGAAAGCCTATGACTTCACTTTGTGAAATCAGTTGTTCTATTTGCAATACCTGTATAATTCTAGTTTCCATTACTGTTACCATGTATGGATGTGAAAGCTGGACAGTGAAGAAAGTGTATAGGTAGAAAATAAACTCATTTGAGATGTGGTAGTGGAGAAGAGTGCTGAGGTTACCGTGGACAGCCAAAAAGACAAACAAATTGGTCCTAGAACAAAGCAAGCCTGAACTCTTCCTGCAAGCCAAGATGGTCAAACTGAGGCTGTATTATGACCACATCATGAGAAAGCATGATCATTAGAAAAGACAATAATGCTGGGAAAGGTAGATGGTAGTAGAAATAGAGTAATATCACACACCAGATGGATAGACTCAATGAAGAAGGCCATGGCCATGAGCCTGAAGGACCTGAACAAAGATGTGTCATTCACAGGATCACCATGAGTCAACACTGACTCTAAGGTAGTCAACATATAATAATAATTCTGTGTTGGTTATACATGGGAGTTGCAACTTTATTTATGGGGATTTTGTAAAATGGCAGTGATGGAATTAGCTATTTCCAAAACCTTTATAGTGAAATGTGTATGTCAAAATTAGAATACAAGGTTAGAAAGGTTGTATATGGTAACTTTTGAATTATCTTTGACTTTTTCAAGGGTAAAATGCATTTACAAAAATGTTTGTGATGTCTAACATAACAGAGATGGTAAGTGAATCATAAATGAATGGTACATTGATCAGTTTTAGAGAATATAGATTAGAAAATGGAAATGCTTGTATTAAAGGATATACATTATTAATGTGATATATGTTTAAGTGATGCAAAAAGGAATTATATGAAATGCAAAGTGAAATGAAATGTAAATGTATCAATGTGGACAACTTTAGAATAACTGGTATGTGAAGAAGTTAAAATTAATTTGCAAATCTAATGTGTAATATGACATTGTAAAAATATAGGTAAGTGTGATAATAAATGTAATATCTTGTTTGTGTTGAGGTGCTCAATCTCATTGCTCTTGGTTGAGACCTATGGAGGCCTGAATAGAGCAATGACCTCTGTGAAGGAGGAGTTGGGCAGGCTTGGTGCTAAGGAAATGCTGTGAAGGAGGGCCTATGGAGGAGAAAGGATACAAAATTGAGACTTATCCCTGTCAGCGGGTACATAGTGGAAAGAAGGCTTGGAGAGAGGGAAAGGATTGTAGAGAGCAGGAAAAGCTGTTATAGGATAATCAGTGGTGGTGGGGCAGGGAGCCCAAAGGTTGGAATTGTAGAGCGAATCTATCACAGGGTCAATAAATCTCAAGATAGGTTCCAGTGCTGTGGTGAGCTATTCAATCTATCTGTGACTGTTGGTTTTCTAGCTTAATTGCAGTTTCCTAGTTGGTTTGTCAAAGGAGGAGTCGACAGGCTAAATGCACCAGCATGGCATCTTGTACATAATGTGGCTTAATAAGTCAGGATGCATGGTTAGCCAAAGGCAAATAAATATCAAGATGGAGTGCAATATTGATGTATGCCATCCATCATGTCTGTGGCTGTATGTTGGCTAGCTAATGCTTCTGCTTTACAGATTTAAAAGCAAAGCTGGCAGATTGGGACTGATTGGATGTTTCTGTGAATGAGTCGATCTTTGATTACATATGCCAGCTCATACGTGAACATCGTGTGAGTCCGTGGAGTTTGTGGTCAGGCTGAGCCTCCATGAAACTTATTGCTGTTGTGTGACTTCAAGTCATTTCTGACTTGAAGGCACACAGGGTTTTCTTAGCAGGGTTTGTTGGGGGGGGGGGAGTTGCCAGTGCCTCCATCTGAGGCTGAGAGAGAGTGATTTGCCCAAGGTCACCCAGTGGATTTCTATGGCTGAGAAGAAATTTGAATACTGATCTCCAGAGTCATAGTTCAACACTCAAACCACTACAGCATGCTGGCTCTCACTCATGAAAGCACAGTGTGAATCATGTTTCCATGTCATAATTGGATGTGAACTTAAATTTATCAAGTTGTTACCTCTATGGAAGTTGTACAAAATATATGTAGTCACCCAGAAGTTGTTAGATTGCAAGTCCCAGCTGTTCTAGCAAGTAGAATGGAAGATCTGGAAATTGCAGTCCAACAGTATCTGGAGAACTGCATGCTTCCCATCCCTGTCACAGAGAAACCACAATAGGTATGTAAATCTTCACTTACATTGTTTTTGCATATAAAAACAGCAATTTCAGGGGGTTCTCCTTACTTGGTTAAGAGTATGAGAGTTTTTGCATACAGGCATACCTACAAATCCACTGATAAGAACATTTCTATATGGGTCAAATAAAACTGTCATTTGGGATGATTGGGGCTGAATCCAAGCCTTTTCCATAATCTAAGGGCTTTCATTTGAAGGAAAAAAAGTGCGGATTTAGCTCAATTTTGAGCTGAAAATTAGGACATTAGTGTTTGTGTGTGGACTGTGCTCCAAAGCCACATCAGTGTGAAGTCAATGGGAGGATTTAAGAAATACACACATTTGCACACATGGGGTGATGGTGGTGGTGCAGAAAACAACAACCAGAAGCGGGCACAGACATGTTGCTGTGTTTGCTGCAATTTACCAGACTGGTATATGAACAGTTCTCCTGAACCTGCCTCAAGCCAGTGGCTGCGGTGGATCAGGGTAACCTGGATTTTCCTATTAGTGTAGATGTCCACTAAGCATGCCTTTTTTACCTCTTGTTTTCTGTCTAGCTATAAAAATTTTTAGCAACACCAAGCTAGATAAACACAGATTTTCTATGCTGATTTCCAACAGGATGGCTGTGGTAAGGAATGCAATAAAACTAATAGGGAAAGGCAAGATTCTACAGTAGCTCCTCATTCTGCAGCTGTGTGTGTCTGCCTACAACAGGCAAGATGAACAGCAGCTGCCTCTACATTCCCTTACTATGCATGGGATCAACAGCCAATGAGAGAGCAAAGGGGGGAGCAGACAAGCCTGCTTCACCAGCTATCCTCATCATGTTAAAATTAAGCATCTATCTATAAGCTTGGAGATAACAAAGGTGGACTGGAGAAAATAAAAATAACCCTAGAGGCATTTTGGAAGAAGATTTCATATGATCTCTATAAGGTTCAAAATTGTTTTCTTTCCTTATGCAAAGCTTATTTGGTCTGCTTTTTTCCTCCATTTCACAAGAGTTTAGTGTTAGTTGGGTCTAAGAAGTCTGTTGAAACAGTTGAACTGCTCTTCTTTTTTCTTTTCTTTTCTTTTCTTTTCTTTTCTTCTTCTTTTTTTTTTTTTGTGGTGCTAGAACATATTCCTATTATTTCCACATTATTTCTATTGCTAGTACCAAATTTTCTGTTAAACAAGTAATATTAGGAACACATCTACTTTGTTCACTAAGGTACACCTATATTTTGCCATGCTTTTTTTTTCTTTTTTGGTACACTGGGTTTTTTTGTGCAAAACTTTGCACAAAAGCTTGGGTTTTATACAAAAACCATGTTTTTCTTTTGAATTTATTTATTTTATATAGTGCCTTTTTCCTAAATTGCTTTCTCCCAAATTTCTCCTAAACTTTCGTAAAGCAACAAATTTTTCTACAGTTTTCTATAAAAATATAACAAATAATAATCTCCAGTGTTGAAATCCAATCTGATAATTTAATTTTATGTAAACTTTTTATATCTTTTATGTAACCTTTCTAGTTTATAAATAAATAAATAAACTAGAAAGATTAAATAAATCTACAGGTTTCCTCTCCCCACCCCCCACCCCCGTGAAAAATATCATAATGGATTACCATTTTCTTGATAGGGTGTTTTCAAGATGCCTTTTGTTGCTGAGGACCAAAAAACAGGCAAGCATTTTTACATCCCTATATTGTAGAAGTGCCTGTTTATGACACTTGTATAAGGTCTGACTGCTTGCAGTTAATAGTGGTCCCTTTTTTTTTTTTTTTTTTTTTTTTGGAGCGCTGGACTAGAATTCTGGAAGACCAGGGTATGAATCCCCACTCAGCCATGGAATCCTACTGGGTTACCTTGGGCAAGTCACACTCTCTCAGCCTCAGTGGAAGGCACTGGCACACCACCTCTGAATTAATCTTGCCCAGAAAACTCTAGGTCACCACAAGTCCCTTAAGCACACAGTAATAAGCACACAATAACAACAAATACCCTCCACCGGGTATTGGGTAGAGGTTCCATCAGGAATGAACCAGATAACCATATTTCAGTATAGTAGGCAACTTGATTTTCTGATAAAACTGGTGTTTTCAGTCTAATGTTCTCCAGGTTTTTGAGAGATGAACTCCCTTGACCTTTCACCATTGGCCATTTTACCTGAGATTGATGGATTTTGGACATTCTAGAGGACACCAGAATGGAGAAGGTTATTATAAACAATGATAAACAGGAAGAAAGACAAGATTTTGTGTTTCTGTGATGCCACTAACTTTTCAACAGAAGCGGAGCTGTTCCCCCTATCTAACTCTCTCAAGATGGCTTATTGTGATCTGTTTTGTGCTGGTCAAGCAATTCAGTGATAAATACCACTTCAGTCAATACAAGGTCACTTTAATGCATTCTGCTTAGCTTCTTTGCCACCATGGAGGATTGGGGGGAAAGAGCCTTTATTTTTATAAAAAAGATGGAGCAAGGTGGTTGCTTTCTGATATAGTTCATTTTCTTTTGTTTTTCACAATGTGAAAGGGTTTCTGTAATCCATTATAAGGAATGCCTAAGAAATATGCATATCCTTTAATTTAAAACAGCAAAGTGATTATTTTTAAGTAGCATTACTGGGCTATTGGGCTTTGACTGAGAAGTGTGAATAAAAAAAATAGCATTGTAGAAAAATGTTTTTGTATATTGATAAGCAACATCTGAACAAAAAGTAGTTGATTTTTCTCTGTAGTATTATTAACATAAACAATCACATTTCCACATTGTAAATAGAAAGGAATCTAAGGAATCATTTCTGGAAAATCTTTACCTAATTTACTTCTACCATGCATCTATCAAAGTAAGGAAACTTTCTGTTTAAGCAACCAAGAGATAGTTAATAATATACCCCTGGAATTTCTGCTTTAAAGGTTATTTGCAATATGAGTCAACAATACTGTTTTACAGGACAACATTGCTGAAGTGATTTGAACCATTGCCACTCACATTCTAAAATCTGTAATTATTTAAACAGAGAGTTTTTAAAGAGTTATTTTCCCAGTCCTCTCCATTTGAATATTATCCCCTTGCAGTTTGGCATGTCTTGATAGATATAATAAATTCAGATTCTGTTTTCAGGTTCATGCAATCTAACAGATTCCACTTTCCCTAGAAGGGAAAAACGGGCTCTGGGTTTTAAAGGGGTAAACCCAGGACTGGTCCTACCATTAGGCAGAATGAGGTGCATGCCCCAAGGTGCCAGATTTTAGTATGTCATGAAACAGCAGCCAGTTCTTTAATTTATCATGGGGGTAAGTGGGCTGCCAGAAAGGGGAAGAGACACTTGTGAGATTTTTTGCATCAGCTGCCAAAAGAACTTGGCTGGCCTACGATACTGTGCAATTTGCCTTTGGAAGTACCTGCTATTCTGCCTTAGGAAGCAAAATATCTCAATCTGGTCCTAGGCTCACATGATCTCATATATTATTTGGGTTTTGCTTTTGGTTTATGGGTAATTACATTTGCAAGAGAAGATAGCTTGATAACCTTGATATAGAACCAAGGGTCACACAGTATATATACACCCAACTCACTTCCATGCCAGCATTCTCTGAAGATGCCAGCCACAGCTGCTGGCAAAATGTCAGGAATAAACTCTTCCAGAACATGGCCACATAGCCCGAAAAACCCACATAAAACTATTGATATAGTTTAGTTGCTTTATAGGTCATAACCAGAAGTTTGAGTTGTGCCCATCATTAAAACAAGAATTTTCATACAGCATCTTTCAGCTTTCATTTTGAATGCTATCTGACTTGATATCCTGATTTTTTTGGTTTAATATGTGTTTGGTAATATGTGTTTTAACCATTAGCTATTGTGATGAAAATACTGGGTTTTAGTGTTTGAGTGTGGTTCATTGTGGGATTCACTGCCTTACTTTGCCTATGTAACCCCTCTAAGGTGCATTAGTTGCAATATTGTTCTTATCTTTTTGCAGCTTGGGGTATATCTTTTTTGGGTATAATGGAGGAAGCATCTACACAGTTCTTTGAACCTGACATTCTCTCCATAAATCACCCTAGCACCAAGTGTACTGTTAATACCTCTTGGGAATCATGACCATATTCTCTCTAGACAAACAAAAAACAATATTTTGGCAAAAGCTTACCAAATTCCCTTAGTTTCTATAGCAATATATAAATTACATGTGGAAAGGTCTTGTTGTCAACAAGAGTTCCTATGTTATTCCGAGAATGGAGATGCTTATAACTGCATCTTGTATCAGCCAAATAATTAAAAGCCTGTGTGGATCACAGAAGTCATCATTCCTTACATTGGTCTAGTCTAGCGCCTGCAGGCCTACATGCTGAAGTGGAGGAATAGGGTGCTTTTATGCCCAAGGGAAGACCTCTAGGAACAAAAACCTTAAGCAGGGCTTGCATGGGCTCAGTTTATTTATCACATTTGGATCCTGTCGTTCCTTGTAGTGGCTATAATGAGAGTTACTGTATATTATTGTGTCTGTCAACATTAACTTTTAACACTGAGAGAGACTGATGTGCTTAGGATGTCCTAGTTAAATGGGGTCACCAGAAAGTAGAAGGGAAAGTAGAAGGGAATCCAGGTGTAGGCAAAATCCAACACTATCTATTACACCACATTGTTTAGACCAGGACTAGCCAAGGAAGACTGAAACCAAAATGCAAAGATCTGATGTTGCCCCTTGCCCCAACAAACCCCTGTGTTGGCCATTCTCTGGATCATAGACACCTCAAGCAGATAGAGTTTGTGCAGCAAGAGCAATAGAGTCATGAGGGCCTGCATTATTTTTTAGAATATCCTCTCACAAGTGCCTTAGAAAATTTTGCAAACGGTGCTGGGATGTGGGACAAGGAAAGCATATGGAACGTCTGTGGAAGAAGAAGGAAAAAAAGAAAGTTATAAGGCTGCATTTATGCTGAGTGAAGCTTTCAATTGTGCCTTCTGTTGCTGGGGCCATGGGAATGGTGGGTCATGTTTCACATCACAGACGCCGGTGTTCCCTCAGAAGTTGCATTGCTGCCATGCAGCTTCTGAAACTTGTTTTGATGTTCTTTGTGTTATCATTTCTCTGGTAGTGTTTCAAATGTTCTTCAAAGATAGATTTGCCCTTGTTGTATTTCTTGATCATTGAAACTTAAAATAATAGGAAAGATTTCCTACATTTGATGCTTTCTTTTCCCCCCCTCACACAGAGAACAGCTGCTCAAGCTAACGTGTTTACTTTCTCTTCACAAGGCCAAACTACTTTTCTCAAAGATCATAACTCTTTCTTTTACTTATGTCTTAAAAGTCAAATGCTTTAAACTGTATTTGTTTTACTTTTTGTACACTCCTTTAAGTCCCACTTTTGAGGAGGAGGCAAGATATACATGAAATCATCATCATCATCACCTTCATCATCATAATCTCCTAACAGCATTCTGAAGTAGCTTCCCACTCTTCTTGTTTCAAAAGCATGTGTCCACTAACCTTTCTGCTCCTTCACTTTCTATATATGTCATGAGCTGTCCATTCCCCATTTCTATTTTTAAAGGACAAACATGGTCAGCAGTCTAGTTGCACCACTGCATTCAAAGAATACTTCTTCTGACCAAAGACTGGAACCAGAATTTTATGCCTCTTGGTTGTAGTATCCCCCAAAGTGGCACTCATCTCACTGTGTTCCCACTCAAAGAAAGGCAGGAAGGCAATCCTTGCCAAATTCTCCTACCTGCCTACACCCTCTCAGTTTTCAACGGGTCTTCTGGTTATCAAGAACAGATCTTTGGAGGACAGAGGAAGAGCAGAAAGAGGAGGAAGCCTTGTGCAGAGAGAATGGGTTCTTCCTTCCACACAGGGCATATTCTGGATCTAATCCATAATGTCTTGTGACATCTTTGGGATTCTCCTCTTCAAGTAAATTACTAGTACTGAATGCATATATTAAAGCAATATTCTTTGCGAGAGTTAACATATTTTTCTTCTTTGGCCTATATAGGTTATTATGCATCTGACCAAATAATCTAGGAAAGGCGTTACAGTATAGTAATTCAGACTTGCCTTCATCTGCTTCTGTCTCTGTTCCAGCTTTCTCCTGGTTTTGGAGGATGTTGCCATTTGCTGCATAATCAGCAACAATGAAAGAGACTGAGAAAGCTGCAGCATATTTTGGCTATTTGATTTGGGCTTGAGTCCACACCTCATCATCCTCTTTTTTTGCAATTTTGAGGGGCTATGAATAGGAATAAAGTCATTCTCAAGCTGCAAGTAAAACACTTGGCCCAATCACTGTCATTGCCACCCAAACACCCCACACCTGCTCTGCAGTTTGTTTACTTTTATTCTGCAGATTGATAGTATGCAGGAGGAGTTTTCTCCTTTGCTCCCATGGTCAGGCTGCTTCACTTCCTCGCTGTGGGAGCAACTCCTGAGGGGGTCTGGCTTCCTTTTCTGGCCTGCCTAGTGGAAATTTTCAGACCCTGATGGACAGTCTTAAAAACACCAGATTTCAAATTTTATATATCATTATTTTTTCCTTCAAATCCAGCAATTTTACAATGGAGATTAAAACAATTGACATATAATTATAGTAATAAGAAAGAGAACCAATGTGATGTAGTAGTTTGAGCATTGGGCTACGATTCTGGTGATCAGGGCTCGATTCCCTGCTCAGCCACAGAATCCCATCGGGTGACCTTGAGTGAGTCACACACTCTCAGCCCCCGAAAATTCTGTGATAAGTTCACCTTAGGGTCACCATAAGTTGGAAATGACTTGAAGACACACAACAATTAACAAACAGCAACAAAATAAGAAAGACAAAATCATATGTAGCGTGATCTGGACTTAGGTCTCATTATGGACCTCTGGGCCCCAGTAGCCTGATCTCCCCTAGTAAACTCTGTTCTAACCCTCACATAGTGAACATTCATATATCTGTTTAATTGCATATACATATCTAAAAACACCACAGGAAAGCAGTGCTTGTTCTGAGTTGGGCATGTATGTTCACTACATAAGGCAGAATAGAACAAGTTTTATTGATTAGTCGTCTGACCGTATCAACAATAGAATACAGTATTTCAAATACAAAATACAAATACAAAATACAGTGTATCAAAATACAAACAAATAGTAAAATAGCTCAGTCCTAAAGCAAATGTAAGATTAAGTGGGGTTAAAACATATTTGTTCAAATAAACAGCTAGATAAATAAAGTGGTATACAAAATAAACTACCAATACAATATAAAATATAACAAGCTAAAACTGGGGAAATGTCTAAAAACTAAGGAGTTTAAATAAGCTCATCACCATAACATGACACTCCATGATGAATAATGAATTGCTCTCTCAAATGAGCAGCTTTTATAAGAAATTTTGCCATACATCTCACTAAATGTAAGTTCTCTCCAGCGAGAAAATAAGATAATTTAGCAATATTGTAAAAAGTGAGAACTCTCCTTAACATATATACTACAATCAAACAGGATATGTATAGTGTCTTCTACAGTGGAGGCACCACAAATACATATTCTTTCGTGGTAAGGTATTTTTCGGAATTGACCTGATCTGACCATAGATTTTAATTGCTTAAATCTAGCTCTTGTGAAAGCTGTTCTCTGGCTTTGTGTTAGCTGTAATCTAAGATATTTTTCTACGCCAATTTTTTATTTTTATTTTGGGCTAGCCATTTTAAAGATTTACAACCAGCCATCTCAGCTATATCTGT
>CM034701.1:222956782-222994213 GCA_020142125.1 Phrynosoma platyrhinos | reverse complement strand
GACTCAATTTGCACTATTTCTGGCAGTCTGCAAAGGCCCTAAATTCACTAACAAGTGTTAGAGAAGCTGAAGGAAGATTATCCTCAAACTCACATAAACAATTTTCTAACTTATTCCAAGAATCTTTAGCATAATATGGATTGCATAATTCTGGGGTTTGTGAAATAGTATAATATAATATACTATTTGTGAAATAATGTAATATTTGGTTACATTGTGAATTGGGTTTTAGTGCTAGAGATATTGTTTACTCTTCATTCCTAAAACTTTGGTTTTACTTTTGGGGGGTGGTGTCTGATTTGGTAAGACTTTCAGCTTTCTTTGTACTGCTAACTACATTTTAAGAAAAACCCATAAACAATAAAGTAGCACATCAGCTACCTATTACTTATTAAAATAAGAATAATGAGCAACAGTGATAAATTACTTTGAAAAAGTAAGCAGGTAAGGAATAAAACATCATTTTTAAAATGACAGCAATGTTACAAGCCCTGCTCAAGATTGCAGGAATGGCTGGCATAAATTTGCTGTTCTGGAGTGCTAAAAGTATTTCACAAGGGTTTCCATATGTCATAAAATAATAAGTTAATAATAAACTGGTGATATTTTTTTGGGAAAAAAAAGTTTGCCAACCATTTGAACAAATTTGTCAGGTGTCATCTTTGGATCAAGTGTATATGTGTATGTATTTGCTGTGTGTGTATTTGCATTGTTGCTTTCTGTAGGCAGGGGGAAGTAATAGTCAGAATAGCTCCATGCAGTATTCAGATGGCTGTAGTAGAAAATTAAATATGCAGAGGAATAACTATTCAGGAGCCTTGGGTGTCTCTTACTAATTCAGGAAGGAAGAAGAGCTCTTGTTGAAGTTCATATTCCCTCACTTGGGTCCTCTTCTTTTTGCTTGAGAGACTCTGCTAATACCTTTAAAGAGACATGACAGTTTTGTGAAATGGATTAATACACTGTTGACCACTTGGAAGCAGCCCTGATTTGAATGTAGAATATATTATCATAGTGTGGGCACAACACTGAGATCATTTGTCAGATAAATAAGTTTTTTATTACTTCCATGTGGTTAAATGGTACAAAAGCTCAAATCATAGGTAATCTTCCTGTTCTCCATACTTTTTTTTCTTCAGTCTCCAAAGAGCATAAGAAAAAGGTATTACGATTTTTGAAATGGGAAAAAGAGAAGATAAATAATTTTAGGGCACATGGAATATTCTGATAATAATATTGCTGGGGGAAATGACTGGATGTGCTAATAGCTGTCATACATATGACAACATGTAATGAAAGTTTGAATTTTATTTATTTACCCTCATAATGATATATAAAAGATGTTCTTTTTTTAAAAAAGTTGGGTTTCATTTAAAGCTTTCTTAAAATATGTTTCTTATATGTGCCAATATATTTGAATAACCATAAGAGTTTGGAATGCAGAAAATATATTAAGACTTCCCCCGTCAGTAATTGAATTGTCTTTTCTGTATTTCAGCTAGAATGAATACCACCTATTTGAATTATTAATTGGTCATCTGAGATGTGATCTTGTCAAAGTGAAGCTCTAATAAGTTCACATATTTCAGCCAGAAAGAGTTAAGCACAACCCTCCCATATATGGCTGGTAGTCCTAGTAAGTTAAATCTATCTATCTGTCTATCTATCTATCTATCTATCTATCTATCTATCTATCTATCTATCTCTTCAGCTGAGGGTCTGCCCCATCCCTTGTACCTCACATGTTTAGTACAAACCATGCCATTTCTTTTTCATCCGCTATTGTGGCCAGTGGTGTCCCTGCCTGGGATGTCACCCAGTGCAGGGAGATGGGGCCAAAAGCAGACTTCCACCCTCTCTGCTGTGGCACATAGAATGGCACCACATCAGTGAGGTGAGGGGTGTACTTTGCCCTCTGAGCAGTCCCCTGGACCTTCTGAATCCCACGTGGCCATGGGTGCATGGGACCTGGAAAGCAGCCATCCCCACCGGTACTACCCCACCGCCTGACACCCTCCTCTGGAGTGTCACCCAGTGCAGTCTGCACCGCCTCACCCCCTAGTGCCTCCACTAATTGTGGCCACATTGTAGGGAACTTGGTGCATTAGTTATTCTTTGACTTATTCTTTTCTGACTCTTCTCTAGTTTTTGCCATCTTTAGCATACTATAAGAGGTGGAAAGATGATCCCAAGATGTAAAGCCATTCTAAATGCCTCTTTTGCTTGAGACAGGCCCATGTTGTGGATAAGTGCTCCCATTGTAGAGACTTTCCCACCAGGCTTGGAAAGTTCTTCTCTGGGAGTTGGCTATTAACATGGATGATGTCACCACCCAAAGTAGGCCTCTTTTCGCAACCTCTATGGACTTTGCTTTGGTACCATCGACCTCACCTTTTACTGGATTGCGCTAGTACCAACAAAGCTTCCCTCGCTCATCAGGGAACCTCAGTATTGTTGAATACAGCTCAGCCCCACTCAACATCACTGGTGCTGTATGTGCAGGCTCCATCTGAAGTCTCTGCTGCTTCCAAGAAGCAAAAGAAGCCTTATGATGAATCCTTGATTTGTAAAAAGAAATCCAAATTTGCTGATTATTATCTTTTTGACAACACTTTACCTCCTCAGAAGAGATCCAAGCTTGCCCATGTATCTTCAACTTGTCTGAAGGCATCAGATGTGCTAATGGTGCTTAATATCATCTATCTGATGGTACCGTCTGTTCCAGTTGTTCCAATTGTGGTTAGCCCTGATGATGTGAGCTAGGCCTCATCTGTGCCTAGTTCTCATGTTCCTGTTCT
Source organism: Phrynosoma platyrhinos (assembly GCA_020142125.1). NCBI lineage: Eukaryota > Metazoa > Chordata > Lepidosauria > Squamata > Phrynosomatidae > Phrynosoma > Phrynosoma platyrhinos. The sequence continues at coordinate 222,991,415 of CM034701.1, read as the reverse complement.
AGGTTGCTTGGAAGAAGTTCTTCTTCTTCTGGAGTTGAACCCAATGGATGTTCAGTGTCTGGAGTCACATTCAGAGGGTGAGTTATTCTATTATTCTTCCATCTACACCTCAGCAAGAGGTCAATCTACCACTCCTAGCCATCTCTCCATCACCTCCCACAGGTCCAGGTCATCAGTCTGGCAGCACTTACATAGCACACTGCAAGAACTATCTTATCTTTGCCCTCAGGAAAGGCCTTGTCATCCTCCCCCCCACCCACCTGTGGATGAGAGAAGAACCAGGGAAATAAGCAGATATTTCAGAAAAAGGCAGGGAGCATTTCAGGAATGGCGAGACCTGTCATGAGCTCATAATTTGTGGTTTACACAGTCTTCAAAAATCTATTAAGCCCAGCCACTGCATCATTTAAGAGGTTGTTGCTAAATGAAAATAAGTGATAAATAAGTATTCTAAAATGATGCTTTAGTACTGGAGTTATTTAAATTTCAATTAGAATAATTTCTTAGTAAAGAAGCAAAGAGAACCATCATGATGTAGCGGCTTGAGCATTGAACTTTGACTCTGCCAACCAAGGTTTGAATCCCTTCTCTGCTAGACTTTGAGCAAGTCACATTCTCTCAGCCTCACAGGAAGGCAAAGGCATCTCCTCCCATGGAAGAAATAAACTTGCTATAGGTTTGCCTTAGGGTTGACATAAGTCGGAAACAGCTCAAACGCACACAGCAGCAAAGAAGCAAGCTTTCATGCCTGTGGTCCAGAAAACCTTAATTTCATTAAACTGTGTGAATGCTTTGGATGAGGGGAGATGAGCTATGTACCAGCAATGAGGACGTGGTTGTTCCGCCACCCCACCCCTCCATACACTAAGCCTTTTCCTGCTGCATCTGGGCTTTTGAAAAGTTTCCGGTGACAACAAGAAAGGCTTTTTAAAAAGTCTGATTGCAGTGTATGAGAAACATTTTTGGAATGATTGCCGCACTGAAGAGGGATGTCTTAGCCTTTCCCTTTCAAACAGGATTCCTTCTCCCTATGACCTTCATATTGCAATTAAGTGTCTCCATTCATATCAATGGTGATTGTAGATATGCTGAAGCAGCAATTGTAGGTTAACTGGGAATTTAGAAGAAATTAAGACGATGACATAAGGATCTTGAAGAATCTTGAAAGATGCCCTCTTTCCACACTGGGAATTCCTGCAGTGGGACTTCACTTTCATTTGAGTTACAAGAGCAACATATTAAGTTTTTCAATGCCCAGCTGGCTAGATGTTCCCATATGGGGAAGAGTAATGTATTATTTAATAAAATTGAATAACTGCTGAAATCATATGGGAAGTAAATGTACATAATGAAGTAACTTGTGCATTTTTAAAAGCTCAGTTTGTCCAAGGCTGCACACAATTCTGCAAATGCATATACACTCATCCCTTCCCTTGGAGTCCATGGTTTTGGTCCTTCATGGATGGCAAGTTGAGAGGGACAAAATGGCATGTGCGCCCAGTGCACATGTGCACGCATTACCATTGAAATCAATTTGCAATTTTCCTGATTTGTGGGGTGGGGGGTCCGGAATGGATCTCCTGTAAATCGGGAGGGATGACTGTACAAAGATTAAATAATATTCTGAACAATGGCATTATATCCATGTTAAGTGAGACGGTCTTCTTCACCTTACTTCACTCAACAAATGTGGAAATGTAATAGATTCCCAGCTGTGATTAATGAAGCAGAACGTGTGGGAGTGACTAGTTAAAATAACTTGACACCTAACTAGTTACTCTTAATAAATTCTTTTTCTAATAACAGACATAACATTATGTTATGATTATAACTTGATGCCCCTCTCCCTCTGCAGTGTAGCTGTAACATTTCAGTTACTTTTATAGACTCCTTAAATGATGATAGAGGAACATTTCATGGTTTAAGTGATAAGAGTGCTGCGCTCTGTCATGTGTGATGAGCTAACAAGAAGGTGTAAATGAAGAGACTATTTCGTGCTATAGGTCAGTGGTTCATAACATTTTTGATTTTTTTAAAGTGACTAAAACCTAACCTCTGTAGTTACTTTTGAGATATGGGAAAATGAAGAACTTTTAAAATGTACATATAAGGGAAACTGCTGTTTGGAGCTGTGGAAATATAACTGTAATTAGTTACTTTAGAAGTAACTTTCTAAGTTGTGCAGTTGACTATAATAAATCATCGCTTCTGTCTTTCTATATTCACTTACTGCAAGGATTTGATAGAGTCAGATACTCCTTTCGAAGAAGCATGAGTTAGAGAACTTGTCCTAATCTAAACTCCCTCACATAAGGACCAATTCACAAGATTAAACTGCATTTTTGACTTTGTCAGTTGACTGGGCTTTGATTGCAGTTATATTATTCAGTGGCAATTGGTCCCACATGCTAATTTCTTTTTCTGCTTCAGCAGTAATTTCCTTCTACTTGCATTGATTTGTCACTTTGGAAGTTTCCTGATAATTATAAAGTTGACATCTTATAGACACTATAAGTTATAATAAGTTATACACCATTCTGATAATTATATTTTCAATAATTTTATATTGTTCTAATGGATGGTGCCCACTTCTGTCTTCTCAATTTTCCAAAGTGACAAATCAATGCAAGTAGAAAGAAATAATTGCTTAAGCAGAAAATGGTGGGAAAATGATGGAACAGTGATGTTGAGAGCAGAGTGATTCCCCTACCAGTCATTGATGCAAAATGTTGTGTAACATTTCAGTGTTTATATTGATCATCATTCACAGCACTTAACAAATCATGAATGAACCACATGAGTTTGACAAATAAATATTTTTGGAACTCAACAGCCCAATCTGTAATAATGGTTTCTAGCTCAGATGGCTTTGCACAAACCAGAGACCTGTTATCTCAGGCCTCCAGCTAAAGTGAACTTCCATGAACAAAATCAGCTAAATCTCTTATCATTGTGGGGTAATTATCATCTTTGAACCTTTTCAGCATTCTGGGGAGCAAGTAGAGAGAGAGAGATCAAAGCACCTAATGTTTCTACCCCATGATACATTTTAAATGAATCAGTTTATTTAGAGGGCTACAACTAGTGTTAATCCTAACTAAAGTAGACCAATTTAAATCAATCTGATTTAATGTTAGTTGTGGCAAAGAAATTTCATCCATTTCATTGGATGTACTCTAGATGGGATTAACATTGGATTTAGCTCCTATGGTTCATTGTTGGAAAGCAAGTAAATATAACTGATGTTATCTTGTTTACAAATTGGTTATTTAATTGAATTTATATCTGTCTTTCCTCAAGTGAGTTCATGGTGACATATATGGCTCTCTTCCACTCCACTTTATACTTTATCTTGCTTTGACAAGAGCACCTTTGTGAGATCGTTTCAGGCCAAGAGAATGACTGTTCCAAGGATATCCAATGAGTTGCTAAGAGGGAATTGAACTTGGATCATCCAAGTCCTGGTCCAAAGGTCTTAAGCTGTAGCCCACAATAGCGCACAGATTTCTGCAGAACAGGAATTTGAGAGCTCTGGCCATATTTGTTTTTGATATATTGAAACGAGGTGATGAAACTATTGCCTTGTTTAAAAAAAAACCCCAAAAGCTATCTAATGTCATCTGTGGTTAGCAAGAGAAAATGGGGAAGCAGCTGAGAAAAGTACTAGTGGAAATAACATTGGTTCTATCCTGCATTTCGAGTTACTATGATGAAAATATAAGAAAATGGCTTCTCTGTATTTTATTCCAGCAACTATACACTAGCTCCTTGTTCCAATCTCCAGTTGTAATGCTCCCCTTGCTGGTTTTAATTTAAAAATGCATATACATGCTCATAGAAACCTGCTGGAGTGCAGCTGAAGGGATTTTACTATGATTCCTCCTGAGTCATTAATGTCTTTTAGGCCTTTATGTGTCACAAGTAAAGCTCTACTGGAGAACTATGTAATATCCTATTCAAAAGTATTTGTATGTGAGTTTTGAGTCTTCATTGTCAGACACCTCACATTGTCTGTCAGAGATATTAAATCAATCATAGGTTCTCTTCTGGACCACTCTTCCATTTGCTACAGTGCGACACTCCAATTGCACATGGCATTGTATGTGTTGCAGCATGACTTCCTTTGGGGCCTACTTTTTAAAAAGAATGGAATTGAAATTGGTATTTTTCATTATGCTGCTCCTGCATATCCCTATTATTTCTGCCTTCTCTGGGCTTTCGCAGCCATGGCAATAATAAGTACTGTAATCTGGAAGGAGAAGAAGAAGCTTATTCTGCTAATACCATTCATTCCTTGGAAACAGAGATGAGTACTGTCCATTATATGAAGAGAAGCACTGGGAGACAAGATTTACTGATGATTTGTGGGTTTCCCTAAGCCACAGAGTGGCAAACATGTTATTATTAAGCAATTTAGTCCCCATTTCTCATTTTTTTTCCAAAAGATTTGCCACATTATTTTCAACCTGTCTTTTCAACCTCTCTTATAATTATAAACAGTGCTGTTCAATTTATCTTTCACATACCTCTTTAATCTCCATTGCTTCCTTTTAACTTTCCCAGCATTGCAGTTATATATATTCAGTTGATAAATTACCTCAGGTGCTTAAACTAAAAGCTTTAATTAAAGATTGAGCATCGATTTGAAAACTTTTTATAAAAAACACACTTTGTAAGAGTATAGGAACCAAAATGAAACCATTAGTTCATCCAGAGCTAGGAAAGATTCTGGGAGGGTTCCATGTTTCATGAGTTCTATGGTCATTCAGAGCTGTAGTACAATAAAGTAACTTTTCCAAGCTGTTCATTTCCACCAGAAGAGGGAAACGATGGAGGGCCTGAGGGACCTTTTCACTCCCTTGAGCCCACTGTAAGTCACAAAACTCCCTTCCAGCAAAAATGTAGGTAACAAGAAGTTAGGTTCTGTTTTTCTTTAAAAGGATGACACCAAAAGCAAGGCACTGTGGATAGAGTTATTTATATGAATATCACCCCCATGGAGGAGCACATTCTATTGTTTTTGTTTGATTGTTCTATTGTTTTTGTTTGATTGTTCATATTCTTTCTTTCTTTGGGGAAATCCAAGAGGGTCCGGGAAGAGCCCTGGGGCTACTTAAAATAGCTTTGGGGAAATACATGATGCCCATGGACGACATGATTCCAATCTTTGGGTTATGGAGGGTTTTCAAGCTGGGATCTTGCTGAGCTCTACCTGGAGTTAACAAAGATTAATATTGTGATTGTTTGTGTGCAAAGGATGCTTTCTGCCACAAAACAAAAATTATATTATGGCTTGACCACAGGCCTATTTTGTTTCCCAATATCAGAGTATCAGAGTAAAAAAGTAACATCCCCTCCTTTGGCACAAATTAGTTAACGTGAGTCAGTTTTGACAACTGCTTCCCATAACATTGCTGCCTGTATTGCAATGCACAAATGAGCATACTGGAACTTAATTTTCTTTAGCATCTAGGCATGAGGTGAAGAAACTTTGGCTGGTTTCTAATTGTAACCCAATATGCATATCCTCTCATATTCATGAACTGGCTCTACAGACAAAGTCTTGTACACTCAACTGTACAGCAGCATAAGCTTACCAGTAGTAACCATGGAGTACATTATTTTATAGTCCCCTATCTTGCAGACATGAGGGCTGAACTCAGTAACTAATGATACACAATGTTTGGTAGAGTAGCTTGCCCCTTTAAAGTATACACATAAGTGTTAAAGTACAAACCATCAGACATTTTTATTCCACTCCTTTCAGGGACATCCCTTCCTCAATTTTAGGCCACTAGCAGCTTATATTTCACCCCACATGTGTATTCCCCCCCCCCCCACACACACACTGGATGTTATACCTAAATACAGAAATATTTTGTATTGGCAAGCCTTGGATTACTATTCCTAGAATTGTAGCCAAGTAGGAAAAACATACTTTTTTTTTGCGTTCCATATAAATAAATTCAGAAATGAGGATCCTGTGGACCCTCAGGTATTACTGGACTTCTGCTCTCCATAGACAATAAATGTCATGGTCAGGGATGATGGGAGTTGTAGATCAATGACATTGGTGAGCCACACATTCCCCATCCTTGCAATAGATTCTCATATAATGAAACCTGAATTCAGATTTTATTCAAACATTGTCTCTCTCTGTCTTTCTCTCACACGTACATGCACACACACACATATACACACACATGCGCACACACATAACACCCACTATCCACCATCTATCACCTATCCACTCACACACACTCTTACATTCTCACACCCACATCCAGGCATTGTGTCATACTGCAATGTCTGTCATAATTATACATCTTTTATTGTGCAAGGTAATTTAAAAACCTCAGAGCACAATTCCCAACCAGTGTGGAATGATAATATAAGACAGCATAGCTGGGGAGAAGGGACTCAGTGACATCCTCTAATCCCTACTCAGAAGGAACACCAATTGATTTCAGTGGCTGTTAATGTCAAGTAAGTGTGTATATAGTGTGTTGCAGACTACAATATCTTTTACATATTGACTATAGAGAGGGGAAAAATTAATAGCCTGCCTCCCTTCTCCCTCCCCTCTCCTCCTATTGCCTTGCTCACCTGCCTTACTGCCTCTACCGCCTCAGCTCCTTCTCTGGGGAGATAACTGGGCCGACAACAAATCCATGAGAGGCACACTTGTCCCTCCATTGCAGTGGGTGTCACCTCTCCTCTGCGATTCTACCTGGTGTGGGCAGCACTCCCCACACCCACACAGTGATGCCACTGCATTAGTTTAAGGGGTGAAAAGATTAAATTAATGTATTTCTATATAGATAATATATGCCTTGCAAACTAACATTCCCAGCAAGGTTTTGTGGTTTTGGGTCTGTTAGATTTTCAGGGTTGTTTTGTGTGTTTGTGTGTGTGTGAGAGTGTTACAGACATGCACAAGGGATTCAGTGGCTCAAGTGGTTAAGATGCTAACTCTTAATTGCAAGATCATCAGGTTGGCAGTTCGAGGCTCGGGTGCTGCATGATAGGGTGAGCTCCCGTCACTAGTCCCAGTTTCTGCCAACCTAGCAGTTCGAAAGCATGCAAATGCAAGTAGATAAATGGGTACCACTTTGGTGGGAAGGTAAACAGCATTCTGTGCAATCATGCTGGGCACATGACCACAGAGTAGTTTCTGACAATGCTGGCTCTTTGGCTTAGTAACGGAGATGAGCACTGCTCCCTACAGTCAGACACGCTTTGACAACCTTATTAACGGGGAATACTTTTACCTTTACAGACATGCACACATATACATGTATGCACACACATATAATCTCTCCTTTTCTCTCCTCTCCCTCCCTCCCAGATATACACTACTGACTTGAATGGGGGAAATCCTAAATTAAGTAATCCCAATCCCATTTATTCCTTTTGATCATAGAATGCGGCATGAGAAATTGCTCCTGCTATGAAATTATACTGATCTGTATAAAATAGATGTTGCAAAGAAAATATTATTTCAGCAGTATAGAGCATCCCAAACTGTGCTGTGCTTTGCATATGGGAAGCAACAAGCAGCCAGTACTTCCATCTGTACTACAGCAGGCCAGCCGCCAGCAACTGGGGATGATCAAGAGCTCCAGGGAATAAAGCTTATCAGCAAATGAGTAATCTGTTTGGTTGATTTGAGTTACAAAGATTGATTTCTTTTAACTGCCAAAGTAGAATGCCACCTGCCAGCTGCTTTGTCTCTGCCAAATATTTTTGATAGCATAAAAAATGATCCAAACATTCCAAAGAATTTAAAAAGGTTGGAAGGTGCATGGAAAATGTTAAATAATGATAAGTAGACAGAGATTTGCTTTGAAAGATACACATAGCAGTTGGTTAGCATGGACAGTGGACCTCAAGTTTTCACCAGGTGGACAATACATTTAGTTTTGCAAACAAACTGAACAAAGCCAATCCACAAGGGAAGGCCTCCAAAATATTGAATGCTTCATATTTTTAAAACTTCTGTTGGACTATTCTGTAGATGGCACTCTTACCTCTACATTGATAATGATTTCATACAGATAGTTCCAATTTGAGTGATGAAACTCTGAATAATTTGGGGCCCTGCAGCATGAAGCTGTACTACTTCAATGTAGGAAAGAATATAATAATTAAAGAGAAGGGTGCTTAAGGTGTAAACAGGTGGTGCTCTATATATGTCTCATGAATGGAGAGATCTTTTTCTCTCTCTGAAGTCTGGGTCAGAGTACAAAAGGAATGTTGAAACATTTGTTTCTAGAGCAGTTATTCTTGTTTTAAATAAAGGGACCCTGCTCAGAAACCCTGGCTACTATCCAACTGTCTGCTATTTCTGGTGGGAGCTTCTGGAGGAAATGGGAAGGAATTCCTTTCTTCCTCACATCCACACTGCTCCATACTCCACTCCCCATAGCTCTATACTTTGAAAACATGCTCCAGAGAAGGGTTTGGATGTAGTGGAGGCTGATGGAGAGATTCTAGTGCAGCAGACTTGGATGGCTCTGTTGGAAAAGATGCTCTAATATTTGTAAATTACCTTAAACAGTAAGAGAAGCAAAACCATGACAGAACATTAACTTGCAGAATATAAACAGAACAGGTTAGAGATGTACAATTGATCTGGATATTATAGTTCCTTTTAGGGCCTTTGCAGACTGCCAGAAATAGTGCACATTAAATTGAGGCACTGCCCTGGCTCAGTGCTAGGGAATCATGGGAACTGTAATTTATTGTGGCACCAGAGCTCTCTGACAGAGAAGGCTCAATGTCTCAGAAAAAAAATACAATTCCCATGACTCCCTAGCACTGAGCCAGGGCAGTGCCTCAATTTAATGTGCACTATTTCTGGCAGTCTGCAAAGGCTCTTAGTGCCCCTACATCTTACCCTGACTAGTTCTAAAACATACTTTAGACAGAGCCATGTGTGCTTTCTTTGCTGGAGGGAGGTGGAGGCATTTATTATCTGTTCTCTGTTGCTTGATGTTCATGTCAGTTGCTGTGTTGGGGACACTGTATCATTTCTTTGTCAGCAGCTAGAAAATAAAACTTGTCTTTGTGTCATCTGTCACTACTTTACTTGACATAGAATATTTGAATTTCCAACAGGCAGTACTGCAAACAGAGGCAAAGTTCCTGGCAAGTTGTTTTTGTTTTTGAAGTCATCTTAAATGCTGAGTCAAGGAAAGCTTTTCTTTTCTTCTTGTTTAATTTCCCTCCAGTAACTGTTTTTTCTTATTCAAAATTGTTTAAGCCATTATATTCCCCATCGCCTTGTGCAGATGGAAGAGCTGGACAGTGAAGAAAGCAGATAAGAAGGAAATCAATTCATTTGAGATGTGGTGCTGGAGAAGAGTGCTGAAAATACCATGAACAGCCAAAAAGACAAACAAATGGGTCCTTGAACAAATCAAGCCTGAAATCTCCCTAGAAGCCAAGATTAAGGCGGTTGTTCTTTGGCCACATCATGAGAATGTAGGAAAAGGGGAGGGACATAGAAAAAGAGGAAGACCATACACTAGATGGCTAGACTCAATCAGGGAGGTCACAGGTATGAATTTAGAGAACTGGAGGATAGGGAGTCTTGGAGATGTTTCATCCACAGGGTCTCCAAGAGTCAGGATTGACTTGAAGGTGGTTAACAACAACAACAACCTTTTTCTCAGGATCAAATTATGTCACCCTTTGCTAATTTTCACATATTTTCAGCAGACCTTGAAAGGTAATCTTTCAATTTAGTAGGGATTTACAATGTATTTACATGTTTCTGTGAAGTTATCTAGAAGAGAAGTCAAATGAGCTAGGTGACCACATCACAAGCAGAATTTTTCCCTCTTGAGTTGCAAAAATATCACACTTCATCTGCTCAGTTTGTAAAGTTTAGCACATCAGAATTTCTTCCATTTTCTTTCCTGAATAGATGTGCCTCAGGTGGTTATTGCTGTCTTAAATACAGGTTGCCCTGCCAATGGTCTCTTAATTCCTCCTTGCAGTAGTCACATCTTGTTAAACCAAGACTGCATCAATCCCAAGTCAACAAAAACAGCAACAAACCATGATTTGTATTTGTTTTAAAGGCTCAGGTTGATTTTACTTCCACAGGTCCTATGAAGAGCATAAAACATTCCTTACATTGTTGTTTGTACTGCATTTAGCTTGCCATGTCCCCTGTTGGGCCCTGGTGTAGGCTCCGCTAATCATCCAGAACTTTTATTATACATATTCTAACAATACCTTACTTTTTCTTGCAAAAATGTAAGTGTGTGGTGTTTTTTTAGCCATCTGTTTTGTTCTGCAAATGCATACAAGAGAATGAGAAATTCATCACTAAATCATATTTAAAATGCAGATATATTTAACTAGAAACATTAGAAGACTGATTTCCAGGGTTTCAAGAGCTAAATTAATATGAATGGCATGAATTAAGGGCTACGGAGTTATTGGCTCACTAGTGCTTATCTTACCTTGCCATTTCTACTCCCCCCTTTTAATTTGCACTTTCTGTGCTGCCAACTGCTGTGCCGCCAACTTCTCTATGATGCTATCTCTCATAGAATATTTGTACAGTAATTGCAATTTTGTTTTTGGCCTACATTTCCACTGACTCTCTTCGGAGAATTTTAAAATCCATTATATGCTAGAAACAGAGTACGTAGGGAAACAATCATAACCCTGCTGTATCAAACTAAAAGTCTAATCCAGAATTGGCTTTCTAGAGTTCTGTGGAAAGGTGTGAAGGTGCTAGTGCTCCTGAATTTGAATGTGGAAGTGTTACAGCCAGCCAACCAAACAGATGGAATGTCTGCTTCCTGTTTTTATTCTGGAGATTTTAGGACTGAGTTTGAGAAGTATTAAAACATTGGTTTGCCTTTTAAAAAAAATATTGTTTTATTTGTAGCCTGTCAGCAGAGTCCAGCAGGCCCTCAAGGTGGTCACACTTTACTGCTAAGTGTTACAATGAACAGTCATTTTATGAAGTCAGTGAGACATAAAATCTTGATAGTGAACTGCGCTTGAGCTATGTGTTGATGTAGGAAACATATAATGAATAAAGCATTTCTTTTAAAACCCTTTTTTAAAATGTTTCCTAATTGTTACAAAATTTACACTGAAAGATTTGGCTAGTTGTGAATAATACTGAAATGACATATTTGCTCACAGCTATTCCATGGAAAAAGGAGAACACAGAATGTTCTGATTGGTTACCAAATGACTGTACACAATTTTGCTTAAATAAATGTTGACAGTTGCCAACTAGACTGTAATAACAAATACTGTTAGTTGTTACAACTTTTGCACACAAAAAAAATTAAATGAAAAGCAACTTGATTACAGACTAGAAAGTTTGAGTGCTAGTCTTAAAAGAACTGCACTGGCTGACAATATACTTCTGGTCTGAATCCAAGATGTTTGTGATGATATGTAAGGCCCTAAACAGCTTAGGACCTATATATTGAGGGAGTCCCTCTTCCTACGTATTCCTGGCTGTGCGTTGTGCTCTGCTCAGGTGGTGGGCTCCTCTGTGTCCTCTGTGAGAGGACAGAGGAGACAAGTGGTCCAGTTGTGGAACACCCTCCTTTTGGAGGCTGTCACCAAACAATGTTGACTTTGTTTAATGCCAAGTAAAAACTAAATATCCTAAAGGCACCAGATTCTGTCTGATCTTGGAAGCCAGGCAGGGTCCATCCTGCTTAGCTCTTGGGTGGGAGAATGCCAAAGAATACCAGATGCTGCAGGCTGTATTTCAGAGGAAGACAATGGCAAGCCCCTTTTTGAGTATTGCTTGCCTAATAAAACCCAATTAAATTCATGGGGTCACCTAAGTCAACAGATGACTTGAAGGCTCATACACACAGAAAGACATGTTTTTTTTATCTATCCTAAACAAGTTAAAACAGGTTAATACTTAATATGTATTTTGACTACACTCTTTCCTCCACATTTCCTGCTTTGACTTTTGTGAATTTGATTATCCATGGATTTTATTAATATGTTCTCTCTAGTAATATCTAGGTCCTCCAGTGCAACTCTATGGTCAACTTTAACCAAAAGTCACACTGAAAGACCTAGAGATTCTTAGAGAGAACACTAGACTAGGCATTTGTAGCTCCTCCAAAGCAATTCATGGTCAATGTCTGGCAGATATTGACCACAGAGTTGTACTGGAGGACCTAGAGATTCCTAGAGAGGTGTTCTCTCAGGTGAAAACATGGTATTTTTGTTATTTGCAGTTTTTCCACATTCACAGGTGTCTTGTGCCCCTAACCCCAGCAAATGTGGAGCATGAGTATATTTAAATTGTTTTAATCTGCTTAAATTGATTTTATTCTTATTTCCCCCATATATAGGCTAGCATATAAATATTTTGATAGAAGCAATAAAATAAATATCACTAATGGGATTCTTAATTGATTGACAGAAATAATTTCTCACTTGAAGTGTGTAGCTGACTCTTGTCCATGTAATGAGCTTTTATGATATCAGTAAAAATTAAATCTAGGTTTCTTTGATTATAATTTTTCTGCCGTTCTTACAAATAATTGCAATTAACTAGTCCTTCCCCAACTTTATAGTATATGAAATGATGTGTTTCCATTTCAGATCACCTGCACAATTTCTTCTTTTCCTAGTGCAGTGATTCTCAATCTTTTCTATGCTCCACACCCATAGGAAATGTTTGATTAATGTTTACACCCCCCATAAAAGTAATATCTCATTTGAAAATGAAGAAGTTTGAGTTCTAATTTTTGAACCATAAATTGAACTACATACAATATTGTGGGCAGACAAACTAAATTTTAAAAAATAAGTGTTTAACTCAGTGCATAAAATGCAAATCTAAATTGAGCAATGACATTATAATTTATTTAGAAAAAATGTAAACAGTAAAATCAATCCCAGTTGTGAACATAAAATTCAGTGACTTCTTTGCTCTTGCTTCTCATTCATGATTTTGTCAATACATGGAAATTTCATTTACTTTCATCCAATCCTTGTTAACCTTATCTATTGTTTCTCCTCTTAGCAATAGTAACAGACTATTTAAAAGAGATATGGGGGGATATATTATACTTTCCTCCCCTGAAAAATTCCTGAATCTCGGTCAGCTGATAATTAAAGAGAAGCTAGACTTATTTATTTTTTAAAATATTTTTATTTAAAAATAAATTTTATTGTATTAAAAAAACATAAACATAGACATACTACAAACATGACAAATACACAATAAAACAATACAATAACAATAACAATTAACTAACTGAAGTAACATCACATCACATACTTCTTGAAGGAACTCTATGTATTCCTTTTTTGTATAATCTATATCTACCTTAATTATATCATTCCTCCATACCCAACTTAGCTAACATCTGCTACCTTATTATCTTTTTCTTAAATTCAAAATTGAGTCTTTCTTCTGGTATATATCTTGACATCTTTCCCCCCTACTTGGATATACTTTACAGTGTCATTATACCATTATATCAATATGATACAGTTCACCATTTATCATCATTAACTAATTCAGTTTCACTCTCTAACACCTAGTATTATTTTTATTTTAATACCATCTGTACTGTATTTTCAGGTGTATAAGACGACTTTTGAACCAAGAAAATCTGGGGTTAAAGTTGGGGGTCATCTTATATGCCAGTTATAAGGAGGAGAAGGAGGAGGAAGATAGAGGTGCAAGGCGAGAAGAAGCCAGGGAGAAAAGGAGGAGGACCAGGTAGAAGAAGAGGTCCTCCTTCTCTCCCCCACTTTCCACCTCCTCCCACCTTTCCTCCTTGTCTTCCTTCTTCTCTCCCCGGCTTTCCCCCCTCCTCCCACCTTTCCTCCTGGTCTTCCTTCTTCTCTGCCCAGCTTCCCCCCCTCCTCCCCCTTTCCTCCTCATCCTCCTGGTCCTCCTCCTTCTCTCCATTACTTCCCCCCTCCTCCCACCTTTCCTCCTCGTCGTCCTGGTCCAGGAGGACACGTGTGAGGTGGGGGGGGGAAAGCCAGGGAGAGAAGGAGGGTTTCCTTGGCAAGGTTTGTTCAGAAAGGGTTTGCCATGAGGCTGAGAGAATGTGATTTCCAAGACTGTTATTGTTGTTGTGTGCCTTGAGGCTGAGAGAGTGTGACTTCAAAGACTGTTGTTATTGTTGTGTGCCTTCAAGTCATTTCTGACTTTTGGCAAGTCAAAGATGAACCTATCCTGGGGTTTCCTTGGCAAGGTTTGTTCATAAAGGGGTTGCCATTGCTTTCTCCTGAGGCTGAGAGAGTATGACTTCCAAGACTGTTGTTGTTGTTGTTGTGTGCCTTCAATTCATTTCTGACTTTTGGCAACTCAAAGATGAACCTATCCTGTGGTTTCCTTGGCAAGGTTTGTTCAGAAAAAAGGAGAAGAATGTGAGAAGGTTAGTGTATGTGAGGAAAAGGTATGAGGATATATAGAATAAATGGGGGAGGAGGAAGGCAAAGTGGAAGGATGTTTTAGAAGAAGGGAAGGAGAAGATTAGATGTAAAATGAAACCCCAAATGCACAGCCCAATAAGAGGAAGGTGCAAAGAGAGAATAAGGAGAGAAAGAGGAGAGTAAGGAAGAATAGGTATGGAGAAAGAAAGAGATAAGTAAAGGGAAGAGGGTAAAGGAAAGGTAGAAAGGTGGGATAGAGAAAGGGGTAAGTAGATAAGGAATGAACAAGATTGTAGGTTTAACTATGGTGTAGTCAAATTAAAGAATGGTTGCTATGCAAGGGTGGTGGATGAATAAGATTGTAGGATTGCAAGATTAGTAACAACTATATTAATTAGATAACTAAATGATTTGTATGTATGCTTATTTTTATATTTTTCTTTTAACTATTAAATGTGTCTGTTTTTAAAACTTAATAAACATTTATTTTAAAAAACCATGGACATTTCTTGCTAACTGCGATCTACAAATCTACGTGTGGATTCAGGTGATTCCTAATTTTTGTCTTGACCAACAAAGGAGAGCTGAATCCAGATTCTCATGAGTATCTTTGTTGCATCCCCTGAAATTCCATCTCACACCCCTTGGGGGTGTGGGCACCCCAGGTTCAGAACTCCTATCCTAATGTTTAGGTCCTTGTATAGACAAACTAACTATCCATGTTTGTTGTTCTTATTCACTGCCTTTGAGCTGACTTTGACTCATGGCAACCCTGTGAATTAAATATCTCCAAGACCCACTGTCCTCTACTGCTCTGCTCAGTTCCTACAGGCTGAGGCCCATGGCCTCCTTGATTAAATCTAACCATCTGGCATGCAGTCTTTCTCTCTTTCTACTGACTTCCAATTTTCCTTGCATCATTGCCTTTTCTAATGAGTCATGCCTTCTCATGATATGGCCAAAATATGACAGCCTCAATTTAGTCATCCTGGCTTCCATGGAAAGTTCAAGATCCATGGTATCCTCAGCACTCTTCTCCAGCACCACATCTCAAATGAATTGATTATCTTTCTGTTAGCTTTCTTCTCTGTCTAACTCTCACATCTGTGCATGATGATGGCGAATACAATGGCTTGATCAATTCTCACTTTAGTGTTATATCTTTGCACTTTAGGATCTTGTCCAGTTCTTTCATAGATGCCCTTCCCAATATTAGTCTTCTGATTTATTGACTGCAGGGGGGTTGCAGACTGCCAGAAATAGTGCAAATGGAGTCCATTTTAAGGGTTAGGGTTAGGGAATCATGGGAACTGTATTTTATTGTGGCACTAGAGCTCTCTGACAGAGAAAACTCAATGCCTCAGGAAAAAAAACAATTCCCATGATGCCCTAGTACTAACCCTAACCCTTAAAGTGGACTCAATTTGCACTATTTCTGGCAGTCTGCAACCCCCCTGCAGTCTCCATTCTGATCAATGTTTGATAAAAGGTAGGGAAACTCTTAAATTATTTCAAGTTTCTCATAATCTAAGATGAATTCATGTACATCTTCTATGGTAATTATTTTTGTTTTCTTAATGTTCAACATTAAGCCCACATGAGCACTATCTTCTTTGACTTTATTTAATAATTGTTCCAGGTCTTTGTTGTTTCCTGCTTATAGTATAGTGGCATCTGCATACCTTAGGTACAGAAATATCAATGATTTTGATAAAGAGCAGAAATTAAAATGAAGCCCAAAGATTTTTTACTTTTCTGCAGGCATATTACACAAGTATTTCCATACCTTCACCCCACCAAGTTTCACATACCCACCAGCTGCTCTAGTTTGGCAAGGACAGTCCTAATTAATTCTCTAGCCATCCACTTTTTCAGACACTTTTAAGATGTCCCAATTTCTTTCTCCTTCTCCCACTATTCCATTTTGTCTTGAGTTTACTTGCAATGTTGTTGACTGATTTCAGAATGCAAAACTAGTTTGTACTTAACTCAGAAGAGGAAGAGGAGAGGAGGCAGCAGTATCTTTCCCTTCCTAGTAGGCTCCAGCAGATAATGAAAACTGATGTAGCTTCTCCTATCATGTGAGTTTCCTCATGAATACATTTTTGTTAAGTTGGCCACACTCTGATGTTGCCTGGCTGAATGTGCCCTCACTAAGGTGTTGAAAGGTATGTTTTCAGTGGGAAGTACTTAAAAGAAGTCTTAGCACCTAATTACAGCAAACTAAATACCTTTGCAAAAAGCAAACAAAAAACCAAAAAACCATCATTCCTTCATAGCTGAACAAATTCATATGTTGCAATGAATTCAGCTGGAGACCACAAAATCTTACTTAAAGTGAAATAGTTGCTGAATTGTCTGAAATGGAAAGTTAAAATTAACCAGCTAAGGATATTATGCCCCATTCTTTTGACAACCATAAAGGTAAAGATAAGCCTTGTCAAAGACAACTCTGTGGTCATGTGGAATACTGCTACCTTCCCACTGAAGCAGTACCTATTTATCTACTTGCACTTTTACATGTTTTCAAACTGCTAGATTGGTAGAAGCTGGGACTAGCGATGAGAGCTGACTGCATCACGCAGTGCTTGGGTCTCGAACTGCTGATCTTCCAGTCATCAGAGTCAGGGTCTTAACCACTAATCCACCAGAACCTTTCTTTACAATGACATATTGATGGCACAGGAATAAATATCCGAAAAGCATCAGGTGTCATCTGATCTTGGAAGGGAAGCAGGATCATGCCTAGTTAGTACCACTGGATGTTGTAGGCTATATTTCAGAGGAAAGAAATGACAAACCACCAGTGAGTTTTCCTTCTCTAAGAAAACCCCAGGAAATCCATAGGGTTACCATAACTTGAATTTGAAGGCACATACACCAATCCACATTTCAGTTCAGTCTCAGTTCAGACTGCATAAAAAGGCGATGTGTAACTTTCTCTGTCTAAACTGTTTATGATATGGACATAATTCATATGTTATCTTCTGCTCAGCTGTGAAGCTTCTTGATTTAATGTACTGAGTACGTGTGAGTTTGAGGGAGAAATGGTTTAAACTTCATTACTGAAGGTATAAAGCAGAAAGTAGCAAGAGGCAGTAGCATCACTGGGGGGGTGCGGGAGGTGCAGACCACACCGGGTGACACCACAGAGGGGAGTGATACCCAGTCAGCTCCCCTGCCCTGCCCGTCCCTGCCATGGTCCGGTTCTCCTCAAGAGAACAGGTGGCAGCAAGGAGCCAGGTGACCATGTGCACTTCCCCAACACTTCCTTGCTGTTGCCCCTTTCTCCTCTGAGAAGAAGGAGATGGCAAGGACTGCCAGGAGGCATGCACACTTCTTCCACTAGTCCTTGCCACCACTCCTTTCTCCTCTGAAAAGTGGGGAGGCAAAGACTGACAGGAGGTGTGCATGCTTCTCCCTGTAGTCCTTGCCGCTACTCCTTTCTCCTCTGAGGAGAAGGGGGCAGGAGCAAGGACTACCGGGAGGCATGTGTGCTTCTCCTGGCTCCTTGCCACTGCTTCTTTCTCCTTTGAGGAGCAGGCAGCAGTGGTGGCAAGGATGGGGGCTGTGGCAGGGAGGAGCAAGGGCACGCACATGTGCTTGGGCTGACTGAGCCTGTGCCCATACCTCCTTGTGGAAGCCCCTCTCCTTCCACTTCTGAAGACCTCACCTCCTGCACCAGGTAACACTAGTGGCAGGAGTGATGTTCCATAATTGAAGTAACACCACTAGGAAAATGCTTCCCCTCATACTCACCCAGACTGAGCCCAATCCTTGAGCCTAAGTCCCTAAACCTAAGTGTATAGGCAAATCCTACACATAAAGACAGATTTAAATCTGGGTCCTAGCTAGGATGGCAGGAAAGAACTTTTCCAAAATTTCACCTATATGAAGTTTGAAGATCATTGTGAAGGGCTGGATGAAGTGAAAATTTGGGTAAAGTATTTCATTGTTGCACTCTTTCATTCTACTTCCTTCGATTGTTGTTGTTGTTGTTTTTATAGTTATTTCCCTTTTCCCTTGCCCTGGACTCATGACAGCTTACATCCTAGTCACATCACTCATTTTCATCCTTGTTTACATTCCTAATCTAGTGTTGTGTAGTGGTTAAATACTGGCATGGGACCAGGGCCAGGGAAAGCCAGGTTCACATATGAGCTCAGCCTAGAAGTCATTTTGAAGTCATTATCTCTCAGTCTAACCTACTTCAGAGGGTGTTGTGGAGATAAAATGGGGAAAAGGGGAAATGTCCATTGCACTGATCTCTTTGGAAGTAAGATAGAATATACAGTACCTTGTAGATGTTTTCATCCTCCTTTGACTTTTCCACATTTTGTAATGCTATATCTTGAAACTGGAATGGATTTAAGCATTGGTTTTACCACTTGATGTACACAAGATACTCAGACCTGAGAAAATGAAAAATATTTTTATTCTGGCACAAAAGTTATACAAACAAAAAACAACTGGTACCATAAAAGAAATAGTAAAGTAAATCTATTTTCTCTTAGATGTTATGGGCATTTTTGTGCCTTTATCCTTACCATGTGAAAGGAGTCATATTGTCATTACTTACTTAGTCCCTTACAGCTGAATGACAGATACATGAAAATAACCCACACAATTGGCATTGCTCACATGGTAGCAGTCATTTACACAGTGCAGTGCAGTCACAGACTGTGGATGAGGCCATGAAGAAGTAGGTTTCCATTCTGCTGCAACATTTCTTGTTTTGAAAATGAAAATAACCCCTTTTAACTTAGAGGAATGGTGAAGCACAGATGAAAATTCATACGCATTATTTGAGCATGAAGGAGAGTTCTCATATCTCAGAGTCTGACAAATTTGCAAAAATGTATCCTCGTAGAGAATACTGTAGTGTTGGCATATTGGGCCATTAATATTTTGAGTTGATTTCTAGAGCATGATTTAATTATTGTTTGTCTCTTTAACAATACAAATCTCCTTTTTAAAATTTCACTTTCACTTCCCAAGTATTCCTATCCTAAAGATTATTT
This sequence comes from Phrynosoma platyrhinos, assembly GCA_020142125.1. Lineage (NCBI taxonomy): Eukaryota > Metazoa > Chordata > Lepidosauria > Squamata > Phrynosomatidae > Phrynosoma > Phrynosoma platyrhinos. The sequence continues at coordinate 222,971,988 of CM034701.1, read as the reverse complement.
TGGATTATAATGTTTACCTTCATGCATTGTTATAAAAGTGGTTTTAATATAAATACATTAAGCAGCAGATTTTTTAAATGAAATATCTCTGGAAATCAGTAGAGATTTTTGTTGAACCCATCTGTCTGCTTTTTTTGAAAAACAAAACACCATGTATGATCACGTTCTTGGCAAACACAGATAAAATGGTCTGTGTGGTGACATTTGTAAGAAAATGAAGCCCAACATTTAGTAATTCACCATCTCTCCAACATTAAAAAAGGAATGTTAAACCCTTAGAAAAGGTAATGTTTACATAACTGTGGATTACTTCCTCTTTCTAAACTTCCAGCACTTAACTATGTTCCCTGCTTCCCTCTCCCAGACAGAGCATGAATAGTTCTTCTCTGTACCCTCCCTTCCTTCCTCTTTCCCTCCCCAGACTGGAGTATACATTGCGTACTCATACAGCGGTATCCTTTATCTCCTCTCCTCTCTTTTCAGTCTTGTTTGTAATAATTCCCAATGTTGCTGTCACTGCTACCATATATTAGTGATGAGTGTTCCACTGTGGCTCTCTTGAGATTTAGTCAAGATTCTATGCTACTGGCATGTATATGAAACTAGATTTTTGTTGTTGTCCCGCTGTCATTATTTTTCATTCATACAGAATTTCATCTTTTTTTTTTTAATTGAGTGTGTAGGCTTGAAGTATTCTTTCTGAAGCTCCTCAGAGTCTATTTGGCACCTTATAATGCCAAATACATTGATTACTACAGTGAGTCCTGGTTGCTCTTTTAGACATCCCTTTCTCATGCATTGTGTCTTGCACCTCTAGACTATAAACCAGTGAATAATTGTATGTATACTCCGTATGCTCTGCATGGTTTTCAACTTGTAGTTTCAGATTCCCTCTTTCCCTATCATAAGTAAATAAGAGTTCTGCTGGATTAGACCAAAGGTCCATCTCAACTAGCATCCTGTTTTCCTTAGATGCTCACTGGAGACCTTTGGGAAACCCACCAGCAGGACCCGGAAATCTTGTTCCACAACAAAAGTTATTATGAAAAATGCTGCCTCTGAACATTGAGATTCCACATAGCAAGTATTGCAGTGGAACCAGAGATTTCTGGGACAAAGAATGTCTGTGTGTTTGTATATGTGTTTCATTAGCAGAAATGAAGATAGTTGTCTGCCACTTTCTTCTAGCTTTCCTCTTCATTCTTAGTTTGGTTGCCACCTTCACAATAGCTGGGATTGAGGTGGATTTTCTTTCAACAATATATTCTTATATTTTGGGGTGGCTTGGCCTTGAATTGACAATTAAGACCTGCAGAGTTTACAAAAGACTTGGCATAAATGAAAACTCTGGTGGATATTGAAACTGTTAGATGTTTATGCATATAAGCTGTGCATAACAGCCTGTATTTTTGGACTCTCTTTGAAGGTCTGGCAATGAAAACTGTCATCAGAAGCATCCATTAACAGTTTTGGGCTTAGGACTGTGGCTTGAATTGTGTTGGTTAGTTCAAACTAGAGTAGAATTATTTGTTGAATGTTGAATGTAGGAGAGTTCCACTGATTCTGTCAGTCTACTGTAGTCAGGTCTAACCATAGGATTTAGGCTAGTACATGGTAGAGCATTTCTGGTGTCAAAAGAAACCAGTGTGAAAACTTTCAGTGCCTTTGTACCTCTGTACAAGCCCTCTCTTGAGTGTTAACTAAAGAGCTGTCTGGAATGCAGACTTTGAGGCAGCTTGTGCTTATCGAAGCATTATTAATCCCTGTCTTGCAGCAAAATGTTGACCAAATACCACAAAGCTGTATGAGACTTTTTGGGGTTTATTCGTGTTTTGCCTATGCCTCTGAGAAGAAATAATTAGATGACTAGTGAAGTAATTCAAAACCTTCAAATTAATTTTGTCTTCTGGTCTTGATTGTGGTCTCTGATAAATGCTAGCATTACCATTGGCATACATGGTAGAATACTAGTACCGGTTTCAGTTTTCGGTTAAGATTCTGAAGGGACCTGCTCTTCCAGCCAGTACTTCAGAAGGGGACTTTTGGCTTGTAGTTTTGGCAGAAATGTGCATATGTGTATCTCTTTTCGAAGCTTTCAGCACTTTTTGGAGAGATCATGTTTACAAATGGTGTCCTTAATATATATCTTAATAAAACGCTCCCATGGTAGCTGATGGCTAAACTAATACCTACTATGGAAAGTTTTCTTTTTACAAAAGGACTGCAGTTTTCAACAGAAAACTCCAGCAGAGAAGACATATCAAAAAGTATTTGTTTAAAATAATGTAATTAAGTTGTGGTAATTAGGTCCCAATAGGATGTATTCCGATTCCCAGCCCCCAATAAGAAGTGTGCATTAGTATGCCATTTCTGCAGGTCTGGAAAATAAAAATGGAATTTATAATGAAGATCAGGGTAACAATAACAATGAGGTTTTTTTATTGTTGCACCTGGGAACATCTCCTAATGTGCAATGCAAATTAATTCTGAAATCTCTGACCTCTCACTTGCCATTTGCAGTTAAAAGCTTCTCCCTCCTTTTCTTTTCTTTTTTTTAAAAAAGGTAAACATTTTCAATTATTTCATTTTATGGGTTACAACCTGAAATTAAAACTTATAAAATGCATTGTCAGATTGTGAAGGCGATGCATATTGAATTCCTTGATTTAGTTGCAGCAGAAATAAGGCTATCTATAACCACACAGAGAAACTGTTGCCTCTGCACAGTAGCAGGTTACAAGCAGCAATGTTACCTACAATGTGTTAATGCTGGGGAAACAATGTTAACCAATCAGTGCTTTTTAATCATAATGACTAGTGAGCCAGCATGGCATCATGGTTTGGGTGTTGCACTAGACTGGAGACCAGGGTTTGATTCCCAACTTGACCATGAAACCCGCTGGTAAGACTGATGAGATCCATCTTATTACCACTCTTGCTGCTTTCAAGAAAGCAGTAAAGACGGATCTCTTTCGGCAGGCCTTCCCGGAACAACAACCACCATAGGAGATGGGTTTTTACTTTGTCTGATGCTCACAATCGTTCCGTTGGCTTTTAGCATAATGTTTTAATGGTTTGTTGTTTTAATTTAACTCTTGGTTTAATCTTGTTTTAAGGGGCGGGTGGGCAGATTTGGAGGGAGGGAATGTGTTTTTAGCTGTACTATTTTAATTTGCTGTAACCCGCCTCGATTGCCTTGCAGAGAGGCGGGCTAAAAATAAAATTTATTATTATTATTATTATTATTATTATTATTATTATTATTATTAAGCATGATTCACATGCTCTCAGAGGAAGGCAAGAACAAACATCCTTTGAACAAATCTTCAAAGAAAACCCTGTGATAGGTTCACCTTAGGGTCACCATCACTCAGAAATAACTTGAAGATACATAACAACAAAAACAACACAATGGCTAGTGACCTTGATTGCATTTCTAGTGTAATGAATAACATTTACTTGCTAACTGTAAAATGTTTCTTGGAAGCATTATATGGGAGATTACGATGGGGGAGTTGTCCATTTTTGTATGTTTACATGTATAATTTTTAAAAGCAATCAAAAAAAATCTTTGGAAAAAACCTATATTATACTTACCAGTAACATAGTTATTTTTCATACATTGGGCAACTACAGTAAATCACTTTTTTTTTAACAAAATGATGAGCAATGAGTTACTTTGAAAGCTTTCCAAACTCTGGGATTCAAGGGGACAATTTCAAATTCTGATTGTGCAGAAAAGAGGCACAGTGGGGTGGGGTGGGAGAGAAGCAAGAGGAAAATTCATTTTGCTTCAGCCCCACTCAACTCAGTGGGTTTACATGTGGCTTAGCTGCAGTTCAGAGAATTATATCCCTATCTCTGTGTCGGAACCTCAGACACTCTAGCTAATATAAGTGGATTCCTGCAGAAACATGATACTTATATTTGACAAAGGGACCATGGGGGCATCTGCAATATTTTGGAACAATCTGGAAAGGTTTTAACTGAGTAGGATTTCAAGTGTTGGAAAGGCAGGTATTTGAATCAAAGGCAAGGTACCATTTTACATTACAAGATATTTGGGCAACCTTCACTCCTCAGATGTTTGAAATATTTACTTCTTCAGTTGTGAATGCTGTCACAGCATAACATCTACATTAAACAAACCATTTCTTTCAAGTGCACAATAGCACTGTGTAGTATATGTAGTATATCAAAAACATATATATTTAAAGATTCAATTTAGCAATGAATGGCTACCATCCCCATCAAATATTGGAAGGTCACACCAGTCAGATTATGAACCCAAAGAGTTGCATTCATATTTATGATCAAAACTTGCACGTAATAATTGTCAAGGACTGGATCCTGGAGAAAATGTTCAGATGTGGGATAAAAGGTAACAGGGTTACCTTGAGCAATGGAGCAGCCATGAAGTGCCAGCATGATGTGCAGAGTCACTGGGGGCTGATGCAACCCCGAGCAGAGGACTGAATCAGACGTGTGCAATCCTGCTGTGTTGCATCAGCCAGGTGAGTGGGCTGGGCTAGATATCCCTGGAGGGGATAATGTATATAAGGGAGGAGTGTCATTGTACAGTTAGGGATCGTTGGTGTGTGGTGTAATGCAAGTAGCTTTGTCAGTAAGGACAAGCTTGTAATAATAATAATAATAATAATAATAATAATAATAATAATAATAATAATTTATTCTCATACCCCGCCTTTTGCCAAGGCAATCAAGGCAGCTTACATAATATAAGATACAAAACATATTATGAGATACAGTTTAAAAGCATATTAAATAGCAATAACAATGATAACAATTAACCTCCCTTAAAAGAGGGAGGGAAGACCCTTCTTCTTTCCAGGCTAGGCCCAATGGATCTGGCCTGCCTTCTCTCCCTCGATGATGGTGGATGGAGAGAGGGCTCTTTTTCTTGTTAAGGCTAGACCCGATGGAGATGTCCTTCCTTCTCTCCCTCGATGATGGAGCGATGATTAAAGAGCCTCCTTGAGAGATATCTGCATGTTGTCGTATTTGCCTGCTTCTGGAGGGGGAGAGAGAGTTCTCCAGCCTGCACAGAGCTCTGTGTCACTTCTTTGGTGGCCATCCAGGTGCACAGCTTCAATATGGTGCAATGCCGCTCGCGTAATTACGCTGACAATAAAACAATCTATTCATCGTGGCCCCAGCATAGTACTTCTCTTTAAAGAACAGGACTATTGTTACTCATTTACTTTATTCATTTTTCCAGTTTCTTTGGAGACCTTAATCATCTCAAGTAGGAGACTGTAAATGTTGTGTTTGTTGCCAAAAGGAGTGCCTCCAAGGTGACTTCGGGCACCTTGCTCTTTATAGTACATGCTCCAGCTACCCAATAGTGGCCTGCGGTTCTGAAGATGGCCCACTCATGCTGTGCTCCAGACAGGCACCTCCATGCATGCTTTCATGTTAGCTGTGCCAACCTATTTTTTCTGGTACTCTGATATTGCTATTAACCATCAACAGGAATGTGTTCTTTGTAATTTCTCAGCACTCTACATAATTTTATAATCTTCTTTGCATTCTTTGATGTAAATTAAAATGCTCAAAATATTATCTTTTAGGGAAGGCAGTCGAGCACCCTGATAATTTTCCTTTATTTTAGCAAATTAGAAAGAACACAACTCACAATGATTTGGATTAATATTTTGAAAGTAAATGCAAATCTCTTTACCCTATGCAGAAAACCAAAGGGCTGTGCTGCATGAGGTGTGATTTAGTGCACAAGTAAAGTGGTATACCCTGAAACTGGACAGAGGCACTTACTGTGAGCAGAGCCCCTCAGCCCCTGAAAGACAGATCATGGATCCAACTCAAGAAATACATAAAACATTCAGGGGTAGCTGTGTTGGCCATTTAGCAAATTCAAACAAAAATCAGGTATCACTGATGGATCCCTCCCTCCCCAAGAAATATATATTGAAATAAAATAGCCATAGGCTTGTTTCATAAAGCTTTTAAAATAGGCTTTAAAAAAGTTACAGTGATATTTATGACAATAACATTATATTGTGTTGCTTTCTTTTTGAATAAAATCTTTGGACATGAATTTTGATCTTTTCTAAGAGTGCTTAAGCATAATAGTGAGCATTTCAGCTCTTTTTCTTGCAACGAGGACATATAATAAATGTTTTACATTGAAAACTCTATGGGAAGATTTTTCAGCACTCCATAAATTAGGATAAGTTTTTCACATTCTACCAGCAATAGAGCACTGGAAAAGAAGACTTTGGAGACTAGGCACAATGGATAATGAAAGCCAGTTGGCTGTCTAACTCTTGGAACAACTTTAGTCCTTAATGGACAATAATCTCCATTGAGTAGGAATCATAAAATGGTATGTGTCACTTATAACCTGTTTTGAAGAGGTCCAGATATCTATAAACCTGTCTGTGGCTTACAAAGCATTTGGTCAGCTTTGACCAGAATGCTTGACTGCTATCTGTATTTGCCCTTGTATCTCTTACAGGTATACCAGTTATTGTAAAGGACAGGAACTCATCTTGGGCAAAAGATCACCTTTCATGCCTGCTTTACTTTAATACAGTAAGGGCCATTCATACTTTAAATTTAAAGCACAAACAACAGGCTCCCCATGTCTTTGTTTGGCAGAAGTACTATGCTCGGGATCAATAAACTACCAAGGAAACTCTGGGCCCAATATACATGTTTGGGGAGGGAGAAAGTACATTGCTTTTAGAAGCTTAGAGTTACATGGGGCTCTCATTAGTAGCATCAGCAATGTTCACACTACTTTATTTTTATCTCAGTGATAAATGTATTATTAAAAAGTAGGATGAAGCATAATGATAATAATGATAATAATAATGATAATTATTTTTACCTGCTTCTCCCCATGGATCAAGGCAGGGAAAAACAACAATTAACAGACAAACAACATCAGTTTAAAAAGACATCAATTAAAATATGCAGCAAGGATAAATAAGATGTACACGTCTTAACAATCTACATTTAAAATTCATCATTTAAAAATTACGACTATCAAAGAGACTGGTCTTTAATGCTCTTTTAAGTTTGGATAGCATCTTCTGCTGTTAAATCTTCTCCATCAGGTCATTCCACAGTCTAGGGCAGGGGTAGGCAACCTTTCCCCTTTAAGGGCCGAGGGACTTCAGCTCCCAGAAGCCTCAGCCATGTTGGCCAATAGTCCCATGTTGGCCAGTAGCTCCTGGGATTCTGGGAGCTGAAGTCCCTCAGCCCTTAAAAGGGAAAGGTTGCCTACCCCTGGTCTAGGGGCATGTTAATGATAGACGAACACTATCTATGTCCATATCTCAATAGAAGGATTTAGGGAAGTAATAGTACCACTCTATTCCTCTTTGGTCGGGCATCAAAATTCAAAAAGGATGTTGAGAAACTGAAGCATTCCCAGAGGAAGGCAAACAAAATGGTGAACGTTCTGGAAACCATGCCCTATGAGGAGCGAATTAGGAGAAGGTTAAGAGGTGATATGATAGCCTTGTTTACATATTTGAAGGGATGTAATGTTGAGGATGGAGCAAGCTTGTTTTCTGCTGCTCCAGAGACTAGGACATGGAGCAATGGATGCAAGCTACAGAAAAAGAGATTCCATCTCAACATTAGGAAGAACAACATTAAGAAGACAGTAAAAGCTGTTTAGCAGTGGAACACACCCTTGGAGAGTGGTGGAGTCTCCTTCGATTGAGGTTTTTAAGCAGAGGCTGGATGGCCATCTGTTGGAGGTGCTTTGATTGTGTATTTCTGCATGGCAGTGGGTTGGACTCAATGGCCCTTCTGGTCTCTTCCAGCTCTATGATTCTGTGATTTTCAGGGGTTTTGTTTTTAAGCATTGTTGATATTTGGACTGGCTCTTTTAAGATGGGAATAATTTGTTATAAACAGAACACTCTTCACCATTGATCCCCTCCCCTCATTTAATAAATAGAAGGCACTCTCATACCTCTTTTTGATGTATCTTGAGTTGGAGGAGCCCTTTAGATAGGAAAATGTCTCAAAATTTCAGAAGCATGTCTTCTGAAGTTTGTCTTCTGGATCATACATCTGCATGAAAGAATGCTTTTTACAATTTGGTAATAGCATCTGTAGGATTTCCACCAAAATTGGCTGTCTTTACTTAACATTTATAGAAGCATAAGATGACACTTCTCTTATAATTAATTACGTTATCATGCAACCTGAGATGCTGGTTTACAAAGCAGTAATTTGGAAACATTAAATTTACTTTAAAAATGTTGGAAGGAATTTAGGATATTTTTTAAAATAAACATCAATATATTCAGTGAATCATCAAGGCAGCATTCTTGGCTTGATTGGCTTGTCTCAGCTTGACCGTAGTGAAGGAAAGGGTCTCCATGGTAAGCTTCAGATGTATATAAATAAAGCTGTTTTGTATTAATAAAACCAGTTTCATACCCACTTTCAGTGAAATGGATAGCTGATCTCTAAATTCTCAGTCTATCTAGTTCTAAAATATTGTAAGGGTGAACTGATATATTACTGTACTATTTCATACCTTTCACTGGAACTCCTCATTAAACAGCTACTTTCAGACAAGATCGCTTCATAAATGGCAACATGTTATGTGGAGTTCCCAGTGTAAAAAGAATCCAAACTATTGTGGCTTTCTGCATCGCATCATTTTGCTACCTCAAAGCCAAATCACTTTTAGCTACTACACACTGCAGTTCAAATCTGGCTGGCCTCTTGTGCATTCAGTATAATGCAAATTTGTGTGGCATGCAAATTAAGTAGATTGTGGAAATTATCTTGCTATCCAAATTAAGCATATTAAGAGTTTGCATTATTTTTGTATATTTCAGTCTTCAGTACTGATTTGAGCGATCTAATCTGGAGTGTTAGTTTGATTTTTAGGGGTGAAACAAAGAGACGCTATTTCAAAATCTAACTCAGTTGCAAAACTTACAGGGTACATTTCAGGAGTCATTACTTCTCAGCTAAATATTTATTTAACAGTGACTATCTAAGACTACCCAACTACTGTTTATTAAGTATCACAGTTGTAGCAATGGACAGTGATTCACTTTTCAGTTTTGCTTATTATGTACTTCTCATCCCACTGATTACAGCCTCCCACCATTTGTATAGTCATGTGTATACGCCTGGATATTATTTCAAGCTTCAGGGACTTGAATTTGGCAAAATATAAGCCAAATTAGTGTTCAGCTCCAAGACGGGGGAAGCAGTAGCATTTCTTCTCCTTCAGTCTGTTCGAGAGCTTGGGATGCCTCTATTCACAGAAGCTTGTGCAGAATACAGTGTGTACATCTTCAAGGTACCTCAGGGTTCTTGCTTTTGTTACAACGTGGCTTTTTCTCTGAAAAGTTTCAAATGTGTTATTTTCTGTTAGAAAAGAAAAAATTCAAAGACATCTCTCAAGAAGAAAGGGGGGGGGGGAGAGATACTGATGGATATCCAAGCTCTTGAAATTCAACACAAAGCGAGTGGCTCTTGAAAGATACTGTTAGAGTTAAATGGGGGGGAAATGAGCTGAGCTGAAATATCTTGAGATAGAAAAACATACAGTGGGATCTGCAATTTACTAACCAAATAATTTATGAGTTTAATAACAAACATTCAGAATGGTTAGCTAATTATATAAGAAAAGGAACAAGAAATCAAATTAAATCTGTTCTGGAGGATGCGCCAGTAGGGGGAATGTTTATTTTTTATTGTTTATTGTGGCACCAGAGTTCTCTGACAGAGAAGGCTAAATGTCTCTCTAAACTACAGTTCCCAGATTTCCTTAGCATTGAGCCAGGGCAGTTAAAGCGGTCTCAAACTGGATTATTTCTGCCGTGTGTTTTGGACCGTAAATATCTTTAAATAATGGTTAAGCCTATCTTAAATTATGGTAAAAGATATAGGATATTTATAGCTATTTGGTATGGAAAAGTGACTCAAGGAACTGGCAATACCAAAATTGAAACAATATTGTACTCAACCCTCCATAATGGTGATGGTTTGGTTCCCCATTCCCCAGATATGAATTATTGCAGGATCTCAAGTACATATAAGTCTATGGATGGCAACATAGTTACATTGCAAAAGGGAATGACATGGTTTCCTAATAAATAAGGTGCAGAGAGAGAGAGAGAAATAATTTTGCACATAGGATCCCTGTGTATATTTATATATGCTGCAGTTTATATTTCATGGAGAAGAACTGGTAAAACCACTTCTGACTATTCCTTGGCTAAGAAAACCCTAGGAAATTCATGGTCGACAAGTGACATACACAAAAGACCATTTAAACTGGGTAGGATATTATTTTTGTTGTTAACTACACTTGAGTAAACAGTTCAAAGGATAAACTGTGTACCCAAGACAAGTAAATATGGAGTTATTCCACCCAAAAGGACTTTATCATTTCTTTTATCATTTGAAGCCATGCTTCAGAAATGTGAGATCTACCGTAAGCATCCATCTGCCATAAAAAGCTTTTATTTATCTCTCCTCTTGCCTTCATCTTCTCCTCTTTTCCTCCAGGTACTACTTAGGTCAGTTCTCAAAAAGTCTGGGGAAGATAAAACAGAATTTTTCTAGGAATCGAGTCGAGTTGAATAATGTTGCCATGTTGTATCAAAACAGCAGTCTCCATGGCAGCATAAGTACTAATAATTTCATCATGATATTTATGGCATTTTATAACATCTTGAACTGTATTTTCCCTCTTCAGAAAGCATCTTTTAGAGCAGCTGTTTCCCAGAATGCAATGGAGTAATTGTCCTCCTTTTCCCTCAAGCACAGCCTCTTTTTTAGAACTGAAATCCTCTTGATATGCTTCTGTAAAAGGAAAAAGGAAAAAAAGGAAAGGAGGAAGTGAATTCCTTTGAATGGAAGAGGCAAAGATGTCACAGTCAGCTGGAAATGAACATTTGCCGCTTACTTCTGGCAAACATATTGGCGCAGAAAGCCACAAAGGGAGAGACAAATCTAGAATATCCATTGTGTTATAATTATGGTAAGATCATAATTATTTATTTAATGAATGTAGACCCAGGTTCTTTCCTCATTAAAAGAACCACTCAGAATGGCTTACTGCATGCGGAATGTATCCAAACGATGCCCAAATATTAAAATGCATTAGGAGAAAACTAATGGCATCGGCCAAGACAAAAATGCAGAGAACCAAAGCTAGGAGTCAGTAAATAATATTAAGCAGTGTCAGGACCAAATGTTTGTTTAAAAAATAGCATTTTTTTAAAAAAAAAATAACAAAGCAAGGGTGGGCAATGGCAGAGGGGGCAGAGACTATTTTTTGGCCCTAGAGGACAATATCAGTATTTCTGTTTTCACTAGATATAATGTCTGATTTAAAAAAAAAAAAACACTGTGATTTTCAAACTACTGTGTTTTGCAGTGGTTTATAGTCCTTTGGGGGAAGGGGTGGACCAAAAAAACCCCACCCTATTTTAGGGGGTCCTGAGGGTTTGGGGGTACTTCAGGAAGTCTTCCAGGGCTGCCAGTTTTTAATTTTTTAATTGTTCGAATTTGTAGTTTTAATTTTCATTGATTTAATACTGTTTTAAGGGGGGAGGGATTATGTTTTGGGATGTATTGTATGGTTTTATTGTTGTAAGCTGCCCTGATTGTGTCCCCAAAGGGCGGGATATAAATAAATATTATTATTATTATTTTATTTTTAATTTGGGTGCTGTGGGATACATTCATCCTGCAAGCTACATTTCCCCTGCTTCTGATTTAAAGATAATAAATCATAACACCAGAGAACCAGAAGTTGCCCATCAACACCAGTCACCAGTCACCTGGTCTTCACCAATATAGGGATAGAAATTGTATTGCTAGAGTGTTCAGCGATCACATTATCATGCAACCAGGTATATTGGGATGGGCAACACATAGCCCATGCTTCCCTGTGTCTTTTTCCCCGAGGCCCTATATGTCACCTCGCCCATTTATTCAATATCCTGCAACTGTCCCAATTTGGTAGGGACTATCCCAATCAATCCGCTGATTTTCCACATTTTTAACTGCTTTAAAAATGTTCCAGTTTCTCTCTTACCCTTGTACTTTCCCTTTTTTGTCCCCAGCTTGCTTCAGTTGCTGCAAACTGAGGCTACATCTACACTGCAAAATTAATGCAGGTTGACACTAGTTTAACTGTCATGAAATTCTGGATTTATAGTTTTGTGAGATTTTTAGTCTGCTCTGTCACAGAGTGCTTTAGTGCCATAACAAACTACAGATCCCAGAATTCCATAAGATGGAGTCATGACAATTAAAGCACCATCAAACTGCACCTAATTCTGCAGTGTAGCAGCATCCAGTTCCAAGTGCAAAAATAGTTTGCATTCAGTTAACAAAACAGAAGAAGAAGAGAGGATGGAGCAGAATCTTGCCCTTCCCACTAGGTTCACGCAAAAGCAAACTACTACAGCGTTTCTTCCTATGCCTGTTTTTTTTTTTCATTAATAACATTTGGCATCTTGAGCATACTCAGATGTTGCTTGGCCATGTGTGTCCTGTTTTCATCTGTGAAATGTTGGGAGGGTTTTGAATTGCAACTGTACCACTGAAATTCTGTGGGTAAACTGAGCAAACTAGTAAAAGCCCTTTAATACAAGCAGCAAATTCTTACTTGTTTTAAAGATGCAAGGGTATCTTGTGACCCCTTTGAGATTCGGAAGTTGGTAGCGTGAGCTTTTGTAAACTTGAATCTACTTCCTACTTGACTCTACTTGAAGAAGTATACTCAAGTCTACAAAAGCTTCTTACCAACTTCTTTCTTTGAGTTAATCTCAAAGATTCTTTTGCACACTGCTTTTCTAACCTAACATGGCTATGTCTTTGAATTGTTTTAAATTTATTTTAATTTTTTTCTGGAATACTTTTGTGACAAACTCAAAAAATCTCTTGAAAACAAGCTTCTCCTATCTGTCTTAAGGCCTTTTCTGGTCGTGGCATGGTTTTGGGGGTGGTGGATCCCAGGGAGTCAAAATTGCCCCTCAGATCCATTGAAGTTGCCCAGCCCTGATGTATGTTATCCATATCCAGAAGTTTTTTCTTTTGTTTTTCTTTTGTTATTTTTGAAGGAAAAACAGGCTACCAAAGTAATAAATGCAATTAGTTTATGGGCCTGAAGCTAGTGATGGAGTATGCTGCATTGACAGGTTGATGATTCCTCATAGTATGACAGAATAATGAATAACCCAGTACTGAATCCAGTTACAGAGTGATGAAAAATGTTTCAGTTATGTTTCAATGGTTTTGATTCCTTAGGTGCATGATGGCTATACATTTAAACAACATTATTTTCCCTATTATTCCTGTGCATCCTTTTGTAGCCAAAATGGCACCATTGATATACAAGTGGGCTTGTGAGGGGAAAAAACCCTCTAAGGCAGGGAGACCCCAAAACACTTTATAATGTGGACTGTGTGAGGTTATTGGCTATGTGTTGCTGACCAGCTGTTGGAGTGAATGGGAACACACACGAAAAGAAGGTGGGGAGGAAAAGAGAGAAACTTAATTTTAAAACCAGTAAGTCAGAAAAATAATACGATATTATAAAATAAAGGCAAACATTCTATGTGTGTGTTTCTGTATGTTTTTGTGTGTGTCAAAATTACCAACAATGTTTTGAAATCAATTAAAATGCCAATAAAATTCATAACATCAGAAAAGGAATACCTAACTCCGAAACCAATTCCATTTCCTTATAATTAACCAAGTATTGGGCTGTTTGTTGTTAATGTTGCAACTGAACTGCAACAAGAAAATCATAAAAAAATAAGGAACTCATGTAGAAATGAAGAGGTGAGGTTTCATTTATGTAAAAACCAAAACTATTTAACGGAGGGGCTAAGAACATTTCACACTACACAGTTGTAGTGCTATGATTGCACTTTAACTGCTGTGGTTTCATCCTATGGAATCCTAGGGTTGGTAGTTTAGGGAGGGTTATTTAGATATCTCAGCCAGAGAGCTCCTCTTATGCCTTAGACCAGGGGTAGGCAACCTTTTTGAGCCGGGGGCCGGGTTGCTGTCCCTCAGACAATTGGGGGGGCCGAAGCACCATAAATAAATAAATAAATATTAAAATTACAAATTAAAAAAATAAAAATTTTAAAAAATATGCATGCACACTCTCTCAGCCCCAGAAAAGCCATGGCAAAACACCTGTGGAGATTTTGCCAAGAAAACCCCAAGAATAAGTAATAACAACAATAATATCATCATGGAAGGCGGCGGCAGGGGGCGGCGGCAGCGGCGGCAAGACCAGCCTGGGGCTGGTCCAAAGGCTTTGGAGGGCCACATTCGGCCCCGGGGCCTTAGCTTGCCTATCTCTGCCTTAGACATACCCAAGAATTCACAGCATGGAACCATGGCAGTTAAAGTGGAATTACAGTGCTGTGCATGTTCCTTGAAACATCAGATCTGGCCATTATGACAGATCTCTTAGTTACATCCTGGTTGGATTATTGTACAGTCAGCCATCATTATTCATGGTTTCTGCATCAACAGATTCCATCACCCATGGATTCCACCATCCACAGCTTGGATATGTATTTATATTAAATCCAAGAAGCAAACATTGATTTTGCTATTTCATATAAGAGATACCATTTTACTACATCATGTTATATAATGGGACTTGATTTTGGTATCCATAGGTATCCAGTGGATACCAAGGTCCCATAGTAATGTACTCTGTGAAGGGCTGCCTTTGAAGGTGATTGAAAACTTCAGCTGATTCAAAGAGCTGCAGCCAGATTGCTAACTGGAGCTAACTACAAGGAACACACAACTCCCTTATTGCAACAGCTCTGTTGGCTACCAGTCCATTTCTGGGTACAACTCAGAGCTGATATTGACCCCTAAAGCCCTATACAACTCTGGTCCAGGTAATTTAAAGGACTGTATTCTCCCTTATGAACCAGGCTGTATTTTGATATCTTCAAGGCAGTTCTGTGCCCCACCACCCTCATATGTACATCTGAATGGAGTGGGCCTTTCTCAATGGCTGCCCCTAGACTCTGGAACTCCCTTCCCAGAGAGGTTAGACTGGCACCCTTCCCTACTCTCTTTCCACAAAACAAGTGAAGACCGTTCTATTCTGGTGGGCCTTTGAGCACTGATAGTTTAGGCCAGGGGTAGGCAACTTTTCCCCTTTAAGGGCCGAGGAACTTCAGCTC
>CM034701.1:222934554-222953629 GCA_020142125.1 Phrynosoma platyrhinos | reverse complement strand
AGAAAGCTGAGCCAAAGCTAACAAAATGAAATTCAACATGGAGAAATGCATGGTACTGCATGTAGGGTGGAAAAACGAAAAGCACAGATATACGATGGGGGACACCTGGCTGAATGAGACTACGTGTGAAAGGGATCTAGGAGTCCAGGTAGACCACAAGTTAAACATGAGTCAACAGTGCGATGCAGCAGCTAAAAAAGCCAATGCAATTTTAGGCTGCATCAATAGAAGTATAGTGTCTAGATCAAGAGAAGTAATAGTGCCACTCTATTCTGCTTTGGTCAGGCCTCACCTGGAATACTGTGTCCAGTTCTGGGCACCACAATTCAAAAAGGATGTGGAGAAACTGGAGAGAGTCCAAAAGAGGGCAACTAAAATGGTGAAGGGTCTGGAAACCAAGCCCTATGAGGAAGAACTTAGGGAGCTGGGGATATTTAGCCTGGAGAAGAAAAGGTTAAGAGGTGATATGACAGCCGTGTTTAAATGTTTGAAGGGATGTCATACTGAAGAGGGAACAAGCTTGTTTTCTGGTGCTCCATAAACTAGGACCTGGTCCAGGAAAGCGATTCCACCTCAACATTAGGAGGAACTTCCTGAAAGTAAGGGCTGTTCGACAGTGGAACACACTCCCTCGGAGTGTGGTGGAGTCTCCTTCGTTGGAGGTCTTTAAGTAGAGGCTGGATGGCCATCTGTCAAGGATACTTTAATTGTGATTTCCTGCATGGCAAGGGTTGGACTGGATGGCCCTTTTGGTCTCTTCCAACTCTATGATTCTGTGATTAACAATGAAAGTCAAAATACTCAAAAATGTGCAGTCTGACTAAAAATGTCTTTTATGTATGAATGTATATGCTGCCTTTTGAGAAAATAAAATCCAAGATAGATCACCAAAAACCAATCCTAAAATTGCAATACAACCAACAGGTGAAAATGCAGTTAATTAATAGAGTGGAATGAAAGCAGCAGTTAAAACCAGACATCCCAACAAAAACCAACAATTAAAAATGAAATACAGAAAAGTGGAAATTAAAGTGAGGCTTTCAGCTGACATGACTTAATACTCTAAAGGTACCAGATCCTGCTTGAAAATGGAAGCTAAGCAGGCTCAGCCCTGCTTAGTTCTTGGATGAGAAACTATCAATGAACACCAAGTGCTGTAGGCTATATTTCAAAGGAAAGAAATGGCAAAAACACTTCTTAGTATTATTTGTCTAAGAATACTCTGTGAAAATCTTGGGGTTGTCATAAATTGACAGGCAATCTGAAGGCATATAGACACACGCTTCAGTTGATATCTATAAAAAATCTAAAAGATGTGTGCATTATTTGTATAAACATTATACAAATATAAACATTATACAAATATGACTATCTTTATACCAACCAATCAGGGCAGCATAAATGATCCCATTCCTATAATGATACAGGTTCATATCTAAATTTCACTTGGAATGTTGTTGCTGTTGTTCACTAGGGAGATATGTGACAATGCAAAACAAAATGTGGCTCTTTGCATATGTTTGGAAAGTTGGTTTTTCCATAATGTTTTTAAGAGTGTGCTATATTTTCATGTTAACAGGACAGATACTGCTTCTGCCTAGAGCATATGTAAATTTCAAAAAATGACAAAACAAGTGACATGCTGATGTTAAACTATGCGGGAACAATTCCTTTTCTTGAGCAATTACAAAAAGGTACAGATTCTGGCTATACTTCTGTCAAAACATTCAGTTGCCATGGCAAAACTTCTGTCACATTGTGCATACCTTCAGACTTGTCAGAGGATCGAATAAAAGATATTGTTTAAACAACAGTGTTCAGCAGTCTATAGTTATGTTTCTTCTCAGCTTTTAATATAAAAACATTTCCAGGCACAGATTTTTTTAAAAGCCTCAAGATAAATATATTCCACCCAGTTCGGAACTAGTGGCCATGGATATCTCATTAGTATGAGTCAAAGTTGCTTATCTGTAGCCTGCAAACATGAAAGAATAGAGAAAACATACAGTGACGAGAGAAAACTTTGACCGGAAGCCATGGAGGCTTTGGAAATCAAGCAAGGGCTCTTCCAAAATAATTTCCCCTGTTCCTGCTGTTATGATCCAGCCTAATTAAAATGTGTGGCAAAATAATGAACTCTTAATTATGTACTTTTAAGCCTGGTCAACATATACAGCAAAATGAGCTGGTAAAGTAGTCTGTACAACTCCAGGCTGCAAGTAGAGGTATGCCACTTCTCAGTGCTTTTCATGGACAAAAGACGCCCAAGGTTGAAAACAAACAAAACAAAACTAACACAAATGTGTGAAAACATCCAGCCATGTTCCCTGTGGTTCTTTTTTTTCCCCAACTTCAGATAAACCTTTTAAAAAAGATGGTAGGATGTGATTTCACACATTTAATCTGAAGCAGATCAATGTATTTTACCTCTTCAGAATTGTCACTAAATTATGCTGCATGCGGTGTTTAGTCAATTTATTGGAATGTGAATTTTTTGTAGACATTGCATTCAAAGTGCTTTACAACAGCACACAAAAACAGTGGACCAAAATATAAATAGAGATACCTTGCTATCGTTTAAAAGCCAGACATTATTATGAAGAATACAAGCCCCTATCTTTGGCGGGTATTTAAACCGGTGAGTCTCTAGCAACGCAAAACATGTATTAGTGCAGAAGCACGCAACAGTAGGGCCCCCTAGGAGACATTGGAGGGCTCTGTACCTCTTCACAACACTCTCAGCACAAAAATCTTTTTTTAAAAAAATTTTAAATTTTAAAAAGGCCAGCAAATGTTTTTGGCCCAGGAGAGGCCTTTTTAAATAACAAGATGTGTGTGTGTGTGTGTGTGTGTGTGTGTGTGTATGTATTTCCTAGGCCTAAAATGGCTCAGACACACCCAAAAATTTGGCAGTAATACCCCTGATATCCCTAGAGGGCATAGGGGGACATTTTGGAAGGCAAAAACCTTTACTATGTATATCGTAAAGTATATATATATATATGTAGGCATTTTTATAATGCAGTCTAGGATTCTGTGAAATGAATTTTCTCCTTTCTTATTTGCTCTTTATACTTTCATACCATTTATTTGGGTCACAATGCCCTGGAAAAATATTTTTTGTCTGTTCTACATAACCATTCCCTTCAAAGTGGTTTCACCGAAAGAAACAACTTACTAAGACAAGTGTTTTTTTAAACTTGTTCACGTAGACCAGTTTTTCTGCACTGGATGAACTAAGGGAGCATTGCAAAACCACCATAGTGATTGCAAAGCACTTCTCACTAAGAAAACATGTGACCTAGTAGCTTTTGTAGTATACAGCGGAGGGCAGAAATTGTCCATCACTAAAGGAGCATCTTATCTCCCTGCTCCGAAACAGAAAATCTATGTTTGATTCTGAAAACCTATGTAGTATAACATTGAACTCCAGTGGATATGAAACAATTCATTCTGCCTGTCAAATTATGGCAACCCCATGAATTACATAGGGTTTTCTTAGGCAAGGAATACTCAGAGGTAGTTCTGCCAATTCCTTCCTCTGATAAATTGCCTACAGCACGGGGTATTTGTCAGCATCCAAGTATTAACCATGACTGACCCTACTTAGCCACTGAGATCAGATGGGATTTGGGATTTGGTACTTTAAGGATATTAAGGCAAAACAATTCTTAATCTAGCAAAAATGGGATTGTCAGAGGGAAGCACCAGCATGGCATGTATGTCAGGACAAAATATAAATGATGATATATACAACACTCCACCTGCTTTTTCCCAGTCCTCTTCTGGAGTTTTTTATTGGTTGTGTCAAATGTGGCATGCAATGACAGTGGGGTGTGTGTATGTACCACTTCAGAAATAGTAGACAGACTTGTAAGTATCCATTTATGGTAGGATGCTAAGAAAACCTGTGATGGGGAGTGGGAGACAGAAAGAATATTTTGAAGCCTGAACTACAGATGATGAAAGTGGATGGGGAGAGGTTTTCTCTCTTTCTCCTAATATAAGAAGCCAGTGCCAGCAGTCAAAACGAAATAATCAGACAAAAGAACATATTTGTTTATTATTTCTTTATCTAGCTCACAGATGAGCTGCGGAATTCACATCCACAAAATACAGTGATAACCACAATCAGGCTATAAAACAGGGATTAGACCAATTCATGGAAGATAATGCTATATATAACTGGCTGCTAGTCATGAGATACATACATTACCTGCAATATTGGGAACAGTTACAGGGAAACAATACCAGAAAAGCCCTGTTGCACTCACACTCTGCTTGTATGTAGGCTTCCCCTTGGCCACTGTGGGACAGAATGCCAGACTTAGGGCCAATGCAGATGACCCATTGGGGCAGCTCTCAGCCACCCCTGTGAGCGGCAGATCGGGGCCGCAGCAACCACACGCCACAGCCTTGATCCTCCTTTTTGCTGCCTCAAAAAGAATAGCAAAATGCCACTCTTTGTTGGGGTGGCAAAAGGGTGCCCTTTGAGCCGCCACAGTGGCTCATTTGCACCCTTTAGGCACAGTGTGTATGCATGCTGCGCCAGGAGGGCGTCCTGATGCCGTGTGCCTTGCAGACAGGCATACAGTATCAGGGTGACCAGCATGTAGTTGCCCCCCCAACTCCACCCGCAGGCTGGCCTATAGTGCTGGTCTGTATCAGCCCTAAGATGGACCATTGTTCTGATCCAGCAAGGTTCTTACTATGACGGAAGCAGATACATGGCTACACACATGGGTCTGCCACAGTTTTATGTAGGGAAGTATGAGTTACAATGCCAGTGGTGTTGGTGAGTAAGGATGAGTTGAATCTTCAAACAACCCCACCACTTTTACGGCATTTCCTTTCTATTCTTCTTCAACAATTTTCCTCCAGCTCCAAAGTGGGTCAGGCTGTGATAAAACCATTCAGAGGAAACTGGAGGCAACAGTGGTGAGTGAGGACTTCAGCACTCCTATGCTAGTCCTTTGGGCACTTTGTCACAACACTTCACTGCTTAAGAGGTGATTCTGACAGATCTGTGTCTGAAGACATGGGTCTGGTTTAAAATAAAGAGAAGGTGGGAAAAAGCAAAAAGGGGGAGCAGAAAGGCCAAAGCATGTTAAAAGAGATGAACTAATATATGTGTCAGATATACATAAAATAACTTTATAGACTATATAGGTAAGGTCTACTTATTGGTCAAGAAGCACATGACACAATAACTTTGTTGGAGATGTGCTTGCATGGAGCTAAAAGAGCAGGGGTAGGCAACTTTTCCCCTTTAAGGGCCAAGGGATTTCAGCTCCCAGAATTCCAGGAGCTATTGGCCAACATGGCTGAGGCTTCTGGGAGCTGAAGTCCCTCAGCCCTTAAAGGGGAAGGGTTGCCTACCCCTGTAATAGAGACTCAGTGCACTACAGGGCCATGAACCTATCAGTGCTCATGTTGGGGAAGTCATCTCACCACTTCATCTCACCCTATGATCTGTCATCTCACCCTATGATCTGATGATAGGCAGCCACTGAGTCAGAGCTTGGAAATGTTGTTGTTGTTGTTGATATCTTTTAGTTGCTTGTTATATTTCTCATAACTTTTCCCAAAATATTTTGATCTGATTTTATTCTGGGTTAAAATAAACCACCCTGGGGAGATAGTATAAAAAGTCTCTGATCATACTAGAAGCTGACAGAAAAGATTCCAGGAGAAACAAAACATCTATGGATGTTCAAAATAAAGTTGGAAAGAACAGGAACAAAATCTGGGACTTTCTGATCTTTTTTAATCAGTCAGGATATGTCCATAATGATGGTAAAAATGCAATTAAAGATTATTGGAAAGATAACTAGAAAATGTTACCTGTTACATTTTTTAAAAAAAACTAACCTTGTTCGTGTTTCCACTCATGTTGCTTTTGAAATGTACCTTTGTTATGGTGTTATTGCCAGCCAAACCTAATAACTTGTTGCAAGTAACTAGATTACCTGCTGGTTGCTATTTCCCAGTTGTGTTCATATTTAAAAGGGAGAAACTCAATGAAAGACATTTGTCAATTTCTGAACAGAAAAAAAGATCATAAGCATAGCCAACAAGGAAAAACTGTTTTTATTTGGTTGTGCCAGGTATTTGGATGCACACTGAGAGAAATTAGACAATATCCACACATCAGTGGAACAGTAGCCTCTAGCCATTATTTATTTTGTGAAAGAACATCAATCTTGTCCAAAATCTGTTTTGACACTTCTCAGCTTTCTTCATCCTCATACCTGTCATCAACATATACTCTTTCAAGGCATTTTATTGTGTTCTTAACCTTCCCTAAAGAAAAATACACATATCAGTCACTCATGATAGATCACAGTAATACAAAAATTACAGGTCAGTGAAGTTCTATTTTGTTCTGTTTCTTTTTTGATGGATTCTTTGATGTGCTGGTAACAGAAATCCAGCAATTCATAAAGGTAGTGGAAGTAGCAGGGCAGAAGACATTATTACGATTAGGTTCAAGCATTTTTTTTTTTTTATAAACTGTTCAGTAGTATCCATACATGATCAGTATGAATACTTCATGATGAGACTCTTCTTAGAACAGAACATGTGTAACATCTACAGCAAGAAGATCACTCTGTCCCTGTCTTCTTGTACTTTTCATTGGTCTGTATGCAAAAGAAATACAGAATGATTATATGTATGAGAAAAAGTACTTGATATTGGCGGTTTGATACTGCAGTTCTAAATAGAAGCCTGTCGTTTGTAAAGAGTAAGTCAAATGAGTCTCATAAAGCTTTTCTTAGTTAAACAGCTTTTTCCTAATATTTCTGCTCCCAAAGAGATCTACTGAGTGTGGATTTTATAACCTGTGGCCTTACTGCTTTATTATTGCAAGGAACATCAGTGCTTACATCACAATGTGCCTTTCTTTTGATGAACTGTTTTGATAAATTTCAAACACTTAAAGCATGTTAAGATTTGGAAGTGACGAAGTCATGCTGGCATGTCATGGGATTTCTATCCATGAAGGGGGACAATAATCACTCAGCTTTATGGAATCCAAATCTCCTCCTCGAAGATGCCACTTACATTGTAGTGGTGATTTGTATTCTCAGCATTATAAGTTCCATACATCCTTCTTAATAATTTATTTAAATAATATTTCACTTGTCTGACAAAAATGGCACACAAGGAGGCTAATAACAATTTTGAATGCAAATACAAGTATGAACAGGTTAAAACACAAGTAAAAATGTGAGCTGCATTGGGTCCCTTTCTGGAAGAAAGGCAGCACAAAAATGAAATAAATAAATAATAGAATGATAAAAGGGGGGGGGAATCCCCTTTCAGCTACCACATGGCTAGATGTGATGGTATTCATATATTGCTTTATGCCTTGGTTCTTTTGTATCGACAGTATTATACTGCCTTGAGAGCAGTAGGGATTCTCTGAAACTAGCTTGGGAAAAGAATCTAAACATAGGAAAGAATGTAAAAACTTGTAAGAAAGTATCCAGAACCTGTGCCTCTGTAAGTATGTCCCACTTCCAAGGTCAATGGTATAGGGATTATTATTATTTTCCTCAGGAAAAGAGTATGTTCACATAATGGGAAGTATTTTACATGGCTTGTAGATCAGACCTAGCCATGTGTAAACACAGCCTATCAGTATTTCGTTCTTTTAATTCTGCCAGAAGATATCTTGTATTCTTTTTTTCTTGGGCTTTGCATGGCAAAAGGAGTCTGGATACCTTAATCCTTTGGGAAAGTTGCTGAAATTACGTTTTGTAAACATATAATTCTCCTTTTATTCCTTGTAGTTGCTGTGCTGCTTTCTGCCTTTGAGCCTTACTCTTGTCTATTCAGTAGTGCTAGATGTAATAAAGCAAAATGCATTTTCAGTTTCCCTGTTTGCTCCTTTTAGGAGAATTGTATTCACAAAAAGGAGGGGGAAAGCCTCCATTAAATCTGTTTGAATAATAAATGATTGAAGATATACCTCTGGCCCTTTTAACCTCATGGGATGACTTCTTTCAGCAGCTCTGCTCCTGCTGTTGTATAAATAATCAAAGCATTATGGAAATAGAAGACCTTTGCGGTATCAAGATCTGCAAATATTTATCTGGGAGTCATATTTCTATTTATCTTTTGTTAATGCCTAGCTAAGACCTGATGAGGTGCTCTTAGGAGGTGAAGCAGAATTTGTTATGGACTTGCGTAAATTAAGGTGGTTGCTTCAGGCAAATTCTTTAAAGCTACCAATAAGAAATTATGACATTTCACTTTGTATTTCATTGGTGAGTGGACTGTGCTTGTTCTTTTGGTGAATATATCTCCCCTACATGGGGGCAAGGGAAGAGAGGAAGGTGAGGATGAAGAGCAGGAAGAGAAGAGAATGCATGCTGGTCCTTACAGTGTGTGTGTATGTGTGTGTGCATGCATGTATGATAAGCTGATCTATTGGAGAGAAAGCATAATAGCAACACAGATGGAACTATCTGCAGCCTCTCAACACATTACAGTACTCTGGGAAACAAACTTGGTTGGAGGATCCAAGGTGCCGTTCTATTCCATCTTATCCTCCATGATTACTGGAGAATAAAAGACAGGGGAGATAAGAGCACATAGTCATTTTGAAATATTAAAAACTTTCAAACTGATTACTTGTTTGCACGTTATTTTAGTCCTTCAGTTTTATTGTTCACAGAGCCCAGCCACAGCAGCTTATAGGAAGGGCAGGGGGGAAAAAATCCAGTTCACCAAAGAATTGCAACAACTCTGCTGTGAAACAAAAGAATAAGAGCCAGATGAATTTCCATAATTAAGACCAATGCAAAAATGCATATTTCAAATAGAGCAAGTCAGGCAACAGAGAAAAATTTTAGAGGAAAAAGCTGGATCTTCACTTGGCAATGGAAAATTGACAGGGAGGGAGTCTGCTACATGTTTCTGGGGTGAGATTTTATAGTGTAGATGAACTTTAGAGAGAGACCAGTTCTGCAGCTTTACATCTGTATAAGAAACAGCAAGAAGAATAAGGGTCTCTGATCTAAAGGTTTGGAGACGTAAATATGGAGGAGCTATTCCCTTTGGTATGCTTGGTCAAATACAAGCACTTTTGGCTAGCTGTGCTTGACTAAGCATATATATAAGTGCAGATGTGCCTGGTCAAGCATAGGCACTCTTGATCTGAGATTGTCTATAATGTTCTGTTTTCTTCTATGACCTGGGTGTATTTATTAGAAAATCAATGCAATGGACTAGTCAGTCATCAATGAATCATAATTTTTTCTGTACCATATCCAGGAACAGAAAATGGATAGGAGGGCTGAAAGTCTATGAAATGATCCAAACTTTCAAGACTGCAAAGGGAGAAAGGCAACAGTTCTGTAGTTCAGGGAATGACTTCCTTGTGGATAAAAACTGTAGGAAGCAATTTGAGTCCCAGGGTGTTAACCCTTTTAAAGGGAAACAAAAATATGCAAGTATGAAAGGGATGCAGTGGCTCAAGTGATTAAGACGCTGACTCTGTTGATTGCAAGATTGGCAGATTGGCAGTTCGAGGCCCAGGTGCTGCATGAAGGGGTGAGCTCCTGTCACTAGTCCCAGCTTCTGCCAACCTAGCAGTTCGAAAGCATGCAAATGCAAGTAGATAAATAGGTTCCACTTTGGTGGGAAGGTAAGCAGTGTTCTGTGCCATCATGCTGGCCACATGATCAGAGTAGTCTCTGACAACGATGGCTCTTCGGCTTAGTAACAGAGATGAGCACACACACACACACACACTATGGTCGGACACGACAACCTTGTCAACAGGGAATACTTTTACCTTTACCTATGAAAGATAAACTTGTTAGGGTTCAGCTTTCATCAGCAGAAACAGCAAAAGTGTGAGTCAGACTATTTATTCTAAATCTGCCCTCCTAAAGAATAAAGACTTACTCCCCCCCCCCAAATAAAACAACAACATGCAATTTGTGGTTTAAAAACAAATAATAATGAATAAATAAATACATAACAAACTAAATCCTATCCTAACTGGTGATGATTTGGGTATAGCAGGAAGAGACTGTTAACCTCACTCAGAGGAGGCTGTTACTCTTATCTTAAACTGAGAGGAGACTGTTTAGAATCCTGAGAGAAAGTCTGTTAAACAGCCTTCAAGTGTGAGTGACAGGAGTCACATGTTTAGATAGGATGGGATAGATAGAGGGAAGTCCCTGTCTATCTAAGGAGGGAAAGGAGAATATAAAACATAAAATTTCAAACAAAAACAGGTTGTGCTTCCGAGATAATAATTTCCATAGTTCTGACCTTAACCCAACACAACAGTATGTGCTTCCCTCTGCAAAACTGATATACAGTAGTTTGCTCACTCTTACAGTGGCAGTACAAATAGCAAGAAACGTTGTGACAACATTGTGAACGCATTTTTGTGCACATGCTTCTAGTAGTAAGGATGGAAAGACAGTCTGTTGGCAAGTAGGGACAGATCACAGATACTCTGAATATAAATTTAGACCAGTGGACCTAAACCTATTCTGTGGGAATAGGACCCTTCTTTTTTAAATCAACTTGATTATTTTTCCTATGTATTTGATCCCTAACAAACACTAATTAATAGTGGATAGGTTCTGTCTGATCTTTGTATTTAGTGAGAAGGGTCTTCATTTCTCTTCAGTAGTGGTGCAAATTCTATACCATTTTTTGCAATTCTACATTTGGGCTCAGGAAGCAGTGACAACCATGAACTAGCTTCCTTGAAACCTGTTGTCAGAATATGTGAATAGGCATGTGAGAATTCAGACAGAGAGCTAGCTACTGCATTTCCAGTACAGTAGGGGATGAAATATTTCTTGGGTGCAGTGAGGGGGAATTGGCACTCTCTAACAACAAGATTATTTCAAATGAAACTCCTGTTGAGGATGTTCACACTAATTGAATGAAACTTGGATCAAATTGGATCTAGTGACATCTTCTTCACCTTGTTTCATTTTTATGACACAAAAAATTGATTGAGGCCATGACAAGGCAAGTCCTGGACTATACTGGAGCTAAGAAAATGTAGGATTTGTCAGATTCGAAGATCTTTACTGAGATAAACAAGTCAAAGTTATAGGATGTGAGGCACCTGGCTTGCCACAGGTACATTGGAAAAATATTCAGAAGCATAATGTGGCTGCAAAAAAGAAAGGAAGAAATTATGAATACAGTTTTCAAATAATTAAAAGTATAGCTCCACTTAATTCTCCACTGATCAGATCTCATTTGATGGACTGTGCCTGGTTTTGGACTGCATACTTTAAGAAAGATGTAGTTGAAGTAGTGCAGGTTCAGAGGAGGGCAAAGAAGAGGGCATGGAGAACACTTAAATAAAATGAGTATGTTAAGTCCAGAAAAGAAAATACTTGACTGGAGACATGACTAGGCATTCCTCAATTGCTTTACCCAAATTCCTTACATTTATCCTTACATTTATAGAGTAGAATTTATGAAACAGTCTAAAAAAGCATTGGGCCCAAAACCTTGGTCCATCTGGCTTTGCATATTCTTCTCTGAGGGTCAGAAGCTCTCCAAAGTGTTAGTCAGGCATATTTCTTATCCCTGATATTTGAGCAGGGACCTTTTTAATTGGCATCTTGGAAGACTGATGCTTCCAACCATAATATTCTCCTGCTTTGTGTTCCATGTTTATAAAAATGGTCCACTTGCCACTATTTTTATGCAACATTAGCTTCCTTATGCAGTGTGTGCTATTCTGTATAATAATGCCAGTATTGAAGTGGAGGCAAAACCTGTCCGACCTCTCAACTTATTATCTTTCATCATAATTCTGAGTCAGTGACTTTACCTCCATTGTGCCTAATTAAGATGGGAGTGTTGACTATATGAACAGTGTGGAAACTGCACTTACTAAATTTATTTTCCCTGGAAAGAGAGGAGCTTTTTTAAAAACAAAACAAAACAAAAAACCAAAATCATAATTGTGAATCATGTTTCATCAATTCTAAACTAAATAAAACAAAGTTAATTTTGGGAACAGAACTACTGTGTTTTCTAGGATCTGGCACTTCTGATGTCTTTTGCAACAAGGATCATTTAACTCATGGTGAGAGGAGTTAGCCTCCCCCTTCTCACACATTGAGACTGAATTTTTACTGAGACTATCTATTATTATTATTTGCAGGAAAGAACCAAAATGTGGGCATTCAGGAGACTTAAGTCTTTTGCCCATAAGCTAGGTATTGCACTGTGTCAACATCCACAGCATGAATTCCACATTATTGCCCTGCCAATAATTTTAGCCTGGAATCTAGACTAAATTGCTTCCCTTGGAGAAGAAGGAAATTCAGTCTACATGTTTTCTTAGCCATGGGTCTCCCTTGTGTAGTGAATAACAGCTGTGTCATATTTTGCAAAATTATATCAGCTGGTTTTATACTATAATCATCTCTCTGTGAGGGAGGGAATAAAGAGCCCAAAATTAATTTGAGAAATGGCCAGCAATAATGTCCTTCCTGGTGTTCAGAAATAGCATGAAATTTAGACCACTTTTAATATCTTCAGTCAGAAGAAGTACTGAAATACATTGCAGAAAGAGAAAACAAAATTATGATGGTGTGGCTGCAAGATGGGTAAAGGAATTGTTAAAAGAGTTTCTTTTATAAAAGACACTAAACTGCTATTCTAAGGTTAATGGTGGTGGTATAAAGACAGAGTTGCTGAAATAGAAGTGTATAACACATGGGTGAAGTGTGAATCAAAGAAAGAATTTCATAGATTTTAGGGTCCAAAGGGATCTTCAGGATCATCTAAGCTGACCTTTAAGGATATGAGTCACTACATTTTCTCCAGTTTTTACTTAGTTGTTGAAATTTAATCTCTTTGCATGTTACTATGTAGGAATAAAAAGCAAAAACTTCTTTCTAAACCTACTCTGTGAACATTTGTTAGATCTAAGGGGGGTTGCAGACTGCCTGAAATAGTGCAAATTGAGTCCACTTTTAGGGTTAGGGTTAGTGCTAGGGAATCATGGGAACTGTATTTTATTGTGGCACCAGAGCTCTCTGACAGAGAAGGCTCAATGTCTCAGAAAAAAACCAATTCCCATGCTTCCCTAGCACTAACCCTAACCCTAAACGTGGACTCAATTTGCACTATTTCTGGCAGTCTGCAACCCCCATTAGTCTTGGAGGAAAATGTCCAAGGGATGACAGAGTGGAAGAATTTGAGGGAGGCACATTATACTGAGTTCCTGTTTTTCTTCCAAGGGCTAGTTGTTTTTGTTTTTTTAAGTAGCGGGGGGGGGTAGAGAATGTGTTTATTCTGATAGAAATTAACAGCACACCAAGACATGATGTCAAGCTGATCATTGGAGATTGGAACACGAAAATTGGAAGCAAAGAAGAATAAAAAGTAGTCAGATTTTGATTAGACAAAAGAAATGAAGCAGGTGAGCATCTGATAGATTTTTGTGAAGCCAATAACCTATTAATGGCAAACACATTATTCATAAACCAGATAGAAAGCTATACACATGGACATCACCAGATGGTCAACGCAAAAATCAAATAGACTATATAATTGGAAGCAAAACATGGCAAAACTCTATACCGGTGGCCAAGGCTAGACCAGGCGTCAACTATAGCACAGATCAGGAACTACTCATATCAAAAATAAACACTTTCAATAAACAAAAAGATAGAGAAAAAAAACATGGATGACAGGGAAAAAACACTACAAGCTATAAAGAAAAGAAGAGAAGAAAAACAAAAGGAAGATAGGAACAAACTAAGAATTATAAATGCAGCAGTACAATGGCTTGTGCAGAAAGATAAAGAAAATTACTACAGTGACCAAAGGCCTGTCTGCGGGCAGAGTGGGGGTGTGGCAACTGCACGCCAGATACCCCAACTCTGCCCTCACGCCGGTTTCATACTGTGCACCCTACTACACAGTGGGAGGCATCAGGATGCTTCCTTAGTGCAGCATCCGCACATGCTGTGTCAAAGCAGCACAGAAAAGCTGCTGACACAGCTGCAAGTGCGGCTTTTTGACACTCTAAAAAGGAGCAGCATTTGCCAGCTCTTTTTAGAATGGCAAAGTACCGGATCAGGGCCACTGCGTGTGGTTGCTGTTGCCCCAATCTGTCGAGCAAAGGGGTGTCTTGCCACCACCCCTTTCAGGTGGTCTGTACAGCCCCTCAGAATAGTGAGGGTGGCTATGAAAGAACTAGAAAAGATTATAAAATGCAAAGATATGCAACCCAGCACAAAAGTTAGAATCATAGAAGCCATTGTATTTCCTATTACCATGTATAGATGTGAGAACTGGATAGCTAAGAAAGATGATAGGAAGAAAATCAATCCTTTTGAGATGTGGTGCTGGAGAAGAGTGCTGAGGATCCCATGGACATCCAAAAAGACAAACACATGGGTTTTAGAGCAAATCAAGCTGGAAACCTCCCAGAAAGCCAAGATAACCAAACTGAGGCTGTTGTACTTTGCACATATCATGAGAAGGGAGGATGCATTGGAAAAAACAATAGTGCTGGGAAAGGTGGAGAGAAGTAGAAAAAGAGGAAGGCCATATGCTAGATGGATGGACTCTATTAAGGAGGTTACAGGGATTAAGGGGTCGCAGGAATTATACAGAGCAGTGGAGGACAGAGGGTCTTGGTGATGCCTCATCCATAGGACCGCCATGAGTCGAGATTGATCTGAGGGCAGTTAGCAACAACAAAATTACCATATATATCTTCACTGAAATAGAGAGAGCATGACAAGATAGGGAAAACCACCTTGATCCCATTTTGTGAGAAAGGCAGGATATAAACCCAATAAACTAAAATAAATTAAACCAACAGTAGGATATGTTAACGCAGGGAAAGCTGAGTCCATACACAGAAGACAGCCAGACAGGAAACAATCACCACTGCAGTGTCTGGAAGTAGTTGAAGATAAAAACTTTCTGCCGAACAAAGTTTTACTCACGACTGCTGAGGTTCTTTCAAAGAGGTTTTTAATCTTAGTTGCAGCAGATATTTATAAGAATGGTACAGCAATATTTACACCATCCAACATAATGCTTTGCCAGCAGCTGCCATCCACTTAACCTCAATGCACTGGAATATGCTTCCTGATATACACAAAATCTGGCTAGGATTCTGACCCAACCCATCACCAGTGTTTCATCATTTTACTGTCACATATCCACAGTGACTATGCAGTTTTGAATTGTTATTACACAACTTCATGCTGAAGTTTCATCAGCTTCCTCTGAGTCAACTTTTCTCCTTTGTGCACATTGCACACATCTGGGACATTTTACAGCCTGGGGCAATGCCTCACTGACAATCCCCTCCAAAATGTCTTAGGGCCGATGCACACTGCCTGCTGGCCATCCCAACTCCACCCTGATGTCATCTTGATGCCACACGCCAATCCGCATGGCGTGTGGTATCAGGATGCCCTCCTAGCACAGCGTGTGCATACGCTATGCCAAAAGGGTGAAAAAGAGCCGGCTCTATGGGTGGCCTTTTGCTGATCCCAAAAGGAGCAGCATTTTATTGCTCTTTTGGAGGCGGCAAAAAGGAAGATTGGGTGCGCGCGTGTGGTTGCCCTTAGATGCCATGCAAGATAATTTGTTTCAAGCAAACTACATCAAAATACATTTTTACTCACACAGTGTAGTGGTTTCATTGAGTCTAATTCTTTGTCCAGAGGCCCAGCCTGCTTAACATTTTTGTGAATAAATCTGTAATGTTTTCCTCAGAAACACAGTATTGCAGTTTTAGGATTCAACCCTGTATTAACTCATGTACATTCTGATACCTCACCCCAATGTATTTTGTCCTGTTTTTTAGATTTTTTGCTTCTTCCATTGCAATGCAAGTTTCTGAGTCATCATTGATCACTATTGGTGTATAGCATGGTTCACTAAGATCCTCCAATAGCTGCCTGACCCACTGAACTTTACTAGCCATCTCAGTTTCTGTGGTTCTCAAAGCTACACAAATTTGCTTTCTAGATCTCCACACAAGACTGTCAGCAAATCTGATGACCAAACCAGAAACTGACTTTTTGTCTACTACCTCTGATGCAAAGGAGCTGTCTGCATAGCACTCTAGCTGAGACACACCTCCAGCCATCACCAGACATCTTTCCCTTGTTCCCTTGAGAAATCGCACCACATGCTTCAAAGCAGTCCAATCCACTAACCTGGGTTTTGAGGCTCTCCTACTCAACAACCCCACTGCAAAACTGATGTCAGGCCTAGTGTTAGTGGCAATGTACAAAAGGTTACCAATGACTGAATGGAACAATTCAGGATGCTCAAACATTTTATCAGACTCTAAACCAAGAAACCCAGGTGTCATGGGATTTTTGACCACCTTAGCATTGTTCAATCTATATTTCTCCACAATCCTGTCAATCTTCTTTTCTGACACAAAAAAAATCTCCCCATCCTGGGTTCTCTCTACTTCACTTCCTAAGTAATTCTTCAAACTGCCCAAATCCTTCACTTTGATTTTTTTTGTTAACTCCTCCTGCACATGCTTCACAGGATCCAAACAACTTCCAGCCACACACACATCATCAACATAGATTACTAGAATGACACTACCCTTGATATACAGACACACATCAGACACAGTGCATTGGTACCCAAGTGTGACAAGCTCATCATGAATGCACCTGTTCCAAAATTTAGCACAGGGGTAGGCAACCTTTCCCCTTTAAGGGCCGAAGGACTTCAGCTCCCAGAATCCCAGGAGCTATTGGCCAATGTGGGACTATTGGCCAACATGGCTGAGGCTTCTAGGAGCTGAAGTCCCTCGGCCCTTAAAGGGGAAAGGTTGCCTACCCCTGATCTAGCACTTTGCTTCAATCCATACAGGGCTTTCTTCAACCTGTATACCTTATTGCTACCCAGGAGCTTGCTGCTTGAATACAGTCTCCTCCAAACATGCATTTAGGTATGCTGTCTCAAAATCAAAATGCCTTACCTCAGGTTTCTTTTTTGCTGCCACTGCCAACACCATCCTCAAGTTCTCAGGCTTGGCTGTTGGAGAAAAAAGTCAACCATAGCTCTCAAACCTTTCCTGTGAGAAACCTTCAGCCACAAGCCTGGCTTTGTACTTTTGAGTACCATCTGGCATTTCTTTCTTCCTGTACACACACTTGCAGCCCACTACATTATGGCCTATCCAACACTTCAAAGACTTTCCTTACCACAAGTGATTTAAACTCAGAATCCATAGCCTTGTTCCACTTCTCTTGTTCCTCTTGATGAAATCTCAACATGTCCTGAATATTGTCAGGTTCTTCAGCCACCACAGTGCAAACCTTTGCCTCTTAAATGACAAATCTATCTGATTTCCTTCTGACTCTGTGACTATTTCTGGGAAAGATCACCCTTGTCCTTCCTGACTCATTCTGTCTACCCTCACTATTAGTCTGCACTCTAGTTCCACAATAGACTCTTGCTTAGGCTCAAATATTGGTGTGGGAATTTTTTAAAGGAATTTGTGTATGTGGCATGGAGTCAGTGTCCTGCGATGTGCCTAGCTCTACGCCATCTTCAGCCTTAGACAAATCTACCTCTTCATTTCTTGCATTTTGTGGCACAATGCCCAGTGGAACAAACACATCTTGGTTACAGTGGATTCTCTCCCAACCACTGTTTTTTTCAAAATTTGCACTTCTGGAAAACATTACTCTCCCACAGCCCACCAAAAACCTGTATTTGTTCCGTTCATAGCCAACAAAGTGAAGCCTCTCCCTTTTTGCAAAATTGAGGTGGAACAAGCACATTTGCAAATTGCCCAAAAATTCTTAAATGTTTCAAATTGAGTGCATGGCCATACAGTAGGATTTATGGAGTTTGGTGAATGGCTGAACTCCACATCCTATTGATGATGTGATTTGCTGTGAAGGTGGCTTCTCCCCACAAGTAGTCAGGGGCCTGTGCATCCAGCATCAAACAATCACGCATTTGACTGATGACCCCAATGCGCCTTTTGGCCAGACCATCCTCCCGTGGAGTGGCAGGATTAGTAGTCTTGTGGTGAATGCCTTTCTGTTTCAGCCAATTTTGAAATTGATTGCTAAGGAATTCACCTCCTCTGTCAGTCACTAGTGCACCAACTTTGTGTGGGAACTCCCTCTCAACTGAGTTTACCCACTGTTTAAATTTTGCAGCTGCCTCATCTTTGGCTTTTAACAGAAAAACATACCAATACCATGTGTGCCTATCAACAAAGACCAACATGTATTTGTTGCCACCTTCACTGGGCCTATAGGGACCAGCCAAATCAGCATTGACCACCTGTAATGCCTACTGTCCAGGACCAGAGAGACATTCTTCTTCTGTTTCCTGGGCCACAAGTAGAATTTTCCATTCAGCTACAGACTCATATGGTCTTGCTCAACATGGCAAAGACTAAACTATCAGAGCACTGCAGGCAGCGCCTTACTCATCTTTTTTCCTACTTGGCTTTATCTGTCTAGCCTGGCTTCATCTGTCTAGTCTGAAGGCCTGATCTCACCTACCAAACAACAATTTGTTGCAATTAGACTAAATGGAGAAGTATGATTTGTCACAAACCATAACAGGAACAAAAAGGGAAGAATGGGAGACCTATTCTACAAGATTCAAGAAATCAAAGGAAAGTTTAAACCAAGGACTGGGATGCTCCATGACAATAAAAATGACATAATTCAAGACATAATTCATAATGGAGCATAGCAGGGAATTCCAAAGGAACATCAGCATGTCCTTTATAGACTATAGCAAAGCCTTTGACTGCATAGATCATGAAAGGCTATGGAGTGCCCTTAAAGACATGGGAATGCCAACACATCTGATAGTCCTGATGAGGAATCTGTACTCAGAACAAGAGGCTACTTTCAGAACAGAACATGGAGAAACAGAATGGTTGCCAATTGGCTGCATTCTTTTCAACTTGTATGCAGAACTTATTATAAAAAAAAGCAGGCTTGGGCACAGAAGGAGAAGTGAAAATAGGAGGAAGAAATAACAATCTAAGTATGCTGACAATACCATAATACTAGCAGAAAACCTCACAGACCTGGAA
>CM034701.1:222903311-222921889 GCA_020142125.1 Phrynosoma platyrhinos | reverse complement strand
GCGAATGGCCTTTGGCTCAAGCAATAATAAAGTATTGATTGATTGATAGTTACCTCTCTTGCCCCAGAGAAACTGCTGGCCAGCAGGAAACCATGCTAACTATGAGGAAAACCAAAAGGATACAGAGAAACACTCAAGAACTGAGGACACTGAAACCCAAAGCTTTCTGTCATGCTGCCCAAAGTCATTTTCCTTGAAAATGCAAACAAGCATAAATGGCAAACTACTTCTGAAGAACTTTGCCAAGAAAGCCCCATGTTAGAGTCTCCATAGTCAGAAAGTACTTGATAGCACACAACAACAACGTAGGGTGGTTAGTAATGGCCAGTCTTGGCAGAATGGTGTCTCTTGCTGAAAATCTAGTTATTGCAGGGGTGTCTTGCTTTTGCAAAGTAGGAGCCCTTTTGCCAACTCCAGAGTATCCAGAGAAAATGTGACTGGTGAGATGTCTGATTTATGGTCCTCTGATGCTTTTTTTTAAAAAGGTCATTCCCATGGCATATTGCAGGGTTTGAAAAGTGTGTGTATACACAGCTTCAAGTCTTCTGTTGACTTATGTCAATCCTACAAATTTCATAGGATTTTCATAGGGAAAGAACACTCAGAGGTGGTTTTGCCAGATTCTTGCTCTGAAATATAGCTTACACCATCTGGTATGCATTGATACTCTGTTGCTATTCCTTGTTACTGTGTTGAAAAAAAATACATTTGTTTGTGATGCTTGTTACTTTCCCATTTTTTCTGTTACTTTTCTGTGAAGGAAAACAGTTTAGGTTGTCAGGACAATAACATAAAACCTGAAAAATATGTCAGTATGCCTCAAGAAACGCCTTTAAAAGGTACCTTTTCAAAGTAAATTATAAAAAATACATATTATTCACTGCATTGAGCCTTCTCTGTCAGAGACCTCTGGTGCCACAATAAACTACAGTAGAGCGTTGGTATATAAGTCAGGCCTGCCAGTGATGTTCTGATCACACATTGAAGCTTTCACAAAGACTTTGGATGCACATTGATTCTCTCTTTCCAACCTTTCTATCCAGTGTGCAATAGCCTGAGGTGGGATCTGTGTTAGGACATCGAAGCTGACGATGGAGCCAGTAGACATGGTGGTGTTCCTTTTTCCTTCCATATATTCTTTAAACATGCAAGACCTAATTTCCAAAGGAGGGCTTTTCTCTTAGTTTAATCAACTTCACATGACTTTTGTGAGGAAGACATGAAGAAAACCACATTTTAGGAGATGGAAGGACAGAATTCAAGCATGTTAGGTGAAAATTCCTTGGCTCTCCTTTAGGAGAATTTCTTGAGTAATATTGCTGAAAGTCAAGATGCCAAGTATCTTTCTACTCAATGGATTACCACATCAAAGAAAGGTTCCAGGTTGTTATTTGTTCTTAATAAATCTGTACTGGTCTCATTCACCCTCGTTTCCTCTAAGTACTTGCAAACAATTGTTTTGTAATAGGTTCTTGATAATTGAAGTCATTTTCTTTGTAAAAACTCCCAAGTCCCTCCTCCCTTCTAACTCTTCAGGAAAGAACTGTATGTTTACCTTTCCCCAAAGTGCTATGGGGCCTTGTCTGTTCTCAGAGAAAATTGAAAATGGCTTCCTAGTTTCTTGAGCACTTCTCTGAGAACTCAAGGGTGTCTTTCATCAGAACCTGTTGGCTTAAAAGTAGAGATTTCTTTACACTAAGCAGCTTGTGGTTTCCTCTTAGCAAATGACTCTGTATAATAAGTGATTCTAAATGGCAAAACTTAATTTACATATTCTTTTTTTCTTTTTGTCTTGCAGGCATTCCCCTGTATTTCAACAGGAATTTATGGTATGTAAAACCCATTATATACTTTCTATTCAGGCTATTTTTCTTCACAAGAAATGTCCAACTTTGGCTTAACAAGTTCCTCCCCCTTCCCCCACATCCCTTGCTGGAGCATGCTGTTCTAATCTACTAGATAATCCATGACTTTTGTATATCTAATATTATTAGCAATTTGCTCTACAATGCCTTGTAGGCTCTATTTGCTAGCAAATTAGGGCTGCAGCCCACAAAGCTACAAATAATTTCTTACAAGTATTATGCAGCTTAACATTCCTTGAATGAAGTATTTTGATTTGTTTTGGTAGAACTGCCATCTTCTGGAAGAAGTTATAGTATGATGGTGTCCATAATTCTATGTCCATAATCCCCACCCAAAAAAAAACCCAGTGTTGTTGAACTAAGGGCCTTTGCAGACTTCCAGAAATAGTGCAAATTGAGGCCACTTTAACTGTCCTGCCTCAGTGCTAGGGAATCATGGGAATTGTATTTTTTCTGAGACGTTGAGCCTTCTCTGCCAGAGAACTCTGGTCCCATAAAAAACTACTGTTCCCATGATTCCCTAGTACTGAGTCAAGGCAGTTAAAGCGGACTCAATTTGCACTATTTCTGGCAGTTTGCAAAGGCCCTAATGTAACAGAATATTATCTGGCTATTGCTGATGATAGCTCAGTGACAGTGCCAATTGGAGGAGATCAAAGTCCCTTACATCTCTTCATAAAAAACAATCAGGCAGCAGGTGTAGCAAAACCTCTGCCTGGGAGCTTAGGGAGTTGCTGTAAGCCAGAGTATATGGCACTGGGGTGGATCCTGACACAGGTGTGGTTCCCCCTATATCTTGTAGAAGATTGAAAGTTCTTTGTTGTATACCTGTTGATCTGAATCTTTTAGGATTTCTATGAGTTGCCATATTGGTCACCTACGCTCCCAACATTACAGAACCCAGTTCTTTCCGATGGTCAGATCAACACCAGTGTTCTATGTAGCTGTTCTTAAGTTTGGTCTGTCTAGGCCTGGGTACTGCTTGATGAGGTGAGCTCCTGTCACTAGTCCCAGCTTCTGCCAACCTAGCAGTTTGAAAGCATGCAAATACAAGTAGATAAATAGGGACCACTTTGGTGGGAAGGTAAACAGTGTTCTGTGCAATCATGCTGGCCACATGATCACAGAGTAGTCTCTGACAACGCTGGCTCTTCAACTTATTAACAGAGAGGAGCACTGCCCCATACTGTTGGACATGACTTGACAACCTTGTCAACTGGTAATACCTTTACCTTTACCTTTATCAGGAAATTAATAGGAAAACAAATTGCAGCTTTAATACTAAGTTTTATTCTAGTTGCACAAATAGGACAGATAAATACTCTGTCTTCACTGGCACAGCTTACATAGAACTTGAATCAGTCTAGGCAGAGTCTTATACCGCTAATAGAATTATATGGCAAAGCATTACACACCCTCTTCTAGAGTGTCTCTTTAATTTTATCTATACACCTGCATTTGGTTGGTGTTAAATTAACTAGCTTCATTAAGAAAGGAAGATCTTACCACATGTAGGAATTTGGTTTATCAGCAGTTGCTTGGCAGCAGAAACCTAGAAGCAGGTCAGTTTGTGGAAAGCAAAATGTGGTGCCTTGCTGCTCAAAAGGTTTCTATTGTATTCTATTCAGCCTTGGTTTAGCCTCTCCTCCCCTGCTCTTTTATCCAATATCTAAGCTAAGGTAGGCAGCATTACTATTCTACTTCTTTCAGTCAGTGTACATATTGAAGTTTATTTTCTCTCACAACCTACTGGTGTCCCCTTTTCTTGTGTACATACTTGAAGTGTGGTGGAGTTTCCTTTGGAGGTTTTTAAATAGAGGCTGGATGGTCATCTGTTAGGAGTGCTTTGATTGTATCTTCCTGCTTAGCAGGAGGTTGGACTGGATGGCCCTTGAGTTCTCTTCCAACTCTGATTCTAGGTGTGAAGGTGTTTTACTGACACTAGGCCAGTAACCTTGTACTGTCAGGATTGTTGTTATTATAAACCAGCTATTACCTCATCTTATCTTTCTTTATACTTACACTGGCTCCCTTCCCAGAGCAAAGAGGCATTCATTTTCATAACATACTACTTTCTGCTACAACTCCAAAAGCTTAAATGAGACAAACAGAATCTAAAAAGCAGCCCAGCCTGTTTCAACTTCCTTGAAAAAGTTTTTTAAGAGATTTCAGTTTCTAATATCCCCCAGCCAACATAGTCAGTGATCACGATATTTGTGTTAATTAAAAGTTTATTGATTAGTCAATCGACCATATCAAAAAGTTAACGGCAAACATGGTAAAATGCGAGGAAATGCAATGCATAAAATACAATGCATAAAATACAGTGCATAAAATATCATGGGATAAAATAAATTAGACAAAATAAGATAACATATACGCTTGTCCCTCCCCATTCATGGGGGATCTGTTTCACCACCACCACCACCCCCCGCAGATACCAAATTTCGCAAATAGTCAATTCACATTGTGCCCAATTGTGTCATTGGGGACAATGGGACTTGACTATTTGGTAAATTCCCTCCCTCCCTCCCTTGCTTTCCTTCCTTGCCCCCCGCTCGGGCACCATGGCCTGTAATTGGAGCCTGGGGCACCAGAACCTGTAATCGGCCCCAGCAGCCATTGGGAGTCGCTTTCCAAGCAGCACTTGGGCCCCAGCATGTACATGCCCTGCCCCCTTCTTGGCAGCCAATTGATGTATTGTGCTCATTGGCTGTAATGGAGGGGATGGGGCATGCGCACGCCAGGCCCCAAGCGCCACTGGGAAAGTGAGTCCTGATGGCAGCTGGGGCCAGTTACAGGCTCTGGGAGCCTGGGCTCCGATTACAGGCCCTGGTGCTGGGGGGTGGGGGATATGCCGGTAAGGGGAGCTACAGCCTTGGCCTCAAGAATGATCAAAACCTCAAGTTCCAAGGACGCGAATGGAGAGGGACAAGTGTATTAATTTAAATTAATAGTAATAAGTTGTTGTCTTATAATAAACTAAAGGATAATAAAATACAAAAACTAAAATATGTTTAAATAAGTTCATCACCTTTACATGCAACCCCAATGTGATCAATAAAACATTTTCTCAGTTGAATAGCCCTACCTAGCCATTATTCTTTGTTTAAATATTCCTATGGCCTGGTGTCTAACTGAAAATAGATATTGTATTGAAAAACCAAGATGAAAGTGTGTTGAAAACTGCCCATTTGTTCTTCCAGGCACATTTCTGGAAATCTGTCAGGTTCCAATGAAAGGATCTTCCACCAATAATTGAAGATTTTAGCTATTGTTAAACTGTAAAATTGAATGGATACTGTTTCAGCTCTTAATATCAATAAGGTGTATGGGTCTATATTATAGTTTCTGGGATCTTCCTTATCTCCTTTTTATATATGGGAACTATGATGGAAAATTCCGATCATGTTGGAATATGGCCAGTATTGTCTAGGTATGTAAACAGTTCTGACAACAGTGGTGTCCACCAGTCAATATCTGCCCTGAAAAGTTCTGGAGGAAGGAAATATTTACCAGGTTCTTTATTAGATTTTAATGACTGGATAATATATTTAATTTATGTCACTGACACTGGTGGCCAAGGAGAAGAGCTAACAGTGGGCATTGGCACAATAGTTCTTTTTCCTGCTTAGAGTTAGCTAACAAAGTAGTATAAAAATCCTCCCAAACTAAAGCTGAAATGGGAATGTCAAATAATAGCTTATGCTTCTTCAGCATGCCAGATACATTATTCCAAAAAATAGCTGGGTTCGACCCTTTTGCTGACTTGTCCAGCTCAAACCAGATTGTAGCTGTATGCTGAGCCTTCTTAGAAACTATTAGCTTTTTATAGTTGTGTCTTAGCTTTAACAACTTTGCATGATTGTCTGGTGTAGGTTTTCTTTGAACCAGATGCATAGCTGCTTTTAGAGACTTTTTTGAGTGAAAGTCAAA
The DNA here is from genome assembly GCA_020142125.1 of Phrynosoma platyrhinos. Classification (NCBI taxonomy): domain Eukaryota; kingdom Metazoa; phylum Chordata; class Lepidosauria; order Squamata; family Phrynosomatidae; genus Phrynosoma; species Phrynosoma platyrhinos. The sequence goes on along the minus strand of CM034701.1, from coordinate 222,916,088 downwards.
GTCAAACCAGTTGCATTGCATGGGTTGGAGATTCCTGTCTGGAAATTTATTTGTTAGAATTTTTTTAAACATAGAACACAGATTGTTGCTTTCATCAGGAACAGTGCTTTTAATGGCAGCCTTTCCAATGTTGGCTGTTCTGTGACCTTTCCAATGTTGGCTGTTCCAATGTTGCCTTTCCAATGTTGGCTGTTCTGCAACCCTGTTTCGTCCCAGTTTAATCCTCGCCAAGGACTTCACCTAGGGTCTCCTTTGAGCCCCTGCACTCCTCACTCCTCCCAGAGCAAGGATTAAAGAGGATTCTTTGATTCCCTTCACACTGAAAAGGCAGTCCTGTGAGGAGCCCCTAAACACAGGACTGGTTGCCCTGCCATTGCTACCAGAACCTCAAAATTAACACATGGTTTTATCGGGAAGGGGTTTACACAGGAAACATCATTTTTTTCTGCAAGAAGCAGTTTTTTTCTCTGCAGAAAATGCTGTTTTCTGTGCAAAAATATCATAACATGCAAACTTAGTGTTGAATATGTCCTGAACTATACATAGTCTTCAGAACTGCAGTTTCTAAAGAGTTTCTCACAAAGGGAAGAAAATTGCTAAAATTACTTGTTGCTTCCATCAGGAACTAAATTAGCAAAGCAATACATCCCTAGATATCAACAATCAGATTTCACTGAGTAAGGACCTGATAACATTGTTTATCTTTGGAGAAGGCTAATTTCAAAGAGTTAACTGTTTCCCACAGTAAAATCTTTTGTATGAAACAGTATTGTTCCTTAAATCTTGAAATTGGCATATTTTTGTCATTAGCTTAGAAAAAGAGGCTGGCTGTGATAAGTGGCATTTGTTGTGAAATGAAACATAACATTTCAGCTCATATTTATGAGAGCCTATTTTAATAGAAAATAAAGTGTAGTAGTCATAGAACTTGTTTTACAGTTTTCCAGTTCTTGGCTGTTTCAAGCCTAGCAACAGCCAGAAGGAAACTGATACGTTCTTTGTGCTGCAGGGCTTTGTTCTCATCCATAAAAAAGGAAAACAGGATCAGGAGTGGAGATGATTGTATGCTTTGCTTGGTGATCTTAGAGATTAACTATAACATTTCTGTCCAGTATTTATGCACTAAGGGACAGTCCAACATTTGTAGAAACTGAATATTGCTGGATGGTGGACTAGACTCTGGGACTTGTGGTTAATGGAGAAAATTACAGACAGAAACAGCAGAACGAGAGGCTTGCACTCTGAACTGACTTTCCATGAGATTTGGCGCCCACTTGTTGAATACGTCCAGCAAGATTTGGTTTCCAGACACCCTCCAGTCTTGGCCAAGTTTTTATGGAAAGATGTCTTTTGTGATCTCTGCACTTTTTGTCTATAGTTTTTAAGGGAATTATTTGGGTTATTGTTCAATTTCTGATTTTTCTGTGAGATAAACACATTGTTTTTTATTGTTATAATTAACTATTTTAACTATGTAAATTTTAAGTGATTTCTTTCTGGAATGTTGGTGGAGGGCTGTGATATGTAAAAAACAAACAAACTTGTTTTACAGATAATAAGATAGCTGTGCCCAATTCAGCACTCCTTTTCCTGTATGAATGAACCTTTTAAATTTATGCTGTTGTGGCAATTGTTTTGAGGTAGGTTGAACAGAATTACTGATATTAAAGGATAGAGTCTGGGAAAGAAATAATTGTTTCCTGGCCAGTCCAAGGAATGGAGCCTGGGAGGGTAGAATACTACAAGTATTATTATAGTAGTCCAAATGGGATGTAACCAAGGCTAATAATAATAATAATAATAATAATAATAATAATAATAATAATAATAATAATAATAAAATTATTTATTTATTTCTAGCCTGCCTATTTCCAAAGGGAATCAAGGTGGGTTCCAAGCATAAAAATAAAAGAATACGATAAGAAAATGATAATATAGAAGTTGCATAAAAAGCAAATACACGGGGAAAAGCAAATATTCTGGGAAGGCCTGTTGGAAGAGGTCTGTCTTAAGTGCTTTTTTAAAGGCTGTTAAGGTGGCGATGTGACAGACCTCCTCTGTCAGGTCATTCCATAACCTAGGGGCGGCATTCGAGAAGGCCCTCTGGGTTATTGCAGACAATCTAGATTTTTTAGGCTGCAGAAGATTTTTCTCAGAGGACCTTAGTGTGCAGGGTGCTTTGTGTGGAAGAAGGTGCTCCCTCAGGTAGTCAGGACCCAATCCATATAGTGCTTTAAAAGTTATGACCAACATCTTGTACCACTAATTAACAGCCAATGTAGCGATTTGGTCAGTTCTAGATGTCCCTGTGACCAGTCTGCCTGCCATATTCTGTACCAGTTGAAGTTTCTGAACTTGGCATGAGGGTAGCCCCATGTAGAGCACATTGCAGAAGTCAAGTCGAGAGGTTACCAGCACGTGTACCACTGTTTCTAGGTCGCCCAGCTCCAGGAAGGGTCGCAGCTGGTGAATCAGCTGAAGCTGATGACAGGTGCACCTGACTGTCACATCTGCCTGAGTGGTCAGGTGAAGTGGTGAATCTAGGAGCACCCCACAGACTGCAGACAGAGTCTTTCAGGGAAAGTGTGACCCCTGAAATATCTCCATTCCCAGGTTCGGGGTCCCTATAGCAAGTACTTCTGTCTTGTCTGGATTCAGTTTCAGTTTGTTTTCCCTCATCCAGTCCATTATCACTCCAAAACAGTCATTCAGAGGAGAGATGCCATCCTTAGTCACTGCATCAGTCCGAGGCTTAGCGAAATATATTTGGGTGTCATCAGCATATTGATAACACCTTGCCCCATGTTTCCGGATGATCTCACCCAGCGGCTTCATGTAAATGTTAAACAGCATGGGAGACAAGATGGCACCCTGGGGAATGCCAGATTTTAGCTCTCTTTTAGAAGAGCAACTGTCTCCCAGCATCACCATCTGGAATCTGCCTGAGAGGTAGGAACGGAACCATTACAAAGTAGAGCCTCCAATTCCCAACTCTCCCAAGCATTCCAGAAGGATACCATGGTCAATGGTATCGAAGGCTGCTAAGGCTGCACCAACAGGGCCACACTTTCCCTGTCAATGCCCAGACGGAGATCATCAACTCATGTACTACTGAGGTCAGATCCGGCATCTCAAGGAATGGTCTCAGCTGGCACACAAGCTTTAATGTGCAAAAGTCCAAGGGTACCCCAAACTGTGAACCTGTGTCTTCAGGGGGAGTGTAACCCCGTCTGACACAGGCTGGATCCCTATTCCTATTGCTCATATTTGCCCTAGCTTTTGCACTTGACTTGGTCCATAGGGATCACAGTGTTGGTCATCTCACTCTGTGTTATTTTGTTTGGTATTTCTAGCCAAAAGCTTTGTATGTGTCTATTGTATATTATCATGCATTGCTAATAACTTCAAGAGATGATAGGCTCCTCTCTTTATTTCAGCCTTGAAGGTGTCGGGTGCTGGCAGGCTATAAAAGAGACTTTGGGACTAAACAGGTGGTCCCTTTTGGAACGGCTTGACACCACCCCTTTGAGCATTGGATCGGGGCTGCTGCAAGCACATGCTACGGCTCTGATCTGGTGCTTTGTCATTGTGGTGGCACTTTTTGGTGCTCCTTTTGGCATGTGGCATTTAAATGCTGCACCAGAGGAGAGGCATAACTCCACCCGCCATTCGGTTGGGTGGACAGTGAGATGCTGCCATCAGGGTGGAGTTGGGCCATGTGGCATGTGGTCACCATGCCCCCCTCCACCCCAATGCCAGCTCTTACTGTCAGTCTGTATAGCCCCTTTAAGACTGATGCAAGGTGACATCTTTGTGACTTTTCCCCAAAGAAAACTCCAATTCTATTGGTTCTCATCTTGATTCTATTAACTAATATAAAGGGAGTCATGAGAGAGAGAGGAAGAGAAAGGGAGAGAGAGTAAAAGAAGTTAACAAACATGAACCCTTCCACACACTTTTTATAGTCATGTGAGACAACATAATGCAGTTCATTTGATTGTTGTGCTTCTGTTAAAATGGCATTGGAGAATTATTTTAAGCCATTTCCCCCTAGTCAAAAATACCCATTTCCCTCCATTTGTATGTGGAAAAGTATACCAAGTGTGATACAGATTGAACACTTGCCTCTATTCTTTGAATAGTCTGTCAGTTTCCACACTGTGATTATAACTAAACAATTTATGGTGGAGTAAAATCAAATTATGAGTGTCTGTGTGTGTGTGTGTGTGTGTGCATGTGTGTTTTCTGTTCCATTCTGAACAATCTTGTTTATTTCAATAGTTTACTCAGTGTGGAGAAACACAGGTAGATTAGAACGTTCAGGGCAGTCAATATCAGGCTGGGAAAAGGTGGGGGCTGCTCTCAGGAGCAAGTATAAAAGGCAGAGGAGCCAGTGAAGTGTTTTTCAAAGTCTGCTGAGGCTGTTTTAGAAATGCTAGGATGGATGGGATTCAGACTCCCAAACCAGGAAAAGAACTTTAGAGGGGACAGGAGAAGTCCAGTATCAGAGTGTGTGCCAGTATCCTGTGGTACAGGCAAAGAAGGTCAGGGAAAAATATTAGAAACCACCTGAGGAGCAGATACAAAAATAGCTGAGCTGAGAGAGATCTGAACTTGTGTGTATTAAGAGGGCAACAAGTAACTTGTGAAGTTAACACCAAGAAAGCTGGGTGTAGGGGTTCTGTGAGAACCAAGTCAGTGCAGAAATGTAAAAATAAACAGTGAGGAAAAGTAACAAAGTTGTAACAATTGAAGTAATTTATACACTTTAACATAAGCTTGAGAACCATCCACTAAGAAAGATACAGTAATAAATTCTGAATGTAAATTAAGTTCTGTTCTTTGTATTCAGTGAGTTGCCTCCAGTAATTTACAGACAACAAACATGTTACCAAGTATATTAGAATGTTACCAAAAGCAATAAGAACAGTTATTAATAAAGACACGTCAGTTAGCGGGTGGATAGCTGTCACATATAAATTGGTGTCAAGTGTTGGTATTTAAAAGATCCATTGTGCTGGCACCTGAGAAAGATCAAATGGAGTGGGGTCTCCATACTCAGTTTGCAGAAATCTAGATTGATTTGAACAATCCACAAGCATTATTTTGCAAGGGGGAAGGAGACGTATTCATTGTTAGGTTAGTAAGTAGAAAACTGTGGGTTCTTTTTTAAAAAACCAAAACCAAAACAGGTTTCTTTTCTCTACAAGAAAACCCATGGCTTGTCTTGCACCATTGCCCTTCATCATTATTAACCTCCCCCCCATGCAAATGTTCTCAACCTTAATTTCTGTTTCTGTTGCAAATAATTCTGGCAGAATATAGGTAATTTGCTTATGGAAAGAAGATGGGCTTCATATTGAACCAACCTCTGCAGCTATTCAGACTGCATAGATATTCTGCATGGGGAACACTGTTAGGACAGTTGTGTTCTGGCAAGTACCTAGAGTTGTTATTATTGTCACCATACAATTAGTAACAAAACTTTTTTGGGGTGTGTGTGTGTGAAGGAAGGTTACATAAATCCTTTCCTTTGTATGCTGCCTTGGAACATTCATTTTTTTCCATAGACAGAAAGCAAGAAAAATAGCTACCTTCAGAAATATTGGCTGAAAGGAAAGCATTTTGTTTTGTTTTATTTTTACACTAGAGTATTAGATGGGGGGAAATTCTGACTACTTTTTGAACCCAAAACTCCTTTTTCCAGGTTCTTAGAATTTTTTATGTTCCTGATTAAATGACTTATGGCTACTAAGAGACCAGAGGCATCATGCCACGAAGGCATCATACCAGGCATCCGTAGAAAGATTATTTCATGTGTCTGCTTTTAAAGAACCCCCATATAGATTATACTCATAACATTTTATAAGCTTGAAGTAAAGAATGGTACCAATTTTGTACATCAGTGTAAATCAATAGAACCCCCAATGCAAAGCTCTTCCATGACAGTTGAGTGTCAACCTGCAGATACAGGAATAAATTGTGTTATAATTCCCTGATGATCTGTGGAAATTAAATTAGTGATATAGTAACAGCAAATGTTTTTCTGGACTTGGCTCTGAAGCTTTGGTTTTTTTAAAAAATAAATAAAATATTTTCTTCATCATCTTCTAGGTATGTCAGTTAACTCTGAGGGTTTTCATGGGCTGTTGTTGCTATGTGCCCTCAAGTCTGACTTGAAGGTATAGATCTGACTTAAGATCTACTTTGTCTTAGACTTTCTTGGCAAATTATGAAGATAAGTAGATTTATTTTGAAGCAAAGCAAGCTTGTCTTTGCCATCCTCTTAGGCTGAGAGAATTTGAGTTGCCCAAATGAACCCAGTAGGTTGCCATGGCTGAGTGAGAGTTCAAACGTTGGTCTTCCAGAGTCCAGAACCAACACTCAAACCACTATGCCACACTGGCTCCATTTTACTTTCCCATAAAATAGAAACAAGTGCACTGGCAATAAAGGATACATTCCATAATATGACTGAGTGATGATGGGTGAGCTCACCAGTTTATTTTCCAGTATTCTGGACCTGAGACTGAGTGACTAAAGTTTCAAGGTTATCTCTCTCTCTCTCTCTGGAAATATGTGCATATAGGGAGGCATTGCTGCTGGTGGTTTCTTGAAACACTGAAGATCTCACAGGTCACAGGGAGACAGACAGTGGTGGCTGGAGTTTCATCTTTTTCCACAGGATTCCTGAAGAGGCAAAGAACTGAGTTGCTTTGTAATGGATGCATATAAGCCCACAGGTCCAAGTGATCATGGAGAACTGTGTCCCAGGCCCACTTCTCTTTCATATGTGTTTGTTCTATTCTCCACTTCATCTGAAGTGTTACAAGTTGCTTTTAGTGGAAAGGGTGGTTACAAAGAAAGGCATATGCCACAATCACATCTATTGATTCCCAAGCTACTGCATACCTCTAGGTCCCTCCACTTGAAGCATCATCTGTTGCATCAGCACTTCAGTACCGGTTGGCACATTGTAATATATGATGGAGTGATGTAGTTAATTCTTTCTCATCCTGTTTTTCAGGATATTTGGCTTTTATAAACTCTGAATTATTTTTACTGGAAATTTAGTTTTCAGAGATAAGGGGCATTTACTCTGTCATAAAAAAGTGCCTGTTCATAAATCTATGAATAGAGCACACACACCAGGCTTTTTAATTTGGTGGGCATATTTTCTTAAGAGCCAGAAAGTGTGAAAGTGTGAGGGCACTTCAGTGAACAGGGTCATTGCAAAAAAAGTACAAAACAGAAGTACCAATCCACTGTCCATATTATATTTGTCCTTGAGCATCAGAAGAGGTCAGTGACAGGTGCCTCCTTGCTATGTGCTCCTCAGCCTCTGGCTTTTTATAAAATTGATACTACAACTTAGTGATTATATAGCACCCCTCTTGGGTTTAAAGTACTCCATATATCTTTGCATTAATCCTTATATCATATCTGTAAGATAAAGTGTCTGTCTCTCTGACCAGCTTTGTTACATAAATTCAAAGCTGTTGAACACATAAAACATTCAAACAGAATACACAATTCATGATTGATAGCTTTGCTTGAAATGGGTACACATAAAATGGCTCAATGGGTTTGTAGCTACCATGCAAATTCAGATTTTTGTTAGCTTTCTTTTCACAGCTCCTGTTACAGATGGATGAAGCTATCTGGAACTTACTCAGAAATTATTGAGGATCATCTGCAAAAAATCAGAAGAACTTGACTGATTTTTCTGAGTCAGTGCAAGGTTATTAAAAAACAACAACACCCCACTATCTGCCCACTTTCATCTTATTTTTTAACAAATGTTCACTGCTTCTGCCAGGTCCAAAATATATTCCCCTTTCTTTTCCCATAGCTTAAAGTGGTGACAATGGTAGCAGTGCAGGCATGTGGTAGGAGGAGGAGGAGAAGGTCTTTCTCCTTTCCTCTCTGTCTCTGTCACCTACTGTGATGCACAACAGTGGAAGATGTGGAACATATTTTTCCCCCAGCTTATATCTTTGTCTTGCCTCAAAAAGAATTTGAATGATATAAAAATTTTCCTGTTGCTTGAGGTAAGTGTGATGGTTCCTACTAAAAATTGGCCTTGGAGTTCCAACCCCTGCGTTCCTATCACTCATCTTACTTTTCTAATCTTAAGTACCCTCCCTGGATTTTGTTTCTGGACCCAAGGTGACTACTAAACTGGCCAAGTGAAAGTGTTTGTTAAGATATATGGAGTAGATTCAGTTTCGTAGCATGACCTAATTCTTTTATGTACAGTAACATCCAAAATCCACAAAACAGTGATACCTTTATTGGGACAAATGAAATGGACAAAATAGACAATGCACACTTTCAAAGTTCCACTGTCTTCTTCGTTAGGCAAAGGTGCTAAAAATCATATAGGAGAAAAGAAATGCACAAAATACATGTTATTTCCTGGATGTTTAAGACCCTTGGTTTCCCAGAGCCCACATGTCTGAAAAGGAGGATATCTGTCTAGGAAATACAGATATCTGTCTAGGAAAGCGGCCAAGTATGCTGATAGCCATAGTCACAAAACAAAACAGTGTGAAGAGCTAAGGCAGTCAAGAGTTCTGTGCACACACAGTCATAAAGTACAAGTCTTGTAGCAACAAACTAAGTGTATAACTAGGCAAAGTCCAGGGTTCCAGAGAGAGATGAGTCATGTAGGCAATCCAAGGTCAAGGAGTCCAGAGAGACAAGGCAAACCAGCAATCCAGCTGAGAAGACAAGGAGAGTCAGGATCAAGCATGCTTTCATTAGGAAGCTCATATAATCTCTGACAACTATGCTGGCATCCGGCACCTGTTTAAACTATCAGACCACAGGTGCTCAGCTATTGTTGATTGCTCAGCATTTTTCATAAAGCCTCCTCAAGCACCGGAAGCCCTCCCTTTCCACTCGACTCTGGCTGAAAATAAGTACTGTGTTCTCCATGGCTGAAGACTCTGCTGCTGGAAGGCTTGGCTGCTGAACCTCCTGGGAGGCCACAGACTCTGCTGGAGCTGGCAGAGGCATGCTAGGGCCAGGCTTAGGGTCAGACTCTGCTGAAGCTTCAGACATAGGTGCCATTTGAGGCTATGGATCCTCCTCCTTGTCCTCCAGCTGGTTGGGCATTACAATATCCCTCTATACCAGGGACCAGCAACCTGGGCCGGTCTCCACTAGCCCAGGTCTCGTCTGGGCCAAGGGGGGGGATGGTGGCACGTGCACACACGCACCCTCCACTGATGCGCGCGGCCCCCCTACATGAGTCCCCTTACCGACCCAGGCGGACCCCTACCGCCACCGCCGCCGCTGCCTCTGGCTCCGCCACTGCGCCTGCTTTCGTCAACGCGAGACGCAAATCCTGCGCATGCGCAAATGCGACGTGGCTGGCATTTTGGAGACCAAAATTCCATCCGTGTCCCACGCTGATGAAAGCGGGTGCAGCGGCGGAGGCGGAGGCAGCGGTGGAGCCAGAGGCGGTGGTGGCAGTGGTGGCGGCGGTGGCGGCGGAGGCAAACGCGTCGCGGCCGCCATTTTGGAGGACAAAATGCCGGCCACGGCGCGCGCGGTCGTGCGCTGACAAAAACAGGTGGCAGAGGTGCCGCGGCGGCAGCGGCAGGAGTCCGCCTGGGCCGGTAAGTACGGCGTCCTGGGCGGGCCGTAGGTTGCCGACCCCTGCTCTATACCATCTTAACTGAGAAGAACAACTTCTTGACAAAATGTAGGCCTGTGACTAAACATCATATTTCCCCCTCCTATATTATTTTTAACACCTTTGTCTGGTGAGGAAGCCAATGGATATGTAAAAGCTTGCATCAAGTGTTTTGTGCATTTTGGTTGACCCAGTAAAAGCATCAATGCTTTGAGAATTTTGGATGTTGTTGTACTTTGCTGTGTGGCCAACAGGACCACCCTTGGATATATTTTCTAATTTGTTTAAGTAAGATATGCAAGATAATTGCATGCCAAATGCCCTCTGGGGTATAGGTGGATTGTAATTTGTCACTGACAGGTCTTATCACACTGCTCATTCCTGGGCAGTAGGTAGTCCATATACAGCCCGGGCTTCTCTGGCAACTTTTCAAGAATGGGAAAATCCATTCTTGAAAAGCTGCAGGAGAAGCCAGGATGGATATAGACTGCCTACTGCCTGGGTATGGGCAGTGCAATAAGATCCATCAGTGACGGTTACAACTTGCATGTATCCTTGCAGGCATTTGATGTGCAATAATTTCTATAGAATATCCAGACACAGGGGATTAATAAAAAGTGAAGGATTATAAAAAGTGAAGTTAAAACAATTAGCTTTGTGGTAGTTCTATGCACAACACAACACTTCAGTTATAATAAAGTAATACTCTCTGCAACTCTTTCTGCAGTCTCAGTTCCCATTATATTAAATTTCCCTTTCTCTTTTACTGTCCTTTTCTATCACTATCCCTAACCTTTTCACTATTCCTATGTGTCCCTATCTCTAACTCTTTCTCTCAAGATTTCATCCATTCCTATTTGCACTCTCTTTCTAACTAGCTTTGTCTGACTGGCAGAAAAACCTCTGGTTTTATATCCCCCATAACCCCTCCAGCATTCTAAAGGCTGAGATTGGCTGGCTTCACTCAAGATTGTCCAGTTCCTCTCTTCAAAGCAAAGCAGCTTCATTTATATACCGCTTCATATCATGCTATGGGATGTCTAAGCAGTTTACAACTGTGAGCTGATTGCCCCCCAACAAGCTGGGTACTCATTTTAGCAACCTCAGAAGGATGCAGGCCTGAGTCGAGCCTCAGCCCTGGCTGGTATTGAACTCGCAACCTTGTGGTTTATGAGTGAGTGGCTGCAGTATAGGCATTTAACCACTGCGCCACCAGGCTTCTTCTCTTCACCACAGGCTTTTATAATTCCATAAAGGCTATTAGTGAAGCCGGCTGAGGAGAACTTTGCCATCAGTTTTATTGCCTCTACACATAGTAAACCATATACAGACACAACATGGATGACAAAACAGGTAGGAGGGCTACAAGGTTGGGCTGTCTTAGGAGGGAAGCAGACGGCACAAAGGGCCGTTTTGGGGGCAAGCGGAGGAGCAGCCACATGGTGGGCGCCCCAACCCCTTCCCGAAGGCATCTTTGGAGCGCCAGCCCCTCCGCATGGCCAGCGCTCCAACGATGCCTTCCCACCGCAGCATCCGCAAACGCTGCGGCGGAAGAGTTGCCGAAGGTGCGCCGCCAGCCTTTTGCAGTGCACCTTTGGCGACTTGTGGAAGGAGCTCTATTTTAGCACTCCTTCCAAGGGTGGTGAAGCTGTGCCATGGGGCCGAGGTGTGGGGATACCTCGGCCCCGCGGTGCAGCTTTCTGGGGCAGCCCAGGGCCACCCGTCTGCTTCCCCCCAAAGTCTCATGTAGGGCCTTTGCAGACTGCTAGAAATAGTGCAAATTGAGTCCACTTTAACTGTCCTGGCTCAGTACTAGGGAATCATGGGAATTGTATTTTTTTCTGAGACATTGAACTTTATCAGAGAGCTCTGGTGCTACAATAAACTACAGTTCCCATGATTCCCTAGCACTGAGTCAGGACGGTTAAAGTGGACTCAATTTGCACTATTTCTGGTAGTCTGCAAAGGCCCGTAGAAAGCTATTTCAAATTCTTTCAACAGTCCTCAAGAAGATCCACTCTCATGCCCTCATTCAATGAGCCTATGGAGATAGTGAGATCTAAAACCTTCTGAATTGACCCTACATATAGACATAAACCTTGTCCAGGTGTTTCTTGTTGGGTAGGGTTCTAGAACAGCCTATTCCCCAATCTCCCTCCCCATTTTCACAGGGAAGATCTGAACAAGAGGTATAACCATCTTCAAGTCATTCCAGTGGTCATAGAGCTTCACGTAAACAGAAGATAGGCAGGGTTGATAAGGCTGTGCTTTTTGTCACATGGAGCTGTGCAACTGCATTCACTTGAGTGTGGATACAAATCTTTTTAAGATCTCCCCAATCAATACAAGAAGGAAGCAAAAATAGTGTCTGTTTCTGGCTCCCTTTACTCATGCATAGAAAGGAGTCCTTAAACAGATCTATAGCCTTGCCTTCATAGTGTGCATATAGCACACTCACATGCCCCACTGATGTATAGTTGTTTCTTCACAAGTTCAGGGCAGAGGCCAACAGATGTCACATTTCTAACTTCTCCATGAGGTGACGATACATACAGTTTTGTCCATCTGGTGTTGTCTATATCAAGAGAAGCCAGCCCTAAAAGCCTATTTGAATAGGCATTTGAAATGGATATGAATTTTAAATGCATAATGTATTGACTGGTTTTGAAGTACCTAGCAAATAAAGTAGCTGTTGTGAAGTCAAAGGTTTTCACACCAGCATCCATGGTTTTTTTTTTTTTTTGTTTTTTTTTGTGGGTTTTTCAGGCTATGTGGTCATGTTCTAAAAGATTTTATTCCTGACATTTCACCAGCATCTGTGGCTGGCATCTTCAGAGAATGCTGGCATGGAAGTGATTGGGATGTGTGTGTGTGTGTGTCACACTGTGTGGACTGTGTGACCCTTGGTTGAGAGAAGGTGATTTACATGTTAATCTGTGTGTTGTTCTGTTGTTGAATGGCAAGGCCTCAGGGTGGGAGGATATGCAAGGAGGCATTGTGTCTTATTTCATTAGTGATCCATTGTTTGCTAGAAAAACCCCTGACCCTGGGTGGTTTTCATTTGCACATGCTGGCTCTTGATTTTGATGTTTTTCAGGACTGGCAGCCAGACTTTGTTTACTTTAAGGGTTTCT
>CM034701.1:222884547-222900553 GCA_020142125.1 Phrynosoma platyrhinos | reverse complement strand
TTGTGGTCTCTTCCAACTCTATGATTCTATGATTCTATGATTCTGTATCAGTGCAAGTATTATACCAATTTAGCTGAGCTGGGTAATTCATAAACTAGTTCAATTAGCTGCTGAAGTTCAGAGTATTAAGAAGTATTCAAATATCTAGTTGGGGTGGTGGATTTGGGGAAGAGTGGATTTTTTTTGTCAGAAATGTGTTGCGTTTATTAATATCTAGATAGGACTGGGAAATTTTCAGCAGGGATACCTGTGAAATTTTACTAGCACTGTGATGAAATTTTCATATTTCAACTTAAGATGTCGGAATCTTAACAATGATCTCTGTTGCTTAGGATAATGAACCTGGTCTCTGAAGTTGCATAACTTGATATATGTATGCATTTCATCTTATGAAATATTTGACAGAGGGCCTAAGCAGACTGCCAGAAATAGTGCATATTAAATTGAGGCACTGCCCTGGGTCAGTGCTAGGGAATCATGGGAATTGTATTTTTTTTCTGAGACATTGAGCCTTCTTTGTCAGAGAGCTCTGGTGCCACAATAAATTACAGTTCCCATGATTCCCTAGCACTGAGCCAAGGCAGTGCCTCAATTTAATGTGCACTATTTCTGGCAGTCTGCTTAGGCCCAAAGAGAACCTTGCTAGCACAGTTTCAGTAGAGAGACACACAGAGAAACCAAACAAGGCATTTTTCTTCCTGCTCAAAAATGTGAAAAGCCTGCACTTCTATTTCTTCATTGTACTTTGTTCCTGTTGCTATCAGTATAGCAAGATAGGAGAGCTGCTATATTACTGGGAAGGGTAAGAATAGCCGAAGCAAGGAAAGAATGAAACTCCAGATCAGCTCTTTCTGATGAATGGCTGGTACTGTTTCCAAGCCAGGAACCAGATTTAGATGGTACACTCTAGCTGCTTCTTCAGCCTCAACTCCATGGGTTTTGCTTGTGCTAATGACAGGGAATTTCAGCTCTGGAAGTGGATTCTGACTTTATCTCTTCAGCACCTATTTAATGTCCTGTGTGCTATTGACTACTGTAAACCCTTTCACCTTTCCTTTGTCTGGAAATGTGACATCCAAGAAAGCTAATGCATCAGCAGCAAATGAAATTCAATGAGTAGAATGAAATGTGGCTTTTACCACATTCAAGTGAGTTAATTTTGATAGGTTAACTAATAAACTTATGGACATACTTATGGGAAACCTGGATCCAAGTACTGTCTTCCCCACCATTTTATGGTCTGAGAAGGAATAGAAAGTCTCGCCTTTTTTTGTGAGGGAAAAAGTAGTAAACATGACAAAGCATTTTGCTCATTTACAAAAGACCCTTGGTATCTGCTGGGTTTGATTCCATTGCCTCCCATGGATACCAGAATCCATGGATGCTGAAGTCCCATTATATACACTGGCATAGTAAAATAGTGTCCCTTATACAAAATGGCAAAATCAAGGTTTGCTTTTGGGATTCTCTCTCTCTTTATCTCTCTCTGTGGAATATTTTCAAGCCATGGATGGTGGAATCAATGGATGCAGATATGTATGCATGACTATATATAATCCTGGCCTAAATCTAAATGTTAGTCTCAACAAAAGTATACATACTGATTCAATGAAAACTTAGAAAGTCAACATATGTGTAGTTTTATTGATCCAATGGGTCTACTTTAGTTTATATCTGGGTATTTTTTGTTTTATTCCTTGGGCCTGAGCAAAAGGGGCACGATTGTATGGGTTGAGCCTATGTTATCCTGCCCCCAGTGTTCACCAGGGTTAGTCCCTGGGTTGTTGCAGGGATGGCCAGTGTTCACACACCTATCCCTGCACCAGCTCAGGAGCTGGGGCTGCTGTTTATCTTGTTGGTAAATGAACCATCTGCGAAGCCCCCCAGTTGCCCATATGACACAGAAACAGGGCATCTGGCTGCACACACATGGCCGTGCCCCATTTCTGCATCAGATGGGGTGACTGGGGGGCTTCTTAGATAGTTTGGATTCTGGCAAGGTAAGGAATGTGTGTGTGTGGGGGGGGCACTGTCAGAACAGCCTTGTTTTGCCACACAGTTCCTTAGAAACTCTGCACAAAACTAGGGCTATTTTACCCCAGATAAAGGCTCCTCTGGATCTGGATCTGCATCTGAATGGGCAAGATCAGTTCTGATCCCACCATGGGGGTTTCAGCCTGTGTTGTCTAAATGAGACAATGTGGGGTCGCAGGGAACCCAGGGCATTTGGCCCATGCAGGTGACCCCAAAGTAGAATATCTGTTTTTAAATACGACCTCCTTGCCTGCTTCCATGAACAGAGAAATTCAAAGGCCTCATAGTTGGATTTCAAGGTTATAGTAGTGATGAGGAAGTTTCAGAATACATTCCTTGTTTTATAATTAGAAACAAAGAAGATCTGTGAGCACTTGAAGGTTTATGCTCAAAGTAGAAGTATAATTTAGGTGTTTTTCACACAGCTAAAAAATCCGATTTACTTTTCCTGGTTTGAATTTTCTTCTGGGATGTAGCTGGGTATTATCAAGCCAAAGTCACAGCTGATTTCACCAGCTGAGTGCAGCCCGACTGCATCTCGGGTCCCAGGCACCGCTTTTCAAAGTTGGAAAGCTCCCGGCTTGGAAAAATGGCTGCCGAAACACACCTGGGACCCAGGATGCAGCCGGGCTGCATTTGGCTGGTGGAATCAGTGGTGACTTTGGCGTGATAATACCCAGTTACATCCCAGAAGAGGATTCAAACCAGGAAAGATATGTCAGGTTTTTTTAGCTGTGCAAAAAACTCATTTGATTCTTCAGTTTCTGTGGTCATATGTTAAGTGTGCCATCAGCTTATTCAGAATGACACACTCAGAAATATCCAGTGCCTGTTCTTATAGTATTTTAGGTTTTTAAGGCAGAGGTTCGGTGCAGTTTAACTAGCTAGTTATAATAAAAATGCATCAGTTACTTGTGTAACAAATGGCAAGGTGGGCAATATAACAAACTTTTCAATGAAGCTATTGCTGGAGCATGGTGGTGAGGAGGTCACACTGCTTTCTGTTTCTTAAAAAATACATTAAGGGCCAGGGTTTTGCTCAATAAAACCAAATACAGTTTCTTTCTAAGCCGTCACAGTTGCAAAATGGCACTGGTTTGAAAGGCATTCCACAAGTAGACTAACTGTAATTGGCAATCCATTTCTTCATTTCCTTTGTACAACCAATCCTGACAAATTAATCAGACTCGAATGTTGGTTGCAGGAAGAGGCAACCTATGTAGCGTGGAAGAAAAATGAGGTCTCTTTTTGGCCTGACAGCCTAATCTTTCAGTTCACCCCATTACAGTAAACAAGGGGACTGCTTGTCACTAGTCCCACCCATAAAGAAACTCCACTTCCAGGACTAAGGTTTAGTTGAGGTGATACAGATTATTGAATGATACTTCACTACCTTGTTAATCAGCTTGTGGACCAAGGAGCCATGTATTAGTCCTGGTGAGGAAGCATCACTGTGGACTAGCTTTACAAGATTGAGGGTGATAGAATATCACCCAAATGAAACTGTGTAGAGTGATTTCACACTGGTTCTCATGCAAATTGGAAAGATTTCTTGGTTTAAGGATGATGGGGGGGGGATATTTACTAGAGTACCAAATGAAGGTCTAGTTAAGGAAAGGCTTTATCAAACTCAGCCTTTAGATAGAAAATTGGTAACCTCTTGGGTAAATATTTCATTTGTTTTAAACAGGTGATTGTGTATTGTAAGGTGACTGTTTCAAATTGAAAGTGAAGGTGAAAAAAATTATTTCCCCCCATATCTTAGTCAAAGGGATCAGGGAAGGAAACACTATACCTATTTCTCATTCTTCCTCACAACAGCTTTCACGGGCAGGTGAGGAGGCAGGATTGTTCATCATGGGTAGCTAGTGATATCCACAGGGTATATTGTCATTGAGTATTTGTGCCTGAGCATAAAGCATCCCAAGTGTCATGTTAGAGATAGTTCAGATGGTTAGAGAAAGAAGTTAATGTACCCCTTTCAGGTCTGTACCACTTCTGAATGCAAAAGCCAATTAGAGTATTTGAAAGCTCTCTCAAGTCAAAGTTCCCTGGCAATGAAAAGCTAAGCTAAACAGAAAGAAGAATTCTGACTTGCCTTTCTCCCTGGTAGGCTTAATTTATTTATGCACCAAACTGCTGTTATAAAATCATAATCGAGAATCTTTACCTACATTCCAAGGTGGCACAATCTCACAAAGTTTATCTGACAATTTGAAAAGGCATTTGCTACATTGTTTTTATTGATCAGATGTGACAAATCTACAGTATCAAATTTTACTCCCACACACTTTAATTCCTTGGTAAATTAAGGATTTTAAAAATGGACTTTAAACCTTCCACCATTACTGTTACTACATACTTTACCATCAGGTGCACTGTAGAGCAGGAACTGCCTTTACCTTCTCCTTCAGTAACCTCAAAATAACAGGAATTCAGGATGATGAATTTGGATTATTCCAAACTAAAGATACAGTGTTACACAGTTCTAGCTCTTCTCATTTTTCAGTCTCCAGTCACACTACCCATTCAAAGACTGCATCAATAACAAAACTCTGAATTAATATTGTGTAGCAATTTGAGCTTTCTTAAAATTTTGAATCATTCCAAAACAATAATTAGGAATTACTTAGCAAGAAGTGTTTAGACGAGTATAACAAAAATATTAGTCACTATAACAAATTAGTCTGTATAACAAATTTGTCTCTATAACAAACAAGTTCTATTAATTCACTTTTTCTGTTTTTCTTAGTGAAGAAAAAAAAATATTTTTGACCAGCAATAGTCTAGGGAAGCCCAGATGGTTACTCTAATAAAGGGTGGCAGTCAGTTTAATATTAGAGCGGACAGCAAATCATGAGACTGCACAACCGATAATTAGAACATACTCAAAATTAAAAATACAGGACTGGGTCTTAAGAGCCCATAAGTGGCATGATATTAACAGGATTTTTTTTTTAGGGGGGGGGTTGGTTTTTTGTTTTGTTTTTTGTTTTGTTTTGGTAAAAGGCATACTGGAGAGCTAGATTTCATTCATTTCTCCTTCCCCAAGCAATGCCATTTTTGCCTCTAGGAGAAATGAAAAATGAACAAAACCTGTTTTCCCTCCTCTGCCAACAGGTGATCTTGCTGGATCAAAGACCGTTCTGCAAAAAGAAGAGCCCCTTTTTCTTTGTGGAAAAGCAACTCAGAATTATGATAGAGATATACTTTATTTATCCACCTCCTTCTCTCTGAGACTGGGAGTCAAGGCAGCTTACCAATTAAAATACAATATAATGAAACACACAAAAATAATCACAAAATGAAATTAAACCATCAACAACATTTGAAAACAATTTAAAGCATATAATTAAAAAAGATTAAAAGCAGTTAAACAATATAATTAAAACAGCACAATATCCTTGCAAACACACTTTCTTTAAAAACCTTCAGTTCTGAAAAGTTCCTTCTGATGAAAGGACAGGAGGGAGAGAGCCATTCTAGATCCCCTAAGGAAAAAGTTCCAGAGCCTAATGGTGTCCACTAAGCCCCCTAAAAAATCTCTATCTCCCATCCCCACCAATTATGACTTTGAATCCGAGGCATTATATAGAAAATATGGGTATGTACAACAGAGAGAGAGATTTGCATAGATTTGTTCAAATAAGAGGAAAAGCATTTGCCAGTTACCTGTAATGATCTGGAGGTAGGAAGAGAAGCCATTTTGCTTCCTTTGAGCTCCTCTGGTGAGGGAGATATTGTGGGAAGAGATGGGAGAAGGCCCTCTTGGTTGTCAAATGCCCTCCTCTTATAATAATAATAATAATAATAATAATAATAATAATAATAATAATAATAAATTTTATTTCTATCCTGCCGAATCAATCGGGGTGGCTTGGGAGCCCTGATTGACATCAACACTAGTATGATCCTGATGCCAAGTCAAAAATGGCTTTTTATGAAACTCTTTGGGCCTAACGGATTTTACTCAGGCTTTTCATGTGCTATGGTTTCACTATTTGAAATTGTTTTAACTGGTTTTAAATTGTCTGGTGTTTAATTGATAAACTATTTAATATTTGTTTATAAAGAGCTTTTAAATATTATTTATTTATTTATTTATTTTTAATTTATTTTATTGCAAGCTGCCCTGAAATCTTTGGCTATAGAGCAAGATATAGATATTTTAATAAATAAATAAATAAATAAATAAATAAATAAATAAATACAGTCAATTTCATAAACTGTTTTGACTCCTTTTGGAGAATCACACATTACAGTGTTGTTGTTGTTTTTTAAAAAATATAAAAACAAAAACAAAACAGAATAACCACTGGTACTAATCTCACATAAAAACTCTTTCATTTGAGGAAACTAAGGGGGGAAGCAGACGGGCGGCCCTGGGCCACCCTGGGAAGCTGCGCCGCGGGGCCGAGGTATCCGCACACCTTTCGCCGCCCCTGGAAGCAGCGCTAAAATAGTGCTCCTTCTACAAGTCGCTGAAGGTGCGCCACAAAAGGCTGGCGGCGCACCTTCGGCGATTCTTCCGCCGCAGCGTGTGCGGACGCTCCGACTATGCCTTCGGGAAGGGGTTGGGGCGCCCACCGTGCGGCTGCCCCTCCCATTCCTTGCCCCCCAAACATCCCTTTGCGCCGTCTGCTTCCCCCCTTACTCTCTGAGATCTAAATCCAATTGAAAGCTGAAGGACTTAAATATCCCACTGGTGTAGTTGAGTTACATTGTGTCCTTGCAGAGTGAGGCACTGTGAAATAACCCAGGGTTATCGCTTACTGCCTTACATTCTCCACCAGACCCTCAGTTGTGTTTTTTGTGTACATCAACTTTTTCTTGGCCACTGTTCTTCTCACCTTTTAAACGCCCTCCTCCAACATTCAGCTTGCTTACACAAGTCACCCTAGCAAGACTGACTCCTGGCAGGTATTCCCTAGTCTTATCAACTGAGATGGCAGCATCAACCCCTGTAGTATGACTTGCAGTGCTGTTTTATTATTTTACTTTACAGTTCTTTGCCATATAACAATATAAAAGGGGACTGATGACATCTTAGCCCACTGCTTTCTGCTCCTTTTTAAAAGTTTGTTAGACCACAGGGGAGTGAATATTCTCAGACCAGAAAAGGCGACTTTGTGGTAACCATAAACCTTGAACATTGCTTGCAGAAAGATTACTTGTGCAATTATGCAGTTGGATTCAGGCCTCATAGCGATTTTAATTTATATACCTTTTATGATATGTAAATACATAGCTTTAATTTAATTATCTTTAAAAAATTCATGTATACATGGCTGTCAAGTATTTTGTATCTGAAAGAGTGCAAGAATGATGTCTGTAATCTGTGTAAAAAGCCAGAAGTTGTACTAGGTGATCCATGTTCCTCTGGTTCATGTTACTTCAGCATTCTGCGTGTCTACATTGATGTTTTGCTTAACAATGAAATTAATTTGGTCAAGTATTTACTAGCATATGTAGGCTGGAATCCTGTTTTTCAACATCGCCAGCATAACTATCCTGGTGTGAGTGATATCATAAAGAAGAAAAAGATGACAGGCAGTGCAACTGTGAAGGAAAGAAAGCACCAGAGAGCTGGTGGATTTTGTCTGCCTTCCTTCACCTGTACTGTCTGACTCTGGAAAAAGGGTATAGTCCATCAATAGGATTCTGGCCATAGAATCATGACTGAGATTGCAGGACAATGCCATTGATACTATTTTGGATTCTTTGCACTTTGAACCTTTATTTTAACAGGCTGAATTTGGGGTAGAAAATGTAGAGATTTCTGTTTAGGGTCAAATCTCAGATTCTGTTAATAGTACTAGGATTTTTACTCAGCCTTTTTGTTCTCATGTGTCTTCAAGTCATTCCTGACTTATGGTGACCCTAGCAGGGGTAGGCAAACTCAGCCCTCTTAGGGATTTTGGACTTCAGAAGCCTCAGCCATGTTGGCCAATATTCTGGGATTCTGGGAGCTGAAGTCCCTTGGCCCTTAAAGGGGACAGTTTGCAAGGCCATAGAAAGTCCTATCACAGGGATTTCTAGGGCTGAGAGTGTGTGACTCTCCCAGGTTACCCAGTGGGTTTCCATGTCCAGGTAGAGAATTGAACCCTGATCTCCAGAATTGTAATCCAACACTCACATCACTACACCGCATTGGCTCACAGCTTATTGCCAGTACATTCAGTTAGTTTTGCTACAGCAGAAACATTTTTATCCCTTAAGATACATTTAATATTTATATACTTTTATTTCCAGGCTAAATGGCTGCTTTGTGGTAGGGAGGAGGAAAGGTACAGAGTAGGGAAAAGTCAGTAGATGTTCCTTGGCTCTCTGGTGATGTGGTCTGATCTCAACTTGGCCTGCTTTTAAGCTTAAAAGAATACTTGCAATTTCATATACCTCCCACCATCTTACCTAATTTGAGGCTGACTAAAGCATCCAGAATTTTGACAATCAAAACTTCCCCTAGATTTCTGGATTAAAAGGAAATAATTATTCTAGAGTTTGACCACTGTCTTGTGTTACAGGTGGATGGGTGGATGGCTGTTTGCCTTGCTTGACCTGCATATTAATGCAAATTGGATCTATCAGAGTAATTATCTAATGTAAGACATAATCTTAAACACTGAATCATAACAGCTTTTCATTTGATACACTTTAATAGTTTCAAAACATTAATCATTTTCTTATGTCTTTTAATTACCATAAAGTAGTTATACTTATGTCCATAATAGGTACTAAACATTATACCACTGAGCTTTTAAAACCCTGCTTTTTATTGTAAGTTGTAAATATAATATAAAAAGCCCATTATGGGTT
The DNA here is from genome assembly GCA_020142125.1 of Phrynosoma platyrhinos. Classification (NCBI taxonomy): domain Eukaryota; kingdom Metazoa; phylum Chordata; class Lepidosauria; order Squamata; family Phrynosomatidae; genus Phrynosoma; species Phrynosoma platyrhinos. Next base: position 222,891,703 of record CM034701.1, on the reverse strand, counting down.
TTCAGCCATTATAACCTGCTGCCATTATCAGGGCAAGTAAAGCACAAACAAGCTTTTTCTAACTATATTTTTAACAAGTCAGAGTTCCCTCATTATTTCTGCCTCGTTGGCAGGTAGCCAAGGCAGCAGGTTGGTAAATTATAATCTTTGGTAATTAAAGCAATATTATTTTCTCTCAAGTGCAGAAACAGGCATTCTAGGAAGACAAAGAATGTGGATGTCCACATAGGTAATCTTTGTATGTGTGTGGTGGCTTCTAAAGACTTTTGTCTTTAGACAAACACCACAATATTTATTAATAATGGAAGATGATGATGGTGATGCATTATCGGACACCACCAAATAGCTGTTTTTAAACATGATAATTCAAGGTAAGCAAAACTGAAACAGATGCAGCCAATGGGATCTAGTCCCATCTATAACATGTTTTTGATGTTGTTGTTATAACAATTCTTGTTTGAATGGGTTTCAGTACATCAGTACTTCAGCATACCAGTACAGAGAGTTCTTAAGATAAATGTTCAACAATGATTAAAGAACTGTTTGAATTGTTGATCATGACTTAAATCTAGCAAACATAATTTTCAATAGCATGATAGAAACTGTGTGTTTGACAATAATGTGAATGAGTGCAGACCAAGGAAAAATAATCCCTAGTTTGCTTCTTTTTTTTAAAAAACAAACAAACAAACATTTTTCTTGATCCTCAAGAAGAGGAAGAGATGGGCAAAGAAAAGTTACCTTGCCTTAAGGGTTCCACCTGCCTCTAGGAACTGACTTCACCTATCTTGTATTTTGGCCTTCAGTACAGATAGAAGTAGAAAAATAATTCTGTTGGTGCTGGGAAGAGCAAGAATGTCTGTTCACTCAGTGCTTCGAGATGGGCTGCAATTGCCTTCATTAGCTGCTGGTTTCCCTAGCATCTGATGATAAGACTGTCTTCATTGAGTTGTGGCTTACCTTTATACCTTTCTATTGTGAAAGCAATAAGCTTATAGTTGGTATGCTGTATTAATACAGCACATGAGTGCCAAAGCTTCTTCCTAATCAAAGCTCTCATCAATGATATAGATAAGGATATTAGCAATGTCTCTCTGCCAGACCTACGAAATTTGTTTGTGGAATCGTTTACCAAACCAGTTATCCCATGGCCTGATTAATGAATTGTCACTCATACTGAATATAAGAAGCTGCAATACAAACAGTTGCCACACTAACTCTCTTCAGGTTTTGGAGGTTTGGTGACTGTAAGGCAAAGATAAAGGTAAGAGCCAGTGTTGTCAGAGACTAATGACTAATCTGTGATCATATGGCCAAGATGACTGCACAGAATGGTATTTACCTTCCCATCAAAGTGGTACCTATTTATCTACATGCATTTGCATGCTTTTGAATGTCTAGGTTGGCAGAAGCTGGGACTAGTGACAGGAGCTCACCCCATCATACAGCACTTGGGCCTCAAACTGCCAACCTGCTGATCTTGCAATCAACAGTCAGCATCTTAACCACTTGCACCACTGCATCCCCTGCAGTGCAAAGAACTGGTGCAAAGAACTTAATTTGCTTGGCAACCAGGCTCATAGTAAATGCCATTATCATCTGGAGTCATCTTGTAAATGTGGAGACAACTTAGATGAAATAATTTCACTCCATTTAATATGTAGTCTTTAATTATTTCAAAGTAAGTTATGTTCATATCAGCAAGTGAAGTCAGTGTAATTTCCACTGTGTCAGAAAAGTATTAATTATTTATGCATTCTTCAAATATTTGGAGATGAGAGTTGCCCTTAATCTCATAATCAAACTTCAAATAAGAATGGATATTCTTTCATAACCTTGGTGATGCAGCAGCCTCTGCTGTTGTTCCTAGTACAAAGGACAGTTGCAAAAAAGGAAATGGAAAATCCTGTGAATAAAAAGTGGTACTAGCATTCCTTTTTATTCACGGGATAATCACTGCATAATTGCAAGTCACGTGATGACATGTGATAATCATTCCATGATTGCACAATATTGATGGGAGCATCTTGCCATGTTCCTGTCTTTTTTGCCAGTGTGATAAAGTCCTTACATCTCAATTCTTTAGTTTCTTTTTGTTTGTCAAAGAATTTTCTTAAGTTTCCATTCCTCTGTCATCAGGCCAGAAAATATTCTGGTTGAAAAATATAATTTATTCTTCCCCAAGAACATTTAACTCTTACATTTTTCAAATAATATTTTCTTTCTGTTGCTTTTCAATATCCCATTTTCAATCCCATTCAGTTGCCCTCTAGTGTAACTTCTCCATTGCTAGAATGCCTTTAAATGTGATAAGTGCTGAACATAGTGTTCCAAATGAGGCTTGTCTAGTATCATTATTATAATGTTAGTGTAATCTACCATGATATTTATAACTGTTTTAGGTGTGCGTCCTGTACTTGTATTCACCTTTATTTTAGGACTAAAAGTTTTAATAATGAGGATTTAATTATTTCTTATGTAACAAACGACCTCCATTGATTCTTTTCTTGCTAACCTATAACAGCACAATGGAAATATAACCCCTCCTCCCCTCAAAGATGGGATAAAATACATCTTCCACCAAGGATCAGTTGTGTAGTATGTTCTAATGTGGGTTTTTCTTTATTTCTTTCTTATTCACATTATCTTGTCACCATATAGAGAGAGATTTGGTGGCTTCCAGAAAGCTGTACTGGGAGGCTTGCTGATCATTCTAGCAAGATGGTCAGAATTTGCTATCAATGGATAGCTTTTTCTAGCTGTAGGAGAAGCTGGATAGAATATGTTGTTGCTACTTGACTCATGCCTTTTCTGGATATGACTTTCTCTCAAAATGATGCTTACTCTCCTGATATAATCAATTATATAGGGAGAATATCCTCCTTAAAGCATCTATGGTTGACGTTCATTGGTCCTTTTACACTAATTTTATTCAGTGTTACAGATGTGTTTGATACTTAGTACTAAGCTGTAGGTAATACTTCTTTTTAACATGCTTGGGGTGGGAGGATCTCCAATCCAGGTAAGTATGGGCATCAGCAACCAGTCATAAACAGTATCCCACCTCCACCAGCAGCTGCTGCTGCTGCTGAGCAGCAGAAGCACCATTTTTAGTAAAGGGTGAGGCTTGAGTGCTCTATCTCTGACATCAGGGAAGAGTTGGAGGATGCCGCTACTGCTTCCTTCAGACCACCCCAAATCTGTCATCTGAGGCAACCACCTCACTATGCCTAATGGCAGAACCAGTCTTGTTCCTCCAGTATATGTTAATCCTTTGTTGGCCTCCCTTCCCATTTGATCCCTTAGGGCTTTACTACACTTTACCTTTATGCCGTGTTGATCCATTGCAGAGATCCATGGGATGGAAATGAATTATACTGCACCTTGCTTCATTTCTGCAATAATCTTGCAATTAAAACACTCCACACATGAATTTCTTTTCCGCAGGACAGGCACAGTGCAGATGTCACAGCCTCCACCCCATCCCTCCTCTTAGCTTCATGACTGATCCTTTTATTTCTCTCCCCCCCCCCTTTTGCTTGTATCATACCAGAAAGACATCATAATAGCACTTAGCTGTTTCATCATGAGAAGTTGAAAAGAAGGTGACCATGTTTTCCCCACCATTTCTTTATTTCATGTGTGGATGAAACAACTTATCCTCACCTTTTTGTTTGAATGCTTCTGTAAACTCCTTTAATTATTTTTTTTACAGTGCATACTTAGTATTCTAAAGACTACTTTGCTGTCACAACGTTATAGTGTTGTAGTGTTTCACTATTGGGGGAGAGGTTAAACATACCAACGTGATCTTCCTGGAACAATCACTGGAAGTAATCTGTGGATCACCAGCTCAAATCTCCTGGGTAATTCTGAGGAAGGGACTAGCTGGCCAAATCCCCAACCTACCCACATCCCACCCAGTCATGGGATTCTCATGGAAGAAAGCAGGATCAGAGTTCCGCACCAAAATAACTTCTGTTTGGAAGTATGAGAGGTAGCCATTAATAGATCATTTTCAGCAGGCAAAAATGTGGATTTGCAATGATGGTATGGTGGTATGACACCAGGACACATACAATGTCATGCAGTATGGTGGGCTTGCTGCCAGTGCTATTGTGTCGCTATGCCATCATACTGTTGCAGTGCAATAAAGCTCTTATACACTGCTGCCTGCAAGGGAGAGCTTCCCACTATTTTGCTTGTATTTTATTTTATCTTCAGTGAAAAGAGTGCACTAATGTGTCTTTTATGGAATTTGACTTGGTTCTTGGTAAAGACAATCTGAAATGGCAAAGGCCTCCTACTTCACAAGCATTAGGCAGCTGGGAAAATCCTTATATTATTCTGGCTGTGGTATGTAATGTGGATGCAACTTTATTAAGATAGGAACTAATCAATGGAGGAAGTTTGTTTTGGGTGAAATCTATGATGGCGGGCAGTGGAGTTTTCTTTCTGGCAAACCTGATCATGTATACAGTACTATGTAGGGTTTATTACTTAGCAGTTACATTTAGGAGTCATATGATGACAGAGGAGAACAACACCCAACAAACCCCTTTGCTGCTGTTCACATAATTTTCCAAGGGAATTGTGATGCAAAGTCTGCTTTCACAATAATCCTTAAGTGGAAAAGCCCATTCTTTGAATACACATTATTGTGTCATTTAACAAGTAATGGGTAATGTAAATTGTAGGTGCCCACCCTAGGTGTCTAGTTGAACTGTGATGTTGTTTTTTATTTTATTTTTCTGTTTTCCTTTTGCATAGATAGATTAATTCAACCAAAATATTGATCCTAACAAAGTACATTTCTCCACTCATTGAAACTTTTCTTCTTCTTGCCATGTTCTAAAGGCTGCTGCAAATGACAAGTTGATTTGTAAAGAATGGTGATTTTATTATTCCTCAAGTGTGTTCTTTCACATAAATTGAATGGTTTCACCTAGAAGCCAGATGGCCTGTTGATTCTTAGTATATAATAGATCGTCCCAGGCCTTAGGAATTTTCATTACCCACCAAGTGAAAAGCATTTGTAATTGCATTTATTAAAAGGCTGAAAAACCCAAAGGCTTATGCCCTGGCAGTATTTTTGAGCAAAGGCTGCAAATGCTATTTCAAATGTCTGTGAAAAGAGTTCCTATCAAGATTAAACTGAATTTGAACTTGTGCGATCAGAAGTGCCATTAACAACTTGCTTAATTTTCTCCTTGACTGAAGTATGTAAGACTCAGTGAGTGTGTATATTGTGAATAAAATGCAAAGGATCAAGAAAAATGTTGTTTTACAATTTTATGATCTCTAAATCAAGAGAGAGAGAGAGAACAACCTGAAGGACATTGCATTGCTGTTATCACCCAAATACCTGTGGTTTAGAGTCCATTTCTAAGATCTATAGTACTGACATCTAAGAACTTAGATGTAAGGATCAGATGCATGTACTGAACCAGCAGGTGAAGTGGGCCACAGTAGAGTCCAGTACAGATGGCTTTCCTCCTTTGGTACCTTTTGCTGGATCTCTGAGTCTTTAGAAAGCTGCCAGATTCTTTTCTTCTTCTTTTTTCTAGCTTGCTTGACAAAAGCATGTCTCAGGAAAGGAAGGGGGAAAGTGTGACTAAGAGTAGCATATCCCAGGAAGTGGCATCCTATTTTCAACATGGAACAAAGGAAAGGAAGAATTACAATAAAATAATGTCTGGCCATCAAATGGTTAGGTTAGAATTCTGTTTGGAAGCAAATGTGTCCACAAAATATGTTTAGGATTGCAACTTTAGTAGTTTAAAAAAAAAGATACATGGGGTGAATTCTGGGGCTTAAATCCAATTACTAGCCCCTCCTAGTGTGTAGACCTTTAAATCAGTTGCTGAAGGGCAAGGCAACACGTACGTAAATCCTATTGATTCAGTGGGACCACTCTAATTAGGACTAGTATTTTGACTTAGACTCATGTATTTTATGCATGAGATGTTCAGAAAGTATCAGCTGTAACCTGTGTGTAAATTTTTAAAAATTGAATTTATGTAGTAGTGGTTGACTAGAAAGTGACCTGATATGAAGTGAAATACTGAGTTCATCCAATAACCAGGAGAAGAAAATAGTCCTAGTAGGTGGGGGTACATGTTCATTTCTTTACCCCTCCAGTAAATGTTCTGAATATATATATGATGTCTAACAAGTTCATACAACCCCTTCCCTTACTTTTATCACTGCCCGAAGGAGCGGGGGGGGGGGAATCAAACTCTGCATAATGTGCACAAACAGAAGATCAATATTTCATTTGTTGACAGAATAAACGTAACCTGGTTAAGTGCCCCTTGTAAGTATATCTTGCCTTTCACATATCTTACCCTGCAGCGTCCTTCTGCAGTGTTGTACATAAAGCTTTGTATAAGAGACATTAGAAGAAATTTAGCTCTTCTTTTCACAAGGACATCTGTCTCCTCTTCTTTAATTTATTATTTTTACTCTTTAGCCAGCTGCAAGTAGTATACCAAATCTCTAAGGTGATGACTGTCAGCTTGGTGTTTGCATAAGTATCCCAACTTGCCTTTGAACCTCAAACCTTGCTCTCTTGAGAGTGGTTCTCACAAACAGTGTTGAAAGGACATTGAGGAGGGGGGCACAGATCACATTGGATACCTCTCTCCTGTTGCATGGCATGCAGAAGAAATACTTCACAGTCTCAACTACCAGTCCAACTACCTGGCATGTAGGAAGACACAATCAAAGCATCTCCAGCAGATGGCCATCCAGCCTCTATTTAAAAACCTCCAAAGGAGACTCCACCATACTCCAATGGAGTGTATTCCACTGTTAAACAGCTCTTACTGTCAGGAGGTTCTTCCTAATATTTATGTGGAATCTCTTTTCCTGGAGCTTGCATCCATTGTTCCAGGTCCTATTCTCTGGAGCAGCAGAAATCAAGCTTGCTCCAATCTCAATATAACATCCCTTCAAATATTAAACAAGTCTATCATATCACCTTTTAACATTCTCTTCTCTACACTTAATATACCCAGCCCCCTAAGTTGTCCCTCATAGGGCATAGTTTCCAGATCTTTCACTGTTTTGGTTGACCTCCTCTGGATATGCTCCATCTTGTCAACATCCTTTTTGAATTCTGGAAACAGTATTCCAAGTGAGGCCTGACCAAAGC
>CM034701.1:222861983-222872596 GCA_020142125.1 Phrynosoma platyrhinos | reverse complement strand
TCCTGCATGGCAGGGGATTGGACTGGATGGCCCTTGTGGTCTCCTCCATCTCTATGATTCTATGATTCTATGACTAGGCATTTCTCCGGAGCAGTAGTGTCCTCACAGATAAACTAAATGACATTTGATAGATTCCAAAGGTCTGTTACTGTTGCTCATGTTCAGTGTTCTAACTAATTTGCTGTACAGAACTTCAATGAATAAATCAATGAAAAAATTGAAATAGGCAAAGAGTTCCCATACCTTGGATCAAATATAGATCAGAACAGAGACTACAGTGAAGAAATCAGAAGGAAACTAGGAATGGGAAGGGCAGCTATGAAAGAACTGTACAAGATCCTAAAGTGCAAAGATACAACTCTGAACACTAAAGCCAATAAAAGGAAAATCAACTTGTTTGAGAGGTGGTTCTGTCCTATATCGGATCAAATCCTGGAAGCCAGGATGACTAAATTGAGATTGTCGTACCTTGGCTACATCATTAGAAGGCATGAATCATTAGAAAAAACAATGATGCTAGGAAAGGGGAAAGGGTAGTAGAAAGAGAGGAAGACCAGACACCAGATGGTTAGACTCAATCAGAGAGGCATCGGGCCTGAGCCTACAGGACATGAGCAGAGCAGTTGGGGACAGGGAATCTTGGAGATGTCTCATCCACAGAGTCACCATGAGTCAAAGTCAACTCAAGAGCACCTAATAACAACAAAATAAACCAATGCCAGATAAAATGGACAGTCAAGTGGACGCAGCCTATCTTCACCTCCCTTTGGGAAGAGGTTTGTGGAAGGAAGGAAGGAAGGAAGGAAGGAAGGAAGGACAAGCAGAAAGAAATGTTCTTGTTTCTCGCAACACTTGAATTTCAGCTCCACTATGTCCCTGAAATATTTCTTGAACAGCACATCATATGTAGTTAACCAAGTGCCTGGACTGAGTTCTGTCTCAAGTGGTATCTGTCTGCTATATATTACTTTTTTTCTGTTCCTCCTCCTATAGGACGTGCTGCTGTGATCAAAGCAAAGCACTCAGAGCTTGGGACATACAGCTTCTCACCACTTAAATGTATATTCTGAATGCATCTCCACCCCTCTTAGTAATATTACACATCAGAAGAGATTTATGGTCAATGCTAAACAACTTTCTTTGAATTTAACTTGGCAAAATAAATACTTGTTACAAAAAAATGCTACCATTGATTTGAATTTCCATTAATTTTGAATAATCATCCTGTCCTTTACCAATGTAAAGCATGAACATTAGCATCTAGAGTGGGCCCTTGCCATGTACTGGGGATCTGGTCTGGAACACACACACCCCGCATATGGGGAAACCCACATATTCTTAAATCCCATTCATTTCTATGGTAGCACGCTCCTGTGCATGCTTGTGGCTCATGCACCATTTTGTCCTCCCAGGCCTGCTGTATGCGTAAGTTCAAAGCTACATAAAGCAAGTCCGCATATGGCGCAGGTGGACTGTATATAGCAAATATAGATTAAAATAGATTTTCTGTTTAAAAGTTATAGTTCTGCATATTGCTTTGAAATCATTTTATAAAAATTTGCATCAGAGTATTATAAATATTTTATTTTTAGATTATAAAATAAATTTGTTTTTAAGTGTTGCTTTTTCCCTGATAGACTGATGTTTTTAAAAGGAAAAAAAAAGGAAGAAAAAAGGGGAGATGAAAAATTTCAGATCTCAGTCACTATTTATCAGTCATCTTAATCCCACAGAGAAATGTTCTAGTTTTGTTACATTTCTGATTAGTTGAGATTGGGATGAATGTTTGCTGATGTGTATTCCCTTTCATTTTGTGAATTACTCTGAAAGCAAACACTGTGTAGTGCGTTGGAACATGTAAATAACAGTATTAAGGTCAGAAAGATGTACTTAGAAGCTGTAAGAGAGCCTGAAAAAACAAAACAAAAAAAAAAGTGATATAGCAGATGAATTATGTTAGCAAACACCAATCCATACCTGTTTACTAGTATAGATAGGCTTTCAGGCAATGCTAAATTTCACAGTTAAAAGTGCCTAAGAATGCCATTCTTCCATTGTACAGTCATTAAAATGCATTGGAGTGAATCTCTTTCTTGGCATTTTTCCCATTTAATCTTCTGCGCTTGCAGAAATAGCCTGTTTCCATTTTCTTGAAGTGCATCATGTGAAATGTGAACCACACGCTGCCTGAATATCTGTTAATGGCTTTTTTGGGGTGGGTGTATTAACTGATGATAAAAGGAGTAAGAATTTTTTATTCTTTTCTTACAGCTGATCCTATATATACTGGAGGGTGGGTGGGGTGTAGAGAGAACCTATACAACCTGAAAATAATTGAAATAAAGCTGCAACAGTTTTCTTCCATTTTTACTTGTGAAAGGCAGGTTATAGTCTTCATTCCCCACATTTTGTGTATGTTTAAATTAGGCATTTAATATATATTAAAAGCGGAGTAGATGCTGTTCTGTTAAACTGTCATATCCCAGTATTCATATATGCCACTATCAGACACCTAGAGTATCTGTTTACTGGAAAGTAATCTGATCTGCTATCAGAGGAAGAAAAGGGGTTTAGACCTCTGCAGGGAGTATTCATTGTTGTTCTTCTGGTTGTATATCTTGAATATTGGTGTACAAGTGAATGGATGATGGTAGAGGGAGACTGAGACTATGGCTGCTGGCCCCATCTTTTGGTGTTATGCACTGAAGCACTGCTTTTACACTCATGATCTGCACTGTAAATGTTTGCAAGGAGCAAAAATCACATGCAGGGAGCTTCACCTTACATATTCTTTGGTTTGCACCTGTAGGTACATTTGCAAACAACAATTGACTCACATGAAGACTGGAAGCAAGGTCAGAAGTCCCATTCCTACTTAGATTGCTGTTTACTCATTGGTACACCAAGCAGTCATTTCCATTAATAGAGCAAGTGGCCAAATGCTGTTCTGGCACAGGACCTGGGGCACTTTCAAATCACATAATTACAGCATTATATTCCACTTGAACTGCCAATGATACACTGAGTGGAATCCTGAAATATGTAGTTTGGGGAGGCACTAGAGTTCTCTTTATTCATCTAGAGCAGGGGTAGGCAACCTTTCCCCTTTAAGGGCCGAGGGACTTCAGCTCCCAGAAGCCTCAGCCATGTTGGCCAATAGTCCCATGTTGGCCAATAGCTCCTGGGATTCTGGGAGCTGAAGTCCCTCGGCCCTTAAAGAGGAAAGGTTGCCTACCCCTGCCATAGAATGTTACCATGGAAGCTGAAGTGGATTCATAGTGCTGTAATTGTACAGTGTGAAAGTGTACCAGATGTTCTTACTAAACTGGAATGTGATGGGATTTAATATTATTGACAGTGTTTTAACTTGAGGACTGCTTTCAGCAGTTATATTGAATTCTTTGGGACGAGAGCTAAAAGCTCTTTAAAAGCAATTTGTTAAAATTCTGAGATAAAAAGGTAGCTACTAAATTTTGTACCTGCATTAAAAACTCTTTAGTTTCTTGTTATTCAAGTGCAATTTAAATGTAGTGGGGGCCCTTGATATCCACTGTAGTTTGGACCCTAGAACTCACCCCGTGGATACCAAAATCTGTGCATGTTCAAGTCTCATTAAATACAATGGATAGTAAAATTGTGTCCCTTATATAAATTGACAAAATTGAGGTATATATATATATATATATATATATTGAATACTTTCATGCTGTTAATGCTTGAATCCATGGATATGGAGAGCCGACTGTAGTTATAACACATATACCTGAATGGTAAAGACCTCTTTGCCGGTAATACAAACCACACCTGAGTAGACAGGCCACACTTATAATGTAACTATAAAAAGTAACTAAAATAGGAATGCTTAGCTATGGATTAGTTAATAATAATAATAATAATAATAATAATAATAATAATAATAATAATAATTTTTATTTATATCCCGCCCCTCTGCTAGGCAATCGGGGCAGCGTACAGCATTTCGAAACATCAAAACAAACTGGGTGGTGCTGGGCCTAGTGTCCTCTCCCCCAGATGACATCAGATGGTAATGGAGGGAGGGCTCCTCTTCTTACTTTAGGCCTGATGGTGCTGGAGAAATTATTAATTAAAGTAACTTAGTTGTAACTAATTGCATCCAAGATGTGGGAAGAATAGAGGGCCACCTACCCTTATCAAAGAAGTGAACTTGTGGTTTTCAATCCTCTGTTTTCACCTGTACCATTCAATCTGTCTGATGGATCTCTCTTAAGTTGTTGTGTCGCTTGCCTTTGCTGGGTAATGCACCCTTGGCTCCTTGTGCCCTTGTCCTGTTCAGTATTCCAAAGGCACACTCACTGCAGCAACATAGGCCAGTGTCACTCTTATTACCTTTACCTGTTTTATCTTTTGTGAAATTGAGCCTTTAGCCAGAATTGTCTGAGCTGCCTCTCCAGAAATTGGTTACCTGTGAGACTTCTCAAGCTCATTTCACTCAAGTAATTTGATTCCCACGTGCTTATGAAGATTGCTTTTCTGCCGAAGGCCACGGTGGAAAGGAACAGACCCACACAGTTAGGAGAGACAACACAGCACAAAGACAAAAACAAAATAGTGAGAATGGTTGGAAAATAAACAAACCAAAACATTGAAAATGGCTGAGAAGCTCATGTCACTCTTAGCCTGTCGATAACCTCCCACACTTTCCTTGCCATCATATGCCATGCTAAAAGTTGCCCCATGTGCCCAGTGTTTCTTTCCCTCACTCTCTTGTAATATGTGAATCTGACTCAAATGAACTGGCAACTATTTAGACATGTCACCATTTCTTTCTTCTTGTTTTGCTGGAGATGGAGGGGGAAAGGGAAGAAAACTGGAAGGGTAGGACTGGTTTGATTCTTCATGGCGGGAACATATTTTGTAGCAGAAGACATGATTTGTATGGAAAAGTTGGCAGGTGCAGTACTGGTTATCTCTAGGTAGAGTCAGAAAAAGTTTGGGAGTGAAATTCTGGAGAGCCACTCTCAGTCATTGTTCACAATACCAAGCTAGATGGTTTGATTCAGGAGATTATCACACATCTTAAAAACTCATCTTACCTCTCCCGAATTGAAGTCTAATTTGGGATGCATCTGGGTCCTATCACATGGCTTTTGTCACCAAATCCGCCAGCAGAGTACAGCTGGGATTCAGCCTGGGTCCCTAAACACGCTCCAGCAGCCATTATTCAAAGTTGGGATTTCCTGGCTTTGAAAAATGGCTGCCGGAGCTCATTTTGGGACCCAGGCTGCACCTGGGATGTACTCCTCTGAAACATTTGGCAATGAAAGCCATGTGATAGGACCCAAAGACGGGTTTTTAATATATATCTCTATTGGAGCCCATTCTTCCTCAATAGATTCCGAGTCTTTATTATTTAGTATATTTGTTAATTTATCCATTTTTTTCATTTCTACTAATTTTAAAAACCATTCATCTACTGTAGGTATATCCTGTTTTTTCCATTTTTGGGCAACTAATATTCTAGTGGCTGTCACCATATAAAGGAGGATTCTCCAATGTTTCCTCTCAGTTTCTTGATCCAGGCGGTTTAACATATTCAACAAATAAAGTTCCGGACGCATTTCAAATTTAATCTTCAACATATTTTGTATGTTTATATATATTTTTTTCCAATAACTTCTTATTTTTGAACAATTCCACCATATGTGGAACCAAGTACCTACATTGTGTTTACACTTCCAACATTCTTTCTCTTTTATTTTATATATCTTGGCTATTCTAGCTGGAGTCAAATACCATCTTTGTTCCATTTTCCAGTAATTTTCTTTAAGATCTTGTGATTTGGTAAATTTATCTGTCCTTTTTCTTGCTTTTTCCCAATGTTCCAATTCTATTGTCCTTCCTATATCTGTGGCCCATTTTATCATATTTTCTGATATTTTCTCTGGTTCTTGTTTGATTTCCGTTAAGATTCTATAAAATTTACTTATCCTTTGTTTGGGCGGTTGTTGTAGCACCTTATCTATTTCAAATGTTTCTTCTTCAAATCCTTGAAGTTTTATGTCCATTTTAAATCTCTCTTTTAACTGTATATATAATAACCAATGCATTTTGGAGTCCAGTTGTGCTATTTCTTGAATTGATTTTAAATCCAATTTTTGATCCACTCCTTTTTTTTAATATATCTTTATATTTCAACCATATTTTTACTGCTGTCCATCTCCCATAGAAAGCTTCATGCGGTGAAATCCATAATGGAATTTTTCTATATATTTTTCCCTTAATTTCTTTCCATATATTTAATAACGCTTTCCTTATTACGTGGTGCTTGAAGTCTTTGTGTACCAAGTCCTTTTCATACCATAAGTAACTGTGCCACCCATATCTGTTGTTGAATCCTTCCAAATTTAAAATTTGTTTTTAAGTTTTTAAGATGTGCGATAATCTCCTATGTGTAAAGGAGACTTCTGTGTTCCAACTTCCATTTGGGAAGTGACATTTCTCTCACCAGTCCTGATGTTTACTTCTTTAGGGTGTAAATCTTTGCTTATTTCATTCTCATATGCAAGAACAGATAACATCAAAAGTGTTATCTCTAGGATTGTGAGAGTTTTTATGCATATATTTCTTTATGTTGCTGTTATTATGATGCATTTCTGTAGAAAATATTTGCATAAAGAGCAGTGCTTTTGCAAAGAAGACAAGGTATGTAGAGTAAAAGGCAGCATTTTCTGTGCAAAAATGTAAGAGGGTTTTGTGGTTTTTTTGGTATACAGCCCCAGTATTTTTGTGCAGTAAAAAAATTCTTTTGCACATTCAGTTTTTTTAAAAATAGTTCCCAAATAGAAAAAGCTCTATTGCTGATCATTTCCCCGCACCCCCCCCCCCACATCTCAGTATCTTGAGACATTTTTTTTCACCAAATAGGGTGAGATTTGTGGTCATTCTTTACCTTTCCCAGCTTTGTTTCTTCATAACCTTTATACATTTCCAGTTGAGATGTTCAGTGCTTAGTGTTCAGTGCCCAGAAATATTGTCCCATGTCAAAAGCAGTCTCAATGCCTGCCAGGGTTCGATAATGACCCTGTTCACTCTTCAAAATATGTAGGAGACAGGAAAAATCCATTATGCAAACACAGCATTTTAACTTTTCAATAAGACTATATTTTCTAAAGCCAGCTCCCCAAGAGTGTTTCCATTGTCTCCCTAAATATTTAGTATTCTTTTTTTATTACGGTAAGTGTTTTTATTCGTTCAGTGAGAAGGGACTCAAAATAAAAAATAGAAGTGAGATCTACCAATCTTTTCCTTTTAGTACAAAGTATAGGACTCCTGATTTCCCCTCTCAACTTCTGTTTATGTAATAGGCGTCTGTTTATTTAAATAAACAAACAGAAGATTTTTGTTTGTGTGGAGGGATGGGGTATATTGCTTTAGCACTGCTTCCAACAAGGGCACTAAGGTGTAGAATTAACATTTTAAAGGTGAATCATTTCTGCCAGAAGAAAAATGTTTCTTTTGAAAATAGGCTATGCATAAACAATAAAATATTTTATTTGGCTGAAATACCATTGGCATATATATTCTTCATTATGATTTATCATCAAGAAATTATAGATCTATATGGCATAGAGCAATGCACCATGTAGGTCTTTGCTAAAGGGGCTGTGATTCCAATTTAAATTCTTCCTACTATTTATTCATTTATAGTACATACACGCCACCTTTTGAAGCCCTCCCAAGGCAGCTTATAACAGATAATTAGTTTGACAAGCTTTCTTGTCTATATATGGTGGATATTTATTGGTTATTCCATCAGTTTCAAAGGCACAATCTTAAAAAATAATTCAAATTATTGCTTAATTATTAATTCAAATCATTAATTAAATAACAACAATTTGCAGCCATGTAGTTCCTACTTAAAATAATGGGTGTTGCATTTATCAGGGATAGAATTTGATTCATATTTCAACTATGCCTGTCAACTTCTAAAAAAGAATAGTAGGGAATTGCAATCTCATCTCCCTGGCTTTCCATCCATACCCCAACATTTTAGTTCTTTATATAGCATTATCTCATTATGTGACTTGCTGTAGCCTAGGATCCCATTCCCTTTGATCAACAAATATGAATTTAATACACTAATTGCTGTGAATTAAGTTACAATAATGTGGTTGTAGTAACCACTCATTTTCCCATTCTGATAAGGATTTATGTTTTTATATTTAAAAAAAAATACACAATTTGAACTATGCAAGATGTACATGCATGAAATGCTAACCAAATGGGTGTCCTTCAGTTGTTGCGGACTGCACCTCCTATCAGTCCCAGTCCATTTGGCCAGTATTAAGGAATGTAGTTACAAACAGCTGAACAGCACTAAGGGGGGTTGCAGACTGCCAGAAATAGTGCAAATTGAGTCCACTTTTAGGGTTAGGGTTAGGGTTCGGGAACCATGGGAACTGTATTTTATTGTGGCACCAGAGCTCTCTGACAGAGAAGGCTCAATGTCTCAGTTAAAAAGTAATTCCCATGATTCCCTAGCACTAACCCTAACCCTAAAAGTGGACACAATTTGCACTATTTCTGGCAGTCTGCAACCCCCCTAAGTTAGGGAAAGTTGAACTATGTCTCCTCCTTATGTTTAAAGAGATTTAAATAGATATGTAAACAAAATTATTTCTTGTTTTAATTTCTTTCTCTGTTTAGGTTTTCCAAATGAACCCGCTGCAATCATTGCACTTACCACAATCAAGGAATGGTTAAGCAAGAATTATCACGAGGTATGACTATAGACAAAATCATAAATTTTGTGGAATATTGTGGATTAAAAAAATGTTACTAGAATATATGCAGATCATAGCAGAAAGTCCTTTTCTGTTTTTACAGACTGCTCTGTGACTTGTAAACTGTTGTTAGCAGTGTTGAAGGGCTCATGGTGCCCTCCAAGGCTTTTTCTCACCATATGGTTTTAATCATTTGTGCAAAATATGGGACTTGGTAGTTTTGGACTTCATTCCAGCTTATTGGGCAATGAGAAAGTCAGACGAATGGCACTCTGAACTGGTGTCCTCATATACTGGCAACAATGTTGGTGAAAGGTATAGAAAATTAGGTCTAACGGGGAAAAAAAATAATGTTAACAGAAGATTGCTAGTTTGTGTAGGTTACTTATTTTAAAATTTTATTTACCATGATGTTTGGCACCAAATGATGCCAAAACCAGGATAGAACAGTTTAAAATAGCAACAGATCTATTCTATGTGTTGTTGTTTTGAAAAAGCCCATTATAAAATTATAGAAGTGAATGGTCTACTTTGATAACAAGGACTCAGAAGTTTTTGTTTTAATATGTTATCTGTAAGCTGTTTTGTTAATCTGTTTACTATATACCAAAATACATTGTGACTATGATCTATAACTATTTTCCTTGAGAAGAAATAGAGAACAAAACCCTTTTTCCTCTTGTGTTTTTTCTCTTTCTTCTGTAATCACACCAAGTGTATGATATTGATATGAACAAAGGAAAGGAAGGAATATGAGAGAATAACTAAAATAAGTTTAATGGTGATGATGGTGACAGCAATAATGTTTCAAAGCTGTTTTAACTAAGGTCTCTTTTACACTTCACAGCGAAACTACTTTGATACCACTGTAACTGCTATGGCTCCATCCTGTGGCATCGTGGGATCTGTAGTTATGTGATGTATTTAGAATACTGTTCTAGAAAACCCTAGTGTTTTGTCAAACTATAAATCCCAGGATTTCATAGAATCCAGTTGTGGTATCAGAGTTGCAGTAATTGTGATAGGAAAGAAACCTAAGTATTTTAGTGTTGTTTAACTGTTTTCAGTGGTTTGGTACTTAGTGTGGCTTTACTGGTACTTGCTTTTTTGTATGTTGTAAGTCACCCATTTATGCAAAAAAGATGGGATACAAACCAAATAAAAGAATAGTCATGATGACTGAAAAATACAATTGCTAGCAAGTTTTGGTATGGATTAAATTATTTAGGATTTTTAGTTCTATATGTTTGAATCGGAAAAAGTGGCCTAGAGGAATTCAAGTGTATAGTGCTTTGTATATGTTTGTACTTGTTCACATCTAATTGTGGATTAAAACAATTTGCATTGTTTTATTCAGTGATACAATTATTTTTATGACATTTCCCTATAGTTATTTGTAATTGGTCTTGTTCTGAGTTTTGAAACTTATGGAGTGCAGTCAAAAAGACAGTGATTATCACCATTAAAGACTGCTATAATATAACTTCTGCTTGTGTCATGACACAATATTCTTGAATTTCTGGATAAAACAGATTAATGTTTTTTTTTAAAGTCTATCTGCATATGGAAGGTGTCCTCCACTCATGTATGGACTGCTTATGTGTTGCACTAGATGCTGCATGAGAAAGCATTAAACTAAACCCATAGTTGTTTTGGCAAGAGCTTCTGCCACTCTTGTAGGATGGGAATCCTTGTTGAATTTATAGCACAGGGATTACTGCGAGTCACTTTTTGTACTTTTGCTCCTACACTTGTTCTTCAAAACCAATACAAATGTTGCAAGGTTGTTGTACATCATTTTTTGTTGATAAAATGTGTTGATGATGAATATACAGCTTACAGTCCATG
>CM034701.1:222850658-222861883 GCA_020142125.1 Phrynosoma platyrhinos | reverse complement strand
CATTTCAACATTTTAACATTGACTATATGTCCCATCAAATTCTAACTGTGATACAACATAATGGTTACTGCATGTGTATTGTAGAGTGAGGCATGATGAGTATGATTCAGGAGGTAGATGACCACAGCAACTAAAATACAATTCTACCATGTGCCCAAGAGGACTGAATAATATATATTTAGTTGTTCTATATAAATTGCCCCGATCTGGTCTTGAAATACATCTCTTAGGGGAACTAATTTCTGGTCATGTTTTACACTGGAATCTGCTGACTTGCAGTTAGGGAGTAAATCGAGTTTGGAAGTTAGTGAATGGCTATATATTGTCAGTATAGAAATCCTTTGCATTGAGTTTGCAAGAATGGCAGTCGTCAGCAGTACTGGATAAATTCATTGCAGCCTTCTCTGTTATCTCTTTAGTAAACTCCATTTTCACATTTTACAAAGTACTCTAAAGTCTTAATAGAATTCTTCAGATCAGAGTAGAACTGTGTCCCATGTGTCCCTCTAGGAAGGAATCCATTGTTCAAAAGTTATATTTAACCCTTTAAATAGATAAAATGCTATTTTGATCAATGAGAACAAAGATTAAAGAAGGTGCATCAGCATTTGGGTTCACTTCTGTTTTCATAGACTTGGAATTCACTGTACTTCTTAATTACATTTGAAAGTTGCATTCTGCAAAAATTCGTCCAGTCAGTGGCCTGATCTTCACAGTGATGGCAAAGGCTGAATGAAATTAACAGGGTGGGCCAAAACCACACCTTTCCCCAGCTCATCACAAGAAATGTTTCAGCATTTATTGTGAAGTCACCCAAGTGAAATCCTACTTCTTGGCTGGTACAACCATCCTCTGCTGCTCTTATTTTCTAAGCTACCACCACTTATATTGAATGCTTATTTAGCACCTGTGGTGTCCTAAGAGCTGTACAAAACATCCAGTCTAGAGCATCATCCCAGCCCCAGGGGTATGCATATTCACTTCAAACTTTCTCACTCATCCCCAGTGATAGAGCACTGTCCAATGTGGAGAAAAGAGGGAGATACTTGCTTCCACTGCAGTTGAGTATGAATAGTACAGTAGTAGTTGCTGATGTTTTGAGGGGAAAGGCAGTAGTCATTTTTTTTTTTTTTTGTATAACTAAACCAGGGGTAGGCAACCTTTCCCCTTTAAGGGCCGAGGGACTTCAGCTCCCAGAAGCCTCAGCCATGTTGGCCAATAGCTCCTGGGATTCTGGGAGATGAAGTCCCTCAGCCCTTAAAGGGGAAAGGTTGCCTACCCCTGAACTAAACTTTCAGAAAATATTTAAACATTCAGTAAATATAAAAAGGTATTTCTGTGATAATGTATTTACAGTATACAATGAAATACTGCACCATGATCAGAACTTGGAAAATTGACTACTCTCATAAGTCTCAGGGAGTTCATCCAGGTAAATATGTACAAGATTGCACTTATGTTTTAGCCTGGTGTTCTGGGAGTTGTCTAACAAAAGAAGCATTTCTAAGCTCTAATCATGATGGCTGCTGGGAAAATTCTGGAAAACTCCTTCAATCCCTTGCAACAGGATGGCTGAATCCCACAATGAATAACCCATTTGAAAGGTTTGGGAAAGCAGTCATGGCTAATCCAAAGTGTTAAAAAGTGTAGGATATTCTTATTTTTAGTTTGAAATGCAAACATTTTAAGTTTTTTTCATGGTATAGAGGACACTGAGAAAACAAGACATGTGTTCTAGCTTTTATTGACTTTTCATATTTTTGACTGGTTTCAGAAATTTAAAATGGTAGAAACTTAAAAACATACATTTCCACTTTATTTTCGCTTTCTGGCCCACATGTGATAATGTCCTATTATGAAATGATTTAGTTCTGAATAACAACTGAACCACTTCTGTTGTAATGAGTGTCCCAGCTGTTTGAGCTTCTATTGTACCTGGATATTTGGAGACCAGCCACCTTGTTAATACACCACTATAGCATGTGAG
This sequence comes from Phrynosoma platyrhinos, assembly GCA_020142125.1. NCBI lineage: Eukaryota > Metazoa > Chordata > Lepidosauria > Squamata > Phrynosomatidae > Phrynosoma > Phrynosoma platyrhinos. Next base: position 222,859,896 of record CM034701.1, on the reverse strand, counting down.
GATAGTCCGTGGTTTGCTTGAAAGTGAGGCTGAGAATGGGTTTGAGGAGCCTATTTCTGAATCTAGCATACTACTAAGAGTTCCCTATGATGCTGACTTACTGTGCCATTGTTCATGCTTTCAGTCTTTGGGCCCAACAATTTGTAAGCCAAAACTCATTCACTTCTAAGTTAGAATATCTGTTAGGCAAGAATAAATTCTCTTTTAAAACATTGAAGAATTAACACATGGATACCATTGTACAGTATCCAATACCCTCCTCTTTTTATTTTTGCTCCCTAGCATGAGTTTGTAAAGAGGAAGAAGGTAGTAAATTCTTTGTAAAGAATCATGTCTTGTTATAAATAATGATCTAATTTTCTGTAATTAGTGCATCTAAAACAAAGCTCTTCTCTGTGTGGGTTCTTGGATATTTACATTTTTTAAATTTATCAATTGGCATCTTCCATGTCATGGTTTATTTTGCACAGCTGAGCAGGAAATTGTTCCCTGAATGCCTGGAACAACAAAACATCTTTCTAAAATCAAAGTAGTTAGACTATTGTACTTTTTAAAAAGTGTCAATAGCCCAGGTAACAATTGTAGCAAAGCATTTTTCAAGGTAATTCACCATAAAGAAAATATTAAGGGTAAATTTGTTTTGAAGAACAGATTGTATGATTATTTGTGCTAATCTTTTCTGTCTTACAGAACACATTTATTCCAATATTTCAATACTTTAATTTGATAGAAACTATGTAATATATGGAGACGCCGTATTACATGATAAAGATTTCCTTAATTTGTGCAAACCAGTTGTTATAGAGGCAATTCTGTTTTAAAACACTATTGTTAATTTCCTTGTAATGTGTTTACATGGGCCCTCATAGAAAGTTTCATTAATTTGCAAGTTTTGCTCTCATCTTTGTTCTTTGACAGTTTTGAATGAAACGGATATTCTTGTGTTTCCAGTTTGTTAGGATGCTCCATGCTGCTAGACCAGAATTTCCCAAAGTTTTCCCAGATTGTTTTCATATTTTTGTAAGATCACTAATAATATTTATTTTATTCTAATTTACTTTGCTTTACTTATGGACACAGGCCTAAATCCAAGTGTTACTTCCAATTGCAACAGTAGGCCCATGGAATCAATGGAATTTACATAAGCACTGACCTACCAAGTTCCCATTGACTTAGTGGGTCTATTTTGAGTTGGATCTAGCACTAGATATTCAGGCCCATATGCAAAATATAAAATAAAATGACATAAATTTCAATATAACTATAAAATACAATAATAACAAAATAAATATAAACTAATAATATAATTTTAATAACAGTTTACAATTTATTATAATTTATTACCAGTTTAATATATGATGATTATCATTTAAATAAAACAGAGCTGGTATGGTGTTGGAGGTTGGAGCACTGGACTTTGACATGGAGATCAGGGTTTAAATCCCTGCTTAGCCATGGAAATCCACTGAGTGACCTTGGATTCAGCCTCTGACAGCTTCAGAACAAACCTTGCCAAGAAAACCCCATGATAGGGTCACCTTTGGATCGCCATAAGTCAGAAACAGAATGAGGGCACACAATGACAAACTCCTGTTCTTAAGGAATAAACTTGTTTATAAGGAATGGATCTCTCTGCCATTGAAGAGGAGCTCATTCCATTCTCCATCTGGGTTCATGTGACACAGCACCATAGATCTTACTCAAAAGTAAGCACCATAGATTCAGATAACTGTATGGTATTGCAGTCTTGGTTACTTTTATAGCTATAGGATTAAAAGATTCATTGGAATTTGCTTAGCACCAATAGAAGTTTTTTTAAAAACAACAACAACAACATCAACAGATTAATTTATGTAGGGGAGACAGAGGAAGAGGAATGGAGTCTGCAGCACAGGGGCTGTGTTGAGGATAGGAAATTCTTCATTTTGTTTTAAACAACAAAGGAAAGTGGAGTGAGATCCTCTTTAACCCTTTCCCTCTAACCACTCTTTTCAGCTTCAAATTGCTTCCCAACTGTTTTTTTTTACAAGTAGTGTACCAACAGGGCATGGGTAAAGCGAAGTGGGAAATGGTCAAGTAGACAGACCCTTGTTTACTCACTATTCCTTTGATTGAAGTCACAGTTTCCTAGGGATATATCTGTGCCCGCCCCCCGCAAAAAAAAAGACACAGGAAAGATACACATCACTGTATGCCATTTTTCATTTCATCTTAAGAAAAATGATTACAGATTCTTCTGTTCATAGTGCTTTCCATCATAAGATGAAGCAGGTCTTACTCCTGCCAAACCTTAGCATTGTAAGATACAGTTTGAAATGTATGATTCTGACATTTAATAGCACAGGTGATAGTGTCAAATATTTCATAGATTTGATATTAGACTTTTTGAAGTTGGTTAAAGATCACTGTCCACTTGATATGAAGTGACAGAACTGGTGTTATAAAAGTTGTAAATCTAAATTGTTAGGAGCAAGGGGGATAGTTGTCTCTGGGCCAGAAGGGAAGTGCTACAGAAAAAAACAACTACACAATAAGGAGAATATTGTTTTAAAATGATTTCTTGGTTATTTATTATCACAAAGTATTTATTGGGTCAATTCTGTAAAACTATAAAGTGAGATTGGCAGGGTCTGGATGAGTGAGAGGCAAACTTGGCTCATATTTCAAAGTTCTCAACATTTATTTTGAATTTCCTATGATATACACAAGCCTGAAGGTTTCAGAGCTGGACTGTGGGCTACAGTCTGTGATGAACTTTGAACCACAGGGCTAGCTGATAGTAGTGGCTATAATGGAGATTCATCTCACTATTGCACTGTAGACAGGGTTTAAATTTTGTTCAAAATGGTTGAAAAGCCAACAATGAAATGTTGGAGCACTTAATATCCAGTGGTAGCCAGTGACACTTGCTTTTGTAAGGGTATAGATGCATTTTTGTAAGGGTATATATGATGAAGCTTCATTGAGCCATCAAATTGGAAACCAGCTCCCTAGTGTACTGTGTGTGTGTGGGTGGGTGTTTTGTTTAGGGATGAACTCTTTGACAGTTAAAACATCTGTTTAACTCCAGAGGGGTAATGAAAAGCAAAAAAGTTGAATGCAAGTGAAATTTGTTAGTATCCATCCAACAGCGTGATCCTAAAGGATAGCATTTACAAACAGAATGTAGGCTGCTACTTATTTTTTTTCCATCGGCTAATAGGAGAAAGTGAATCTGAAGATGTGCAAATTACTTTTCTCTTATCACTCAGCCAGCTGTCACACTTACAAAACTGATATGGCAGAGGGGCCTTAGATGAGAGGAGGATGAAATTTCTAGTTTGAGATAATCCTGCTCTCTTTTTAAAGTTAAAAAAACGAGCTACTAGCTGTAGCTACCACTATTTCCCTTTGTATTTTGCATAATAGGCATAATACAGAACAGAGAAGCAACACTATAGAGTTTACTGTGCAGTTTTTTAAATCAGCTTACTTCTCCCAGCTTAAATTTTTAATTCAGGCAGCATCCTGATATTATCATAGTGATTTTGCCACCGAATCTACATCCCAGGTCCATCCCGGGTCCATCCCTGCTCCCAGGGGCGCTCAGTGCGCCTCTTTTCAAAGCTGGGAGTTTTCCAGCTTAAGAAAATGGCTGCAGGAGGGGGGGATGGACCTGGGATGGACCCCAGTGACAGATTTAGTGGCAAAATCACTGTGATAATATCAAGATGCTGCCCAAAGTACATGAGCCGATTTGAAAAGCTGTGCAATAAGCTCCTGTCTTTGCACATTCAGATGGGTTGCAGTCTATTGAGAATAACAATATGAGGAGGAGCCCTATTCTGCATTATTTATTGTAAGAATGTAGGTGTGTGTGTGTTCATGTGCTCAAGCCGAGCCCCCTGCATTTTCTCCTTTCTCATGTTTCCAGGGAAGATGTGAAAAGAAGCCGTAATTCTGTTCAGCTGGTCACAGTTAACAAAATGTCCTACAGTTCGAGATCATGACAAGGCAGTAGGATTATTTTGCTTATTTGTTTATAGCATTTATCTATCACCTCTTGGTCTGCTAGAGCTCCTAAGGGAATTTACAACAGATTAAAACATTTTAAAAATACAAAGGAAAACATTTAAAACATTTACAAAGGAAAACATTTAAAAATAAACCAAAGCAACTTCTTAAAATAATTTTTAAACCATAGACAGTTAAAGCAGTTAGAGAAGCCATTCCTGGAGATCATGCAAAGTACCAGTTCTTAGCAGCTTGCTGGAAACTCAGAAGAGATGGAGCCAACCTGACTTTCTCTGGGGGATATTGTATCACCTTTGAGACTAACTGAAAGAAAGAAATTGGAAGCATGAGCTTTCATAGACTACAGTCTGCTTCCTCTCTACATTCTGATTCTACGGACTAACACAGCTGTATCTTTAAATTCTGACCTTTTTCTGGGATGTGTTCAATATTCAAAATGCTGCTACAGAGAAAGCCGTGTCACATGTACCCTCCAACATTGGCTTGGAGGAGGCAATGGACACCCAACAGTTTTTCAGACCTTCCCCATAAATGTGGGAGGAGAGAATTCAGAGGTCGGGTTCCACATGCTTACAATAAATAATGCCTAAGTAGGGCTCATGATGTGCAGTAATAAGGATACTGGACTTTCAGGTTACTGGATAGAGATAAATGCAGAAATATGAGGCTGTGGTTGTTGCTGTTGCTTTGTGCCTCCACGTCATTGGCAACACAAGGCCAACCTAGCATAGGATTTTCTTGGCAAGCTTCTTCAGAGGGAGTTTGCTATTGCTATCCTCTGAGGCTGAGAGAGTGTGAGTTGCCCAAGGACATTTGGTGCTCAAGCAGGAAGCAAACCTTGATCTCCAGAGTCTTAGTCCAGTACTCAAACCTCAAAACACAAGCCTGTGGTAGTCAAGAAAAAGCCACGGAAACCTGGAGCCAATATTTTCATGTTGGTCAATATGTGGAAACATCCTAAGCTTAAGGGAAAATATGTTGTCGTTAGTGAGTGAAGTGACACCTGGCACATAATCTATGAAATGGTAGCCGTGCATAAATTTGGATGAAGCTACTGGATATTACTGCTTGACAGACCCTAATGTTTTTATCATTAGTATGAATCAGATTTGATCTGCATATATAAAGTAGTGGACACCCCATTTTATTTGATAGGAACCCATCTGACAAGAGCAGGAATTAGTAAAACTGGGTCACTTTTCTATTTTAGTTATTCTTCTGGCATGTTGCCGCACAACAGGGTTTTCCATTAATAATGAAGACATTTTGGAGACATAATATTAACAGTCAGTTGGCTTTATTTAATTGGCACGCCATTGTATCCCCATAAATTCTGTCAGGAATCACTGTGGAAGGCTTTGAAGGCCTGTGAAAGAAAAAGCAGCATGGCCCTTAAGAAATAAGTTATTTTAAGCTAAAGGTTTTAAGATTTCAGGTTTCCTGCATCTGGCTGAGAATTAACTAAAATGCTTTGAGTTCCTCACTTTCAAAAATGCTAATGTAATGAGCCTATTAAGTTGTCTCTGTGGGAACGAAGTATAAGCTCTGGCAGGACTGGGCCAAGGTACTGAGCATTTCAAATGACTTGAATTTGAATGACTTAATGACACATCCTTTTATTTATGGATTTCATCCAGTGCTCCATTTTATGACTCAGGATAATGGCACTGACAATTAGTGTAAAAGATAAACTCTATGTGTTACTGAGGCATGCCTGGTAATTACTGGATTTTTGCTCTTGCTCTAACCCCCTCCCAACCTAGTTCCTAAAAATGAATACCTCTCTTTGCTTTTATAATGAAAGTTCTGAAGGAGAATGGCATTTTAAGAAAATGGTTGATGAGAGAGATGCAAGTTTGGGCACAGAAAGATACTCATTAAGCCTCTGGATTTTTCTCCCCAAGTAATTATTTGACATCAGGTTAGCCATTATCTACGAGACGCTTGTAATTAAAGAAATCAAACACCTATTTCAAAAGGTTCCAAGGTATGGCCTTGAAGGCAGCAGGATTGACTTTGGTTATTTCATGGTAGTGTTTGCTACATCATCGGAGGAAAAAGTCTATTTAGGAGACACTGACGAGTAGAAGAGTAATGGCGAGAGAATCTTAATTGGTGGGAGTATTTTTATGAGTAATTACAATAGATGTAGGAAGGGATGATATATGGAGATTTCTGGGAAGAACTGTGCTTTAGTCAATATATAGTCCTTTTTTTAGTGGGCAAAGATTGGCACAGTGACATTTACTGTACACTGGTAAAAAAGATAGCCTGCATTCTTCATCAGTGTGTTTTTGCTTTGTCTGTATTTCAAAGCCTGTTCTTCCCCACTGACATAGGGTTCAGAACTTGGTTGTCTGTCTGCCTGCTTCAGATTTTGTGATGCAATTTTCAGGGCAAAAGAGAACCAAAATGCTTATGAGAAAAATATTTCAGGACAAATCACATCTAAAAATAATACTATGTGAGAAAATGGGGTCACAGTTAAGAATTTCTAAGATTAAAGAAAATGAATAAACTATAGATTATTTGTTGCAAAAGTATGAGATTGACATATGAAAAAGCTCACAAAACTAGCACAGACCTAAACTGGACAGCAGTCTTCATCCCTTGTTCTCACATATTTTCCTGCTCAAGAGTTCCTTTCCCAGAAAACATTCCACACAGTCTGCAAACATCTCCCATAACATCCCTAGAATCATAGACGCATAGAATCATAGAGTTGGAAGAGACCACAAGGGCCATCCAGTCCAACCCCCTGCCATGCAGGAACTAATTTGCAATATGTGTATCCAAGCATCCCCAATAGATGGCCACCCAGCCTCTGTTTAAAGACCTCCAAAGAATGAGACTCCACCACTCTCTGAGGGAGTGTGTTCCACTGTCGATCTGCTCTTGCTGTCAGGAATTTCCTCCTAATGTTGAGGTGAAATCTCTTTTCCTGGAGCTTGCATCAATTGTTCTGGGTCCTATTCTCTGGAGCAGCGGAAAACAAGCTTACTCCATCCTCAATATGATATCCCTTCAAATATTTAACAGGGTTATCATATCACCTCTTAACCGTCTCTTCTTCAGGCTAAACATACACAGGTCTTCCTCATAGGACATGATTTCCAGACCCTTCACCATTTTTGTTGCCCTCCTTTGGACATGCTCCAATTTGTCAACACCCTTTTTGAATTGTGGTACTCAGAACTGGACACAGTATTCCAAGGGAGGCCTGACCCTGGCATCAGAAAGCTGGTTCTTTGATTTTTATTTTATTGTATTTCCTTTTCTTCATATCCTGATTCTTAGCTCCCTGCTCCCATAGTGGATTCTGAGGGGAAATATATCAAGAACTCTCAGTGGATCAAAGGCACAAATTATTACAATCATGGAACCTCCTTAATGGAAGTATCCTTGCTCACTCTATCTCTCCCCTAAAAATAGGACTCCCTTAAATAACTTTTTCAAGATTAGATAGTCCCATTCTGATTTCATGATTCTTCTTTTTGTGTAAACCAAAGGAGAGAACATGTAGTTATGTTGTATAATGGCAGTTGGTTGAAGTCAGGATTTACAAAGCAAAAGTCACACACTAAATAACTTTTCAATACAGAATAACATTTCAAGATGAGTAATCATGTTTTATAACACTGATTATTATGAAAACACAATACCAAATGTAATGCTCCATTTTAAGAAATTTTATAATGTGATCATTATTTTAACAGTCTTCTGTTTTCTGTTGTCATTTGTTAATGAATAAATTTTAGTATTTGCCATTTTGATTTGATGCCAGTTTAAATATGGTGACAAGAAAAAGAGTGTTATCATAATTGACAATTTATTGAAATGGCTGTTTACCAAAATAACTGGATCCATGTTTTCTTCTGGCTTCTTAGAAACCTAGTTCCTTCTGCGTATTTTAAAAACAGTCATTTACTTTTGGAGATGGTTTATGCTGAGGACAACTGAAAAGCTAACAGTGCAATCTAATTCATGTCATTCAAGTTCAATGAAACTTATTCCTATATAAAAATACATACAAATATATTTTAGTAGATGGGGAAAAGTTTCACGAATTAGGTAAATTGCATAAATAAATGTAGATGTCAGGAATAAAATATGAAGTCTAGCAAGTTGATGGAAAACAAAGGCAAGAAGAAAATAAAAGTTACTTTTGAAGAAAGAAATTTATGAGATTGAAATGGAGAGGCTTTCAGCCACCTGATAGAATTGGATGCTAAAGTACTTGGAACCTTATCAGTGATTTCTTACTGTTATTTGCTCATTATATTAATGTAGTTGTATCTGTTTTGTAGTATAGAGATTCAAATCATGTTTAGCCATGGGGTATGCTTGTGTGCTCATGTTTCATTCCATGAAGTTTCTTTTGGATTGGTGCCTCCCATTCACAAACCAGGGAATGAGACATTATCTGACATGAAGCATCCAGCATTTCTCTTTTGGTTTACCACTTTTGTACTTTCTCTCCCCCCCCCCCCCCCCCCCCGGTCACCTTATTCTACATTTACTATGTAATTATATGCCTGGTTGTTTTAGAAAGGAACATGGAAACCAGCACAGAGAATTTTTGTAACAAAAGGAACAGGAATAGACTTCTGTGAGCAGGGATGCTATTTGGATCATGACCTCAGTTATTAAGTTAGTCAGGAGCATAAATAAAACAAATTAAAAAGAAAAAACAAAACAAAATTTGATTTCTCTGAAATCAGATCACTTATGGGATTCTTAGCAACTATCAATCATATCAAGTTAATTCCCAGATTAGATCACAACAACCTGGTGTACCTTAATATGCCCTTGAAATGGGTTTGGAAGGTCATTCTGAATAATGGGTCAACCATGACAGAACTGCACCATCTTGAATATTCAATTTCTTTTAGAAGAAGTGGCTACTATACTGCTTCCAAGCCAGATTCAAAGCCCTGCTTTCAGTGGTGAAGGAGCTAAATCAGGGGTGGGAATTGTTGAACCAGATGTTGTAGAAACTCATCTCTCAGCATTCCTCACCATTTGCTATGCAGGCCAGGGTTGCTGGAGTTATATCCCAGCATCTGAAGAGATGCAAAATTCCCAAACCTGAGCTGAATTTTATTGTAGGCAGTTTCATAGAGTATTACATCCATTTGATACCCTTGCCTGAACTGCAGGATGAATAAATGAAGTTTCCACCCAAACATCCAATTCACGATGGAAAAAGAAAAGGAAGGAACAT
>CM034701.1:222822070-222846787 GCA_020142125.1 Phrynosoma platyrhinos | reverse complement strand
TACCCCTGGCATATATTGTAAATTGCATATTGAGTACAACTGAGAAAATTAGGACATACTTCAACTCCTTGCTTTGTAATACTAATGATTGGGTCACTACAGGGCAAAATAATAAGTAGGTTCCCTTGGAGCTGCAGCCCCTCCAACATTAAGAGGGATGTAGTTTTAGTAATATGAACTGATTGAACGGGTGTAAAATACCACTTGTAAATCAATTTGAGAGTGCATTCTTTGATAAGCAGATAAGCCTGTCTCAACATATATCCCAATCTGGCAAAAAGAAAAAAAAAGAAAGAATGAAAGAAAGAAAGAAAGAAAGGGGGGGGGGAGAAAAGAAAAAGAGTAGATCTATATATTTAGTCATCAAAATGGAAATTGTAAAAAAGTGGAGGCTGCTGAAAGAAAAATTCATCCTTGGATCAGTTTGGGAGAAGCCTTCAGGTGGTCTCCAGAATGGTCCAAATGTTTTTGACCTGGTTGTTTCATTTCACATGTGCATCTTGCTAGTTTTGAATAAAAAAGGTTTTGGAAACACATTGAACTTCTCTCTTTCTTTTCATTTCTTTTTCGGGCCTATGCCTATCCTTTCCACATGATTTCTACGACTAGTCCCAAATTTTCTGTTAAAGAAATGATGCCCAGAAATGCATCTCCTTCATTAATGGAGGTATACTAGTACAGAGAATGCAAAAATGGGAAGAAGATGATATGTAAATATGCAAACAGTGTGCAGAAGAAGGATGTACAGATAAAGCCTGCTCCAAACACTGAACATGAATGTGAAAAAGAGAATAAAGATCTTTCACATGCAGAAAAGACCTGGCTCAGAAAACAATGACAGCTACTAAACACAGATTTACATCTTCGTTTCCAGCAATAAAAGAAAGGATTTTTAATAGAATATGGTCCCCTTAATAGGCAACAGGTGCATACATAGTTTTATCCATATCTGTGCCTGTTAACTGCACAAAATTATCATTATCTTATCCCCCACGATTTGTTAGTCTATTGTCCTACATAACAAATTGGCTCACTCTTTAGTAATATGCTTAGAGGAGTGATTTTCTTGCAGCGGGGACCACCACAGAGATGCTTCTTATTAGTTGCTTGTCATTTTAGTGGGTTTACAAACATATCAGCTGGTTTACTAGCAAGTCACGCTTCAGCTAAAAGCAGAAAAGCTTTGCTGTGTTGTGAACAGCATGTTTAAAAAAAGGTCATCTAGTTGCTTGTCTTACTTTGTTCTGTTTCCTGTCTACATGACTTAAATCAAATAAGCTTAGGTTTGCGGCTGCATCTTTATTTAACCTTCAGATAGGCTCAGAATGCACCTCCACCTGCAGGTGTAGGAGTGTTTACAAGCTCTTACGTTTGGTTGCCTGTAATTCTAACTGGGATAAGGAAACCAAAAAGTATTAAATCATGTAACCCTACATGTAATGGTTTGAGATATCCTACAAGGCTCGTTGATCATGCACTTAGCTAGCTTTTTAAATAGATTAGGCAAATTTGTGAAGCATGAACCTATCAACATGTATCTGTCATCTTGACAGTAAATGCAGTGTCTCTGTTTGAATTAAATCTCCTATATACTTATTAGAAACTCATTCTCCCAGTGATCAGTTGAGATCCTTATAAAGCCAAAATGGCATCCTCTATTTATAATAGGAAAGTATTGTATGGAATCCCAGTGTTTGAAGATGTCCTAAGCAATCTATGGGGGAAGAACCTGAAGAAGCATAACTCCATCCAGCCAAATGAACATTGAATGGTGGATGATTGTTAGGATAAAAGAAAGAGAAAGGGCAAAAGAGAAACCAGGTGGAATCAAGTAGATTGGAAGAAGCCATGGATGTCTGCCTGTGTCTGTATGGAACCTAAACACGAACACCCCACATTCAACATTTTGCAGGTTATGTATAAACCTCTGAATAGGTCCTGTATGTTATCTGTGTCTGGGAATTTGCTCACTTGATGTTGGACTTAAGGCCTTTACAGACTGCCAGAAATAATGCAGACAGAGGCCACATTAACTGCCCTGGCTCAGTGCTAAGGAATCATGGGAACTGGAGTTTATTGTGGCACCAGAGTTCTCTGACAGAGAAGGCTCAATATCTCAGAAAAAAGTACAGTTCCCATGATTCCATAGCACTGAGCCAGGACTGTTAAAGTGACCTCAACCTGCATTATTTCTGGCAGTCTGTAAAGGCCCTTATTCTTCCAAAAGAAAGAAAAATACATGAAAAAGTGGGAAATGGCAGCCTACTGTAGCTTGATGAAAAATATTAAAAGTCTGGTGTAACTTCATAATTTAATATGCAAATGCTATCAGTCATTAATATCAGCTTTGCTTAATTCTTCAAATTTAGATATGTGGAATATTTTCTATAATACCAATATGTAAGATTCAAAATGAGAGTAAGAGTGGTGTAGTGGTTTGAGCATTAGACTATGACCTGGGGGATCAGGGTTCAATTCCCCACTTCATCAAAACCCACTTGGGTGACTTTATGATAGGTTTGCCTTAGGATCTCCATAAGCTGACAATGACTTGAAGGTACACAACAACAACAGCAACAACGTTCAAATTGTCTTAACAATATATTTTACCATACTATTTTTAAATTTTAAAAAAGGCACCATTATCATTTATCATTATCATTTATGTCACCTAAGTGCTGCAAGTGTCAATTGCATAGGCAATTCTCCCTCCACATTTGCAGTCTAAAACATTTGCAGATTTGATTATTCATGGATTACTGTATTTGCCTCTGTCTCTGCTGCTGCCCTGTACATGACTGAAAAAAAATATGTTCTCTCTAGGCAGATGTTGACCATAGATTCATCCTGGAGGACCTACAGATGCTTAGAGAAGTGTTCATGTGGGTTAAAAATTTTTTTAGCAGGCCTATATTCCTGGTTTTTCCACCTTTGTGGGTATCTTGCTTCTTTATCTGCCACAAAAGTTGAGGGCTGATTGTAGTTCTTGTTTTTAGAAGAGAAGATGTGGTATACCCATCAGAGGATGAAAGCTGCATCTTGGGATTTGTTTTGTGAAGATTGGTCAAAGCAAAAATATTATCTCCCATTCTGAAGTTTGAGCAATTTGGGATTATCTGGCAGAGAACCACAGTAGGGGAATTGAAACAATCTGGAAATGAGGAGGTTTGGTTTCTAGTCTGGAATCTAGTCCAGTCTGGTCTCAAACTTTTGTGGGCAAAGCTCTCCAAATTATCACTGTAAATAAATCTTTGCTATTTTAAACCTTGCCATATAGCAGCAGATTCTATCCTTGATAGAAACAGCAGTTGATATAGTTTACATTCCATATTAGGAAGAAACAAACAATAATTTGTTTCCAAGTAGGACTTTCTGAAAAGGAGAACAAAAAGCTCTTCCATAGCAGCAGTTTGGATTTTCAGAAACAGGAGGTAAAAAAGATGCGAGGTGGTGATTGGTGTTGAAATTGCTAATTAAACCTGTATTCGGCAATGAGTTGAGTGCAGTTTTGCCTGTGCTTTCCATGTAACAGCCCCCCCCCCACTTGTCAGCATTTTGGTTTCCAAAAGGATTATGCCTTTGATGAACAAAACCAGCAAATACTCACCGCTGGATTTGCATAAGGCAAAACAGCCACTGACTGGCAGTTGTTGATAAAGATGTATCACCCTCCAGTTTTGTTTTTTCCCATCCATATGGAGGTGAACTGGGAATGGGAAGGGCTTTTTATCTCTTCCACATGGATTGTCTTCTATGAATGAAAACAAGGCTGGACTGGGCATTCATTTCCCCCTTCTTCTGTTTTTGAAAGCTTTTTAAAAGACTTGATTTATTTCCAGTGCTTCTGTGATTTGCTTTCTCTAAGAACATTTTACAAAACAAGAAAGGAGTGGAGTACTACTAAAGCAATCACTTCAGCATTGCTTGCCCTATACCAACAGAGCAAGGTTAAAAAGGAGGAGGGGGGAATAGCTTTCAGTGATTTATCATGGATATTAATGGTAGTGCTATCTTCTCCTTGCAGGATTGCAAGATTATGAAGAATGTAATGATCATTTTGGCTTGTTGAAAATGGCTCTTTATTTAATATGGGTTAAGTAACACATGTCTGATCAGATCATTCAAACTGTGGAGTATCTCCCACCCCTCCTTTCATCCTTCCATGAGCTTATTAACTCGATACCAACACTACAATCATGTGTGTTTTCAGAGGCAGGGGTGTGTTTCATTAGCACAGTATAGGACAGTTCTACAAATTTACTTAGATTTTCTAGAACATGGAGCTTTGCCCTGACAAGGTGACATGTATATGGGGCAGTCTGGTGAAAATCCATGGTAGCAACCATCAGAAGGGAATAAATAATAATAATAATAATAATAATAATAATAATAATAATAATAATAATAGAATTTATTTATATTTTCCCACCTCTCCCTATGGATCGAGATGGGAGCACAAAGATAAAATGTACAACACTGTACAATAATACAATATATAAAACATGATAATAAAAACAACAACAGTAAAAAGCAATAAAAACAATAATAAAACAGCAAATAATCAGTATAAAGACTGCGAGGCGGATCTATGCCATAGTAGTAGATGGCTGGAAGATCTCCTCCGAACTGCCAATCAGCATGTTCACTCACTTTTTTGAGTTGTGGCAAATAGTTCCATAGACTACACATCTGACACCTTCTTGCTTACATACATATATTCCATCTAGTTTGATTAAAGTGTGTCTAAGTACATATTTTAAATTGTCCACAATCCTAAGCATACCCATCAGCAAAGGGGCAAAGTGAACATTGTATTTACACTGAGCAGATTCATCTGATTTAAACAGTTGTTGGAGTTATGGATTGCTTATTGCAAAAACTAATTTGTGTGTTGAGAGCACTGCACATTTTATATTTAAAAAATGGAGTCATGGTGCAGTCTTACTCAGAACCAAATCAGATATGACATTAAATGTGTGAATACATTTACTGGGTCTATTTTTCTTCTAAATAACAAGCTCATGGGGATTGGGAAATGGCCTTGAGTTAACTCTTCATCCTCCCTAGTCTTAGCAAAAATCTGCCAAAGCTGCAATTAGCTTGGCAAAGAAGGCTTCCACCTGGACCATGGAGGGAAAACAATTATATCTCTTCTCCATGTGCTGCATTCATGTAATAGCCATGTGTAGTTCAGTTCTGTGAATTAAGTTTCATTGGAATCCATTTGGAAGTTAACTGCGTCAATATGATTAACATTTGGTGATAGCACTGGAAAGTTTGTATACACTAAGGTTCTTGCCATTCTACCCTAAGAAGTTTTCATTAAATCCCAATTATTGGAAGATTATTTATTTTATTTATATCATGCTTTTTTCTTCTCATAGGATACAAGGTAGGAGTCTGTAAATCTCAATTATTGTAAGAAGTTAAAAAACATAAACATAAACTCTTACGTCAATGAGATACTGATGTCTTTGATGTTAGGAAGATAATTCTTATAACTTAGTTTCCAAACAGGAACATTTGCTATAGCTCCTTTTTGAGTCCAAGAATACATAGATAAGGTCAGAATGAATCAGTGTGGTACAGTGGTTTGAGTATTGGGCTACAACTCTGGTGATGAGGATTTGAATCCTTGCTCAGCCATGAAAACCAACTGGGTGGTCTTGGGCAAGTCACACTCTCTCGGTATCAGAGGCAGGCAAAGACACCCCCCCCCCCAGAACAAATCTTACCAAGAGAACCCCATGATAGAGGACAGCCTTAGGATTGTCATGAGTTCGAAACAACCTGAAGGCATACAACAACAACCACAAGGTCAGAATATTATGTTTTATTATTAAAGCTTTCTCAAATTTCATAAATCAGACTGTGGTAATTTTGAGAGAGATAAGCATATTAATTTATTTAAACATGAAAAGAAAGGCAGAATCTTGTGGCACCTTTTAGTTCAGGGGTGGACAAAGTGTAACCTGAAGGCTGTGTGGAGCCCTTAGGACCCCAGGTTTGGCTCCTTAAGCCCCCAGGTCACGCCATGCATTTAAGATGTATATGAAACATAGATGAATTTCATGTTTAGACTTCAGTTCCAACACCAAAATAATCTCATTATGTATATTCAAATATCCCAAAATCTGAAATAAATCCAAAATCTAAAACACTTCTGGTCCCAAGCATTTTGGATAAGAGATACTCAACCTGTATATGCATTTTGTGAATTGTTTAAATGGAAGCCAAATCTGTCTTCCCACCCTTAACATAAGTGATCAAACTGTATCATGAATTATATCTTTTTACTTTTTCTAAAAAACAGAAGGACATAAGTAGTTGAAAAATAACACGAATAAACAATAAAACCCAGAGAACTGGCTCAGAATTATTTATAATAACAGGGCTGTAATGTGGAAGATTAATGAGGAACATTACTGGAGTTGTGCATGCACAGATATTGATCATATTTCAACTCTGTTGGAGACTACAACTCCCTTAATTTCTATCACACCTGTCAGTAAGGGCAATTCATATTTACTAATGTGGTTTGTGGGGTGCAGTTGGGAAGATAACTGATGTGGGAATGAAACATATCTCTCCCTCTCTTTTCAGTGGAGTCATGAGATGTAAATTTGTAAGCTGCTTTGATTGCCTAGGCAAAAAGCGGGATATAAGAAATTTATTATTATTATTATTATTATTATTATTATTATTATTATTATTATTATTATTATTATTATTATTATTTCTTGGGTGGCAGGACAGGATTTTGTCCTCATTTCTTCTATTTCTCTACAAATCCTGATCTACTGTGAGACAAAGTGGGGAAGCTATTTCAGATTTGAAGTGTTTTGAAAGGATACCAAGTGTTTAGTTGTTTAGCTTGCTACTATTGTGGCTAGACATAGGAACAGGTATTTGTGGGAATTTCCTGTCTTGCGTATTGAGGGAGATCTGTTTGCTGCTCTATCTCAGCCAACAAAATATTGTGGGCCAGACCTGTTCCTCAGTTTCCGTAGTTTTCAGTGTCTGTACTTTCTCCTGTAGAAATCCATGGCTTCCATTCAAATCATTGGGATAAATGATATACAGTCATCCTTTCCAATTCACAGGGGATCCATTCCAGATCTCCCCATGAATTGGAAAAACTACAAATATTGGATCACCATTGTTTTTAATGGCCATGTGGCCAGGGGCGCAGCCTTGTGTGTGCCCCATGGTGACTCATCTTGCCATGATGCCCCTGACCCATAGCTGCTATGTTCCCAACCTATCCCTTTTCATTAATAGGGAAACCTGTCAATGACCTGGCAAGCATGCAAGTCCACAGGTGTGAAACATCACTTCCAGGTCAGTTGTATGATTGCCAATCACATAGTGTCAGTGTTCCCTCCTCTCCTTCTCCTCCTTCCTCTTCACTATTCCCGAACAACTGATTACCTTTTTTTTTTCTATTTTTCTTTCTTTTTAAAACTTCAATCGTGGCAGCAGAGCTCTGGAACTTATCTTTATTTTTTTATTTCTTTTCTTTCTCTTTTAAAACTTCAATTGTGGCAGCAGAGCTCTGGCACTGCACCAAAAAAAAGTGATGGTGGTGGTAGAGACTAAAGGCATGTTGAGTAGGACATAAGGCAGGTTTAAGGAAGATTCAGGAAGAGAGTGGAGCCCCAGTCACTCAATTGAGAGGATGCCGTGCTGAGAGATGGGACTTGTGCAGTAAAGTCCTAAGTGATGGCAATCTTTGACCTCACTAGAATTTACAGTCACCAGTAAAGCCAAAGGCAGGTGATCTAAAGCAATGTCTTGTGCAGGAAATAAATTTATGGATCTCATTCTCTATAATCATATTATCTCCTTATGCTTCTCATTGGAACAAAACCAGATCATCTCTTGTATGTAACATGAGAGCTCCTTCTACCAGCCATTTTTGTGTGCCTAATATATCGTTAGATCCATTTTCTAATCTTCTGTAGAAGGGCCATTGTTCTACAGGCAGAAGAGGTAAAACAATAGAAAATCAATGGAAGCTACACATGCTCCTTACACTACCCCCTAAATCTCTGACAAATGTCACTGCAGACAATGGGACTCAGATTGGAACTGATCCGTGGTAAATTACCAGTGCAGGCAAACTCATGCTAGGAAGGGGGAATAACATTATAATTATGCTGCATGGCCAGTTTTATTACTGATGTGAACTCACTTTCTATGGTCAACAGTGCTCACCCATTCTTTTCACTTTAACATAATAGTTTAAATTTAGCCAGAACTGGACAGAATGCTCATAAGCATTACATACAGTTTTGTTATTTGGACTGAATCATTTCTTGTACAATGGAAGTTCTACATAAAAACACATACAAAATCCTGCTGGTTTGGTATACCCTCTTTAAAAGGTTTATGACTTTTTTTGGTTTATCACCTGCATGGGATTGAAAAGCCAGTTTGATTGTCATCTGTGCTGAAGCATATTGGCAGTGTATGTCTCATGTTATTGTCTGTGTTTCCTTTTGCCTGGCTTGTTTCTATATATTTTCCTGTATTCTTACAAATGGAAATTCTTTATTTTTTTCCCCTTTAAGCCTTCAAAGTACTGTGGGACCTTGATATCTGTTGTTGTTTGATTCCAGGATGCCCTGATGGATACCAAAATCTCTGGATGCTTAAATCCCATTAAATGCAATAGCATAGTAATGGTGTCCCTTATATAAAATGCAAAATCAAGGATTGCTTTTTGGGATATATGTGTGTGTGTGTGTATTCCAGTCATGGATGGTTGAATCCATGAATAAGGAATCCATAGGTATGGAGGGTCAATTGTATATCCTAATGTATATTACTATAATGTAAAATCATTAGAATTTCCACATATATAGCAACAGAGATTTATGACTTTTTTTTTTGACAAGTAGGAAGATTTCTTGGTGCTTTTCTTCTTTCCTTAATTGTAGAGACTGGCCAGTGGGGCCATCCAACCAAATAAGGTTTTCTTCCTAGAGGAGGCGTACACCATTTCTCTATAGCAGCCACTTTGATATTAGGAAATGCATGACTTCTGGCAAAGATACAAGCAATGTATCCAAAGAATTGTATAGTACATCTACAGTTAAGCAAGTCAGTATGTGCTGTCAAATTAGGGATGTAAGCTGTGGTTCAATGCTTGCCTTTTATTTAAAGAACTGGATGCCCTGAGCTGTTCCTTAAAGAGTCTCCTGTCAGCCTCTTATTATTTTAAGACCTTTGTTTTCAAACTAAGGAGTGGGTCTACTAGGAAGGTGTGAGCACTGAGACTAAGATTGATCTGCAGGTGCTGAAACTGAAGAGGACTAGGAATCCTTCAAGGAGTGTGTTGTCATTTTTTCACTGAAGCCTCTTTTCTACATTTGTAATTCCTGTTCCATGTAGGTGTTGGTCTGGGCTAGAGGGTGAAGTGGAGGATGAAGGCCTCTCCCAGTAGGAACATGTGAAGCACTGAGTGCAAGAAAGGATGCATAGCTGTCAGTGGAGTCTGAAGGCTCCAGAGTTAGGAAAGTGGTGAATGCACTTTTGGTTTTAGTCTGAAATTTTCAGGAGTTATCCAAGATGCTGAAATATTTTGAGGACAGGGCTCAGCACCTTGGATAGCACCTGTAAAGTTAAAATTAAAACCTGGAGGGGATTCACCACCGGTGCATCTACACTGTAGAAATTATGCAGTTTGACACTACTTTAAGTGCTGTAACTAGCTGTGTCCTCTGGAATCCTGGGATTTGTAATTTTACAAGGTATTTAGCCTTCTCTGCCAAACAGTCCCAGGATTCTGTAGGATGGGGTCATGGTGGTTAAAGTGGTATCAAACTGCACTATTTCTACTGTGTAGATGTATATCACTGCCATTGGAGCCACCAGTCACCACTGGTGATTCTTACACTTTGTGCCAGGGTGTGGAACCTGGGATAGATTTTGTTCATGTCTTCTTAACATGCCCCCCCCCCCACGATACCTGCTCTGTTGTCATTCACCACAGCAGGCTGTCCAAGGAAAAAGGCTTATTAGCAGCCTGAGCCAGGATGGCTCCTTTGCTTTGGGATAAGGAAGGGCAAGAAGACAGTGTCCCTTGAATAACCTCAGAAATATCTTTCAGTTCCCCTGTTGATTGTGTTATTGGTATGGGTTGTAGGAGCATCTTGAACATCTGATGGAACTTCAGTTCTTGGTGGCTTACCATGGAAGCATTTCCATGTTCCATTATTTTCCATGATTTCTGTTGTTTACTTTTCCAGAAGGAGGGGAAGGTGATGGAGGTAGGTGCTTCCTACTGAAGCACGGAATTGGACTATCAGTCCTATTGTGGGCAGAAAGTGACAGAAAGTCACATTTCTATAGATGCTGGTATTTGCAGGGACCTAGCATCCTTGTTTCGAGTACCTCTTCTTTCCCTTGCCTCTGGCTAACAATCTTTTAGGCAGAGAAGAGGGTTTGCTGCTGTAGCCCTTTTTTGTAGACAGTACCAAGAGAAAAGGTAGCATTTCCTTCTCCCTTACTTCTTTCTGACAATCAGAGAGCAAGAGAGAACTTGATCTTCAGTTTTGTGGAACCCATTTTCCTAGTCCTTTTAAACAGATGGGGTGAAATGCACAGGGAGAGTAATAATACTCAAAGTTGTCAGAATGCTAAAAATGTAATAGTACTAAATGTTCTCATGGCATGCTCTCCCCTAGCAATCTGTTCATAGTGGTGAGCTTTGTTCTCAGATTAAGCCATATGCTGCTACTAGGCCAATGTGCTAAGCAGAGAACTATCATTCTACATTAATGTTATGTTACTAACCGTACTGACCAATATTTTAATACCAGATATGGGCTCAATATCATAATCACATCATTATAATTAAACAAGAGGCACTCACTGGTATTGGGATTTTTCTTTTGCGGTAGTATGTTATATCACTGTGATCTTTTACTGTGTTTAAGATACATTTTTTTCAGAGCAAGAACTGTTTATGGATGTGGTATTTTGATGTTCATATTTATGTTGTACTTCAGGGGCAGACAAATGTCAGGCTTACAGGGATGTACTTTGGTGTTTGTTTTTTTTCCCTTGAACCCTAAGATCCAAACAACCAGAGCCAGATAAAAAATAGTAGTGTAGGCCAGTCATGCAATTAGTACTAAGGAACAGAATACATCTGATCATATTCTCAGTTCAGATTTTTTTTGAGAACTAAACTAGTAAATGCACAGTTTTTCCACCCACTAAAGGCTTCCTGCTAATCACATTCTTCATTTTGGAAGCCAATTTGGAGAAGTCAGGTCAGAGTAAGAAACACTTTCCAATATACTGCAAGTCTTGCTGGGATCTACTTGCAGATCTCAGTCTCTAGCTCTTCTCCATCTTAATTTTATTAATGTCAGCAGCTGTTCATAGCAAAATGTTTGATGTATAATCTGCAGAACATCTTTGACACTGAATATGCACAGTTTTCTTCTTAAATTTTTCTGTATTCCATCATTACTCTTCAGTTTACACCTTCATATATTGGTAAGTGAAGTGCATGGATAGTCAAAGTCATGATTGTTGACCAGGATTCCTGAGTTGCACTCTGTGGTCTCTGTTTCTATAATAAATTTTCCTCCTGTTATTTAGTTGGCTGAAAGAAAAATAATGTAGCACTGCAATATATGTTTATTCTCTTTTTAGTTGTGTATTTGGAAATTGCTGTATATGAACAAAGCCAGATCAGCTGACAGGAGAAGTAAATGGTTAACATTAGTGAAAGTTTCAGGCTTCATGCTATCTGGACTAAGATCATCTCATGCTTTCTTCCAGTTGAGAACCTGGCTTGGGCTACTGTGGGCACTGCTTTGAAAATGTAACTTTTCTTGGGAGTACAACTATCAGCATCCCATATTCTAGGAGCTGCAACCCCCCCCCCCAAAAAGAACCCTTTCTATGGACATGTAAGAAGCCAGTTTTCCAACAGCTGCTGCTTCTGCTACATGCCAAAACTAAGCAACTTCTGCTGATCTGGAGGCACTGAGCAAGCACAGTGGTGCTGATGAATCCTTCTCTCTCTGCTCATAGTTTTTTGCCATTTGTCAGCACATCCCACATTAATTAATCTTGCAGAAATCAGAATCAGTGTCAGGTGTATAATTTACTCTCAGCACATTCTGCCATAGTATACCCTTCTTGCACATGACAGTAAATGGATTCTTAAATATTTTGCCAGTGGCAGCATCTGGTTCCTCATTATCCACCTCAGGCACTATTTTGTTGGGCTTGAACTTTCTCTCTCTCTGACTCCATGCGGGTGTGTATCTGGTTTTTTTCATATATCCCAGCTAACATTCACTGCTTTTGTCAGCTTCCTTGACTCCCATCCACTTAGATGACAGCTTTCAAATAACAATCTTGCAATCTGTAACAAGCTGTAGTGTCGTTTGGGTCTTTTAAAACCCTAATTGCATTCATTCTTTTAAATCTTCTGCTTTGATTTATGAGGAGAAAAGGCAGTTGTGATGATTCATATTGGGAATATTTTGAAACTCAAAGTATCATCCAAGGGGGGGGGGGAGAGGCAATATCTTTCATTGGTAAATCGTAACAGTGATGATCCCTTTGCTGTTTATCATTATTTGGGATGAATCAAAGCTCTCGCTAAAATCCCTCCCCACTCAATTAGTTCACCCCTGATCACTAGTTATTTTCTTACTGTATGTTACATTAAGATTTTTTTAAATGGATGTTTTCTTATCTGAAAATTAGCCCACCTAACATGTTTAAAGTGCATCATTTTATTATTTTTTTTACAAATATATACACAAAAAAATTACAAAATTAAGAAAAAGAACAGAGAAACACCTAACATGTTTAATATTTTGGAATCACTTCATATGTGATTCTGTGCTCTAGAATACTAGTGACTTTAGAAGACTAAAGTGGCATGAACTGAATGTTCCTAGTGTTTATGCTGATATATATATGAAGTGACCTGGGAAATTGATTATATATGTCCTGTAGAAAAGATGCAGTTCTACACATTGAGATTTGAAAACAGGCAGACAATGTACTTTATGATGGAATGAGCATGAAATGTGACTTGACCAGTAGAGTTTAAGGGGGGCTGCAGACTGCCAGAAATAGTGCAAATTGAGTCCACTTTTAGGGTTAGGGTTAGTGCTAGGGAATCCTGAGAACTGTATTTTATTGTGGCACCAGAGCTCTCTGACAGAGAAGGCTCAATGTCTCAGGAAAAAAAAACACAATTCCCATGATTCCCAAGCACTAACCCTAACCCTAACAGTGGACTCAATTTGCACTATTTCTGGCAGTCTGCAACCCCCCTAAGACTATAAATAAATAGTGAGCAGAAGAGGAACTAATTGTAGTTGGATATATCCATCCCAAATTATTTCTCAAAGCTCAGATTAGCACTGGGTCAGGAAAGGTCCAGCTCATGCCAAATGCTGCTCAGCCTCTAAGAGCTGGAATCTAGACTGTAGTAGTACATAGAAGGCAATTGCTTTCTTTAGAAGAACAGTTAGAGTGGTTTTCCACTCATCTCAACTACTGCCACAAAATGTGAAGATCTTCTTATTTATCCCACCTCTGCCACCAAATGTGGGAGCTTCCATTTATTCCCACCTCTTCCACCAATGTGAGGACCTGTTCCTCTCCCACTGCTATGACATCAAATATGTGGACATTTGATGTCATAGCAGTGGGAGAGGTTCCTATGTGAGACTTTATTCATTTTCTATTCCCACCAAACACCACTATCCTTGATTAACTGTTGCCACCACAGGCACTGTGTCTGGACTCATGCTTTCCAATATGTAGCATTGTTGGAGACTCAGGTGTATAATGTAAAAATAATGATTTATTAAAAAGAAATGAGAATGTAACATCACAGATTACCTATTTAATAAAACTAATTTACCTCTCTCTCCTAACTGATCCCAACTATAACTAATCTTTATATCTGACCCTAACTCTCCTAATATCTCTGACTCCTAACCTCAACCAACTAATCCTTAAACCTCACTCTGACAGACTCCACTCTTACTCCTTGATCAACTGTTGCATCCCAGCCTTTTCAAAATCTCCTCAGACCAATCAATAACCATTCACTCCATTCTCTGACCTCTCCTAGTAGATCCACCCCTTATTGCATCTACTATATCTTGTATACGTGACCATGTTACTTTAATTTATTAAATGCAACAACATTTCCCTCCAAAAGTCCAGAACATCACACAGCTGTCCTGTATATCAGCAGCATAGACAACAGAACATCTTTTGGGGGATTTTGGATAATGAGTAATGAGGGTCTAATTTTAATTTGTTCCTGTGTGCTCATGTGAAGCTCACCCAATTTTGGGCCATTGGCATGAATGAAAAATGGCTTTTAGAATATTATGTTAAAAAGTTGTCCCATTGTTTAGCAAAATTCTAGACTTTCCCTCCATTTGTCATTTTGGCATGTTTTAATACTGACTTATTTTTAAGCGGCTGCACTTCATCAGTTGATACAATGTGCAGTCCTCCAGTCTGTCTCAGCAAAGATGGTTATGAAAAATTGGATTCTATCAAATTTTCATGTGGCTTATTCAGCAAGACCTGTAATGCCTGGTAGTTGTACAATTATGTTGGCTGTCTCAGATATGCATTATGAATGAATTTACATTTTACCTAACAGCACTAACAGTTGAAATGACATCAATATGCCCCATAGGTAAAATTTGCCTGTTTCTATACACAAACTCAATTGAAGCATGTAAGAGGTGGTGCAGTATAATTACAATAATAATTACCACAGATATTATTATTATATTAGTTCTGTGTCATCAAATGAGACTAAAGGCCTTTACAGACTGCCAGAAATAATGCAGACTGAGGTCATTTTAACTGTCCTGGCTCAGTGCTTGGGAATCATGGGAACTGTATATTTTCTCTGGGACATTGAGCCTTCTCTGTCAGAAAGCTCTGATGCCACAATAAACTACAGTTCCCATGCTTCGTTAGCACTGAGCCAGGACAGTTAAAGTGGCCTCAAGCTGCATTATTTCTGGCAGTCTGTAAAGGCTTTAAAACACTAATCTTCTCCATTAAACAGATCTGTTCCCACTGAAAAATTATTCAAATAGTGGTGTAACCACTATGAGAGGGAGCAATATTTCATACATTTTTTCCATTAATAGTTTTTCTTGCATAGTATTACAAGTCATTACATCCTTATTTATATAAGGCTGCCATAATTTATCAGTGTCCGTGTCTAATTTAAATATAACCTGGCTTCATACACAGCCTAAAATCTTCATGCAGGTAACTTTTTGTGATGGCAGACAAAAGCAGTTAAGCGAACTCTAAATTATGCACCATGACTTCCAGAATCACGAGGAAATCTTAGAAACCATGTGGTTGAACAACAAATGGCTCTGTTAGTTTTAAATCATTCTCCCTTTCTTTGACCTTTAATATAATTGATCAATCACATTCTTGTGCTTTCTCAGAATCTTGGGGGGGGGAATCAATTGTTTCATTTTAATGTGAGAAGTCACAACATCTGCAAATATCAGATGCAATAAAAATTTGTCCCATTTTCTGTGGGGAATTATCCTGCACGGAGCTGTCTCTTTTTAATAAAAGAGAACAGGCAAGTCCCTCTACTTAATACTGAAGTTTCTGTGAGCATCAGTGGTATAGAAAGTGGACTACTTTGGGGATTACCTTCTTCAATTGCCAAAATAACTTGGTTGATCTTGAGTACAACACATTTTGGCTGGTGGGGAGTGTTGGTGGGAGAATTTGTTGCTCTGCTTCAAGCTCCAACATCTCATGGGGTGATCTTGGCATGTTTCCCATTAGCACTTTCACACTACCTAGTTATAATACCACTAAAATTCCACTGTAACTGCAGTGGGTATATCCTGTGGAATACTGGGATTTGTATTTTGGTGAGGCATAAGAGCTATCTGACAAAGAATTGAAAATATACCACAGAGAGAAAGCTCTTTCTGCTGCTTCTCCCATATTTTGGAAATCCTTCTCTGCAGAGGCTAAGCTGCTGCCACACTGCGAAATTAATGCAGTCTGACACCACTTTAACTACCATGGCTCCAGCCTGTGGAATCCTGGGGTTTGTAATTTGTTGTGGCACCAGAGCTCTCTGACAAAGAAGGCTAAATATCTCAACAAAACTACAGACATCAGTATTCCATAGGATGGAGCCATCACATTTAAAGCATTGTCAAACTGCATTAATTCTGCAGTGTGTAAATAAAGCCTAAGATGGTTCTCTCATTCTCTTTCTGCTGGCAAGTAAAAACATTTCTGTTCCATCAGGCTTTTAGGAATTGACTGTGATAGGCTTCTAATGGTATACTGTGCTGTTTTATTGTCCTTTAAATATTGCATTTTAATTAATCTTTAAATGTTTTTGATTCTATAGGCTGTTTATATTTGCATTGTGTGGGTCTGCATATGATTTAATCTGTACTGGTTTTAATAAATTGAACACTGCTTTGAATCTCATCACTCAGGGGAAAAGTGGGGTATAAATGAATAATTACTACTACCACCAACACCACTACAAATCCCAAGATCCATAGGATGAGCCCATGATAGTTAAGGTGGTGCTCAACTGCTGTAAATATGTACTGTGAACAAGACAGACTATAAAGTAAAAAAGGTGATCTGTTTTATCACTAAATGGGACACAACCAGGACAGAAGTAAAGACCAGTTCCTTCAGCTGTGCCTCCCCACATTCTAACAGCTCCCCACTTCCCTGTATAGTTCCATTATTGGAACTAGGAAGAGAAAATAGTTGGGTATGGGCAAAAGGGATGGGGGTCTGATGCCTTCCCTCTGCTTGCTCTGTTTAGTAATAAAGGATACCACACTTGGGCCTTATACCTAAACTGGCAAATATTTCACTAGTTTAGCAACATGTAGATGTATTTTATTTAGTGGACAGGAAAGGGAAGATTTGTTATCTATTGACATAGGGGGCATATTGATTGACAACTGGTCAACCAGTAAGACTATGCTGCACATAACATTTATACATTGATTTCAACCAGGATGGAAACTATGTAACCTTCCAGATGCTGTTGGACTGCATTTGTCAGCATTCCCCACCTTTGGCTATCATGGCTGGGGCTGATGGAAGCTGCAGTTCAACAACATCTGGAGAGCCATGCAAGTTTTTCCCCTGATTTAAATTATCAGCCAGAATCTTAAGCTACAAGTCATAAATCATCTTTAATTATACTGCCTGGACTAAGTGTCTCTGTGGCAGGAAATATAAGATACTAGTTTCCCCCAACCTAGTACCCTCCAGATGTGTTGGACTACCTCTTGTTTTCATGGGGAATATTATAATACTGGTTTGCGGATTTGTTCAAAGCTGCATTCTGAGCTACATGTGGAGAGCACTGATTTGCTTCCTGCCCTAGCTCAGGATGTGGAATTCTCTTGTTATGTGGGGAAGGGAACTTGCAGTGTATGAGAAAATGGATGCCCATGTAAATTATACTGTTGTGTAGGACTAGTAGGATAGAACTGTGGTGTGTGACTGTTTAAGAAGAGATCTGTGTGAAGTCCTTGGATGATTTCATATAGCAGGACTGGAAGTTAGAGACTTTTGAGAGCCACAGCCAGTCAAGACAGACAATACTGGCCTTGAGGACAATTGTTGATCTTGCCAATAAGCTTGTTAGGTCTCACACACCTTGCTCTGAAGGGCTCTTCTTCAGAAGAAGGCAAATGAGTAGGTTGGCTATGGAAGTGTCCTTTGCTGTCACATCATGGGCCATCTCTACAGCCATGCTACCCAGGATACACCCACCCCTAGAGTTGCGTTTTTGGATTAAATGGTAGAGGGATAAGACTGAGGAAGGCAGCAGCATTAGGAGCAAGTAGAATGTGTGGGGAGTGACCCTATGGGAAAAGGTAAAAACATAGACAGTGGCAGGGAAGAATGGGAAAACAGGGACTGAAGCAAATCAGGACAGCATGTACATCCCCACTTTGGGCAGTAGGACGCTTTGTGGAAGCCTTGCATAAGGGTTTGAGCAGGGTGGAGCTGTTCAGAATAAAGCCACATTTTTCCTTAAGACCTTAGTGAAGTTGGTATTTGGTTATCCTTGATAGTCACTAGAGGAGGGGGAATAATTGGGCAACAGTCTAGGAACAAAAGAATAAAAGGACAAAAGAAGAGAAAAGAATAAAAAAGTCTTTGTCCCTCCCTTTGTTAGAATGGTTCCCTTTAGAAGTCAATTAATATCACCTCCTTACTAGCATGAAATGGACATGAAATTGTTTGAATCAGAGTACAGTATTTGGAATGTCTCCAAGAAATAAGTCTTGGCTTGCTGTGAACAGGGCATTGTGAACATGTGCTATTAATAATGCTGTATGAGTTAATCTCTGAGGTCACATGATATTGTTCATTCTTTGATTGAAAGAGCAGCCAAAACAGCATGAGCTGAAACCTTCTATTTCAAGGGAAGATAAATGAAAGTGGGCAATTTGCTTTTCCCTATTACTTTAGCTCACAAAAAATAATAAATAATAATTTTAAAAATCTCATGTTAGCATTAACTTTAAAGAATGCCACAGGCTTGCACACAGAACCAAAGTAAGTCCAGAATCTGGTGATGGTTTGCTGAAAATGGTTTCTGTGTTTCACTACTTGTGGGTTTCATGAAAGGAGCCAGTATTTTAAATGGCTTCCAAACCACTATTATTGATAACATGGGGGGGGGGGGAGATGACAATTCACTGAGACCTGGGAGCTTATCGCACCACTTTTTAAAACAGTTTACCTCTTCTGACTTAAATTTTAATTCGGGCGGCACTCTGATACTATCACAGGGATTTTTCCACCAAATCCACCAACCGGGTCCATCCCCACTCCCAGAAATGCTCTGGCAGCCATTTTCTTAAGCTGGAAAACTCCCAGTTTAGAAAAGAGGCACACTGAACACTCCTGGAAACAGGGATGGACCAGGGATGGACCCAGGTGGCAGATTCAGCAGCAAAATCCCTGCAAGAGTAACCGGGTGCTGCCCGAATTAAAATTTAATTTGGAAGAGGTAAGCCAGTTTAAAAAGCAGTGCAATATGCTCCCTGAATAGAATTTGTAGAGTTTTGCCCATCAAAGCCAAATCAGTCAACAGAATGAGCTTATTACTTTTGGAGTCCTTTTAACTAGTGATATTCACCCATTCATGGAGCATATGAGCCTTTGCTATCTCTAGTTAGTAGTGAAAGATAAGTTAGAGGATGCAGTTACAAGCATGAAGGAAATACAGAGAGTTGTGTCAGTGATTTAGTTAAGGTATAGGAAATCCCTTACAAAACCTTTCTAAAATGTTTGGACTAAATTCTCAGATTACAGTCAAGATAGGAGGAAGCAATGCCTTATTTTTAGAAAATGAGAGGAGCGGCAGAAGAAAAGAACTTCTGAGAGACACTAGAAATAAGAAACAATTTGCTGATACCCATTCCACTTAGAATATAGTAGTTTTTGATAGGCCCTTTACATATTTTAGACCAGGGGTAGGCAACCTTTCCCCTTTAAGGGCCAAAGGACTTCAGCTCCCAGAAGCCTCAGCCATGTTGGCCAATAGTCCCATGTTGGCCAATAGCTCCTGGGATTCTGGGAGCTGAAGTTCCTCGGCCCTTAAAGGGGAAAGGTTGCCTACCCGTTTTAGACCTTCAGATATTGTGGACAGCAGCTTCTACAGTTCTTTCTCATTTGCCCTGATGACTGGGGCTGATGGGAAATATATGCAAAAATATCTAGAGGACCAAATATTTCTTACAGTTCCTTTGGGGGGGGGACTTGAATGTTTCATGAAGGGAAGATTAAATCTTGACAGTGTAAAGTTCAGATCACCTGATTATGAACCCAGGGACAGAAAAGATTTCTTTTCAAGATTGCCAGTTCAAAAGGTGTTATCAGGTTCCCAAGGTTCAGATGCCTCTTTTCTCCAAGCCCTAACAAATCTTCCATGCCAACTTTTTCTCTTCCCTAAGTGTTACCATATAGTAGCAACAAGAAAACCCTATGTGTTTTCTTCATTAGACACCCTCCTCATCCACTGTTGCCAGCAATACTGACTTGAGAGACTTGGCAGTGAGAGGAGCTATCCCAGTGGTATGCAGGAGTTTAAGGACCAGCAGGATTAATTTCCACACATTTTGGACAAGATCCTATACTGTCAAATTACTTGTAGAACAAGCTATAGCACTGATAGTTTGACTGTTTGACCACTCATTCAGAGAAATATCCAATACCACCTTTTGCAAGAGGAAAAGCAGCAGTTATGGCAGTGACAAACTTGCATGCTATCACCAAGGAGGGAACACACAACACCAGCTAGAGGCTGTCTATCTCTAGAGAAGTCTTTTCCACTAGTGGCTGGGTTCTGTGTGTCCTGTGAGCCAAGGCACTAATGGGAGAAATGACTAGGGATATCACCTGTCAAAAAGGCAGAAAGACCCCTAAGAGTTAGGCAGTGAGGAGACAAATCACTGAAGAAAGAGGCAGTGGGGAACCTAGCTTATTTGAGGATATTTTTTTTTAATATTAGATTATTATCAGTAGAAAACATGAACACAAAATAATAATTAAACACATGTTGAAGAGTGCTGGGAGTTGCAGTTCAACCATATCTGGATGACTGGAAGATTCCCCTAATTTACACTATCATTTAATAAATGAGCTGATGGGATGGGCTGAATACTAGGTGCAAACTTTGCAGGCAGGTGTGATGTTTTTTAGGAGCCTCTGCTTCTTTTGAGAAGTTAGGTGGATGGAAGATGGCTGAGGGGTGCCATCTTCCCTCCCAGATTCTTCCCTGGTGTTAGAAACAAGTCTCAGAAAGCTGTTACCACAGAAAGAAGCCACATCCTCTTGGAACCATCAGAGTGGCCGGCAGCCAAGGTGCTGGGTGCGGAAGGGGACAGAAGGTCTCAGGTCTGACTAGAGCTGGGTGATGCCAATGCCACTGGGGAAGTTGCACGCCTCTGCTTCCTCACTGTTGCTGCATCTGTGCTGCCACTGCTGGTGCCTCTGCCATTGCAGAAAGGCATGCAGGGGGCATAAGTGATGCTTATGTTTGCCTTGCCTGCCAGGTGTCACTGGGGGTGTTGGATGTGTCGACTTTATTGAGTGACACCCTAAGTAGGCTGTCATTACTGCTCCCCAAAAGATGGAAATATGGGCTCAGTGGGCAGAGGAAGGAGGTGAGCAAGGCCAGCACTTCTCTCCACTCTGCCTATGGCGGAATTGTGGGCAGCTCAGAAGCTGGAGGAAGGGGAGTCCCAGCCCACTTCTAGACACCATCAGTAAGCAAGCTGAGCATCTCCTTCCTCCAGCTGCTGAACCTGGAAGGTGTGGGGGAGGGAGGTGCAGGTGGCACTGACCATCACCCCAACCAGGCCAGGCCTTTACTAAAGATTCTGTATGGTCTGGTAAAGGAGGAAGTCGATGGGGAGAGGGGTGTAATAGTATGTGTTATCACACTGGGTGATACCAAACCTAGTGGCACTCTTACTTCTTCTGTGTTTTGTTTGTCCTAGGGGACAGTGCACTCTATTATTGACTGCACCCAGGATGGCCTGCCCCCACTGCCCTGCTCTTGGTATGCTTCTGGGAAGAAGTGTCTTTTAGCTTGTGTGCTGGGTGTTTCAGCGTAACGTCCAGCATAGCAGCACTGGCAAAGTGTCCTGCTCCACCAGAACAGCAGAGGATATTGGCTTAGGGTTGTAAATCTTTGCTTATATTATTTTTGCAGGGGGGAGAAAAAAGATTTCAAAAGTTTCATCCCTGCTTTTACAAAGACTCAGGATTTTATACAAAATCAGCTAGGTTCTATGCAAAATGCTCCTGAAGAAAGACACTGGTCTTCTTGCTCTACCTCAGTGGTTAAAAAAATATCTTGTGATAAATGACAATCTTTTTTCCAAGGGCAAGAAAATATGTAAATATTCTTTATATTTCTACCTTACACACATGAACAATTTCACATTTCTCTAATATAACTAATCAGTGCTAATGATACAAATCTACTAGGACTGGAGGAGTAAAGCATTTTATAGCCCTCTGCTGAACAGTTATATTTCTGATATTTTGTGAAGATATGGCACATTGCATGCATCTGCCTCTTCCCAAGAAGGTAAAATGGAATTCTAACCTCACAGATCCTTGACTGCTTCAGACCTGCTACTGAACTGTGTGTGATTCAATGATGCATATTGTTTGAGAAGAGGGATATTAAAAAGTGCCCATACACATCTGTGTTTTCTTTGAGGCATGTCATGAAAATATCCATTCTACTAAGATCATAAAAAGCTTACCCATCTGTCCATTTTATGTGCACGGGGACTCTGAGCTTTGGCATTTCAATGATCAATGTACTAACATAATGGCTACATAACAATATATGCCTTTTTGGATGGTGAAAATTCAACATAAGGATGGATTTGCATCACCTATTTCTGTTCTGTGATGTTAACACACTTGAGTAATATTGTGACCTTTCACTTGTTTTTCTAAAGTCTGTCTGTATAGTTATATGATTTAGTGGAGATAGATATGGGCAGATTGTGTCATGTAAAGAGGGGAACTTAATACACAACCCACTTGGAGGTGTTCAGCTAAATGCAGTTGCAGGACTCTCAGGAGATTATCGCACCTCCTCCTGGACCCAGCTTACCTCTTGTGAATTAGAGCCCAATTCAGGCTGGAGCCAGGTCTTATCACATGCCTTTTGCCCCTAAAAGAGCCATCCAGGTTCACCCCCTCTCTAATGTGGATTGGGAAATGTGCTTGGGCTGCCATTTTTCCAAGTTGGAAGCTTCCGACTTGGAAAAATGGCGTCTGGAGCACGTTTCCTAATTTACATTGGAGAGGGGTGCACCCGGATCATTCTTTTTGGGACAAAAGGCATGCAATAAGACCTGGCTCCAGCCCAAATTGGGCTCTAATTTGCAAGAGGTAAGCCAAATCCAGGAGGAGGTACGATAATCCCCTCAGTGTTATGAGGACAGCAAAATATCTAACACACTTGAAGTCTGAACCACTGGAGGCTCTTTAGAATTCTATATTTGGGTTTATCCTTCAATCAGAATGCTTGCCAGTTTGTCTATACACTACTATATATGTGGAATGGTAACTTTTGGTACTTACCTATTGTAATATGGTGATGAGAAGAAAATCAGGACCAGTGCAAAGATAGCCTTCATATTGATTCATTGGTTTAATCTGCACTGCTTATCATGAATTCCTAGTATGTGGCAAAGAAAAACCTGCAAGGGAAGAGAGAGTAACCTCTATTGACATGTTATGACATGATGCTCTGCTTTTGAAATGTGCAGGATTCTGCCAGAGTTTTGAAAAAGGATTTGGGTGTTTGTTTTTTTATGGCATCTCCCAGAATACAAAGCTTTAGTTAAAAGCACAAATTATATGAATGTATGTAA
Organism: Phrynosoma platyrhinos; assembly: GCA_020142125.1. Classification (NCBI taxonomy): domain Eukaryota; kingdom Metazoa; phylum Chordata; class Lepidosauria; order Squamata; family Phrynosomatidae; genus Phrynosoma; species Phrynosoma platyrhinos. The sequence goes on along the minus strand of CM034701.1, from coordinate 222,823,319 downwards.
ATCCCATTGAACATGTTAAAATTTTATATCTGAGTGTTCTGTACCTTCCACTTGCAGTTTCCTTGCGTGATGATGGGGCAGTGTGAACTCTGGATAAGGGCTAGTGGCTATGATCCAGAGAGTGAATTAACTATTTTTGAAAAATTCTTATAGGCACTTCTTCATAATAAAAGTGCCATAATAGACTCCTTCTTTTTTAAACCTGAAGGGTTGACCTAAAAGTAACCAAGGAAAAGAATCTATTCAGGGATAGCCAAGTTGGCCATGTGGCAAAACAAAACTCAAAATCCACAAAAGACCAATACTTTTTTGACTAACCAAAATGCACAAGATATATCATGCAAGCTTTTGAAGCTCATAGTCAGAAGATGTTAAAAATCATGCAACAGAAGTAAAGTGACTGTACAATAGTAGAATCACTGGCCCATATTTTGCTTCTGATGTTGTTTCTCTTGTATTCAGTTGGCTTGGAGGAAAGTAGTCTTTCAATAAGCTAAGGCTACAATCTTTTACATATTTACCTGGGAATATGTCCCACTGAATTCAGTGGAACTTATTTCTGAGTAGAAATAAATAGTATTGCATTGTAAACTCTTTAACTACATTTCCCAATGAACCCATAAATCTGTGTAATATTTCTCTGCTATGAAAACACCAAATGGCTGCAGGGCCCCTTGGTATTTCTATGTGTGCTGAAATGTAACAATATCTCCTGGAAGATCTTATCTCAATATATGTTACACTTCAAAAAATGGCAATGATGCTGAAAAATTACCTAATGGTGTGCATGAGAATTTGCAGATGCACTTGACTTTCATGACCCTTAACAGTATGTTGTACTCCATAGTTACTTCTGCACCATCAGAATGAATTGCTAAAGAGACTATAACATAATTAATCTGTATTATTAAGTAATTTGATTTTTTTTTGCTCTTGCTTCTCCAGCTTCCCTCTGAAACAGAATTTTAATGTTTAAAACTTTAAAAAAATAAAAATAAAACAAAAACCTTTATACTGCTGTGAACAGTGATGATGTAGGAATCATTTGTCTTGTTATGTCAATGCATTCTCTATGAAGTTGTATAAAATTGACATAACTGCCACTATGGGACCAAAGCTAACTGTTGTCATCTCCACAATGGCTTTATTTTCAGATTTTTATTTATTTACTTACTAACTTATTTTGGTACTCATTTTGAAGTGACAGGCTTTGTGCCTTTGGCCCTTCATTGAGAATCAAACAAAATCT
>CM034701.1:222810800-222821970 GCA_020142125.1 Phrynosoma platyrhinos | reverse complement strand
GTAGAAAACAAGTTAACTCCATCTTCTGCATTAAAATCTTCAGTTATTCAAAGATGGCTTTCATATCTCCTCTGAATTGTCTCGTTTCCAAGCTAAACAAATCCAGCTCCCTAAATTATTCTTTGTAGGGCTTGGTTTCCATTTTTTGGGTATGTTCCAACTTATCCTTTCTGAACTGGGTTGCTCAGAACTGGACACAATATTTTAGGTGAAGTCTGAGAATACCAAATTAGAGTGGTATTTTGGTATTCTACTACTACTATGGTTGCTAATACTGCTACTACTAAAGTTTATTACTCATAGAATCATAGAATCATAGAGTTGAAAGAGACCACATGGGCCATCCAGTCCAACCCCCTGCTATGCAGGAACTCTCAATCAAAGCATCCCCGACAGAAGGCCATCCAGCCTCTGTTTAAAGACCTCCAAAGAAGGAGACTCCACCACTCTCCAAGGGAAAGTGTTCCACTGTCGAACAGCCCTTACTGTCAGGAAGTGCCTCCTAATGTTGAGGTGGAATCTCTTTTCCTGGAGCTTGCATCCTCCAACAGATGGTCATCCAGCCTCTGTTTAAAAACTTCCAAAGGAGACTCCACAACACTCCAAGGGAGTGTTGTTACACTGTCAAACAGCTCTTATTATCAGAAAGTTCTTCCTAATATTGAGGCAGAATTACTTTTCCTGTAGGTTGAATCCATTGTCTGGGGTCCTAGTCTCTGGAAAAGCAGAGAATAACTTGTTCCCTCCTCAATATGACACCCTTTCAAATGCTTAAACGGGGCTATCATATCACATCTTAACTGCCTCTTCTCCAGGCTAAACATACCCAGTTCCCTAAGTCGTTCCTCATAGGGCATGGTTTCCAGACCCTTCACCATTTTAGTCACCCTTCTTTGGACACACTCCAGTTTCTCAACATCCTTTTTGAATTGTGGTGCCTGGGCACTATACTTCTGTTCATGCAGCCCACAACTGCTTTTTTAGCCACCACATAACACAGTTGATTCATGTTTAGCTTTGATCTACCTAACACCTCTAGATCCTTTTCATATGTATCGTTGTCAAGCCACAGAGTACTCATATTTGTGCATTTAGTTTTTGTGCTTAAATACAGGACAGGACAGCTAAAGTGGCCTCAAGCTGCATTATTTCTGGCAGTCTGTAAAGGCCCTAAGAGAACATAACTTAATATGCAATGCGAGAAAACCTAATAGGAGTAAGGAAGAGGTTCACAGAACTGTCAAGTTTGTCAAAATTGCCAGAGTTGTTTGAAATAGATGAAGGAGACTGGCAGAGGGGACTTGAAATATGACTGGAGCCAACCCATGGGACTGTGCCCCGAAGATCCCTTCTAGTGATTCTAGCAACAATCAATGACTTGTATTTTCAGAAGCAGAGATCACATATTCACAGCAGTGATAAGTGGCCTAAATACAACAGCAGTTTTCCAGGCATGTTTTCTGCAGTTGTGACAATGAAAACAGTGTTACCTTGTGCATCTTACCCTTATCTATAATGTGAATTTTAATTATACTCAATTTTGGTAATGGAGGTAGTTGAAATGTGGGCTAAAAACCAACAAACACATTAAATAGAGAAAGGGGAAAGAGAAAAGCAAGCCAGTCTAAATCTAAATAAGCAAAGCAGGTGGGTTAGCAGTTTCCATGGGGAACATGAGTAGTAATAAGGCAGTTCCCAGTGATATAGCAAGATAGTATAAATCAAAATAGCAACACTGTTTGTTCACTTTTAATGTATAAAACAACACACAATGGACAGAACAATCCAGCTGACCAGAGAGAATTAGGATGGGGTGAGGTAGCCCTTTCTCTGCTGTTATAAACAAAAATAACAATACTATCTGCTCTGTTTTAAAATAAAAGAAACAGGACACAATGGATAGAACAAAATTCTGCTATCTAAGTGAGATTAGGATGGAGATTAAATAAATCCCTCTTCTGGAGGAAAGGAGTTACATGGGGTGGGAGTGTCTGTTGTGGAAAGTCCTGTTCATTGTTGGAATGCTCCACAAGTGAGGATCTATTGTTGACAAAGATTGTGTGGGCTGTAGTTGGCATTATAGCCAGACACAACTCATTCCAAGGGCAAAAGTAAGAATAGGAAGGCAGCAGGCATGGCTCCGCTGAATCCTAAGACTTTTCATTGTCAGGAGAAGCACCAGGATTCTTCTCTTAGCAGCTGGAGTCATGTAGTTTATCCCACCACCATTAGAACCAATAGAGAGAAAATGTTAAAAAACAAATATCTGTACAAGAGAGAGAGAGAAGACCCTATACCTCCTTTTGTATACAGACAAATACTTTCCATCCTGGCCATAACAAGCCAGCAAAGCTTTGGAAATAGTAAACACTTGCAATCTGCACCCTGCTTAAGGATTGCATTGAAAGCTAGCTGTGTTTTTCATCAGAAGTCACATATACATAGCATCTCCAGGTCGGGAAGAGAGCCAGCATGGTCTAGTGGTTTAAGTGTTTCACTTCAACTCTGGAGAACCAGGCTCAAATCATTATTCATCCATGAAAACACATTTGGATGACCTGGGACAAGTCACAGTCTCTCAGCCTTAGAGGAAGGCAAAAGCAACTCCACCCACCACTAAACAAATCTTGCCAAGAAACCCCCATGATAGGTTTGTCTTAGTTGGAAACAACTTGAAGGCACACAACAACAACAACAACAACAACAACAACCACACCAGGAGCATTCCAGAGCTGAACTTTAAATGTATGGATGCCCTGGGGATATCATTAAGCATGATACATCGAGCATCAACCACAATTGCTTAGAATTTGTAAATCAGTGGTAATGGTTTGTAATGATATAGGTCTGTAGGGGCATTTTTGTTGTTGTGTGCCTTCACATTGTTTCCAACTTATGGCATCTCTAAGGTGGGGTTTTCTTGGCAAGTTTCTTCAGAGGGTTTCCATGGTTAACTGAGGATTTGAATTCTATATTCCAGAGTCATAGTCCAACACTCAAACTACCACACCACACTGGCATTAGGACCAATTTTATGGCCCAAACCAACTTACAGAGTAATAAACAATCCTAGTCTTGTAAAAAGATGACGTTGAGTATTTTTATGAATAAATATCCTGCTCAGATTATAGCAGTGTTAAAATATCCATAATAGTGATAAGAAATTTTCATACGTTTCTGGAATCCCTACTATTATTTTTAAAATATACTGATGTGATTCAATATACACAGAGTTGCACTAGGAAGGAAAGGAGGACTGTGTATTTGGAAGGGTCCTTTGTAATGGAAAGGGCCTTCTGGAGAACACAGTATTCCTTTGATTCATGGAAGAACAATACTATGAAGAACCCTTCCTCACTTCCTAAGGTTAATCATGTAAACATTTGCAGTTAGGGCCATGAAAACAAAGAACAGACATCTTGAGAGGCATTTATTTATTTATTTATTTATTTGATTTATATTCCACTTTTCTCCTAAAACGTGGACTCAGGATGACTCACTGTAAGATTAAGGTATAGATAAGATAGGATATTTTCACATATTATCTGTGCCACTTTGCAAATAGCTAAAATGACTTATGTGTGGGATTTTCAAAACTGCAGACATAATATTTATTACCATATGGATTGTTTGTGTCATGTGGAGATTCTCCACACAGTGCTGAGCTACATATTGAGAAAATGCCAGATGGGATTTAGTTTCTTCTGGCAAACATTCTGTACTTACAAATTATGGCAACACCCCTCAAAGAGATATGCAGCTTGACTGTGCCTCATAGATTCATGATCCATTTTCAGTGTAGTCCTTGACACTGATGTTTAAATTAATATACTGGGATAGGGTGGACGGTAGGTATCAAAACAAGGATCCCAAACTAGACAATTTGGGATTTGCTGCATTGGAACAGCTTGGACAAACTAATCACAATTCAAATCCTACTGATTTCAGTGGAATTTAAGCCTGGCTTGATTCTCCTTGATTGAAGCCAGTGAGTACTCAAAAACCCTTTGTAAAATTGTGACAATATTAAATTCCCTGAGGATGCAGAAGGAAAGATACTTTTGTAGATAAGAAATCATAAGGAAATCCATATGGTCTGAGGTTTTTGTTTTTTTTAAAAAAATAAAGCTTAGAAAAAGTTGCTAAATTGTAATAGTATCTTAATGCCAAGAGAGAAATGTTATATAAGAGGAATGCAACATTTGTCCTATTAGTGTAATCAGGGCAAAGGAATCAACTTAGACAGGTTTCTACCCATGATTATGATGATTAATTACTGCTATAATAATGAATAGCATTTCCTTTTCCTTCTCTGTACATTATTAATTTTTGGTAAATTGAATTTGGATGGCTTGTACTAAATTAAGCAAAACCTAGACTATGATTAGATTCCCCTAAAGTTGCTTACATTTAAATCCCCCCCCCCCAATCATTTCTGATATCCCCTGCTGGAACAAACAAAAAAGGTATGTTGTAAGTGTATTTGCTAGAGGCTGTATGTACCTTGAAAGAAAATGACACTGTCAACTGCTATCAGTCTAACCACAACAGTTGATCCAGTCAGTAAGACTAGCCCCAATCCCACAATGGTTGTAAATACCACACTTGCAAAATCATTATCACATTGCAGTTGCTGTCTATTTACACCTGTAGCAGCATTGATATATCAACGAAAATTTGACAATTAGGGCCCTCATTCTTTGTTGGAAGATGTAGAATATGTAGTATAGTCGAAACAGTTATTTAAAAATGATGTTTCTCACATGAAAGAGTATGAATTAATGTGTGTGTGTGTGTGTGTGTGTGTTTTATCTCCAGTTTTATTTCCTGTGAAAGCAGAACAATTTGTATGTCTTGTTTCTCATCTTATATTTACCAGATTGAATCCAGAGATTCATGAGCAAATGCTGGATCCATGTGATAGGGCTGATAAGGTGCAGGTGACAGTATGATCAATGGGATCAAAAAAATGCTTCTGATGCACTGGAAACAACATATCTGATAACCTCTGTGGGTAATGGTAATAAGTGATAAGACTTGAACTTTTAATCAGATACTAACTCTTCTTTCTTTCTTTCTTTTACAACTCATGGTACCAGTTCATTTCTGAATCCTCATTAAGTTAGTCTGAGATGTCTGTTAAACACATGATAGCTACTGCAGGTCTTACTGAGGGCTGTGTGAGACTATGTGGAAGACAACTGTGCATAATTAGAAATAAGAATAATCTGTTCCATGGAATATTCTGTGGGAGGGTGTCCAGTGCAGTCCTTTGGACCCAACTAAGACCTTAAAGCCTTGGAACCTACCAGTTTTTTTTGGGGGGGGGGGGTGATGCTGATGGAAGATAATGTTCTTTAGCAAAATAAACATTATGGATATGTAACTTGATCCAAATAATGCCTCTTCTCCACCCCCATCCCCCCACAAAAAGACACACACAGTGAAATGCCCCCCAAAATGAGTGGGAATAACACAACACTACTTCCTGTCTTCCAGAGTGATAGCCATGGCAGTCCTTTGGTGATATGGAGGAGTCCCATATGGTTTTGTGGAACCCTTCAGATTCAGGGGGCATGCCTGTCCCGATGTGTAGCATGACAGACCTCAGAAACACTAAACTCCCATAACCCCTCAGGCAGGATGGCCAATGGCCATGCTGGCATGGGGGCTATAGGAGTCACAACCTTAAAAAGTAACTTTTTGAAGCTTTGTTAATTGGTGAGGTAAATTTGTCCCATTTATCTGTCAAAGTTTTCTGAATGCTTATATCACACTGTCTATAGACAACTCAGGTTTAAGGCATTATCTTGTGAGTTAAGATTCCATATGGTTACAACATGACCATGTATTGCTTGCTTTTCCTTCCTTCCTTCCTATTAATATTTCCCCACTAGAGGTTCTAGGTAGAAAGGACTAGTAAATACAAATTTGATTTTTCAATTTCCCAAGAGAAGAAAGAGTAAAGAACAGCTCGCCCTTTGTTTTCTAATCTTAACAAAATGATTGGTAGAAGTTCTCAGAGGACAAACAGGAATATAATGTATGGGAGGAGAAATATTTTGAGACCAACAGTGGGAAATACATTTGACCTGATTCTCTAAAAGTTGGCAGTGTGGCCTCTGGAAGTTAAATTTCCCATCCTTGCTGTTGGGACCTTTCTCCTTCATCTGTTGTAAAACCCACTGCACAAGGGGCATCCACACACAGGTTTTTTGTGTTTTTTTTGGTCATTACAAACTGTGTGACAAAATACATTAAGCATTTTGCAACAGAGAGGCCCAGTGGGTCCACTTTATTCACACTGTAGTTTAGATTTTGTGGTTGAGGCATTTGGCATTTGTTCACGTTGGAATTCAGAGCCCTTGCAGAGCATCCCTTCTGATCATCGCAAGTCTTTCACGCCATTCCACTTAGTCACACATTATTACAAGGAGGAGTTAGGAGATAACTGTCTGTTGTGACGGAATGTCATTGCCACTTGATATCTGTTGGCTGATGTGAGAAAAGCTCATTATCTGAAGCCTAGTGCCCAGTAGGCAGGTATCCACTTCACAGCACAAAAAGGGCTTTAACAATTGGCAGTAATTAGTATTCTTGTTGGCAGCGTCACAAGAGAGACAGAGAATCAAATGGATGCACAGTTTGGAGTCTGTGTTCCTGCATGTCATGCTGCAAAGAGTCTGCACCATGGCCATGTGGCTAAACTTCAGTCCTGTTTGTGCATGCTGTACCTTTTCATGATACATAGGTCCTCAGAATATTTCCACATGCAATGAAACTCTCTTTATCATTGAAAAAATAAGCATCAAGCACTTAAGCAATTGAAATGCCACTGCACACTAGTATAACTCCTTGAAACCTGCTCCCAATGGAAAGTAAATACCCTAAGAGACAACCTGATTTTTTTTTAAATAAATTCAGTTGAACCTAGTTGAAACTGTTATGAGTCCTATAGTCAATCCTCAAAAAGACCTTGATCAGCTTCTGGTTTTTGGCTTGAAGCTAGTGAAACTGTAGTGAAACAGCGAAACATCAATATCACCTTTTCAGTTAAAATCTGTAGTTTATGTCACTTTGTTCCCGTTTTGATGCCTACATATCCCTTTCAATTAAGAAAAATCAAATTAACTAGGCTTTCCTCCCTGTTCCTCTGCCACTGATCCTCTTGTAGTTTCAGGCAAACAACAACAACAACAACAAACAAAAACAAAACAAAACAAGAAAACAGGAATGTGATATACATTTGGACAATTTCTACCATTCTAAACACACTGCTATGCTTTTCATGGATTTTAGCTACAATTATAGCATTGATTATAGCATGAAAACTAGTTTCCCTGCTTGGCCATGGAAATCCATTGGATGAGTCACATACTCTCAGCCCTAGAAAACCCTATGATAGGTTCACCTTAGGGTCACTATAAGTTAAAATGCCTAGAAGGCACACAATAACTATAATTGGGTGCTCTAATATCAAAGCACCGTTCCAGTTTGCAAAGTGTGATTGAAATTGGTTTGTAATTTCTTCTTGCTTGCAATTATGATTTAGTATAATGTCCTGAATTCAGTGATGCTTCTTATGTCTTTCCATAATTGAATTTGTTGAAAACTAGAATTTTTCTAGGCCTTCCCGGAATGACTTCTGCTCTAGGGAGATGAGTTTTTATTTTGTCCCTATTGCTGCTCATTCTCTCTTTATTGTTTTATTGCTTTTATTGCATTGTCATATTTTAATCTTAAGTTTAATTCTGTTTTAAGGGGATGGGAGGGTTGGATTGCGGGATGAGGGAATGTTTTAACTTTGTCTGTTTTAAATGCTGTAACCTGCCCCGATTGCCATGCAGAGGGGTGGGCTATAAATAAAAAATTATTATTATTATTATTATTATTATTATTATTATTATTATTATTATTATTATTATTATTATTATTCTATACCTCTGACCTATATTACAATAGTCTGGAGAAGATCAGGAGATCACATTGTGCCCTGTACAGGCAGCTGAACCTTTAGACAGGAGAGAAGAGAAACTTGATGAAGATCATGTAATTGACTTTCTGACTCTTTCATGTTATTCATGTTGGTCTTTTAAGACTCCCTTAGTTAATGCAGAACTAATTCAGAATATAAGTTTTGTCTGAGATTGCTCCTGGTTCATTAGCTGAAGTTTGATGTGAGTTCTGCAAGAAAAATATAGAAGTTTGTCCTCAAACTCTTCAAGAAGAGCTGCAACTCACTGATCCTTAGACACAGGTCAGCAGGAAAGAGTAGGAAAAGAAACCAAGTGCACAATAGATGTACCATAACATTTTCTGTTTCAGTGAATTATTGTTTAAAAGCTTGAAACAAAAGGTGGTGGTTTTTCATTCCATTTTTCAGAGGCTGCTGAGGGTGTGCAATATATTCATAATGTGGAAATTCTTGTGCATTGTGTAAAGGATTGCATCTTCATACCTATTCATAACCAGAAATCTGGTTATATAAACTGTGAATGCTTCCTTTTATTTCCTACCATTTCCAATGTTACTTTGTTTATCTTTTTAGAGTCTAAGATGTTACTTTTCACTTTGGCCTTTTCATCTTTCTTGAAAAATGCTCTTGAATTGTGATTCAGACATTGCTTGGGTACATCTGTTTTTAAATTGTAGCTTGTGAACTTGACTCTTGAGAGATTAGTGAAATCCAGAATTGTAAAAAAAAAAAATAAAAAATAAAAAAGGAAGGGGGGAAAAAGGCCCAGAATTGCATGACTGTATGCTAAATATTTGAACAACCCTTAGAGGCTAATCCTGAAAGCAGCTTAACATTCTACATTTTGTACTCTGTTACAGATATCCTAGTCCAAATGACTGGTTTAAAAGGAATGGGCTGTATTTCACATGATTGACTGCCAGCAGGGTTTAGAATAATGAGGATGAGAAATGACAGTAAGCAACTGGCAATGATAATTGGGTAGGGTCCTTGAATGGATATGGTCCAGGTTTGTCCGTTTCTGTAATTAATTTTTAAGATTGCTTTTACCATTCAAATAGTTTGTTTTATAAGGCTATGTTTTAATTATACTCTGAGCAGCGTGTTTCACCTCTTCCTGTATTCTTGAATGTTCATTGGCTGGGAAGTAAAGATAAGAATTTGGGTTACTCCAGACTACTTGACATTGTGAAAGATGTACATGGATATATAAATCACTGTTTCCCTCTTTATGATTAGGTGATCTGGTGGTTTCTTAATGCATGCTTCTTTGTATTTTGATGAGAAATTTCTACGCAAGGTATGGGCTACTTGTGCCTTTTTAAAAACTAGAGTATATTTAATAATTTCCAAATGTAAACATGAGAAGCTGTGCTAAGTCACAAAATCTCTGGACATGTCTGTGTTGTTTATGGGATGAAAGAGACTCGTTCAGACTGGGCTACAAATAGGATAGACATTTGATCTGTGCAGCACATGCTAAGCTTGCCTTTCAGCATATGAAGAAGTGTGTTAAAGTGATCAGACATCATCTTGACTGGTAGCTTACATAAGGATTTGCTGAACTTGACATTTGGGTGTAATGAAAGTTGTGTAAATTAGCTTTTGGTCAAGCTGTTCCAGAACACAGTGCACTCAGGATGATGCATGGTAGTGCCAATTAACAACATAATCACAGCAATGTTATATCAGCCCTGCAGTCAGGATGATAGTCACAGATGTTTTAGGATCAATTGCCAAGTTCATCATTTTGGATCTACTGGATTGCAAGATACAAAAGTATGTTCTAAATAAATTGGAATGTTAGTGCCTCAAACAGCCTAGACTGGAGAACACATCATAGCCTAACCATTATGTTTGGGTTGAACATCACAGGGAAAGTGAGATTAAGCAAATAAAAAGCTTGTCCAGGCAACACAGAAGAAGGGAAGAGAAGGGTAGATGGGTTAAGTGTGGGAAGAACATTGTTCATATCTTGTCCCATAAGCCATCGGACATCAGACTGGAGCAGCAGCAGTAGGCTCAAAGTGTGCTTTTTGTGTGAAATGCCTTTAAGTATTTAGTTAGGTGGCAGGGAATATAGAAAACACAGCGGCATATACTAATCAACATTATTAATTATCTTATTTTGTAGAAACAGTTGGGCCTTGCAAAATGTTTATTATCTGCATTATGTATGCAACCCCTTGTTTTATGTAAGAATTGCATAAGATAACATCATAAACATGTTTTTCACTGAAAACTTCCCTGGCAGTATAATCAATGGGCTGAAGGCTTTTATGCTCTCTAAATATTTGTTGTGATGATGTATTAACACTCAGATTGCAAGTAGCAGGAGGAAATGGCACTGTTTCTTGAAATGACAATATGAGCATTTGCCAAAATCCCTTCCATAAATCAGCTGGCCCAGCTGTAAATTATAAACACATGCACCACATTACTGAACAGTAGCTTTGATCAGCATTTGCACCTCCTTGTACTTTTAAGAGTTTATTATCATATTTAAATCTATCTTTATGTGTATGGTTGTTCGTTCAAGGTCATTGGAATAGACTGCATCCTGAAATCTAAATCTTCACTCTCTTTCTTCTGTTCTTCCTGTTTGACATATATTTTCTCATGTGGCAAAGTGAGGGGAAGAGGGGGACCATTGTTTGCTTCTTTTTCCCTTCATGTTTTGTTTTGTTTTGAAACAACAACAAAACCCCAACAATTAAGGACAAAAGAATCCTCTCTCTTTCATTCTCTCTCTATCTCTCTCTGTGTTCATGAACACACATGTAGAAAACCTGTCTGCATTTGTGGGAGATATATTTGAATTTCCTCTCAGCTTCAGCTCCTTGTAAACTGCTTTGGAGGATCCAGACCTTCGCAAGCTGTATTCAAAGTTGCAAGAAGGAAATGTAGGAAATGGTAACCAGAGGCGTTTTGATGCTTGATTAAAACTATTGCATGTTACCAAGGAAGACCCTTTGTGTTGTTCGTCCTCGCATGGAAGGATATATTCTCCCCACTATGGGAGAGTAACATTCTCCCAATATCCAAGAAATCTTTGGGGAAATTATTCTGTGCAGAAATATAAATATATGTAAAGGGATCTTGTAGCAGTTTTGAACCTAACTGAGAGAAAGAAGTTGTAGCATAAGGACCTTAAGGATCGCCTTCTCCCATATAATCCACCCCGCACCCTCAGGT
>CM034701.1:222788223-222809129 GCA_020142125.1 Phrynosoma platyrhinos | reverse complement strand
AGAGATCCAAGAGCACCAACAGGGTCACACTACCCCTATCGATGCCCATGTGGAGGTCAGGGCAACCATGGCAGTCTCCACTTCATATCCTGTAACTACTGAGGATTGTAGTTGTAATCCTAATCAGGATTGTTCTTGCCAAAGCAGGACTGTTGGGAGGTTTGATATCCCTGTATAGCCCAGTTTTCAAAAAGAGATAACTAAATAGGAATTTGAACAAGTTTGCTTTAGAACTGGTGTTCCCCAAATGGCTGCACTCAGTGGCTTTACTAGGGATGTGTGTGTGGGTGCGACCTGGATTGGGTGACACCCCAGAAAAGGGATTGACACCCGGCCGGCCCCTCTCCCCATGCAATCTTGGCATTCTCCTCAAGGGAGGCTGAGTACGCCACTCCCAGAATCTCCATCTGGAGCCCTGTCACCACACCAGCTGACACCAAGACCAGGGATGCTACTAGCTACGCTTGCATTAAATGAAGTTACAGTCCTTGGTGTGTTTATGCTGAATGCCTTAAAGGTACCAGATCTTGTCTGACCTTGGAAGCTAAGGAGAGTCAGCTCTGGTTAGTACTTGAGTGGGAGACCACAAATGAATGCCAAGTGCTATAGGGGTGGGCAAACTTTCCCCTTTAAGGGCCGAGGGACTTCAGCTCCCAGAAGCCTCAGTCATGTTGGCCAATAGTCCATGTTGTCCACTAGCTCCTGGGATTCTGGGAGCTGAAGTCCCTCGGCCCATAAAGGGGAAAGGTTGCCTAACCCTGTGCTATAAGCTATTTTTCAAAAGAAGGGACTGGGAAACCACCTCTGAGTCTTTCTTGTCTAAGAAACCCTTATGAAAAAATTAATGGGTTCCCCATAAGGTGACAAGCAACTTGAAGGCTTATACACATGTTGCACAAAACTGAATGGCGCTTAATAAATATGAATATAGTTGCAGCATCAATGAACCACTCTGGCTTGCTGCAGTCAGGAGCCATTTGTTCTTCACTACAGCAAACTATCACCATATCAGCCCAAGTTAGACCAGAAACCTACCTTTGAATAGCAAATGCATATAGATTTTCAAGATAGTGTTTGTGTACCTGCTTTGACACTATTTATTCATAAGCACAATCGTAATTGTAATTTCTTCATAAACACAGGTGATTACATATTCCTCGAGAGCATAATTTGGTTGTGTTTTTTTTAAAAAAAACCAACAACAACAACCCACAAATCCTTTTAGCATGTGTATTTGTGTGACTTCTTGGCTAAGCTACTCTGATTTTTATTGGTCTTCAGGATAATTTTACTAATCTTGTTTTTTTTTTTTAAAGTTCACATTTCCATGACTTTAAAAGAGTTCAGAATTCTTTAGGTCTTACTGCCCAACCTCAGGGCTAATGCTGCTTATTTTGTACTATATAATCACAGTTACTTTCCCTAGGGTATCCAAGACAAGCAGGCTTGAATTCCTCTGAAGTAACAAAAGCAGAAAGCGAATAAGACCTTAATTTCCCCAGTCTTAAACCCCTCCTCCACCCTTAAAGGAAAGCTGAGATTTCTTTCCTCTGGTGTTAATAATTCTGTACAGAGAGCTTATTCTTGAAAGGCTTTTGTAATTAGTCTTTTACATAATGGCTACCAGGTTCTGGGTTACATAATGTGCATTTTCACATGGATTCTTTTCCTGTGCTCCAAGTCACAAAATCAGGGAGGGGGAAATCCATTAAGGGCTGCTTAACCATCTATAGAAAACCACTTTACTTGACTTTGCTGTTTTCATCATGAATGCATTTGAAACCAGAAGACTTATGCATTGTATTCAGCCCATGTTGTGTCACTCACCTTCACACTACTGTTGCATACATCACAGTCAGCATACTGTAACTCTTAAAGAGACAGATGAATGCATGTGTTAGCATCTGAAAAATCATGGCATTTTGTAAAGAAGGGCAGAGCTAATAGAACTTTGTTCTTTTCATCCCCCAGCCAGACAAGGGGCCCTGTCTCACTATGCATTTATAGCACTATGATTCCACTTTAACGGCCATGGCTCCATCCTGTGGAATCCTGGGATTTGTACTTTGGCCAGAGGCACCAGAGGAGCTCCCTGGCTGGGGAGTCTAAATGCTACCCTCAACTTCTAATCCTGGGATTCCAGAGGATATGGAACCATGGAAATTGAAGTGGAACCATGGTGCTATAACTGAGTGGTGTGAAAGGGTCCTAGATCTCCTTAACAGGACAGAGCCATTGTGTGTTACTGCAAGTCACTCTGAGTCAGAAATCACTCAAGTCAGTTGGAAAGTTGTAGTGGTTTTTCCTTGACTAGAGAAAACAGAGGAAATGTTGATATTTGGTAAATCAGAGAAGTGGAAAATGCAGCCAGTGGGAGACATGAAGGTCCAAGCTCCATCTCGAAGCTCCCAAGTTTCCTCTGCCTACCCATTTTTAATTCTTTTCAGAGACCACAGAGACCACAAAACCACATCAAAATTCAGTGTTTCCTCTTTTTCCATCCCTCACTAGCCCTAGCACCCCAGCTTCCACCCCAGATGTCCAAAGAGTGGCCCAAAATACAGGCTAGAATCCTCTGGGTATTCCCAGGTTTCCTTTTTAACCCCATAGTCAGTGATGCAGCCCACCAGAGAGGGGTGTGCAAAATTCGGGTCAAAACATGCCCTTGTTGAGGTTGGCCACCACAGGCTAAATCTTACATTATTCCTATTTAAAGCAGACCCACTGAAATGAATGAAGTCTGATAGTCATGTCTAACATGGCCCATTGACTTCTATGGATCTATTTTAGGTAATGCTAATATTGGTTTTAGCCCAACGTTATGAACATAAAATTGCATAAAGGATGGCTATTATCTATATGTTAATGGCTCGTAACTGAATACCAAGGGAGAGTGCCTTGTCTGCCTTTTCACAGACATGCAGCCATAACCAGGGCAAGTTGAACCCAATGGGCTCTGAGTGACCGTGACAAACCAGAAATCCCAACTCCTCCAAGACAGAGGTTGGATTCGTACTTGGAAGAAGGAAGAAGGAAAATAGACTCACTCTGCAAGAGGGAATTCCAAGAGATAGCCATGTTAATCTGTAGGATCAGTATGTAAAGAGATCTTGTAGCACCTTTGAGACTAAATGAAAGAAAGAAGTTGGCAGCATGATCTTTCATAGACTAAATGCATTTGAGGAAGTAGACTTTAGTCTATGAAAGCTCATGCTACCAACTTCTTTCTTTCATTTAGTCTCAAAGGTGCTACAAGATCTTGGCAAGAGGGGCTGTTTCATAAACGTACAAACCATTCTGTGATTTCCCCTTTACCAGCTCTCCTTCTGTCCTGAGCTATGATTGATTTGTGCTTGGCAATGAGTATCAAAATGAACCAACAGTCTTATTTCACTGCTTATTTCATCTTTCACTGAACTTCTTCCTTTCCACTTAATCACATAATAGTAGAGAATTCCCTTCCAGGTTGAAAAAGTAAGTAGTCATGTTGATTGTCTTGTACTGAACCAACTTCAGTTGGGGGAATTGCAAAGTTTGGTGCAGCTATGAACTTGAAATTTAAGTATTTCTATACTAGCTGAAAATTGATTTCATATGTCTTAGACGGCAGTCCAAGTTTGAAAAGTAAAAGAAAAGAAAAGACATAAATTATGCTAAACTCTCTCATTCAATTTGCACCCCCTACCCCCACCCACACCTTAGCTTTTCTCAGGCTAACAATACGGTTGATTGTTTTAACTCATTTATTTGGTTTTTATTCAAAACTATCATGCCCATCCTATTGTTAGTGTCTTCATGACTTTTCGTTCATCATCAGTACACTAAATCAGACTTTATTTTACAGGTGAATTATCTAAGGAGTTATTCTCCTGTCTCTTTGTCTCAGTAGCTAGATATTGATGTCTTTGTAACTGGAAGAATTAACCCTTGATTTTATTTCTGTATGATTGAGATTGGTGCCTAAGTTTTTTTTTTGTTAGCTCCAACTGAGTGTAGTATCTTCATCACAGTACAATAATTTTATGTTTGATTACAAAAGGTCAGAGTATGTCTGTTCATGTTGGGAAAGACATTTTTCTTTCTGTCAAATGTGTTACGGTTGTACATGGCTGAATATTGGGTTTCCAAAGAGAACATGGTTAGCTGCAAGTTGCAACTGTTTTCACGGCTCATCATTTCATCAGTGTCCCCAGAATGACTCTTCCTTGTGTTCTCTTTTTAGTTGCATATGTTTAAAATTAGGGAAGGCTGGGGAGAATATAAATATTTAAAGTGATTTTTTTAATTACTGATAGAGATAAAGAAGAGAGAATAAACATCATTCAGTAGAAATATTTGACACCCAGGTTTATTATCCAACGTCATCTGGGGGGAGATGCAGGCCCATCTCCATCGGGCCTAGCCTAAGAAGAGGAGCCCTCCCTCCACTCCATCTGACGTCATCTGGGGGAGAGATGCAGGCCCATCTCCATCAGGCCTAGCCTAAGTGGGAGGGAAAATGTTGTTTTATGTTATATGTAATTTTTATGATGTAAACCGCCCGGATTGGACTACCAATGGGCGGTATAAAAATAAAATGTATTATTATTATTATTATTATTATTATTATTATTATTATTATTATTATTATTTTAACTATCTATTTTCAACTATTATAAATGAGTCAGAAAAAGAATTATTTTCTAAGGTGCTTGTGAAATGCCTTCTCTCATTGCAGAGAAGATCTGACTTTGGTAGTCACTTGCAAGCATCCCTGATCCCTGCCTGTTATAGCATTTTATGGTGAGGAGAAACCTTTCCCCTTGAAGCATTTGAATCAGTCTTTTAAAATTGGGGTGGGGTGCTGTAAGTCCATCCTCAGATGTCACATAGACCAAGGGAGTGTCCTGTAGAAGTTGGACTTCCTTTCTTACTAGGTGTAAGCTTTTTAATATCATTTTCATTTTCCAATGGAGTGGTGTTGCTCCATTACATTTTAGAGGAAATAATAGAAAGGCAGCATGGCGTAGTGTTGGATTACAACTCTGGAGACCAGGGTTCAGCTCCCAGCTCAGTCATGAAACCCACTGGGTGAGCATGGGCAAGTCACACTCTCTCGGCCTCAAACTCTCTCGGCCTTTCCCTCAGGGGAAAGCAATGGCAAACATCCTTGGAAAAAGTAGTGCCAAGAAAACATTTGTCTTAGGGTCACCATAAGTCAGAAAGAACTATAAGGCACACAGTACACAGCATGCACCCACACACCTGACTATATCACAGAATAGAGCTGATGAGGGACACCCCCCCACAACACCCTCTCACTCCAAAAGCCCATCCATAGTCCCCCTCCATATATATCTATATCTATAAGTAGCACTGCAAATCATGCATTGCTTTTGATCAGGGATCATGGGTGCCGTTTTAGTTTTAGTTTTGTTTAATTTTGCACAGCTAGGTGAACTCTAAAAAATTTAGCCATAATAGTCCATGCACTGATAACTTCCTGATTAAGCTACTTCAGTCCATTGGTCATGAAGTGCCCTTGAAGACAATTCCAGAGACCAAGCCTGGTGAGGTTTTCCAGTGACTCAAATTACCCAATTACTTCTGCTCAAAATAGAGCAGCAAAACAAAACAAAAATGGAGAAAGCTCATAATTGTTTGGTTTTTCATGAATACGATAATCCATATCACATATTCCATTGCAAATGTGGTGGAAGGTGCTCATTCACCATCACACAGAACATCTTCGTTTCCTAATTCATTTCCTGTCTAATTCCTATCTGAATTAGAAAAGACCAGTTTCAAATACACGAAATTAATTCGTCCTGACAGCCATTTCGTAAGTAGAAAATTTTGTAAGTAGAAGCAAATTTAACATTGAAATGCCCTAATCCGTTCCAGGCCCCCAGATTCAAGCTACAACTCAATACAAATGTAAAAATATCACAAGCCAAAAATACAGTCATGAATATCAGAAACCACAAAAGCCAAAAATACAGTCCTGGAGATCAGAAGCCACAAATATCACAAGCCAAAAAGCCACAAGCCACAAGTCCTACCTTCCTGGATCTCAGAAGCCACCAATTTCACTAGCCCCACTTCCTCTCCTCTTTCACAAGCCCAAACAGTGCTGCCTAACTGAATTTCACTAGGCAAACACTTCCTCTTTCGCTAGCCAATACAGTGCTGCTTTGCTAGATTTCGCTAAACAATGGCATGCCACGAAATTCGGAGAGCAGCTCGTTCACGCCAATTTCGTAAGTTGGAACGCTTTCTTAAGTCGAAGAAAATTTTTTCTGGAGGCGCGTTTCGTAAGTCGAATTTTTCGGTAGAAGTAGCATTCGTAAGTTGAGGTACCACTGTACCAGATATGAGGTAGAAGGAGGGACAATTGACATAATATCAAGACCTGGTTCCACTGCAAAGGAGCATAATCGCTCCAAACCAGAATATCATGGTTGTAGACACATTCAGAGGATATTCTTTTTAAAAATGTTCTTTGTGTGTCTAACTGCACTACATTCTGTGAGCCAAATGGAATCTTCATATCTTTCCAATTTTAAAGCACTGTGGGTATATTAAATACTAGCCTATTCTCTCATTGTCTCAAAAGTTCTTAGTTCATTAATTCATTAATTAATCTTAATTGATTAAGTGATTCTTAATTAAGATTGGTTTGAGGCATGCTACTGATCTCTCAAGTATGTATAATGATGCCATTGTCCTCCTTATTTTTTTCCCTGGCAGTTTATGTTATTATCTCAAAAACATAACTAATCCAGTGATACCCGGATGATTAGATAATATTTATTTATAATTATTTAATAATGATACTTAGTATTTATATAGCATTTTTTGAGCATTGAAATTTTCTCTCCAAAACTGCATCCAAGGAAACACGAAAATCAGGTGATTTTCCTGATTTTTCTCTTGGAAAATCTTCCCTTCCTCTGTTTATTCTTTCTCTGTCCTAATAATAAGAGATGTCCTTATTGGAAGTTTGGCATGCATGCCAAAAGCAGGTGTCTGTAGTGGGTTGTAGCTAAAGGTCCTTTCTACCCTGGATTGCTTTTATGGGCAATCCTGTTTGAAAAAACAAATAAAAAAACAGCTCTTACTTCAAGGAAGTTTATTTTATTTATTTATTTATTCATTCATTCATTCTAATACCTATGCAAATGGGAAAGTTGAGAAATAGTACAGTGGGTCCTTGGGATTGGCTGGGGTTTCATTCCAGGACTCCCTATGGATACCAAAATCTGTGGATGCTCAGGTCTCATTATATACAATGACATTGTAAAACTGTGTCCCGTATATAACATGGCAAAATCAAGGCTTGCTTTTTGAATTTATATATTTTTGGAATATTTTCGAGCGATGGATAGTTGAATTCATGGATAAATAATCTGTGGATATGGAGGGTCAACTGTACATGCACCCAAGTCCATCTTTTATTTAGAATTCTTCTTCAGTTTTAACCTTGAATTTCCTTGAGTTTTCAATCAAATTGTCATGCTTTTGAAGGAAATAATTTCCTCTTTGACTAATCCCCAAAGGCTCCTTTAAAGTTCAACATAAAACTCTAACTCTAGTACCCCACTGACATGGAAGCTACTGGTTGCCACTCTTTTTAGCTCTCAATAGAGCAATAGTATTGTGGTACATCAGAACTGCTGCTTTATCCAAGTCAAGCTGAGCATTGTTCTCTTCCACATAGATAGATGACTTTCTGCATATTCAGAGAATGACATTTTGCCATGAAAAATTGGTTGTGGGAATTCATATTTAATCAAGGAAATTGGAAACTTCAGTACCCTAGGGATAGAATAAGAAATACAGTAGTGAAAATATGGACAGTTGTTTAGGCTACTGTCATGTGATGATAGAAAGCTGTTTTAAAAAGAACCAGACTGCTGGTTGAAACCTGACAGTGGACCTTATCCCACGGGGCCAAAAGCAGCAAGAATCCACTAAGAATCAGGCGCTATAGCGCTATACATTCCCGGGTGATCACACGACGTTGCTCAGAATCGGCTAAGAATCAGGCGCTATAGCGCTATAGTTTTCCGGGTGATCACACGACGTCGCTCAGAATCCGCTAAGAATCAGGCGCTATAGCGCTATAGTTTTCCGGGTGATTACACGACGTCGCTCAGAATCCAACAAGAAACCGCTCGGAATGCAGCATCATTCGGGTTCTTTTGAATGTCGGTTTCAGCGGGCATTGCAATAGCGCTAGCTTATCCATAGTGCTATTATAGCGCTAGCGCCATATTTATACTAGCGCTATAGTACTGCAATGATGCTCATATCGCTTTCTTGCCACTTTTGAGAGCAGCGTGGGATAAGGTCCAGTGGTATGGCCAATTGGTCAATCTAAACAAGGACTTGTATATCAGAAAACAAGCTTAGGCCTGAATATTAATTTTGTTTAATATTTATTTATTATTTATTGTCCACCTATCTCCTGCAGTGGGACTCAAAGAGGCTCACAGAGAAAATCATAGCAATGCAATTTTAAAAGTAATTAAAATAATCTCTTTTAAAACAGTAGAAAAGTTTAAAAGGATACCCTAATAAGAAGCCTCCCTGAGAGTATTGCATATTAAAGGCTTAAACGGAAGGGTCTTTGCTGACAAAATAGGATAATATTTCAGAGAGAGTGAGCAAGATTCAGATTTCTTTATGTATCCACAGATTTTTAATCCCCCCCCCTTAGGCCAAATTAGCTGTGATATTAATTACACAAATATTGTTAAGATACACAGTATAACTAGGAGGCATAGGGAGTTCTGAGCAGCAGGGGCTAGAAAAGAACAATTTCTCATACATTCCCCTGCTGCAGTGGGCCTACCAATAATACAGTTGGCCTGCCATAGCCACAGATTGTTTATCCACAAATTCAAGCATCTATGGCTTGAAAATATTTTAAAAATAATAAAGAAACATTGATTTTGCCATTTTATAAAAGGGACACCATTTTACTATCCACTGTATTTAAAGGGAACTGAACATCCATGGATTTTGATATCCACAGGGGGACTCCTGGAACCAAACCCCAGCAGATACCAAGGGCCGACTGTACTTCCCTTGAGCTGCTGTTTGCATGGAAGGGATGTCTCTCTTGGTACAGTACTGAAGTTTGCTGTGTGAGGAGGACAGTGCTGCAGAGAATGAACCATCATAAATGGTGCCTGCAGTAACGGTGGTGGTGGTGGTGGTGGTGGTGGTGGTGATGTTACTGCTGATGAGTTTCAATATGTATCCTCTAGCTGAAAAAGGGCTTGCAAGAATAGAATGAGGATTTGTAGCATACTGCAGTATTGCTTGTTGTTAATATGTAAATCCTACTATAATGTAAAGAATTATTTTCAGATCTCTAAAGATTTAGGTTCATAATGATGACTATTAAGGGAAAAATCAATACAGGAGTCTCCTGCCCTCATTATTTATGGAGAGATGCATATTTTAGGTTTGAGCATAGATTGTGGGTGGGAGAAATACTCCTTCATCAGAATTTGGAACAGGCAATCATTTCAGGCATTTCTTCTCCAAGAAACCCTTTAAAATCCAGTTTTGCTTAACAGCTAGGTTGTTCATGTGGAACAAGCCTGCTGTGTTAATGAATTGTGTCACAAATAATATTAATGAATAAAATAAATCCTCCTGAGTTGCCTAGGCTTTGAGGAGGCTGTGCAGCAAGACCAGAATTACATTGCATGCTGCCAGAAAACTGATGTTTTTGATATTTTATACTGGATACTGGATGTGTAGTGGATATTGCATGTTTTTACTAAACAGTCTCAACATTTTAAATGTGTTTCCAAGGAGGACCTTGAGAATGGCAAGCATGCTTAAGAAGCTACAAACCACAGTTCCAGTAGTTCTAAAATTTTCTCATTCAATGAGATTTCAGGTCTTCAGGAAAGCTGCCGTTTCAAGTTTGGCAATGCAGGCAGTTAAAAAGAATTATTATTTTAATAATAAAATTATTACATTTTATTCAGAAGCTTTGTGTTCTACTTGGCAATTTTTTCCTTATCTGTGGAAGAAAGGTAAGAGCCAATGCACAGATTTCCCCATACAGATTCAGCATTTTCTAATGAGATGTGTGAATCTTCAAACCTTCTTTTAGAAAATGTCCTTCTTTCCACTCATGAGGAAGAGGGGCTCATCTTGAAATTCCGGTATCACTGAAAATGGATGAGGTGTTTGTCTGAAGTGTTAGAGGTGTTCTCTTTCACTGTTAGACCATTGGGGGATTTTTAAAGCCAGCCCTATATACTAAGAAGAGAGCCCGCATGATGTGATGGTTTGAGAGCTAGACTAGGAGACTGGGTGGCCAGGACTGGATGAGGGCAAACAAATTGAAACATAATCCAGACAACATGGAGGTGCTCCTAGTTAGTTGTAAGGTAGGTCAGGGGATAGGGATTCAGCCTGTGATGGATGGGCTTACACTCCCCCTGAAATCTCAGGCTCACAGCTTGGGTGTGCTCCTGGAGTCTACTTTCAGCTGTGGCCAGGAGTGCATTTGCACAGTTAAATCTAGTGCACCAGCTACGCCTGTTGCTTGAGAAGTCGGATCTGGCTACAGTGACACACACTTTGATTACATCCAGTTTGGACTATTGTAATGTGCTCAACGTGGGGCTGCCTTTGGGAACTGTTCAGAAATTGAAGCGGGTGCAATATGCAGCAGCCAGGCTGTTGACTGGGGTTGGCTACAGGGATCAATTTACTCCCCTGTTGAAACAGCTGCACTGGCCACTGGTCCATTTCCAGGCATAATTCAAGGTGCTAGTTTTGACCTTTAAAGCCCTAAACGCCTTGGGCCCAAACTATCTGAAGGACTGTATCTCTCTATACAAGCCAGCCTGATTACTAAGATCAGCAGATGAGGGCTTTTTCTCAGTCTGACCAACTTTACAAGGTGTTGTTAGTGAGGTCTTGGGAAAGAGCCTTCTCCATGGCTCCTCCTAGTCTGTGGAACTCCCTGCCATGGGAGCTCAAGTTGGCCCCCTCCCTGCTCTCTTTCTGTCAGCAGCTGAAGACATGTTTATTTAGGCAGGTATTTGGTGGGTGAATTTTACTTGTGCTGGTTTTAAGTGTGTTTTGACATGTTTTAACATTAATGTTTAATAATTTTTAATTTTTTATAAATTAATGTTTCTACTTCTGTCTTTTTAAATTATTTTGTCTTTTTAAATTATTGTAACCCACCTTGAATCCCATTGTGGGAGGAAGGCAGGATATAAACCCTTGAAATAATAAATAAATAATCCCCCATTTTGTCAGCTATACTGGCAGTGGAAAATTAACATCTATAGAACTGCACAGTAATCATGTGTGTGTGGTGTGTGTGACAAGGCTAGGATGTGCAGATAAATGTCCATGAGGCCAGACACCAAGATGTGGATTCAGTACTGCACCTGTGTATGTATGGCTCAGCATGATGAGGTAATGGCTTATGCCATGTACTAAGAAGGTTGCATCAGCCAAGGATATATAAGGCTGTGTATAAATGTAAACGGTTATGGGTTACAGAGTTGTGGGTTACAGTGAATGGAGTATGTGGATCAGTGTGGGGTAGAGTTGGTTGAGAGCTATTGTGAGTATTGAGAGGAACTCTATCTGGACAGTTCCTGCCTCTGTATATAGCATCTCCTTATCACTTGTGAATATCTTTGCCTTGAGCTGTCCAGTCCAGCTTCCTGATTTATCATATGGTATCTCAGTGCCTGGGTGTGATGCTGAAGTCTCATTCAAGCCTCATTACCAGCATGACACATTTAGCCATGCAAACTCACTGGCTGACCCTGGGTAAGTCATACTCATTCAGACTCAGAGGAAAACAAAATCAAAACTACTCTGAACAAGTCTTGGCAATAAAACCCCATGATAGAGACATCTTAGGGTTGTCATAAATCATAAATGGCTTGAAGGTATATAAGAACAACAACAAATGAGGATAATTTCTCTTCAGGAAGTGGGGAAGCCTGAAGTGAGACCACAGAACTTTTGTGTTTTTGTTTGGATCCTGAGAAACAGCAGGGTTCCCTGTGGCACTTGAGAAATTTCATATCATCCATAAGAGCAACTCTGGCATACAATCACATAAACCAAACATTCACAGTGAAAATATTTCTCCTTTTTCTCATGTGGAAATTTCCTTTCTTATTCCTTGTAATTCTGGAAGGGTGGACTAGATTGTACTAAAGACTTAAGAAAGATGTTATGATTATGAAAATAGGAATATCATGAATCCAGACCTTGGATTTCCAAGAGAGTCATATTAGGCAAAAGTCCAAATGCTCCCCTCTCACAAAAGCTTACCTCCCTTATTATTTCTGGTCATGCTGACAGTGTGTCCCTTGCAGGGAGGAAGGCAGGTGGTTAAATAAGTGAATAAATTGCATATTTGCTTTCCCCCACCTCCATCCCTAATGACTAGTATTCAGTTAGCCAGAGGCCATCTTTATATACTCTTGATAGGTAATTATTCTTTATCATAAGTAAAACAGCAGCTAGAAACAAAGATGAGCTATAGCTATCTTCCTATAGATATTAAGGAAAGATATGTTGCTCCTTGCTCTTCAAATGAAGTGTCATTATTTTCTTCTAGCTTCTTCACAGGTTGTCTTTATGCTCTTTCTGCCCTTCCTTCAGGACTGTTTTTCTGCTGATTAGCTGGATTGGGTGAATGCTGTTGTAAAAATGGTTTATGATATTCTAGCAAAGACAAATATGTGGAGTAGGAGGGGGTAAAGGGAGGCTGTCTTTTCATTAAATGAGTGATGGTTCTTGATAAATGGATCTATCAACAAGAGATGGTGACTGCTTTATTTTAGATCATTGAACTTTTCATGAAACTGTGGACTGCAGTTCACTGGTTTACTTGAAGATAATTTCCTTGAAGTATATATTTTATTTACATGCATGTCTAGCTGTCTGGCTGTATCTCCCATCTCCCTGCTTAGTAAACCCTTCTGTAGTTTCCTTGCTTTTTCTCAATAGCATTTAGAAGAATGAAAATAGTGTCCTCCAGTAGTATAAAAAGAAAACAAAAGCCAAATAATTTCCCTGGTTGAAGTTAGACTGATATTAAATGCACAAACATGCATGCATGTGTAGGTATGAAAACTAGGACATTTTGAGCTGCTTAATATCAGATTCAGTGGTAGTTTTTAAAACTGAAAGTTCATGGATGTGAAATCTGAATGGAAGAGGATGCAACTTTTGTCCTGAAAGGCTCAGGTCATCTGGCTCTTGTTTGTGGTTTCTCACTGGCAGGAACAGCATGTTCCACATGATGCTCACATTTTCCCAAGACAGATCCTGTTTAAAAAGAAGCTGAGATTTAATACAGAAGAGTGCCAAGAATACTGTGGACAGCCAAAAAGACAAATAATTGAGTCCTATAACAAATTGAGCCTGAACTGTCTCTGGAAGCCAAGATGAATAAATTGAGGCTGTCGTACTTTGGCCACATTGTGAGAAGGCGTGACTCATTAGAAAGGATAATGATGCTGGGGAAAATAGACAAAAGGAGAGAAAGACTACATACTAGATGGCTAGATTCAGTCAGGGAAGTCACAGGCCTGAACATGCAGGATTTGAGCATAGAGGTTGAGAATAGGGGAAAACTGAGATGTCTCAATCACAGGGTCACTATGAATTAAAGTAGACTTGAAGACAGCTAACAAAAACAACAGACTTTATGGACTTTATTACAGAGATTAAAAATTACAATGGTTGTCTATCCCCATGGTTGCACAGATGAAAATGCAATGTTTCTGGTAGCCATCCTCAACTTGGTGCCCTCCAGATGTCTTGGACTTCAATTCCTATCAGTTCTAGCTCACATGGTCAGTGTTCAGGAATGCCGGGAGCTGTAATCCAAAAGAACTCTAAGGACTGTCAGTTATGTAGGGATTTCCTAGTTTTATGGCATGTCAAGAAAATACAGCTTTTTATTTACATGTGAAATCTTGGTCTTGCTGACAGTTCTATTATACATAAAGCAAAAATCTATTTTTATGGAGACAACTCATACAGATGATGGTCCATATAAATTGTCTTAAATTTCCAGAAATGCGTTATTTCCATGGCTTGGTTTTTGTAAAGATTTTTGTTGTCACTTTTAATTAATTTTTTACCCAGCAATAGGTGCTTGTCTTAATAAATATGCATTGTATAATGTGTATATAAATATGATTTATGGGGGGTGTCAATTTAGTTGATGAAATTTCAGTTTATACCCATTGATTCTTCTCTCAATGAACCATGATGGGATCTCTGTGGAGATGGGTCATACAGCACTGGCTGTATGAAACCAATTTATTTAATAAAGTCTATGGCTGTTCATATAAAGGTCATAGCATGATGTTGGCAGAAACCTTACAACCTTAAAATGAAGGATCAATATATTTCATAACTTTAAAATGTACAGAGTTAGAGAGTAATTTTATAATGGACACTATTGAATAAACCGTGTGTGTAAGAGTGTATGTGTGTGTGCATGTCTTTTAATAACAGAATTTGGCACATGGTTCAGCAGTGCTATTGTTAATTACCTTAGGGAATTTGTTGTGGCTAATTATCTTTATGACAGGAAATTGGAACAAATGGCTAATGTTTTCCTTCAGGTACCTGAGTGCAATTAATTGGGTTGGATATATTTCATAAATATATTTTAGGTCTCTTTATAGTTCAAAAAGCTGTTTGAAGAAATGTGTGTACAGCCACATTAGCTTTAAAAGATAGAAACATCTTGTTTGATCTCCTCTAAGACCCAAACTAGATGTGATTTGAGCAAACTGCAGTCCTGTTTCAGCAAATGAAATTTTTAGGGAAAAAGTCCTGAAATGTGAAAAAAAAATCATTTTAAAATTTCAAAAAATGTGAAAAGATCATTACAGAATGATAAAAATCTCCACTAGTTCACTTAGTGGGATTAACCTTATGAAACTTTTTTTCCCCTTGGTGCAGTCTCTGAAAATTCATATCCATACCAGTGACTGGTCCCACCTAGCTCAGTATTGTCGCCAGTTCCTACCTCGCATTGCCAGGGAGTGAATGCAAATATTCTGCATACAAAGCATAGAGTAAGCTACAGTCCTTCACTCCTCGTGACTCAGAGAAGTAACCCAAAGTAGCTAAACTGGAGGGCTTTGCATTTTTACAGTCCTGTTCACAGACTGAGAAGGGTGGGGATTTACTTTGTTTAGGGGAATTAGAGTTCAAGGGAGCAGTTGATCCTAAGTAGTAGTGGCAGGGGGTAGGGGAAGACAAATCAGGTGGGGAGGGCAGCAGGGGATGCAGGGGAGACAGATCAGGCAGCAGGGGTGGCAGGGGGCAGGAGGGTTATGAGATTGGGAAGCAGGAGGCATGGAATATAAGGAAGACAGATCAAGTGGCAGGGGTGGCAAGGTGCATAGGAAAGATATATCAAGCAGCATTGATGGCAGCGGTTGGAGGAAGCAAGATCAGGTGGTGGGAGATAGTAGGAGACATGGAGAAGACAGATCAAGTGGCAGGGAGCTCAAGGAAGATATATTAGTCAGCAAGGCACAGAGGATACAGATCAGGTGGTGTCTGGTGGTGGTTTGAGTGATATTGGCTGGTAGATTGGACAGCAAGGGGGCAGGGAAAAAGAAGAAGTGGAGGGAAAAGCGATCTTGGCTGCCAACTCCTTCAAAATAGCAAACAGCAGCTGGTTTGGGGAAGTTATTGGCAACTGGGATTGCTGTAAGGGGGAGCAAGGAGAGGAGAGGAGCAGAATCACCACCCACTCACATCAGAGACTGCTTGGTAAATGGAACTGCCCTGGAAGGAAACTACTGCACCAAGGCAGCCATGGAGTAGCATTGCAATTGAAGGCCTATTGATGGGTTTTGCCCATCAGTGAAAGGGTGCACTACAGTAATGAATGGAATACAAGGCAGCAGCAGGGCAGCCATGACATTGTACAATAAGGACCAACCATAAATGCTTCTATCCTGTGAAAATTCCACTTTTTAGCCTTGTGTGATGATGTCCATAGTTATGTGGGTGCTGCCTTATTAAATGGCAGAGAATAGTATCACACAGATCAGTTACTGCCTTGTGCTCTGTCACAGCTGCTTAGAGAAGACAAGAGAATCTGTTGTGTCACACAGGCCAGCAGCTTGTAGCATTCAGATGTGCATATTTTGGTGTTGTTTTTTTAAAAAAATAACTAACAAGCATGTACTTTAGTTACTTTTAAAATGATAACTATGACAGGAATTATCATGGGCTTAAACCTACAAGTTTAACTAACTTATTTTATGAAAATAACTTTTTGCACTTTGGGGAAACTCACTGAGAGAGTTAGACTTGAGTACTGAGAACTTCAAAGGAAACTATGGGAGTAAGAAGACCAGATGGGAAGAGAGTTAGATCAGTTATAGAGAACTTACTTCTTGGATTATTGATGGCCTGATGCCACTGAATGTTTTTATTGCTTTCCCCTGTGACCCAGTGGTCCTACAGAGAATATATTGGATCTGTTTGACTTGCCAGGCAACTGTCTCCACCAGCAGCCTCTCCACCTGGTTACCATGTAACTTCCTTACATAAGGGCACCTCTATTTCTTGTTTTTCTCTTTCCACTCCATCCCCTACCAACTTTGTATTGTATTGGTTCAACCTGTACAACACACTTGAGTTCTGAAAGGGCTGTTCTTCAGCCAGCCAAAATGCAACCATTAGTATTTAACTAGAAATATGAAGATTATGAGAACATAAGGAGTGTTACTGTTTAAACCACTTCTATCAAGTAGGAACTCCATCAAAGGAAGGGAGAATCCAAGCTCTGCTTGATTATTTTCCCCATTCTCTGAATTCCTCTCTGCCAATGGTCACAATTAGCAGTAAAAATGGAAAGCTTTATGATCACTTCATTCATATATCACAGTGGGGAGGGTCCCTCAAACATGCTGCTGCTGCTGCTGCTGCTGCTGCTGATGATGATGATGATGCTGATGATGCTGATTATGATTATGATTATGATGATGTTCTCACCACTCCTGATTTTTAAAATGCCCCAAAAGTGCACTCCCATCCTATACTACTGCTTTGGAGAATACCATCAAGGAAATCCAAGCATTTTAAAGAACAACATCTTTTCAATAAATATGAAATCGTTATGCAAGAAATGCATTGTTGAGTTTAGTATACTCAAATGAGCCAAACACAGTAAGCATTTCACATAATTCGGTGACAATATCATTGGTTGAACAATGTAACAACATGTAGAAGACAAAGATGGTGCTGATACACATTTAGGTCTCAGGCCCTTACAGTTATTGGATGGGGGGGGGAACACTTTTTTCACAGACTTTCAACAGTGAACACAACCTGTTTCTCCATTATTACTGTTTGTGAAATAAAATAGCCATCTCATAAAATATATAGACTTAAATAGAATTTCAGCTGGCCTTAAACCTGAAAGAAAACTGCCAAATATAATGTATCATGAATGTAACTAAAAACAATTTGTCTTGACTAAACAAGAATCATACTGGTAAACCATGGCATACTTGGAGCTGCAGTGCTGTATCATACTTACCTTGGAATAAGTATCATTGAACTTAGTGGGACATAACATGTGTGTAGGCATGTATGCATTTCTGCCCTCTCCCCAAACAGCAATGTAGAAGACATTTAGTGTCTTAAGATATGAAAAAATAGGGATATTTGGTTTTAGTAGCTATGTGGAGATTATGTAATCTCTAAATATATCTTTTTTATGTTTCTCTTTCAAATGTGCCAGCTATTTTTTCTCCATCATCAAAAGCATATGTTATAAGCAGGTGTTTGGGATAGCTTAGTGCCTTAATAATTTCATAAAGCCTTCTGTGCTACCTTTTTTCTCCAAAGCTTTTCTCTGCTTTCTTTTGGCTAGGGGTAAGCACTAGTGCACCCTGCAGAGCAATAGCTGCTTGGTAAGCAACCAGGTGTGCTTTCTCAAATAGCAGTGGGTGCTTTGTAACTTAAGGAGGATTATGCTTATTAACAAAGACCTACACAAGATTTCAGAATGCAAATCTGAACCATTCCAAGAATTACCCAAACTGTACATTTGCTGCCAACTGACATTTAACATTATAGAGAAAAAATCCACAAAGTCTATCTTTGCTCTTTAAAAGGCTGTTATGTTTCTACCTTTTTTGGTTGTTGTTGGTGGTGGTGGAGGTAAGCAGCCCAACTGATCAGCTTCTAATATGAACATAAAGGAATAGAAAGGGATTGAATGTCTTCTTGTCCAACAAGATGTATCAAGTATATACTAATCAAATATTGCACTAATAAAACATCTGATATGCTAATTTTATAGATACATCACTCTGTTCCCCTATGTAAATCCCACTGATTTGCTGGCTCTATTCTAAATCCAAGCAGCTGGATTTAGGTTCTAAAGTTTATATTAAAGCTAGGACATTAAATCCCAGCAGAAATGAGTGAGGATGATTTATTTAAATAATCCATAAAAAACAAATTTTAAAGCAAATGAAATATCTGGTACCTGCAAGTCATTTTTAGGTTAACCCGTGTTATAGTAAAACAATAGTTGTGCTCTCTTTTGTAGTCAGAACTGGAAATATTAATAAAAATATGCTTTGATAAAAAAAAAATCAGTCTGTAACATTTACTGAAAAGTTTCTCTCCTGTAGAAAGTTAGATTTATGTGTTTGTGTGTGAGTGTGCGGTTGTATGTGTGCATGTGCACAGGCTATTAAGGATAAAATGAGAAGCTAGTTGCCCTCTCATTAGTGGTAATGATGTTGATTTATTTCCCTAACTCTTTGTCAAATAAGTTTTAAAAAATCAGTGTACAGCTTAGCAGTAAACAAAAGTCCCTTACCCTTAAATTAGTTTTTAAAATAAATTAGTACTGTACTTCCCAGTTGAGCTTTGTGAAATCTACCTAATACTCCCCAGTTCTGTGTGATGGCAAATAAGTCACAAAACCTTCAAATAAGAGCTCCTGAGAATGAGTTTAATGCATAGACCAATCAGAAGCATTGCAGAGGAAACTATCTGTTGAAAGTTTTGAGATGTGAGCCCTGTAGGTTAATAGGTGCAATCAGCAGCTTGTAAAAAATAATATGCTGATTATTGCAGAGAGAATGCAGTTGCAGAGTTCATAAGTTTACAGAAAATCACAGTATTATTTACAATTATCATTACATTTTATATTATAAGTTACTTGGCATGCTAATTATTTTTAATACTAACATAAGGGAATTTTATTATTATGTTTTCATAGCTGATTATCCATTTTGTAATAAATAAGTGTAATGTGTGCTAAGCATTTCTTCTCTCTTTATATGATGTCACATTAGTTCATATCACTGTGACAGTGCTAAAGTCATATGAATATTTAACAGTCTGACTTAAGTTTAGCTTCAAAAACATGTGATGAAGCTATTTAACCTCTTAAACTTAATTCACAGTTGTAAGGAATAAATGACAATTTAGCTTAAATTCAACTTCATTTGCAATCAGTCTAAAACTATTTCTGTGTTCATGGTTTACTGAAGATTAATGCCAGTCAGTATATCATGATACTCAAGAAGCCTACCTTATATTCTAATGAGGAGCATGTAATTTTCCATACACTTGCCTGTTGTCTCCTTCAGAAAGCTCTCTGTGGGAGTGAGTGTATGAATATGTATACTCCCACCCACCAATTCATTTATCTTAATCCCACACACCTATCCCTGAATGTGAAAATAAATGCAAAGATAGCCCTTAGATAGCAATAAGAGAAATGGCGAAAAACAAATCACTAGGAACAGATGATATTCCAATTGAACTGCTGAATTCCACACTGAGAGAGTCAACACTAGTGCTAACCAAAATATGTCAACAGATATGGAAAACAAAACAATGACCAACAGATTGAAAGTGAACAACATACATCCTCATCCACAACAAGGGAAACACAAGAGACTGCAGCAACTATAGAACTATAGCACTGCTCTCCCATGCTGGCAAAATCATGGTCAAAATTTTGCAATAAAGTCTCGAACCATACACGGAGAGAGAAATCCCAGAGGTCCAAATGGGGTTCAGGAAAGGAAGGAGCACGAGGGACCACGCTGCAAACATACGATGGCTAATGGGGCACACACCAGGGAATTCCAAAAGAAAATCAGCATGTGTTTTGTAGAATATAGCAAAGCCTTTGACTGCATAGATCAGGGGTTGGCAAGGTTTACTTACCTGGGGCTGGTCGCTGGTCCCTAGGTCTTCCTCCAGGCTGGGGGGGGGAATGGCGGCACACATACTCATGCATGTGCGCACGGCCCCCACCAACCCCTGCTGCCACTGCTGCCAACCCCTGACACTGCACGCATTGCGGACGCCATTTTGTTTTCCAAAATGGTAGCCGCAGCTCGTTTGCGCATGTGCAGGAGTACTGCGCATGCACAAACGAGTTGCAGCTGCCATTTTGGAAAACAAAATGGTGGCCGTGATGCATGCGGGGGCGGCAGCAGCGGGGGCCGGGCAGCGGGGGTTGGTTGGTGGGCCGGGTGCGGCCTGTGGGCCATAGGTTGCCGACCCCTGGCATAGATCATGAAAGACCATAGAATGCTCTTAAAGACATGGGAGTGCCAAGACATCTGATAGTCCTGATGAGGAATCTGTACTCAGGACAAGAGGCTACTGTCAGAACAGAACATGGAGAAACAGACAAAAGGCAGGCTTGGAGACAGAAGAAGGAGTGAAAATAGGAGGAAGGATATTCACAATCTGAAATATGCAGATCACACCATAGTACTAGCAGAAAACCTCACAGATCTGGAACACCTACTAAGGAATGTCAAAGAAGAAAGTGCTAGGGCAGGTTTAATGATGAACATAAAGAAAACAAAAATAATGACCACCGAGGA
>CM034701.1:222758718-222786450 GCA_020142125.1 Phrynosoma platyrhinos | reverse complement strand
AAGAGACCACAAGGGCCATCCAGTCCAACCCCCTGTCATGCAGGAATTTACAATCAACAGCACTGACCTCTAAAGAAGGAGACTCCACCATACTCTGAGGGAGAGTGTTCCGCTGGCGAACAGCTCTTACTGTCATGAAGTTCCTCCTAATGTTGAGTTGGAATCTCTTTTCCCGTAGCTTGCATCCATTGTTCCAGGTCTTATTCTTCATGTTGAAATTCATTTTGTTAGCTTTGGTCCAGCTTTCTAATCTATTTAGATCATTTTGAATGTTCATCCTGTCCTCTGGGATATTAGCTATTCCTCCTAATTTAGTGTCTCTGCAAATTTGAGAAGCATACCCCCTATTCCTTCATCCAAATCATTGATAAAGATGTTAATAGCACTGGGCTCAGGACAGAACCCTGTGGCACCCCGCTGGTCGCTTCTCTCCAGGATGAAGAGAAGCCATTGCTAAGCACCCTTTGGGAAGAGACAGTTTGGTTGTGCATGACTAGTGCTGAAGGTTGTTGTCAATTATTTGGTGTTGTATCCAATTCTCTCTGTTCTGTATATGAAAGCATACACCTGTGGGATGGATTTCCCTTCCCCTTGCATCGCCCCAAACCTATTTCAGAGGACTGGAGGTCATCTAAAGTGGATAGCTGGAGAGCAGCAAAAACTGTTCTATGCTTTCTGAACCTATTGCAGCAAGTTCCCTGAATCATTATTATATATCTTGCTATGTAAATACCTGTTTTGATAGGCAGTTAAAAGGAGACATTCCATTGCACAAGCAACAACGAATTTCACCTGTTGTAGGCATAAAAAGTATACATTAAATAAGCCTGTAAGATCCAGGAAGAAGAGTTTGCTCATTAGCTGTGTGAAATGGAGGGGAGGGATCTGTCTTGTATTTATTGTTGTTGTTGTTGTTCTATTTATTTATATTCTACCTTCCTCCCAGTGCAGGGACTCAAAGCAGCTAATGCAAACATATGTTATTTCCAATAATTTTAGGTTGCCAAATATTAAATTATTTTAACCTTTTGTTAACATTTAGTTTTATTTAGGGCTTCTCTATGAGCTTGTGTCTCTGTTGCGCAGAAAAGAATGTAAACTTTTATTTGGAGCTTGAAGAAATATTTTATTTATAGGCACAATGGCAAATGAAAGCATAAATTGTGCTAGATAATCCATGTAAAATATGTTTCTATTGTTATTTAGAAGAACTCTTGTCTTGAGCTCTGCTTATACCAAGTCTTATCAAAATCTCAATTACTATAATTGATTTTTTTTCTTCTCTTGTATTTAACACCAAATAAATTATCTAGAAGGTAGTTACCAAGTGTCTATTTTCCATCCTGAGCACATACACTGAAAATATTTGTTTGATTATCTGTTGATTGCTACCAATTTTATACTCTGCCATCAATAATAAAATATCAAAATACAAATTTCTTGCCATATTCCAATGTGTTGTGCCTTCTTGAATCTAATCATAAGTTTTAATGTACTATTTGGATGGTCAAAACTGGTACTTAAGAAGCCTTGAGAAGGAAAACAGGTTTTGCTTTATAATTTTCTTTCTTTGTCTCTCATTTCTCTTGTCTTTACAAATTAATTTTACTTTCAGTATGACTGAAAAGGAGTGATTTCAAATGCTTCCCATATTATATTTTTAAAATCCAAAGAGTATTTGGGGAAGTCACTTCTGTATTTGAGAATTTGTTCTCACCAAATTTTCTTCTAAGTGCAATTCTGCTGGAGATTTGTGGCTTCAGTGAAAGCAACTCTCTCTGGTATATCTAGGATGCTTGTTTTGATGTGCCATTTTGTATTCACTCTTTGCCAAGTCTAGGGAGTACCCTAGTGTGTTACATGTCACACGTGTGTTGCTTTTTCATTATCACTTGAGTATATTAATCTTAGCAAATGCCATAAAAACCTTTATTCCCTACAGCACTCATATTTTAAAATGCAGCTATATTTTTGCCTGTCTCAGTGTGACTGGAAGTAAAAGGAGTGGCAGCCGGTAGTTTCCATGTCAGTGCAGCAGTGAATCTGCCCTGGGTTTTAGTCCAAACATTAGAAGAAGCTACCCAAAGTGCTGAACCTTTTTACCTGAAAGCTCCTGAATACTAATTCATATTCAGAACATTGGATAGCTATTAAAGCCTAAGTGACATGGAAGCTTCCAGCTGCCATTGAGTGAAAGGCATACACAAGAAACAAAAACCAAAGGAGACTTAATATTTCAACATTGACTGTATGCAAATGAACAAAATCCATATGTGGGGAAATATTTGAGGTTATTTATTTGAATTGGATGATAACGGGGGTGTGGTGGTACCAGCAAAATGCTATTACTAAATCTCTAGAACATAACAATGAGCTATGCATGCCAAGATAGCATTAATTTAAAATGCTAATTAGAAGAAATAAAATCAAAGTATAATTTGTATGTTTAGCCGGGAGACAATAGCTAGTTTGGCTGTTATTCACCTCTGCTTTTCTCTTCAGATACACATAATACTGCATTATCATAATTATCTCTCATTAGAGGTTGTTGTGGCAAGGAGAATTGCTTCACTAAGGCTCTCTACTCTAAATAATTTTTTGGGTGAAGCACATTTAGCAATAACATTTTTGTTGCACTTCTCATATATTTCTGTAAACATTCTGCAGCTCCCCAGCCAAAATGAAATGACTGGCCTTGCTGCATTTCAATAAGGGTAATGAAATTATGTAGAATACGGCTACTATCTCAAAAAGAAATCAGCAGCATTGGCAACACAATTGCATCAAGACAGCCATACCCAGAATAAATGTGCATTTAGCTTCAAACAAACAAGATGTGAGGCTCTCAGTTAAATACTGCTCCTATGTGACATATAGGAATTACACATCACTAACTTGCAAAAGGAGCAATTCAGTTACACCTTTTCCCTTCTTACTAATGCAGAAAGACAGATTGATTGGCAAGTGTGCTCAGAGGGCATTCAACAGCCTTTTTAAAAAGAAATGTTCAAGCACATCAATTTGTTTTGAAAGGAACACCGGAAAAGAGCAACTGTTATTAAACTCAGCCTTTCCTGAACACAGAAAGCAGTCTTCAACAGAAGGAGAAGAAATTTTGATCCTTGCTTTAATTTTTATTTGTTAAGAAGCTATTCTTGTTTTGTGCTTCTTTAGAGACTGCATGCTGCATGTGGCAAAAAATGCTCTATCCCTGGTGCTCTAATGAAAAGGCTCTTAAGTAAGATGAATGATGAAAGCCTCACCTGAGATGTTGGAGAGCAGCTGTCAATCAGAACAGGCAATAATAGTCTTGAAGGACCAATAACTGGACTCTGGGAATCCCTCAGCTAGAGTGGCCAGTGGCATGGCCATTTTGAGAGGTGGAGATCCTCCCCTCCTGCCCCCCCCAAAAAAATCTTGTCCAAGCTCTGGGTATAAAGCAGTTCTATCTATTCCTGTTTTCTGATTCAGATATCTTCAGACAAATCAAACTGGCTAAGACTTTTCAGAAATCTTTTCCAGAAGATGTCAGCATGTAAATCAGAAACTAAACGTGACTTCACAAGGCGTAACTTTTTACATTATTGATGGCTGAACTGTGGATTGTGGTGCTCAAAGCACCAAAGATCATGTTTGGTCCCAATTATTTTATATAGTTCTCTCCCCAGCTCCCCTTTTCCCTGCTGTTTTGAGAAAGAAATGTTTAAGAGAGGATAACAGGCACTGAATTGGAAGGTTTGTGTGTGTGTGGTTGTTCTGTTCTTCCCAAAATAGTACAGAGCCTTGGGGAAAACAACTTGAGGATGCTTTGTACAAGCAAGTACCAAATTTAAGTCAATTAAATCAAGCTTTTGCACTGAAAGCAGGTCTTTCTGGTAAGGATGTCATGAAATTTTGTCAGTTTAGAATTTGGAATAGAAATGTGACATTTGGAAAGACTGTAATGCTCATTAAAAACTCTATTCATTGAAAATTCAGGAAATTGGTCCTTCTGCCACTTATAGTGAAGGGGGAATAACTACATCTTCCAATGTGCTTAATCACCATTTTAGTTAATACCACAGACTATTATAAGGTCTTGGTAAGTAGTGAACTATCAATAACCCATCAGTTGTGTTTCTTCTCAGAGTTTGAGAACAAGAGCTAATTATCCAATAGGCTGCTCTTTCACTTTTTGCTATGTATACTGTCTAACCAAGGAACTGGATTTTGCTTTTTGATAATGGTGGTGATGATGATGTCAGTCTCACTGTTTCTTCTGAAACTAATGGAACATTCTCTGCCACTTTTAGGTCTTAAAGATGCCATATTCTTTTATTGCAAAGACTACACAGCATTGAAAGTAGTGTAGTTGACCTTTTCAGGGTCAGAGCAGGGGGAGATGATGTTATCATTGACCGTCTCAGATTGCCCTGTTTTCTCTGAGCCTAGTCCCAGTACTCACCGTATCACCTGAGGACAGAATGAATTTCCCCAACAATATCATATAGTGAGCTATCTCTGCTACTGTGCCAAGTATTTAGGGTGCCATAATTTTGAATGGGCAACTTACAGCTATTAGCATAACAAAATATCTGCCCCTTCCTATGGATAAACACATATGTGTGTGTTCGGAGATTCCCTCTGAGGGATTCTCAACTTATTGGGACTGTCATGATGAGTGCCTGCACCTCAAAATGTATGCCACTGTAAATCACTACATCACTGTCTACATCCTGATTTGTAACATACTCAGGGCAAATATCTTTACTTGCCATTTACTGTCCCACTTGAGCCCAATTTAAACTGTAACTCCCAACGTCTGGGCAAACTCTGACTTACAAATTCATATGTGAGCTTCTCTCCATTCCTTTGTTGACTTTAAGATGATTTAGTAACACATATGCATTAATACAAATGTTAGTCAAAGAACATGAACTGATTTCAGAACCTAGTTGAAATCTTAACCATAGTTAAGGAGCAGTGCAACCATCATACTAAACCGCAAGGGATGGAAGAAGTCGTTGAGGAGGGGTATGATTGTTCCTAAGGCTGACTCTTGCTTTCCTCATTGGGTTTCAAGGGTGATATTGTTATACCTTCCCCAGAAAGTAACAAAATGGAACCCAAGTCTAGCCTTGATTACTATGTATCAGCCCCCTCCACCTCCTTGTGTTGATCTAGCAGCCCTAGTGTTACATATGCTTGAATGTGACCCTCTTAAACCTTTTGAAATCTAATTTGAAGAACTAGCAAAGGTAGAAGCTGCTGCTTCACCAAAGCTGGGGATAACAATTTAGTCTGAAGTGATTTGTTACTTTTAGATGTTAGTGCTTTTAAATTAGTACTGCAGCCATTCTCTGTCAAATGCACACTCCACGTCCATTTTAAAGGCTGAGTTCCACTAGATCTTGGTCTTGTATGGGAATCAGAACTCTAAGAGAAGAAAATTTCCCATCTTTCCACACTTTTTGTTCTTTTCCCACCATTAAACCACCAAAAATACACTCCTTGAAAGCAGATGCTTTTCTTGTGTACTAGTTTTTATTTTCTAAAATATTTATATCTCACCCTATACCAAATTGTCTTACTCTATTGTTGATGTTGCTATCACCAGACAGCAGTGCACCATATTCTTTAATGACTGTGTATACATGAAATAACAAAGAGGGCTCTCCCTCTTGCTCCCTTCTTTTTTAGTAGGTGTTTTGTCTGTTTGCAAATTTTAAGAGCACAGGGCTCCAGTGAAAGGCTCTTGCAGGAAGCGAAATGCATCCACTGAACATCTTGGCCATTAATTCAGTAACTACTCAGTCTTCAGTAGAATTGCGCTTCTCTGTATATAACAATAACAAAACCTACCACTCATTCTTTCTGAATCAGAAGTAGTCTTACTCATCTGTTATTACATCTCTTTGATGATGGTAAATACCCATTTAAGAGCCCACGCTTGTTGGCAGGCAGTTAAAAGGGTCAGCATCAAGGTTTGGGATTTCTTCTCCCTCCTGCTATGCCTAGAGTGATAACTGGCAGCTTTACAGTACATTTAGGTAGCTCCTTAAAAGTCAAAATGCTACATTTAAGGAACAGATTGCTCAGTCTGTGGCATGGTTCCGTATGAGTGATCTGGGCAAGATTACCACTCCTCCAGGAGCTGATATCTGTGAAATCTTGAGTCAGAAAACTAATGCTGTGACTGCTGAGAAACATTGACTAGTAAAAGGATCTGGAAAATTATGGGAGAGCAACTGAGACCAGAAACAGAATGTTCTAATGTGGTGGGCAGCTGTATTTCCTTTCACAGGGCTGTTCAGTGAGCCATTTTCTGCTGCAGTACCATTACCCCTGCCCCCTTTGAGGACAAAATAAAACAACAATTCACACTCACCAGGTATTGTATCATATTTAGAGATGATTGTTTTCAAATTTCAGTAGCATCTGCTCTAGAGATTTAAAAAATGTATGTCTGTGTAAGTCTAAGTACACACAGATAGAATTCAGAGATATAGCCATGTTAATCTGTAGAATCAGTATGTAGAGAGATCTTGTAGCACCTTTGAGACTAACTGAAAGAAAGAGGTTGGCAGCATGAAGTTTGATAGACTTCAGTCTATTTCCTCAGATGCTTTTGGTGGAGTGGAATCCAGGGACAGACATTATATGCCATTGGTGTGTGAGAATGTTAATTCACTACACACATTTCAACACTATCTGACCCTATCCTGATGGGGGCATTCTACACTTATCTATTCTCCACATCTACAGGCTAGTTTCCAAGGGCAAACTAGTTTTGCCACGTCATTTCCATACCCAATGGCTATGTCTTTGTCCACAAATGATCATAAAACTGGACTTGCTGCTTTGTTGCCATACACCAGGGGTAGGCAACCTTTCCCCTTTAAGGGCCGAGGGACTTCAGTTCCCAGAATCCCAGGAGCTATTGGCCAACATGGGACTATTGGCCAACATGGCTGAGGCTTTTGGGAGCTGAAGTCCCTCGGCCCTTAAAGGGGAAAGGTTGCCTGCCCCTGCCATACACAAAGGATTTTGCATTTGAATTGACCTTCTCACACACCAAGGATATATATATGTCTGTCCCTGGCTTCCACTGCACCAAAAGCATTTGAGGAAGTACACTGAAGTCTACGAAAGCTCATGCTGCCAACTTCTTTCTTTCAGTTAGTCTCAAATGTGCTACAAGATCTCTCTACATACACACAGGTAGGTAAGTCTTGCCTTAGCCACATTTAATTTTTTTTTCAGGGGGGGGGAACCCACCTGGGGTGCATCTACACTGTAGAAATAATACAGTTTCACACCACTTTAACTGGCAAGGCTTCATCCTGCAAAATCCTAGGATTAGTAGTTTTACAAGGTCTTTAGCCAAAGAATGATGGTGTCTCGCAAAACTATGAATCCTAGGATTCTGTAGGATGGATACCAGTTAAAATGGTGTAAACTGTTTTATTTCTACAGTGTAGAGGTACCTCTGGTGTAACAAAGCCAACAAATGCATATGCACAGCTTGATTTGATTCATTAAAATGCCACAATGTTGAAAATAGGCTCTTATCTCATAAGCACATCCTGGTGAAGGTTTCTTTTTCTTTCAATGGAAGTAGGGGATTGCTTGTCAGCTAACAAAATATCGCAAAAATGGCTCAAATGTGCCATAGGTCTAAGTACCTTGAAACTATCCCCCTAAGCAGATGGCTTAAAGGGCCATCTTGGGGGTAGGGAAGGGGAGGGGCAGCTGCACGATTGGTGCCCCAACCTCTTCCCCAGGTTGTTCTCGGAGCAGCCAGCCCTCCACACGGCCGGTGCTCCGAGGAGGACCTCCCGCCACAGCATTTGCACACACTGCGGCAGAAGAGTTGGCAAAGGTGCACCGCAGCCTTTTGCGGCGCAACTTTGTTGACTTGTGAAAGGAGCGCCAATTTAGCGCTCCTTTCAGGGGCGAAGCTGCGCCACGGGACCGAGGCGTGGGGATGCCTTGGTCCCACGGCGCAGCTTCCTGGGGCGGCCCATGGCCGCCTGTCTGCTTCTCCCCCATATACTCAACCAGCTTTCAGTTGAAAGTAACACAAAACCTATTTGTTTATAGTATGAATGAATCTATATTATGTTTCTGAATATATGTACTAACAGCAAAGTAATTTTCCAGATCTGTGTCTTTGTATAACTAAAATGGCACCATCCATGTACAAATGAGCAATTCGTTCCAGGAGGAACCCCAAAGTTTTCAAAAATAACAAAAGAGGTGAGGGAGAATTAGAAAGAGAACTAAAGTAGTGGTGGGGTGGGGGCTAGTAAGAATTTCTGAATGACTTAGTCCAAATTTAAAGCTTGCCAAAATAGTTTTTTTTTAAAAAAATAGGTGTGAAGAGATAACAACATCCACAAAAAGGCACAGCTACATAGATGATGCAGCACCTTCTTTATAGTGGGGGAAGACATTAAAGGAAAAATTTAAGCCCCACTTAGCAATATATTCCCTCCCCTGCTTTTACGCAAGCTGTCCAATGACTCTGCCACCCAGTATTACTTCCGGCATCACAGGTGCTGATTTAAGACTTTGCACACAAATTAACCCTTTAATGTACATTTGTGGGCACAGTGCAATTGTTTCATTTGAGGAGGAATATTTAAAAAAATTCACTAAGAAGTAGTATTGCCAAGTCAGGCCTAAACATGAGACTGAGGGCCCATTCACACTATGAAATAACCTGGTGTGAAAACTGGGTTACTTCCATGGCATTCATACTTGCACTGAGTGCACTTGGTGCAGTTTTTTGGGGGGAGAATGCTGCATGAAAACCCACTTACCCTAGGAAGGTTTCCGTATCTTTTGAAAAGATGCGGATCACCGCAAAGGAGACTGCACTGTCAACTCGATTTGGGACATTCTGAACTGATTCTTCAAAAACAGGAAGAGAGGGCAGAACATACACATCCCACCTCAACTTGCCAGTGAAGACACCAGCTCCATTTTCCCCAGCTTAGTGTCAGAAGGCTTATTTATACATTTTATTTATACATTTATACACCTATCCGTGTTCGGATTCAAACTACCTATGACAACAGATGCAAAACCTTTTGGCTGAAGAGCGGGGTATAAATACTTCATCATCATCATCAAAGTCACGTCAGAAAGCAGAAGTGGAATGACAAAGAGTAACATCACTTGGTTGACATTAAAAACAAACAAACCCAAGAATGATTGAATGTGTTCAGAAAGGAGATTCCATTTTAAATTGATACGCCAGCAGTGTGAATGGCAACAGGGTTAAAATGTCATGGAGAGATTCAGTCATGGTAAATGTAGTGGGAACTTTAATTCGGTATTGCATCACTGAGGAGATTCAAAAATGTAAGTGAGAATGAGCCCCTAGGGACAGCCCCTGGTGATTTCACAGGAGGCGAGTCCTGGTGATGTTATAAGGATGATACATTAAACATCAGCCACAGTTGCACAGAGTACAATTCAAATTAAATAAAACACCAAAGGAGGAAAATCCTACCAGTCTATCTATCCACACATGCACAACTTTTTGAGGCAGCACTTTTGCCCTGGGATTCCTCCACACCATCCTGTAAACCAAAGAAAAGGTCTCAGGCCCTGAGACATGGGAATCCTAGTGAGGAGTGAGTGTGGCCAGTTGATGCAGACTGCAGGCTGAATCTTTGGCAAAGGAACAGGAAATTAATGGGAAATGGAAAATAATTAAGTATTTTGGAAAAGAACATGGCTGGCTAATATCCATAACAGAAGCTCTGCACTGAAATACTTTGCTGGAGGTCCCACTTGGGTGGACTGATTTTCTTTCTTCTCATGAAGTCTTTTTTACTCAGGTTCCCAACTCTTAATAAGATGCTGGAGCACTTTTTCAGGCTTTAGCAGTGAGTAGTACCAGTTTCAAAGCAAACTCTGAAAGGGTTACAGTGGATTTTCAACAGAAAAATCCAACAGTAACAGCAGCCATACAATTCAGTCTCTGATAGCACTGTGTAAGACTGAGCACACATTTTTGAAATGCTAAGAGAACTTTCTAATACTTAAAGTCTGTAGAACTCCCTACAGCTACCTTCCAAAGACAAATTACTGCCACTCCAGTCCCACAGGAAACTTTTATTTTTGCCAAAAGATTTTTTAAAAAATATATAAGATATAGCTTAGAGTACAGCCCTTTTCCTTAAACACATTATTCATCATGAACCTTTGGGACAAGGTAAGAGTAAGAATTTGTAGATGTAAGCTCTTTTCAAGTAGTAATGTTGAACTGACATTGACTCTGCATGTAAAGTACAAATATTGCTCTGGAATTTTACTACATTAGCTGCCTAAGTACCCTAAAGGTACCAGATCCCATCTGGTCTTAGAAGCTAAGCAGAGTCAGCCCTGGTTAGTACTTGGATGAGAGACTACCAATGAATACCAGATGCAATCAGCTATATTTCAGAGGAAGGAGCTGGCAAACTATTTCTAAGTATTTATTGCCTAAGAAAGCCCTATGGAATTCATGGGGTTGTCATAAGTCAGTGGGAAACCTGAAGGCACACACAATGCCATGTACAACCCTTAAGACGTACACATTGCTTATTTGATCTCAGGTGGAGCAAAGGAGATTTCTATGCAAGTGAATTACAATCTCTTTGTTGGTGCATCAAATTCATTTGAAGGAATAATCTGGCAGCAGTTGTCTATAGCACTGCATGGAAGCCAGGCAGCGGTCAGTATCCTGCCTGCTCAGGAATGTATGTACAAACAATAGCCTCTAGGAAAAGCAGGCGTGTTGCCAGGTTGGGCCAAGAACTGCTGGTTTTTTTCCTTTGGGGGCAGGTTCTTTTTTTTCCTTGGGGAAAAGCAAACTTTGCAGTAGAATAGCAACCTTCAAACTCTGGTATCTTCAGGCAAGGCTGAGATAGACCCCTATCTGTAACCCTGGAAAACTCCTCTTGGCTGGTGTTGTGAATATTGGTGGAGCAATGGTCTGACCAGCATGGATTCTGATTTTCAAAATAAAGGGAAATGAAGAGGCAAGGTGTGGGAGATGCTTTTGCCCCTTCAAATGCATGAGTTCCTTCTCTCAAATCCTACTCCGAGAATGGAACCCCTTTGATCCCACTAGGGCAGGGTGACCAGACATCATAACTGCAAAAAAGGGGTGGGAGGGTTGGCTTTGGGATAAGGAATGTTTTAAAATGTATGTTTTTATTATTGCTGTGCCCCACCTCGATTGCGATGCAGAGAGGCGGGTTATAAATTATTATTATTATTATTATTATTATTATTATTATTATTATTATTATCATTATTATTTAAAAGAGGACAAGGCACTGCAAAATGATGGATATTCAAAAACTATAAGACATTACAAAATAAAAGCTAAAAACACTATTCATGCTCAAGATGGAGGACATGTTGGATTTCCACCTGTCCAGGAACCTGAAATGTAGGATGTTTCCTGGGAAAGGAGGACACCTGCTCACCCTGCATTAGATGAGGATACATCTAAATCTCTTCTGAGTATATCTGCCAACACTTTCTGTTCCACTTACCACCCACCCTCACTTCTTATGTCCCACTCTTCTCGTTTTCTGTAAGAAAGGAAAATTTGTTAATGTTGAAATACTGGGGATGATGATGATGATGATGACTACCCAGC
The DNA here is from genome assembly GCA_020142125.1 of Phrynosoma platyrhinos. Classification (NCBI taxonomy): domain Eukaryota; kingdom Metazoa; phylum Chordata; class Lepidosauria; order Squamata; family Phrynosomatidae; genus Phrynosoma; species Phrynosoma platyrhinos. The sequence continues at coordinate 222,774,806 of CM034701.1, read as the reverse complement.
TTCTCTGAAAGAAAATGTACATGCTTATTCCAGGGGGAAGGGTGTTAAATGTTACTTTTCTGCAATAGAACACCAGCATTTTAAGCAGGCGTAAACATACTTTTGTTTTCAAAATAACAGCCAACATATTTTAAATTTTAAAGACCTGCCTTTCCCAGAAGGAAAGAAAAACATGTTTATCCCTTTGAGATATTTATCTTCTTTGTTCATGTTGAAACATAAAAATATTCCAGCAGAGAATAAAAGGGGTATTTTAAATATAAGATTTCTGACTTTTTGTTATATATAAGAAAATGTATTTTATTCCCTTGGCTGCCTTAGACTCACCTCACATAAAAATTCATTATCTTACCCTAATTAGATTGGAATGAACTGAGAAGCCCAACTTCATGTAGAACAGAATGCAGTCATTCAGTTTTTTGGAAAAACAGTAGAGAAGAGAAAAATGGCTCCATATCTGTTGGAATCTCTATGCAAAGAGATCTTGTAGCACCTTTGAGACTAACTAAGAGAAAGAAAATAATTGATAGCATAAGTCTTTTGCCAACTTCTTTGACAGCAGCTTAAATAAAAACAGTTTCAGATCTTTCTTTTTAAATTTTTAACTTCTTTTAAAATTTTCTTTGAAAACATCACATCTTGCCAAATCTTCACTTTAACCACATGAAACAATGTACATGTAAATACATTTCAACCGTGTATATGATATTATTATTTAAAGATACACTTTTAATTTTGCTAGTTGTTTTTGCCACAACTATTGATGCTACATTCAGTGATATATGGGAATTATGATTTATGAGCAATATTAGTACAAAAAGCATTACTAAGGATTGTCTGTGATGTGGCATGGGAGGAGGTCGGGTGTGTGTGTGTGACACCATGAGTTACTGCATCAGGTGACACCAACTCTCGTGATGCCCCTGGACTTAGCTGGCACTATAAGCAGTGGTATACATCTTGGATTGACCACTTAAGTTTCCAACTATACCCATGAGGTCTCAAAAGCCTCGACCACTAAACTGGTAGTTCACAGAATAGACTAACCCTGATGAATTGGGATGTTATAGGGATAGAGTTATTGGACCTGCCAGCTTCTTGAGATGGCTGTGTATTCCTACTGGGCACAGGATCAGATAGTCTTCCACTCATTAAGAATGTGAAAGAATTGTATGCATAGATCCATCCAAAGTTTTTCTTGTGAAAAATATGTGGATTTGCAAAGATGTCAGTTACATAGTTAATCAGAGGTATAGGGTTTTGTATCACCTATGAGCTTTGAACTTCATCCTGCTAGCTGTACCTTTTCAAAAAGTAGTGCTGATGTCAGAAACAATGAATAGAAGCAGAGCTTGGAAATTTTTTGGACTACAATTACTAGAATTCCCCAGATGGCATGGTCAGTCCAAACTCAGTGTAGATCTTAGGATTTTTTTAAGGGATTATTATCAGGGACAGTTTGTGCTTTGCAGAAAGACATAAACAAGAGCTGCAGTTAGAACAAGATTGTGAAGTAACAATGTACATATGAGTCTATGAAATATGGATTTTTTAAAAAAAAAAACACAAAACACCAGGAAACAGAATGGTTATGAGAAAAGGCATATATGTGGGGCAAATGGATCCTGAGCAGCGAATCCCAGACAAAGGTTGAGAGTTATTAAGGATAAGGTATCCCAATATATTGTAGTTGGCAAGGATCTTGTTAAGCAATAGAACTTGGGAGGGCTTGCCTCGAAAGGTAGTACAATTGGTCCTCAGTATCCACAGATTTTTTAATTCACAGATTCATCTGTCCACGGGTTTGAAATATTTATACACTCATCCCTCACCATTCATAGACTTGCCGTCTGTGGTCTCAGTCTTTCAAGGATGGCAAGCAGTGAGGGACAAAATGGCACACGTGTCTAGGAGCGCATACACATTCTAACCAATGGGACTCCAGTATTTGTGATATTTCTGATTCACACATGGGGTGTGTCCATCCAAAACGGATTCCTGTGAATCAAAAGAGACAATTCTGTATGTGTGTGTGTGTGTGTGTGTGTGTGTGTACACACACACACACAACAAGAGAACCTGAAACTAAACCCTAGCAGATACCAAAAGCCCGGTGTGTGCCTCTCTAGAGGGGTATATCTGTTGTTATTCTGAGTGCTGTTACTGTCCAGGGTGTCGATACACGGTGTGTGTGTATGTGTGCATGCTCCCCCAGTGCTGCATGCTGCTCTACTCATGAATGTAATGGTGCACAGCAGGGAGGAGGGGCACTTGGCTGGGTGTCACCCATCTTTTGGAGTATCACCCGGTGCAGTCCACACACCTCCTACCTCCATAGTGACACCACTGGTTATTCTCCTCCTGTGTCTTGTGCCAGCCTTCCATCTCAGCATATTTTAGTACTTAATTGATGTGTAATATCCGTGATATATATCCAGTTGCAATGCCTCTAGAATTATGTCCCTACATAAAGAAACTCATGAAAAACCTAAAAGTTATTTCATACTGTAGTTAATGTATTACTCCAAGTCATGTTTAGTGTATGTTTATTTACCAATATTTGACTGCCAGGTTATGAGTCAACTTCATTAAGATCCTGTTCACTATACTCAATAGTCAGCAATTTTTCCCAACTGCCAATTATAAGTAGTCTAGAGTCCAACTAAAATAGAAATTAATATTTTTTTAAACATAAAAAACTTTTAAACTTATTTTGTTTCTTCTTTCTTATGGATCTCTTCTGCACAACGATGCTTAGACATTAAATACATGAGATTCTAAATTTTAAAGTAGTTCTCAGGCCTTGACCCTGCTTACTAATTAGCTCAGAATCCAGAATATAAAATGTATGTTGAAAGGAAATAAAGTTGTGTATTTTCATGCCAAGCATTCCCCTCTCCCACTTATTTTTCTTTCTTTCCTCAAAAAAACAAAAAAAAATCATAGATGGTTTGAAGAAGATTTCTGTGAAATAAATAAGTTAGCTTACTGTTTTGAGAATTTTCGTTGATTCTACTAGACCATCATGGCTTTGAGTTTGCTTTTCCCAGGGAAATTTGTTTCCTTCGCTTTTTAAAAAAATCTCTAAGGTAAGAGTCAGTTTCAAAAGCTGGCAAAATATGTGTGTGTGTGTGTGTGTGTGTGTGTGTGTCAGAGTGATTCCACCGATAATGCTTTCATTAATTTCAGAATCTGATACACTGAGTGGATTGCTTCATTTATCTTGCTATCAAAATCCAGGTATTATGTCTCTAATGGTAATGGGACTGGACTTTTTTCTTAGAGTGAGCAAGCATTTATTGAATCCAATGAGATGTAGGTCACTTGTGAGCAGTTAGATTAGCCATGATTAAACTCAGTGTAACTGATTTCCTTGCATCCACTCTACCCATGACTAAGCCCAAATACAACCTAAATATAGTCAGTGTATGAAAGTGTGACTATTATGATTATGATATCTAATCTATTATGATATTCTGACATATGATATCTAGACTATTATGATATTCTGACATTTTGAATGTCAGAATATGCATATATCTTTAGATTGAAAACATTGATAGTATTTAATAATTCAGTGGTTCATTAAATGTCTCTGGGTAGACAAGTGAAATAGGAATGAAACCAGAGGCCTAAATGCAATTGCTTGTCCTGCCCTAAAGGAAGCTTTTGAATCAATGGGAAATTGATAACTCAATCCTTATGTAAATTCCATTGATGCTGTCGGTCTACTCGAGTGATAACCAGCAATAACATTTAAGCCAGAATGTTGTTTTGTACATGGTGGCATCACTTGAGTAGGGTGCCTGTCAGAACCAGCATAAAAAGATGATGAAGTGGTTTTTGCATGTTTCCCCCCTTCCTTACATCCCCAGCATCATCTCTCCCTGGATGTTCCTTAAAGGATTGCAGCAGGACAAATAAACTCTATCTTTATTCTGTGGACCATTTCACTGAATCAGAAGCCTTCTATAGAAGGAAGGGGCCTGTTTATCTGTCGGAGGTGATTTCTGGATGTAGCCCTTAATCTTTAGGAAACATTTACCTTCTTTCCAGAAAGAAAAGCAGAGGTGCAACTATATAACTGAAGGAAAGAACTGGGATTGATTCCATTCTGTGATTGACTTCCCTAGAGAATGATCTGGCTTATATCTCTTACAGAATGTTATACTTATATTCTGAATCTCATGTTACAACTAAAACTCTGGGCATCTTCCCATTTCATATTTACACAATATTTGAATTGGTACTTCGTCACCTAGCATAGTGTGTTTTAAGCCATGCTGTTTCTTAGCAGATCAATTCAGGTTGGCTTCCTGTCTTTAGAATGTCATTCATTTCTCTTTCTCTCTCTTTTAAAACAAGTAATGTTGATGTTATACTTGCCTAGGAAAGATCTTCAGAGCCTCTACTTGGTGTTTTTGCATGTTAAACCAAGTATGTGAAACAGCAGAATAATTAATTAGGGCAGACACTAAGAATGGAAAGCACATTTGGTTGTTTTTTCAAAAAAAAAATTCTAAACATATTTGGGAGGTTTATAGTGCACTACTAAATGTGCAATTTGAAAATGAAATGAACTGTCTCCCCAACATGAAAATTCATAAGCAAACTGCCATCACATAAGGAGCTTTTGAGAACTATTGCTTATTGCATGTAAGGAGAAAAAAGAGAGATTTTTTTAAATATATAAAATACAATGGACCCTTGGTATCGGCTGCAGTTTGGTTCCAGGACACAAACACCCCATGTATAACAAAATTCATGAATGCTCAAGTCCTACTAAATCCAATGGCATAGGAAAATGGTGTGCCTTATATAAAATGGCAAAAACAAGATTTGCTTTTTGGAAACAAGCACACACACACACAAATAATTTCAAGCCATGGATGGTTGAATCCATGGATAAAAAATCTGGGATAAGAGGGCCAGCTATAAATTATTCAATGTGAAGATCCTGGCAACAAAAGCTTTAAATCAGGGGTAGGCAACCTTTCCCCTTTAAGGGTCGAGGGACTTCAGCTCCCAGAATCCCAGGAGCTATTGGCCAACATGGGACTATTGGCTAACATGGCTGAGGCTTCTGGGAGCTGAAGTCCCTCGGCCCTTAAAGGGGAAAGGTTGCCTACCCCTGCTTTAAATAATAGAAAACAAGAGGGCAAATAGCTAGGCTCTCATGGACTACTCTAGGGCCTACACGAGTTTGCCCTACAAGCACAGTTGACTTTTTTTGGATTCCAGATTCATGCCTGTGACACCATTGCTTCCAAATTTTGCCTTCACTACAGAATGCCCCGCTATGTTGCATGGGTGACCACTGTTTCAGTCCAAATGTCTCTTAGGTGTCCAAAGAATTTTGAATCTGGTCACTCACTTGTGTATTATGACATTCTGTATTAATCCTTTGGAGGCCCTTAAACATCCACAGCAGAATCTCTCAAAGAATGATAAATACAAACACAGAAAACAGAATATGAAAGATTATCTTGAGTGTTGTAAGTATTAAAAATATGCTAAAAATGAGGACAGTTAATGAATGACATGGGGGCTGTTTCACACATGCATATACATTATATGATATATAAATGTAGGAGTAGATTCCATTAAAGACAACTGAAGTGATAATGAAAGTTCTAAGTGTTATGTTTGATCTGTGATCAGTCATTCACACATGCAATTCATCACTTAGAGCAGCCTTTGTCAAGCATGTACATGTGAAGTAGTCTGAAGACGTGAAGTGTAAGGACTGCAATTAAGTAAAGGAGGGATTTGATCTAGGAGTTTTTACAGAGAGGAAGTAAAGAAGAAACTAAATATGAGTCAACAATCTGATGTAGCAGCAAAACAAGCTAATGCAATTTCAGGCTGCATCAACAGAAGTATAACATCCAGATGAAGAGTACTATAACGGTACCAGTCTATTCTGCCTTGGTTATACCTCATTTCAAGTACTGTGTCCAGTTATGGGACCAGCTCAAGGAGACATAATATTTTACACACACTACACTGTTTTGCTTCTTGTGTTAAGAATTCAGAAAGCAGAATTTACTTTCTCTCTATAAACAGAAGCAGTTTTCCATGAAGCAGAATGATTGGCCCCAGATTATTCCGATCCCAAACATGGACTGCTGTCTGTTTTGCTTCCCCATAGAAATGGCCTTCATTCAGTGAAACAGTGCTTTTTGAAGCTGCTACTTATTTCCAGGTATATATGATATGAAAGATACATTTGTTAGGGAGAGTTGCATATGCATTGTTATAATCTGATCTGTTCCATTGTGTATGAATGTGTGTGCACATGCATGCATGTATATTGCTCTGTGCAAGTTATTCAGTTGTACTCTCATTTCCTACTGTTTTTTCCTCTCTCTTTATTATTGAGACTGGGCTGTATTCCTAAAAGCAGTTGTGCCAATGACTTCAAGGCATTTTGTAGGGAGATATGTGATTTCTTTTTTTAAAGGAATTGCAGCTTTGATAGTTTGAGGCAAATGCAGACAGCTGGCAATACTAGATCACTCTGTTCAAAAGGCTGCATTTTCATGAGTGGTTTGGGCTTTGCTGTTGGGAGTTATTATCTGGTACTTCAGAATAACGTTCAGTGAGCTTGTTCTCTCATGACACAGATCTGAATGGGGGTATTTATGGGTTATGTTTCAAGTTTTTAAATGGTGTAAAGTTATATTGCATTTATTATTTACAGGAACTAAATCTGAGTTGGAGTTGGTCAGACCTATTTTAGGGTAGTGTTTTCCTTTTATGGCTCAACTTACTATTGCCCCATATGTGCAAGGAGAAGAAAAAAAAAACATGCTCCTAGAAGCTTTGGGGAACCATTTTTCTTTCCAAATATGTTGAGTGTTCTCTTTAAATTACTGCCAACCATGCATGTAAAAAATGAGAACATTATCTGTGGCAGCTCTGCAGAGGTATAGCCAATTCTGATGTTTGTGTTTTTGCCAAAGCTTTTGCCAATATTTTGTTTACACTTTTATCCATTGCCATTAGTATAATATTCCCAGCTATAGTTATAAATTGGTATTCCTGCTGTTTTTCCACTCATATGTAACTATACATAACTTGCACAATGCTTACATATGTCAGGTGAGTGAAGTTAGGTATCATGAGGTGGGCAACTTGAAGTTCTCAAGCTGTTGGTGGACTACCACTCCCATTATCCCTCACCACTGATCATGCTGAGCATTAGGTTGACCATTAGCTATGCTAAAGCTGAGGCTCTATCTGAATGATAGTGTATTTTGTTGAGAATGAACCTCTTTTCACCTTTTTCAATTTTGTCATAATAAAAATATTGGAAACTTTCATATTTGTTTTAGAATGGAATCTGAACCATAAACTATAGTGAAGTGTAACTATGGTTAATTAAAACAAGACAACTTTATTAGTTGAGGTTTGAAGTTAGCTCGTTTAAAACAAAGGGTATTTAAGATTAACCACAGCTTGTTGTGTTTGTATGATGAAAATAATTTAAAAAATGGAAGGGAAAATTTCCAAATTCCTCATGGCCACACCAGTATAGGGTAAGAAATACATGACCACAGCTAGAAACTGAGCTTGTTTCCATCATGATAGAAAAAAAGAAAAGAAAAAAACATTATCTACTTCAGCATAGCCATTGCATACATTGTGTCAGTAATGTTAGCATCTCTAGGATGGAATTAGTGCAAATGCCACTATTCAGTATAGATGTGCTTAAGGTGAGTTAATGTTAATGGCATATGAGTGAAGCTGAGTAGCAAAATCGTAGGCACTTATTTTAGAGCCAATGATACTAACATTTTTATTGTGACTGTATAAAAGTTGGTTTAGCCAATTCAATGATTTTGAGAAAGATGCCATAGTAAAGCAGAAAGAAAACCTCAGACAAGGTAATTGAAATGTAATACACATTGCAACAGCAGTTCCAGTTTCAACAAACCAATTCTGGAGGCAGGTTTAGACCAGGAACCTTGGAGCATTGCATTTCATTTTTATGTCTCAGTGGCCTTACCATTTCGGCAAACTAGTCTTATTATTATTTTTGATTAAATGGTAAATGAGTAGAATTGTATGCCTGTACAGAGATTCTCTCCTCCCTCCCCCCAAACACTTATGATATGTTTAGTGCTCTTCGCTTAGGATGTGTGTGCCAAGTGCTCTTCGCTTAGGATTTTGGTTGCAAAAAGTATGAAGTAGCCAGACTGCAGAACATTCTAGCAACTCACAGCCTCGGCAGACAGCTAATAGAGCCGTCCTCGAGGCAGGGAAGAGGAGGGGCAGCCACACGTTCGCCGCCCCTTCCTCCTCCTGAGGTTGCCCTTGGAGCTGCCGGCCCTCCGCATGGCCAGCGCTCTGGGGGCAACCTCCCGCCGCAGCTTCCACACACGCTGTGGCGGATAAGTCAGTGAAAGTGCACCGCAAGCTTTTGCGGTGCACTTTCACTGACTTATGAAAGGAGTGCTATTTTAGCGCTCCTTTCAGGGACGGGGAAGGAGCGCCACAGAATCGAGGCGTGGGGATGCCTCGGTCCTGCGGCGCACCTTCCCAGGGCGGCCCCGTGCCGCCAGTCTGCTTCCCCCCTAAGTCTACTTGTTAAGAGATTAATCGAGCAATGTTGACAAGATTTCTGGGTCTATGGGTACATTTGGTTCAGAGAGAGAGAGAGAGAGAGAGAGAGCTTTCAGTCATGAAAGAGGAGTGCAAGTGGGATGGTTAATAAAGGAGAAGCAGGGAAAGGAGACAGATGTCTTTATATTATTTAAGGGATTAATATTTGCTGCCCTTGCTAGCCTGACACTAATTAATACATGTAATCTTAAGCATGGTAACAAATAAAAACAAATTGTAATGTGGACTGCTTCCCCCATCTCCTTTTCACATATGTCTTTAAGTTTAAAAGATCATATGAAAAACTCTTTGCTTAGACAGCTCTTTATCAGTGGAACACTGATTTTGTTAAAACTGTTTCTTTTTACAGTCTTGAATGAAAGTAGCATGTTCTCTGTATACAACTTGCAGACAGTTGGCTTTAGGCTTGCATAGAAGTCTTAAGCCCCAGTCCAATTATTAGTCTCAACTAAAGTTTGTTTTTGATGTGTGCCTTCAAGTTGTTTCCAATTTATGGTGATTCTAAGGTGAACCTATAACAGGGTTTTTGCAAGATTTGTTCAGAGAGGATTTGCCTTAGCCTTCTTCTGAGACTGAGAGAGTGTGACTTTCCCAAAGTCACCTGGTAGATTTCCATGAGGACTCAACTCCTGGTCTCTAGAGTCATAGTCCAACACTCAAACTACTCACTATGTTGGTTCTCCTCTCTACTAAAGTAGACTCATTGAATTAATGGGATTTATTAACTCACCATAAAGTAATTGAGTCAGTGAGTCTAGCAATTATATTTAGCTGGCAGGGATGTAATATACCTTGCTTCCTGTCACAAAATAATTTGTAACTTTCATGGCATGGCTTAGTGCCCTCTACAATGCATTGTTTTTTTAAAAAGTGCTGTACTCAGTCTTACATGGTCTTTGATAATATTTTATGATGACTGTTTGGAACAAGAAACATAAATGTGGGCTGCCTATAACATTTAGGGCTGTGTTGAGTGTTGGCTCATTTTTATTTTTGAGCTGAAAATAGAAGTTTGGTGATGGGAATGGTATATTCTGAAGCACCCCTTAGTATTCACCTTTGTTCAGTTCTGTGCACCTGATCTGTTTTGCTATTTTCCAGTGTCAATCTTTCTCGTTCTGCCTTTTTTGATGTATAATTATGATGACATTACATTGTGATACAGCCAGTGCTGACATGAGTGGAGATAAATGAAGTCTATTTAGAGTGAGGGCAATTCTTTCTAGTCATGAGCCATATGACATGAAAGTGCTACTCATGTCACAGAGAGAAAATAAGCCTACTTATAGTGAAGGTAATCCTCTGGATTAATGAACGCTTGTGAATCTATGCAAGGGTCTAGTGCCTTTTGATACAGACAACAGTGTTCATGAGAATCCACTCCCTGTAGCTCCATCCTAAGCAAGAATTGTTAAAAAAAATGCCAAATTGTTATAATCTCCAAAGTACATGTAGATAACACAGTTGTGAAAATCAGTGATTTCTAACTTGACCTCACACTTCTGTTTATGTCCAATTTTAAGAATGCAAACTTCTTAACTTCAAGTATTGTGAAAATGAACAAGGGAAGGAGAATCTACCAAAATTCATTTGTTGGATGTTCTTTCCCTGTGTATGAAAAGCAAAGAGTTTACTGTAAATGAATAGCAGTTGTTTAAACATGTATTCAGCTAAAGCAATGTCAAAGTGTTTTGTAGAAAACAGCCTTCCTCTACTAGAGATATGGAAGAAAAAGCTGAAAATAACCGGAGATTGTCTAGGTTCCTAAAACAGTCTTAAATTAGAAATATTTTGCATTTTCTCCACATGATTACTCTGAAAGCACAACTGCCTTACAGTTGGTAATCAGATTTATCAGCGTTGTTTCAACAGAAGGGCTTAAGGCAGGGCTGGCTCCTGGTTTATGGGTATTTGTTGGTAAATCTCTCTGAGGCCCTTTCCATCACAAATTTAAAATTTTAAAAAAAGTCAGTTATGGAAAAAAGAAATAGAAGGCTCTGCTACATACTACATTAAATGTATAATGTGCAGTTGCAATATACTTTTTTCTTTTTCATTTGTACTGATATGTAAGTATGCAGAAACAGGTCCACAATATTCTTCACTAGGAAGATTTTCAGTTCTGACAATGCCTCATAAGGGCTCTTCAATAGACCAATATAGTAAGTGTATGTGGACATAGATATGCATGGAACCATTTACAAAAGTAAATCAGGCATAATCTTTAATAATCCCTATAGTGTGCAAATGAAGAATGTGTGTTCATTATAATGATCTAATACGCTAATATTCATACACTAATATGTAGCAGCAGACATGGTAAGTTTTCTGACAGAAAGACTTGGGCTGCAGTCCATTGTCCTCTCAGTGTACTATAATTATCCACAAGAGGAGGCAAGTTACACTGGCACTACACAACCGCCATGCAGAATAGCAGTGCTGCGAAGCATGTCAATGACTGGTGCCATTATGAAATGTGTAGTAAGTAACCTTAATGTGTAACATTGCTGTTTTTGCAACTCTGCTCCTACTGCTGTCAGCAGAATATGATAAATAATTTGTTCCCTATGTGTAGCACATAGTGTATCTCACTAACAGAATGCTAACTGTACTGTGTTATGGTACTTAAAGAACCATTGCAGGTTGAGCCTCTGAAATATTTTGCAACTTTCTCCAAAATACTTCAAAACCCAAAACTTTTTTCATCAGGGGCTGAGATAGTGATACCTTTGCTTTCTGATGCTTCAGTGTACACACATTTTGTTTCAGGAACAAAATTATTAAAAATATTTTATAAAATTAACATCAGGCTATGTGTGTAAGGTGTATATGAAACAAAAATGAATTTTGTATTTGGACTTGGGTCCCCTCTCCAAGATATCTCATTATGTACATATATGCAATTTCAGGTATTCCAAAATAAATAAATAAATAAAATCCAAAATCCCAAACATTTCTAGTCTCAAACACTTCAGATAAAGGAGACTCAACCTATACTCGATTGCAGTACTGCTGGAGAATTATATGTAGCAGAGTTAAAATAAAGTTCAGAAACCAGAAAACTATTAGGTTACTTCGGAGGTAGGAGATCAGAATCATATTTGTTTTTGATTCAATTCTGATTTGATTTACATCTTGCCTTTCTACAAATATGGGACCAAAAGCAACCAGTAAATTATATGTAATAAAGAGGTTGGGGGATCCCTTTTGCAGCAGTGTGCCTCTTCTAAACTATTATTTCAAACTTAAGAACTTATATTCAATGGACTATTGTTCTGTATATCTTCCTAGAGCTTCATTGGTTTAAATGTCTACCCAGCAATTTATTTATCTAAGAATATTTAGAAATGAAAAAAGTATGAGGATTTTATCTCAACCCTGAAATTACTGTATCCAGTCACTGGTCTGAAGAAAAGCAATCTGTAGATAAGATTAGAACATGGTGGGGTGGTGGGTCAACCTTGATACCAATAACCTGCTGTCTCTGGGGGTGGAGAGGGCAGAACTGGACATCTGGCAACCCTGCTGGCAAGTGACATTTTGCTCTACACTACAACCCTTGCACAGGACAGTAAGAGCTTTGGGCTTTGTCAGCAAAAAGGTAACAATGTAGAAAATCTTTCATCAGTGACCAAGTTCTCTGTTTGACCTACACAACCATAATTTTAGGCTTGCTGTGTTCTTTTGTGGCCTTGTTATACAGAAGAAATGCTGTCAATCAATCTGGATAGAATTTATAAACAAACAAAAATACCATTTAGAATATGAACTGAGAGGAAGCTTACAAATTATCAGCAGAAGAGGAATCTGGGTGAACTTGTAACAATGGTTATTATAGGTCTGGTAAGGATGCAGCATCAGGCAATTAAGCATTCATGATTAAGTTATATGGCCATGTTTAGTAGACGAAAAACCATAGACTAGACTCCCAAGATAATTTTTGAAAAATGACAAGAATTGGTCAAACACCTCTCTTTTTCAACTATCCTGGATCACATTGCCACATTGTTCCAGAAAGCCTCTGACCCACTGGAGCACACACAAACTGAGAACTTGTGTCTTAAGGGGGAGTTTAACCCCCTCTAACATAGAGTGAATCCCTATTCCCTGATCTGCCTTCCAACTGACCAAGAGCACCTCTGCTTGTCTGGATTAAGTTTCACTTTGTTTTCCCTCATCCAATCCATTATTATATTTATTTACTTATTTATTTATTTATTTGAAGGATTTATATCCCCCTTTCTCCCACAATAAGATTTAATGCGGGTTACAGTAATTTAAAAAAACAGAACTAAAATATTGATTAAAAAAGTTAAAAGATAATTAAATATCACCAACTTTAAAAATTAGTTCCAAACAGCATAGTTAAAACCAGTAAAAACCTTTAAAACAATTAAGACAGCACATCACACTACACAAGTAAAATTCACCCACCAAATGCCTCCCTAAATAAAAATGTCTTCAGCTGCCAGCAAAAAGAGAGCTGGGAGGGGGCCAACCTAACTTCCCAAGGAAAGGAGTTCCATAGTCTTGGAGAAGTCATGGAGCCATGATTGGGAGTGTTGTCATGGAAAGGAGTAGCAGAGTTAATTGTCATCTGCATACTGATGGCAATGCACCCCAAAACTCTGAATGACCTCTCCCAACAGTTTCAGGTATATGTTAAACAACATGGGGAACAAAACAGAACCCTGAGGGACCCCACAGGCCTATGGCCAAAGAGGGGTTCCCAGCACCACCTTTTGGGGTCACCTCTTCAGGAAAGAATGTAGCCACTGTAAAGCAGTGCCTCCAAGTCCCATCCCAGTGAACTGATCCAGAAGGATTCCATGATTGATGGTACTGAAAGCTGCTGAAAGGTCCAGCAGGATCAATAGGGACACACTGCCACTGTCCAGTTCCCTGTGTGGGTCATCCACCAAGGTGATCAAAGCAATCTCTGTTCCATAGCCAGGCCAGAAACCAGATAGAAAGTGTGTGTGGAGGCCAACACACCCTTCAACACTTTGCCCAAAAATGGTATGTTGGACACTGATAATTATCTGTTATTTCAGGGATTCAGGGATGGCTTTTTCATCAAAGGCTTCACAGCTGCCTCCTTTAGGTGACTTGGAACTCTGCTGTGTTGTAAGGATGCATTGACTGCCCCTTTCACCCACTCAGCCAGTCCCCCTCTGGCCTGTTTGATGAGCCAGGAAGGGCAAGGATCTAGCTAACACACATGTGGTAGCTCTCACCTCTCCAAGAATCCTATCACATCCTCAGGTTTCACAAACTGAAAAGTATCCCATAACACTGGACAAGTGAGCAAAGGTTACATCCACTGGAATTGTATCAGCTGAAGCATCTAAGTCAGAGATGATGTGAGCAATTTTATCTGCAAAGTGTCATGCAAATTTTTCACAATGGGCTGTCAAGTGGGCTGCATTTTCTACTTGAGGACCAATGTGTAATAGATATTTGACCACTTAAATCAGTTCTGCTGGATTGCAGATGCAATAGTGGCAGCAAAAAATAATTTATTGCAGTACCACAGAGTAGGTTTTCAAATAGGCTCTAGCCCAGCGGTAGGCAACCTAAGGCCCGGGGGCTGGATGCGGCCCCCCGAAGGCCTTTGGACCGGCCCCAGGTTGGTCCTGCCGCCGCCGCCCCCTGCCACCGCTGCTGCCTGCCATGATGATATTGATTATTGTTGTTATTATTTGTTCTTGGGGTTTTCTTGGCAAAATCTCCACAGGGGTTTTGCCATGGTTTTTCTGGGGCTGAGAGAGTGTGCATGCACATTTTTTATTTTTTTTATTTTAATTTTTATTTATTTATTTTTGGTGCTTCAGCCCCCCAATTGTCTGAGGGACAGCAATCCGCCCCCCAGCTCAAAAAGGTTGCCTACCCCTGCTCTAGCCTGTGTTTGGTTCACTCTTAGTCATTTGCCAGTCCTCTAGTGCAGGGGTAGGCAAACTGTCCCCTTTAAGGGCCAAAGGACTTCAGCTCCCAGAATCCCAGACTATAGGCCAACATCCAAGACTATTGGTCAACACAGCTGAGGCTTTTGGGAGCTGAAGTCCTTCAGCCTTTAAAGGGGACAGTTTGCCTACCCCTGCTCTAGTCTCTCTGTCTCATTTGTTTCATGTCTGCCGACTCCCTGAAAAACCACAGAGGATACTCAGTAGTTATTGAGTCCACTGTCTGGCCATTTTCCATTCCAGAGGTCAGCCAGAGCTTAGACAGAATCACCTGCCAAGGTGACAGGAAATCCCCAAGAGCCATCAGGAATCTGTATGGTGCCATCAGTCTCCTTGGACAGATCATCCTCATCTATCCTACAGAGATTACAAGTCCCAGTGAGTCTAAACCTTTCCAGGTAATGATCTGTCCATGAAAACAGAACTATGGAGAGTTCCTCCACATCATGATCACCATCAGTCCATACAGCATAGAAAACAAGTCTAGCTTCTTGTAGTGATGTTGGAGCAGCCAGAAAGGGTGTTGAGATCCAAATGCAATCATCCACTCACAGAGGGGGTCCTGGCTGGTGTTTCTTATCTTCACTCTGTTTCTAGGGCTGCTTCACCTGTTCCAGTTGGTCTTTGAGCAGCTCCTGCAGTGCATGCAATTCCTGCACCTGCCACTGGGACCGGAGATGGAGAGGCCACTCCAGGAAACAGATTGGGGTGGACACCATAGTTCACGAAGAATGGCAGTTACTGGGTAGAGGAGTGCAGAGCATTACTATATGTAAACTCAGCCAGGGAGAGCAACTCTGCCCAGTTACCTTGCTGGTAGTTTAGCAACAGAGGTACTGTTTCAGAGTGGCATTGATCCATTCAGTCTGTCCATCCATGTGGGGGTGGTACATGGAGAACAACTGTGCCTGGATCTCCAACTGGTGCAACAAGTTGTAATAATAATAATAATAATAAAATTTATTTTTACCCCGCCCAATGGAAACCCAATCCGGGCAGCTTACAGATTAAAATACAAGAAATACATCAAAATAAATAACAATAAATAAAGAAAATGACCCTACCCACTTAAAAAAGTATTAAATCAGTAATATATTAAAACAATAATTAAACAATTCAATTAAAAAACCCAATGCAATAATTATATAGCCTGCACACCACAGTCCTCAACATCAGATTGATGGGGCCACGGGAGGATCAGCTTGGTGGGGTGCTGTCCGAGGTGGGGGTCACTGATCCGGAAAGGCCTGCCGGAAGAGATCCGTCTTGACAGCCTTTTTAAAGCTGTCCAAAGATGTTAAAAGACGGATCTCGTCCGGCAGGTCGTTCCAGAGTTTAGGGGCGACAACTGAAAAGGCCCTCCGGGAGGTAGCCGCGAGTCTTGACTTCTGAGGTTGTAATAATTTCCTCCCGGAGGACCGAACAGCGCGGGGAGGATTATACGGGAGAAGGCGGTCCCTGAGATAGTTTCGACCCAAGCCATTTAGGGCTTTAAAG
>CM034701.1:222745975-222758618 GCA_020142125.1 Phrynosoma platyrhinos | reverse complement strand
GCCGGGTGTTCTGGGCTGACGCCCCTCTCCAAGCCCAGGGCCGCCCGCTGTGAACTGTGGTCGAAGGTCAGAGATGACCCCTTCTGGCAGTCCATGGAGCTAGAACACATGGTGCAGGAAAAAGTGAGCAGTGTCTTTGGCAGTAGGCATGCCTGCACAAGGGATGAAGTGAGCCATGTTCAAAAATAGGTCCACCATGACTAGGATAGTGGTTGAGCCCACTGGGGGGCAGGTCTGTGATGAAGTCCATGGAGACCCTTTTCCAGGGCCCTGATGGGGTCTCCAGGGGCTGTGATAGACCAGCAGGTTTTCCAGGCTGGTCCTTGGTCCAGTAACATACAGGACATGAGCTTAGTGGGACACCTCAGCTGAGATGCAAGGCCACCAACATTCCTGCGTTAGAAGGTGTAGGGTCTTCTGGACACTGAAGTGGGACACCTCAGCTGAGATGCAAGGCCACCAACATTCCTGCGTTAGAAGGTGTAGGGTCTTCTGGACACTGAAGTGACCCATGAGATGGCTGTTGTGGCACAGTCGCAACACCTCTTCCCAGCAAGACCCTGCTGGCACAAAGAGCAAGTTCCGGTGGTAGAGGAGTCCTTTACGCACAACATAGGGAAAGGATGGCTTATCGTCCTGGTGAGCCAAAGGATCACCAAAGCATCCTGACATTGCCCCTCTGAGATTCGGTCCTGTAAGCTCTGTACCTCTCCCAGTGCTCTGGACAAAGTGCAGTGCTCTGGACAAAGTGCAGTGCTCTGGACAAAGAATGGTGGGATGTAGGTCCTCATCAGGAGACACAGTGTAGTCCAGCTTCTGGGAGAGGGCATTGTCCTATTGGTTCTGGGCCTGAGGGATGTAGGTCAGCTGGAAGTTGAAGTGGGCAAAAAAGAGGGACCACTGCTTCTGCCTCTGAGTCTGTTTTTTGGGCAGTCTGGAGGTATTCCAGGTTCTGGTGGTCAGTGTGGATCTCCACCGGATGAGAATTCCCTTCCAGCAGGTGCTGCCAAACCTCAAAAGCAGCCTTGATGGTTCTTCTCCCAGATGATGTAGTTGTGCTCTGGAGGCTTCAGTTTCCTAAAGTAGAAGGCGAAAGTCAGCAGACCAGGTACTGAGGGCTTGGACTGGAAAAGGACCGCTCCTATGGCAACATCTGAGGTGTCTGTCTTCACGACAAAGGGCATTTTGAGATCTGGATGCGGAAGCAGCAGTGCCGACATAAATTGCTGCTTCAGCTGCTCAAAGGCCTGCTGCGCCACCGTAGGCCACTAGAATGGGACTTTCCAACAGAACAGCTGGGAAACGGGAGCCACCCAGACCACATAGTTTGGAATTAATTTCTGGTAAAAACTAGCAAATCCCAAGAACCATTGAACCTTCTTTCAGTTGCATGGCAGATGCCAAGAGCTCATGGCTTAAACCTTTGCAGGGTCCATTTCAATCCCCTTGGATGAGATCCAGTAGCCCAGAAAGTCAACTGTAGACAGGTCAAAGGCACACTTCTCCAGTTTGCTGTAGAGCCAGTATTCACGAAGGTGCCACAACAGAGCCCAGACGTAAGCATCGTGAGCAATCTGGTTGGGTGAGTAAATCAAAAAGTCATCCAAGTAAATCATGATGAAGTGGTCCAGGTAGTCATGCAAAACATCATTGTTGAAGTGCTGGAAGACTGTGGGTGCATTACACAGGCCGAAGGACATCACCATATACTCATAGTGGCCATATCACATTTGGAATGCTGTCTTCTATTCATCTGCCACTCGAATCTTCATGAAATTATAAGCCACCCAGAGGTCCAGTTTGGTGAAAAACTGGGTGTGTCCCAACCGTTCCAGCAATTCAGGATGAGGGGGAGTGGGTAACAATTCTGGATCATGATCTTGTTCAGAGCCTGGTAATCATTGCAGAGATGGAGCTCCCAGCATTTTTGTGCACAAAGAGCACTGGAGCTCTGGTGGGAGAGAAGGACAGGTGGATGAAGCTTCTCCAGGAAATCTCACAAGATCACCAACTCAGGCTCCAAAAGAGTCTAAATCCACCCTGTTGAATAGGGTCCCCCGGAACTAAGTCAATGGTGCAGTCATAGACACAATGGGGCGGTAAACAATTTGCCTGGTGGGTCTGCGGGGCTGAGGTCAGTAGTAGCCTGCAGACTCTCTGGCCAGCAATGCTCCTGGCAATATTCCAATGCAAAGAGGACCTCCTTTCAAGACCAAGAAACATGGGGGGTCATGCCGGGTTAGCCAAGGCATGCTCAGCACCAGAGGAAAATGTGGGACCATTGTCAAGAAGAACTGCACCTGTTCCATGTGGCCCTGGATCTCATGGGTAAGTATTGACATCTGGTGCATCACTGGTCCTGAACTGAGGAGCCAGCTGTCAGTTGTCTCCACTGGGCAAGGCTCAGGCAGTAGTTGTCATGGAATGTGGTGCTGCAAACTCCAAATTCATAAAGCTGCTCAAAGCCCTGGAGTCAGTCACTCATAGCCCCAGGATGGGCTGCCTTATCTTGGGTGAGCCAGATGGTTGCAGCTACCAGCAAAGGGTCTTTTTGGGGCTCTTTGGGTGGCTCTGACAGGTCAGTATCACACCTTCCCAGACTAGCAAGCCCACCTAGGTCTGGGAGGCAAGGTTTCCTGAAGATTGGGTGAGGCACCGTCCTCTGGCTGGGCGATTCTGGGCAAAATGGCCAGATTTGCCACAGTACAGGCAGAGGCCTGCCTATCATTGCCAGTCCTTTTCAGCAGTGGAAAAGTGAGGCTGGGCCCCTCCCACCTGCATGGGCTCAACAGTGGGTCTAGGAGCCTCTGGAAGCATCCAGGCTGGCAGAGGAGCAGGTCAGGGAGCTGCTGGAGACATCTAAGTGGTCTGAGCAATGGCCCTAAGGGCAGGCACCTGACGAGCTCAGCGTTGTGTCTCCAGTCTCCCATCGAAGTGCAATACCTGCTTAATTAGCAACTACAGTCGTTGGGAGGGGTGCCCAGGCTAGCTCATCCAAAATATCCATCCCTAGTTCTGCCTTGAACTGGCTCTGTAGGGCAGGATCATTCCAGCCCAAATCAGGGATCAGCATCTTGAAAGCAGTTATATATTGCAAAACAGTACCATGGCTTTGATGAAGATTGTGGACCTCCCGATCAGCAGTTCTCTCTTCATCATACCCAGGGCAGGCCATGACACCATCCTTCTTCCTTCATTGGACAGGCAAAGCATTTTCTGGTAAAAACATCAATACAATATGTAGTTGTTGTTGTTGTTGTTGTTGTTGTTGTTGTTGTTGTGTGCCTTCAAGTCCTTTCCAACTTATGGAGACCCTAAAGTGAATCTTGTTTTCTTGGCAAGTTCCTTCAGAGGGGATTTGCCATGGCCATCCTCTGAGTCAGAGAGACTGTGACTTGCCTGAAGTCACCCAATGGGTTTCCATGGCTGAGTGGGGATTCAAACCCTGGTCTCCAGAGATCTGGATCAACACTCAATAGTCAAAAAATAAAGCTGTAAACAAATCCTTTGTCAGGCAAAAGGACAGGCCCTTGTGCTCATGTATCCCTGAAATGGCTCCTGCAAAGGGGCAACCTCTTCTTTGGCATTGCCCCCTTTGGTAATGACCCTGCCACCCCCTTAACATTCCTGCTTTTGATGGCCCAGACAGGTAAGACAGGTGTGCTGGATAGTGGGCAGTACCTGATGAGTCAGGGCCTTGGTCCTACAAAGAGCAGAGTCCCACTCTAGTGCACTTTTTAATGTAAATATTTGTTTACAATAATTGTTGATACTAATCAAGAAAATAGAAGATTCCAAGGTGTGAAACTGAAATAAAGAATGCTCCATGCCCATTCTAGTCAACACTAAACTTTTTGAAAACCACTGATTTGAATGGGAACATTGTGCATGTGCTTAAATCTCTTCTGAAGTGTAAAGTGATTTAACTTTGATGGAGTTATGCTTCTCTCTTGTTTCACCCTGAGAGCTTAAGGCAAGTAATAATAATAAAGAACAAAAGGTCATAAAGTGGGCAAAATAAACATAAAATATAGAACTCCACCTCCTGCCCACAAATATCCCTGGCAGCTAAAAGTCAGCTAAGTAAAATGGTCTCATAGAGATTCCAGAAGATCTACTGCAACAATTTGAGCCTGGTGTGTCCAAGTAACAACTTCTTAAATATTAATAATAATAAAATAATATTTTTTTTATTTATATTTCCCACCTCTCCCTGCATATCAAGGCAGGATTACATCAATAAAATGGACACAGGATACTAAATGCCATCAATAAAATAAATAAAATAACATTAACAGTCAATTAATAACCCGATCAACATCAGCACTCAAGTCATATAAATCATGCTATTATAACATTAAAGCCCATTAAGGAGGTCATGTGGATAGGCCCCCCGGAAGAGCTCCGTTTAAGTGCCTTCTTGAAGGTTTCTAGAGTAGTGATAAGACGGATTTCCTCTGGAAGGCTGTTCCACAACTTGGGAGATGCTGCCGTAAACAATTTTTGGGAAGTCGTACTAAGTCTGGTTCTATGATGTTCTAATAAATTATTTCCAGATGTTCTGAGAGTGTGGGGTGTATTATGTGGGGAGAGGTGGTCCTTCAAGTAACTCAGGCCCAAGTCATGTAGGTCTTTAAAGGTAATAACCAACACTTTGTACTGCGCCCGGAAGCTAATCGGCAGCCAGTGGAGAGCTTTTAACACAGGAGTTATGTGGTCTGACCTAGGTGTTCTGTTGATCAATTTGGTTGCTGCATTTTGAACAAGTTTAAGCTAAGCTCCAAGTGGCTGTGTGCTGTAATCTGTGTCCACAGGAGCTTTTCTGGCCAATGTTGCTGCTGCAGCATCTTGTAGACCTGACCAACCACTTGTGGGATCAAGAGATCCTTCAGACCAGCATGGAATTAGATTGTTGAGCTGTCTTAAGCTTTTCCTGAATTAATGTGGAAAAGTTCGTGGTGGATGGAAGAACTTAAATCTTTTTTTTTTCCTCCAAGCCTACCAAAGCTCAGGCAATGATATTAAGGATTTAGAGGCTTTTAAATCTTGCCTCTTTTTTGAGATGAACTTTTATGAACTTCTGATGTTTGCCTCTGGACCTGGCTCAGGAGAACTTCAATAGCATCTCTGTGCGTGAAGTAACATAGAAAATATATAGCCGGTGGGAATTCAGAAAATCCTCAAAAGCATAAGAAAGCACTTTGTTTGGATCCCAGACATTATTTCCAGATATTATTACAGCCAGTCGTACATGGGTCAGTTTCAGAACCATTTGCCTCTTGCATATCCAAATTAGTCGTTCTGGGATGATGGATGCATGCTTGAATGGACCCAGAAGATTTCTTTCTTTTTTATTTCAAATTACATTTATTAAAACTAAAGTTGTAGTAAATGGATTAATAAAACACATGATTGACTCTTCAATATTAGAAGGTGAATACAGGTCATTGAAAGGGAGAAGCAAAGGGGAATCCAAAAGAATAAACTAGTGTGCTGTCAACAACTACTCCTAGAAAATCTGGTGAGATTATGAAAGTAACAGGGTCAGCAGTGTGAAGTATTGAGAGGCAGATTTTGGCTGTCATAAAAGGGCAGGAGATCATGGCTTATTTACTCTCTCATGATTGTATTTTTATTGCTAGTAATAAGAAGAGTTCTTCTGGGATTTTCTGCCTTATATGCCAAAATAAATTAGCTGGCAATGAATACTTTGTTGTTGTTGTGTGCCTTCAAATGGTGTCCAATTTATGGTGACTCTTAAGCAAGCCTGTCAGGAGTTTTCTTGGCAAGATTTGTTCAGAGAGGATTTGTCTTTGCTTCCATCTGAGGCTGAGAGAGTGTGCCTTACCCAAGGTCACCCAATGGGTTTCCATGGCCCTGGTCTCCAGAGTCTTAGTCCAACACTCAAACCACTACACAATGAATCTTGATTTGAATGGTTCATGGGATAGAGGCATTTGCTGCTCTGTCTCAGGCAGCAAAACATTTTGGGAAAGAAGAGGGATGTTTCTGATGTATCAAAACCTAAAAGCATAGGTCACTTTTCCTCATACTGTAGAATGAGTTATAAATAGATTTTAAGTTTCACTTTCTTTCTGGCTCACACCCATAATGTTTGTTTATTTGGCCAATGCATTAGAAATTATAGACTTTCCCTTACTTTTCAGATACATGAGAGTCCCTAGATGGCTCAGAATCTGTTTTATGTGTAGATGATACCATTTTGTCTCTAGCCAATTTAACTGCAGGCAGTAGATGACCTTTATGTTTAAACTGGTTGCTGCTGAAACAGTGGAGTGATTAAATTTCCAAGCCTCTTGTGGAGACTTGCCCAGATGTCAAGGAACATTGTAGGGGGTGCATACAAGCTAAGCTACAGTGTGGACTGCTGACTTGCACTAAATCAACAGACTGTGATATCTGTTTGGTAAATCGAGTTAAAACATCTTGCAACTGGTTCAGCTTAAAGTTAATACTTGTTGTAGATACAAGATCTATAGTGTGTCATCCTTATTATTTGAGTATTTTTAATGCAGTGGTTGGACAACCCATTCTCTAAAAGTGGGAGGAAAAGGGAAATACCCAACTTCACGTATGGCATAATATGGTTTTGCTGACATTGCTTTTGCTGCATTTGGGAAACTCACTAAGAGGGCAGTGCCAAATATTATCCCCTTTGTATTCTTAATAGGGAAACCTTCAATGGGAAAACAGTGTGTTTGATGAGATAATGGGAGCAGGAAGACTTGAACCACAGCCTTCTTCAGTGGCCCCTATTTGGTGCCTTACCCCCTTTCCATTGGCCCACTAGGAAAACTAGGCAGATTAGGCACTTAGAAGCTTTTTAGGCTGCCATTCCAGTGTGCCTGGGTTACCACTGCTTTATAGAGACACTACTGAGCCATATAAAACCTTCAATGAAATTTGCTGTTAAGTCTGAACAAGTTGTCTGAGGGTGAGAAAGAGATATGGTGTGAATGGGTGAGAAATGGTAGGTCTTACAGCTCTCTTTAGCTTCTCAACAGCACATCCAACATGGGGAGGAAATGTATACCAACTTTGAGGTTGATCTGAATGATTTTTTTTTCTGAGACATGAAAGAAAATCTTTCAGAAAAGTAAAAAATGGAATTATAGTCCCTCTTTTTCCTTCCAAAAACTAGGCTTTCGATAGATTGGAGCCTCTAACCCTGAAGGGTTTTGTCACTCCAGCTGTTTACATACAGGATTGCATCCTTAATGTGTTTCTGGTGTTATGCTGATATTTCATTTTCTGTTCTACTGAGGGTTGTTTTGAAATTTTTATTACTATTTTTAATTATAATTTTGATACTTTATAGTTAACTTTTCCAAGAGCATCATCTGAAGGGCAGCTGATAAATTAAATTGTGCCTGTTATAATACATTAATCTGACTTCCAGTCATCCAGTTGTTCACTGTACTGTCAACTGTATTTACTGGAGATGCATTTACAAACTTTTTTCTTCCCTCAGATGACCAAAAAAAAAAAAAAAAGTCACTTGTGGGAGAAAGTGAGGTAGTATTCACAAAACATTAGAATGACATTTGAGGAAGGAACGAAAAGTTATGTAGCCATTTCTTGCATTCTTCATTTCAGCTGATTGAAATACTGAATAGTTATGTTGTATTGCTGTGTTCATAACGGTGTGTGGGAAATGCATGGCTGTATTCCTCCACTACAAGTCATTTTGAAAGTAATAGAATTTCTGACTAGTAATCAGATACATTCAGAAAGATTTTGGTCTTCCAAAGAAATGTGCACCATATCAAAATATATTTTAGATTTCATGGAGCATTCTAGATATACAGGTTGCTTGCTTGCTGACAAGTGGATAACATGTCATTCAATTCCCCCCTGGAATATGTATTACTGTGAGGACAGATTGCTCAGTTTCCTAAACTCTGTGACTTTGAACATGACTAATGATTTTGCATGCAATGTTGACAGAAAACCACACAACTCCATATTTAAATGACATTTTCACAAATGGATATCAAGATATTTCTGTCCACAGGGCCACTGGGATATTATTCATCAGGCCTAAGCTTGTGTATGTCAGGTATACATAGTGACTGGGGAATATCAGAGTACTGCTGTACATTTTGTTAAGTGAATGAATATCTATCCAAGCAGAATAGAGTGGATGTCATCCATATATCCAGATTTTCCCTAGAGGTGAGGCTTTCTGCAGTTCTTCACAAAACGTAATGGCAGTGTGCATAGTACCTCACTGTTGTCCCACAGTTTAAGCACACTTTGTATGTGGAACAATAAGTCTATCTTTACTATTTTTCCTTGCCAAAATGTTCACCATATTTATTTCTATTGCTCTCAGTGACATTATCATAATGACTGTATTTGATTAACCATGCGTCATTGCAGGGTCCTCATATTTACTGCATATTCACATTGGATGGGATTGTCCATGTGACCAGCTCAGAAAAGATAAATAATGGTGCAGAAGTTACTAATCAATTAGGACTGAGAGGTCCTGGCTTCAGACTGCTACTTTGCATCATGTATTTTGTGCATTTTGGTTAGCCAATAAAGGTATCACTGTTTTGTAGATTTTGGATGTTATGGTACTTTGCTGTATGGTGAACATGGCTATCCCTGGATATATTTTGCTATGAAGTTCACCAGGTGAATTTGTTCTGTTCATCATGATCTCTCAG
Organism: Phrynosoma platyrhinos; assembly: GCA_020142125.1. Classification (NCBI taxonomy): domain Eukaryota; kingdom Metazoa; phylum Chordata; class Lepidosauria; order Squamata; family Phrynosomatidae; genus Phrynosoma; species Phrynosoma platyrhinos. The sequence continues at coordinate 222,749,922 of CM034701.1, read as the reverse complement.
GCTAACTGAACTCACAGGGACATAGTTGTTGCCATACTGCAATGTAGGATTCTCATAGAATTTATATTAATCAAGCAGTTAAAAGTAAGGTTCATTTAACAAAATAATCTACATGAAAACAACAAAGATATAGCAATTTCTTGTAGCCCTCCCATGTTTTCCGGGCTAATGCAGAAAGTGAAACTAGGTTTTGACCACTGAAGGACCTTTTGAGTCTCTTGACATTTACATCCTTGAATTTACCTCTCTTTTAATATTTAATGCTCTTTTCTCACTTCTGTTAGCAGTAAGTCATAGGTCAAACATAAACAGTCAGTGAGACCCAGATTGCTTTGTACTGGATGCCTTTACAGTGATTCATGGTGCATTGCAGAATATTGATCCCCACCATTTTATAACTGTGGAACCCACATGTCAAGTGGATTTGGTTTCAGAAGACTGCGGTGTCCATATTAGCAGGACTATTCCTTCCATGTTGTGGGGGGCACAGAAATACTTCAGGTGATATTAGGAAAGTAATGGCTCCAGAAATAAGTGGAAAAACTGATCTCTAATTGTAGCAGCAAGATTGTTGAGTGTTAGTCCTAGTTGCGGGGAAAATCTTTTGAGCACTGTTTCAGATAGCTAAACTTCATGCCAGGCTGATTTTTGGTTTGATGAAGTTTATAGGCAGAGTATCGGATGGAGGGGAAAAACATGCCCATATTATATTTGAGCAGGCCAAATTTATCCAGATCCTTCCCCTTTTGGTGGCTGAGTTTTTAATGAGACTGGAGCAATTTTTCCTTGTAGTTTTTCTTTCTTTCTTTCAAAGTAACAACCTCCAAGTTGCTGTCCACATGTTATAGTGGTTTGGGTATTTCACTGCAGAGACTAGGGTTTGAATCTTTGCTTGGCCACGGAAGCCCACGGAGTGACCTTGGGCAAGGCACTCTCTCTCATCCTTTGAAGGAGACAATGGCAAACTTCCTAGGAATAAATCTTGCGAAGAAGACCTTAGAATAGGGTCACAATAAGTCAGAGTCAACCTGAGGGCACATAACAACAGCAAAAGCAGAAGTTGCTCTCCCTCTACTCTGCAAGCAAATAGATATAGGTCCTTTATCTTTCCAAACTACATGAAGAAAAACAGCTCAAGAAAAATCCTGAGAGGAGAGGCACAATATATACTAAGGCATCAATTATATCCTGAGCTTTTGTGAACAGTATTTTGTTTGCTGCTTGCAAGGCTGAGCTTCCTCTATTCCTAGTTCTTTCTCCCTAGCCCTTTTTGTGGCTTCTTTCTCCCCCCCCCCCCATCATCTCTAGTGGCTGCATTTAATCACAATCTCTGCTGCTACTACTACTACTACTACTACTACTACTACTACTATTACTACTACTACATTTAAAAACAACATATGTATTGGAAAAGTCAGTTTTTTAGATTACAGTTCACAGAATCCTCAGCCAGCATAGCTATTAACCATTCTGTAGGGAAGATTTGGGGGATTTAGATAAAAAAGTAACTTTTCTGAGCTCAGAGTTTAAACTTACTTTCAAACCTTTCTGCTGCTCCTTAAGTCCTCCTTTATGATGAGGTTTGATAAATAAAATGTAAGCAATGATAGAATTCCTGCTTGTGGGTATTTTGCCTTGGGAAAAGTTACCATAATATTTTGTGACGCGAGATTAGAGTGACAGATCTTGTGGTGACAATCATGTAAACCAGAACAGATTTTCAGTGAGCATTTGAAATGATGATACCTCTAACAGAGTAGTTTTCCAAATGAGATCTTTTCATGAAAAGAAGGTGACATTATGCTAACTTCGATTATTATAAAAAACTTTGAACATCCTTAATAAATGGTACTATTTACCTCTGTGGTCTAATAATGAAGCAGATTTAAAAATGACTCTGGAGTGCTGTCAAAAGTTTTAATCTTTGTAAATATTTACTCATAATGGCAAAAACCCTGCCCTCTTATGTTTTTGCACCTCATTTAGAGCAAAAGTGCTGGGATTAAATCAATGGAATGGCACACAAAAGTCTGATGGCATTCATTATAAATGTTAAGCAGAATGCCAAGAAGAGCAACTGTCAATCTTTTTTTCAGGACTATTTTAAAAGGCTTTTAAGAGGAAAAAAAGGGAAGAAAAGATTTAATTTCTGATTAGATGGAGAGATATTTATAGATAGTAGCTATGACTCACTGCAGGATATGTGCAGTACTCAGAACCGGGGAAGAAATTTTCTTCTTTTGATTGATTGGTACACACAAAATCAGTTTAGGCACCTTAGAAGCAAGAGGTCAGTTCTCTCCCTGAGAAGATAAATGCTATTTTGCCATATAGACTTGCTTTATACCCTCACTAGAATTTAGCTTTCCATTTTATCCTGGGGTTCAAGCTTCCTGAGTAGAAGGTCAACTTTTATTGTATGTTCAGAATCATCACAATGTTATGGACAGAATTGTTCAAAATCATGTATCACCAAAACTGTAGTCTAAGTAATCTGGCACAGACCCAATGATTAATTGCAGTTTAACAGTTTGAAATCTACAAAACATTTTTTGATCTTACATCTTCTGCAGGATGTGGAAAAATGCTGCTCTCACAGAGACAGTTGAGTCCAGCAGAATTTATTTCTGTCTCTTTGTAACAAAATGATCATTTAATCATTCAGATTTAAAATTCACATTACCATAGATCAGGGACCGGCAACCTATGGCACGGGGGCCAGTTAAGGCCCCGGGACCCGGACTTACCGGCCCAGGCTGAACGTTGCCACCGTCGCTGCGCGCCACTGCTGCGTGCTGCCGTCGGGGCGTTTTTGGCCGCGCTTGTTGCGGCTGCCATTTTGGAAGTCAATATGGCGGTTGTGACACGTTTGCACATGCGCAGCACTCTTGCGCATGCACAAACGCATCACGACCGCCATTTTGACTTCCAAAATGGCAGCCGCAACATGCGCCGTGGCGACTGCAGCCGTGTGTGCTACGGCGGCAGCCGCTATAGCGGCCGCGGTGGCAGCATGCGCGGGGGGTGCGCGGCGGAGGCCCCCCCCCTCGGCCCAGCCGAGAGGCAACCCTTTTGAGACTGGCCCAGGTCTCAAAAAGCTTGCCTGTCCCTGCCATAGATGGTCAACCATTGAATCTTTAATCATGTCAAAGAACGGGTTTAATGGCTCACTTCTATGGATGCGATACCAGTGTTTAGAAAAGTTACTTTTAAACTATCCCAGAAGGATTCCATAGTTGATATGAAAGTTGGATGTGATATGTGTGCTTGAGTGACTCATTGAGATGCTTATGTAAAAAGAAAAAATCTCTTATAGGATGAGGCAGGGAGCAGAGGGATCCCTTAATCCTGATGAAAATCTCAAATGTATATTACTATGCCTCCTGATTTCTGTTTGAGGAATAAAAAGGTCTAAATTGAAATTTTGTGTACTTGATAAATGAAGTGGCCATCTAGCATCCAGGTATAGCATGGTGGTTTATGCCTGAAGGCTATGCTCTTCATATTAAAAGATCATGGAAAGAAGTTCTGCCAAACAGTAATGTTAATTTTGCTTTAAGCAGCTGTCCTGAATAGACTAAACTGTATGCCAATGTGATTGTGTTGATTCCTTAAAGCAAGAAAAAATATTTTCCTCCAATTTCAGTATGGAAGGATATTGCTGATGTAAAACCTCCCTCTTCTGTTGCCTGTAAGGTAATTTCAGAATGATACTTTAGAACAGCCTCCCCTCTCAATAGGACTCCCAGATCCCAAGACTTGGCCCTAGGTCTTAGAGACTAGCCCCTCTTCTCCATTTCTCAGGGTGTGGGGGAGGAATCTTAGAGCCATGATCATTGTCTTGAAAAGTATGTGTATTCATAAAGATGCAGTTTAGATGGCACCTCACTCTAGCAAAACTGGGAAGAATTTATAAAGGTATTTCTAATCAATGTTGGAGATGCAAA
>CM034701.1:222728691-222740377 GCA_020142125.1 Phrynosoma platyrhinos | reverse complement strand
TTATTATTATTATTATTATTATTATTATTATTATTATTTATTTCCTTCTAATATTTATCAGCGATTTTTTGCTCAAGGCTCTCAGAACATTGAAGAGAGATAAATATGGAGAATGGTTGTTCTTGAACTGCACATGAGTCATTTCTTCACGAGCTGCTGTTTACATGCAGGACATATGCATCTAAATTCTGGCCTTCTCCTTTGTTTCTGCAAGAATGCATTTGGGGCCACCAAAGTTAACAGTTGATCCTGTATAATACCAGTGATAAGGACAGTGGGTGTATCCTTAGAATACACAAAGAGCAGAAGAACTGTGATTAAGCATTTTGAGCTTGCTGTGTACAGGAGATTACTCATGGAATCCATTGGTGGGAAAGGCTTCAGCATATTCGCAAGTTCCATACTTACTGAAGAGTGCGTAGGCGTTGGCTGGTGGCAGCCTGTTTCATGTAGAATTTTCTGCTCACGAGTAAGCATTGACATGGCTCTTTGAGGTGTGTATTTATAAATTAGTTCATCATGGACTATGGTACCACCTATTTAAAAAAAAGGTAGCTAAGAGATTTTCAAAAATGTATCCTAACTTTATAAACCTAGCATGAACAGGGAATCTAAATCTGGCCTGGTTGATTTAAGATTGGACAGATGGCAGTGCTAGGGAGTTTAATAGTTGCAGAGAAAGGAAACAGTCTGGATGTAAACATACATGATTCTTGGTGTGCTTCTTTTTAGAGATGAGTCAGCGGTCATCTGTATGAATGTAAAATGCTTTGACTTGAGTTCTGCTGTAATAAATTACGTCTTTTAGAAATGGGTTTCATCTTGTACTGTTTACAGCGGGTTTTATCAGCTTTATTGGTTCCTAAGTTTTGCTCTGCTAGATATAAAATATGTACTGAAATGCTGCTATCTTCCAGTTCCCTGTAAACAGTGTGTTTTAGAACTGTCAAGGCTAAATATTTATGTTGCTCTCCATGCTCGTTTATTTAACTTTATGACAAGCCCTTGAAGTTTTGGCTAATAAATCAGAAAAGCAGTAACTACTTTTGAAAAGTACAAATCTTAGCATTTTATTACTGTCATAATTTATCCAGACATTTGGTTAATTTCAGCAAAACTGTCTTTTCTAAGTCAATGGTTACATGACAAATCCTGATCTGTTCAGTCAAAAGGATCAAGAAGGATCAAGAGTATCTTCACTATCTGAAGGGAACTAATTGTTTAATTAGATCATCAATCTGCTACATACTTTATTTTGGTGGAAGGCATATTTACCATACACCTGTTGGCTATGTACAATACAAAGATAAATCCAAAATGCTGAAGTTTGACACTACTTTTAATAAAACAAGGAGATATGAAAGCTAGGGCCTTTGCAGACTGGCAGAAATAGTGCGAATCGAGTCCACTTTAACTGCCCTGGCTCAGTGCTAGGGAATCATGGGAATTGTATTTTTTTCTGAGACATTGAGCCTTCTCTGTCAGAGAGCTCTGGTGCCACAATAAACTACAGTTCCCATGATTCCCTAGCACTGAGTCTGGGCAGTTAAAGTGGACTTAATTTGCACTATTTCTGGCAGTCTGCAAAGGCCCCTGGATGGTTTCCATAGTAGTTTATAATAAATTCTGTCATTTAAAATCTGTCTTTGAATTTTAGACTTGGTGTCTACACTGTAAATTTCATGTCAATTTTGTTACTGTAGAAATTAAATAGGTAAAGTTGCAGATTAGGGATACCTATATAAATGGTACTAGTAATGAAATTACATTACTAATAACTTATTGAGTTGGTTTTGATTACTTCCAGTACATAAATTGGATATGTTATAACTCCATCTGGCATTCCAGTTTGAATCAGAAATGCTGGGTTGGACTTACTGGAATTAATACTATCTCTGAAATAACACTGGAGATTATGAATGGTTTTCAAGCCATTTTTCTTTTATACCTGAGGGGAAATTATTGCTTCTGATGAAGGAGTCACTTTCCTCATGTTCTGTAGAATTTAATAGGCAATGTGGGCCATGGGGATGTAAACCGATCTTGGTTTAATTTAACAATATTGATGGTGATAACAGGTATCAAAGAACATTCACATATTTGAAATCTGCAAGCAGTAGGACATATTCAACCCTTGTGGAGAAGTTTTCATCTAAAAACATCAGCAATAATGGTGGTATGACAATGCTTTTGGAGCTGTATAACTTTGGCATCTTAATAGACCCTCCTCATAAACAGGAAACAAGCATGTGGCGCCTATCACAAAATGCAGTGGTATGGAGTTTTCCTGACTAGTCAACTAAATATCTGCTCCATTCTTTCTCCCTCTTCCATTTTCTTCCCCACCGCATGGTTAACTTTATTTTTATAGATTGAGCTTTTGCACATATTTAGATTTATTTTTTCCAATTTTGGAACTTTTTTGCAAAAATTTCACATAATTCCTCCCGCCACCAATAAAACATGCAAAACCAACATTTTTGTGCAATACATTTTTTTGCAAATACTATTTGTGCAACCTCCTTCCAAAATGCTTCTCCAAAAAAAACCTTCACCATTTTTTTCACAAGAACCTCTTGAAACTGAAATTTTTTAGAGAATAGAGTTTCCCATCCCCACTCCAATGATGCATCACAATGTGTCAAAATACCCTTTCTTGTTAAAGAGAAGACAATTTGCAAATATTTTTACATTCCTAAAAGGGGGGAGGGAGACTTTCCAGTGAAGCCCCCCTTGAACTGGTATGGAACGATCTCTCTACCTGCCTGTTACTTACCGTGGTATGTTTTTGATATCAAACAAATGTTATTTGTTACTGTTGTTTATGTAGGCCTTTTGTAACTTTTCATGTTGTGTGGCCACATTTTATTCAAAAGCTGACATTTGTTTTTATTTAATCTCTAATCTGAAAGTAATTATTTTATGTCTATAAAATTGTTTTGGGTTTTTTTTTTTTTGCTATATTTAGATCTGAGTGTAGATGCTATATGTCGGTGATTTGATATTTGAATTGTTATTATTTGATTGGTGTTTCAGTAGTCAAGAGATAATTAATACATGTAAATAATAATGAAATGGGCTGTAATATTCTCTGTGTTTTAGTGGTTTCACACACACACACACACACACACACACACACAAATATGTAACAGTGTGTTGGCCTGAGGCAGTCTATAATAACATAAGCAATGAATTCATTAGTCTGAAGCTTCTCAGAAAATGTGACTCCTCTCTCTATTCTCTCCACAGTTTTAAGACATGATATATATCAATGGCAAAGCTAAAGGAAATTCCAAAATGACATAAAAAAATTCCAAATATGAACCTTAATGACATTGAGTTTCTTAAACTGAGTGTCAGGAGTCAAATGTCATTTTGTTCCTTGGTGATTGTCACCATGTAGTCAGCCACAAAGTGCTAGTGCTTCAGAGCAATTCACACCTTTCATTTACTATAGGAATTATCCCCAAGCACAACATTTTGCAATAGTTCAATCCATCTTCTAAGAGTACTCCCTCCCCCCACTTTCAAACAGGGCTATCTGCAGGATGACAAGTTAGGAGAGTATCACAACACCTTTAAAATGCATTAAAAAGAGACTTACCTCATCTGAATTGAAGTACAATTTGGGCTGCATCTGGATGCTATTTCACAGATTTCCCACCCCAAACTGCCATCCAGATGCAGCCCAAATTCAGCCAGGCTGAGTTAACTCACTCCAGTGGCCATTTTTCAAAATCGGAACACTTCCGACTTTGAAAAATGGCCACCGGAGCAAGTTAAGTCAGCCTGGCTGAATTCAATCTGCATCCAGATGGCGGTTTTTGGGGGGGAAATCCATGTGATAGCATCCAGATGCAGCCTGAATTTTAAATCAATTCAGGAGAGGTAAGTCTCTTTTTAATGAGTTTTAAAGATAGTGCAATAATCTCCTTAGATTTCCAGAATGTGTTGTTGTCGGTTATTCAGTCACCCTTCCCTTGGTTGGGGCAATAAACACCAGTAGGCTTCTGGGCGCTCTGTTATCTTCGGAAAAGGACAGTTTTGGCTGTAATGAAAACAGTATGTGCAACTTTTTCTTTTAACCTATAGTTCCTCCTCTCTTTTCTGAAATGTGAAGTTACTAAAGTACAATGTGCCACTACACTTCCTACTCTGAAAGGAAGAATTTTGCACAACTTTTTACTTTGCAGGTACTCCATCACTAATATTTGAGAAGATGTGGTGGAGTGAGCCTTTGAATTAATCTCTTATTTCCCAATGATGGAACTCTCCAAAACAAAAGGTGACACAGAGCTCCCCATTGTCTCCTTCATGTGTTGGATTATTACTTAAAAGTACAGTGTCATAGCTTGTTTCTTGGGTACCTCTCTTGAAATACCTGCCGGGCAAGTAATGATGTCATACCTTTTCTCCTACATGGTCTGACTTAGCTGCCACTCTTTCTACAATACTGAGATAAGTAATGTGGCATGGGGAACCTGAAATCAGGTGTAACCTGTGAGCTTCTGGTTGGCCACACTCATTGTTGACTTACATTTGCTTCTTCTTCCTCTTCTGTCACAGTCTCTTAACCTTGGTCCTCAAGATATTTTGGATTAAAGCTCCCAGAATGTCTGACTATGTTAGTAAGGGCCTCCAGGACTTTTAAGTCCCTCAAATCTGGAGAAATAATGCTTTAGCACGTCTATTCTATTTAATCCCCCACCCCCAGATGAATTTGCTGTTTTTGTGGCAAGTGCCTTCAAGTTGCATCCAATTTACGGCAATGTGAAGGTGAACCTATTATGGGGTTTTATTTACAATATTGTTCAGGGGGGAGTTGCTTTTGCCTTCTCTGGGGCTGAGAGAATGTGACTTGCCCAAGGTCACCCAATTGGTTTCCATGGCTGATTGGAGAATCAGATCCTAATCTCCAGATCCTAATCTCCAGATCCTAGTCCAATGCTCAAATCACTATACCACACTGGCTCATTTGCTACAAGACACATATATTTCATGTAATGAAATGTGTGAAGTCCATGTTTTACAAGAGCAGCTTCTGCCTTTTTATAAATAATAACCTGAATATTATCCAGTACTTCTTATGAAACTTCTAATTGGGTTTTCTATAAATGATTTATCACAAGGACATTTTAAAATCATATATCACAAAAAATATATTACGTATAGTACAATCTTATAGACTGCATTTATTTTTTTATGATTATTTTGGTCAGCTGGATTAGCAAAGTCTGTTTTTATGAGTGCATTTGTAACAAGTTTCAACATGGAAAATACCTTATAAGACTACTAAATCCTGCTTAGAAAGTGAATAAAATACCTTTAAAATAAAATTTTGACAAGATATTTAGAGATCCAATACTACTGCATCTCACAGTGAGATGATGTGCTAGTTTTGTGAGAATTATAATAGTTTAAATTGTTATTTAATGTCTTTGTTGTTGTTGTTGTTTTTAAGTATGTCAACATTATTGGTTGCTAAGTGCATGATGTTGAGAAAATCAGCTCATTGTGTCCTTTATTTTTGTGACAGGTTGTGCCAGAAGTGACTAAAGTGTAAAATCCTTGTAAGGTGCAATCTGCAGACTTCCACAATAATGGTATTTGGAGAGTCAAGAAACAATGGGAAAAATGTGTAAACCTGGATAGTGACTGCGTAGAAATAAGTTAACAACTACAAATCAAAACAAACTTTCTGTCAAATTTTTTAAAAGGTGATTATTAAAACTTTATGATACCCCCTCATAGAAGAGTCATTTTTATACCTCCTAAGGCTTGCTTAAAGCAAATGCCCATCTTGCTTCTAGAATTCATGTTTGCAAGATTTCAAGCTGTTTCTGAGAAATACAGCATGCACAAAACTGTGCACTTATTGTAAAACCCAAATAGCTGAAGTATACATAATCAAAACAAACATGTACAAGCACTTCAGATGGGAATGAAGCAGTGGGAAAATGTATCAGATAAATTGCATTAAAATGTATACATTAGGGAAAATAAATGTAATGGCTTGAAGAAAACACAAAGTATCACAACAAAACAAGGACAGGAATAAAATGCAGGAAGGATTCAAACAAGAAAAGCAAGGTTGAAATATATATTGCTCTATTATAATGTTGTTACTACAGTTATTAATGCGTTACTTTCAAGTTTTGGCCACCATGTCCTGAAAAGTCTAGTTATGGCTTCAGAAAAACTCAACCCACGTGCAAACTGCCTAGTACTACAGTCAGGTCGGCATGACTTATTGTGGTTTCAAAGGTACGGAGCAAGTATGCTCAGTTAATTTGAGGTAAGTGATGAGGGAATGGGTTGCAAAATGAATGTGTTTCCTAAAGGAAACAGAGTTCTTGTAACACAATTGTCAAAAGTTTTCTTTTGCACAAAAGAAACAATGGAGAAATGTTTTTGAAACACTTTGATTACAGTTTGATAGGGCTGCCAGGGGCCAAAGGAAGCTGTTTGGGGAAGCTATTCCTGCTTTATCATTTTTTTTCTGGAAGGCACTACCACTGTGATGCCTGCTGGTTCTTGCTAGCCTCCGTCTCCCTGATGTTTACACAGCTGTTTGTAGAAGGAGTTGTGAAGTGGTTATGTGTGCCATAGGTACAAATGCCCTCTGTGTGCATTTTGAGATGGCACGGTCTCAGGATAGAAGTGTGCAACATGAACAACCACACTTTTTAAAATCCTCTAGCAGTGCTAGTTACTGCTAGGCACGTCTGTCTGTGTTCCATTTAGTATTGCACTCTTAAAAGTAACACCTCATTAATTCTACATGGCTTCACTGTCTGTGTCACTTTTGAACTGTACTAAACAATGAACTGAAAAAATTTACTTATCATATTTTACTGTCAAAAGCCTTTTAAGCAGGCTCTTCTGTTTGTATTACATCAGTGTATCGTGGATGGCTTAGCACCACTCTTATCATGATGGGTTTTTAAAAGGAGATCATTTGTTTAAAATAGCACATCTAAGATGAAAGGTATTTAATGTTGCAAGATCTGTCATCTTCAGCCTTCCTGAATGCTGGCAATAATTCACATTATTCATCTTTTAAAAGCCATAAGTCAGGACTTCCTTGCCATCATCTCACCCCCTATTACTAATCCAGTAAATCTTTCCTGCCATAAGTGACCTAAGAGGATGGTAATTAATCTGCTTCAGAATATAATAGTAGAATCAGCAAGTAATGAAAAATTTCCCTCAGATATTTTAAATAATAGCACCAGGCTTCAAAGTCTCTAGTTTTTCTCCATAAAGAAATCGGCATCTTTCATCTAATAGTCATCATTACCACTGAATTGTTGAGTTAGGAAGTGATGTTTCCTACTATTGGCATCTAATTTTTCAGTATTTATCACAAAATGCAGCATTTTTATAGGGAATTGGTGTGTTAATAATAGCTTCCAACAGGATTAAGTAGCTTCAGTATATAAAATGAAAGAATATAAGCAATGGATCAAGAAAATGTACAACTTTTAAAGAAATAAATGTTATGTTTCATAAACCTTAGAAGGTTTTAAAGGCTGAGAAAGGTTGGATTATATAGTATGTATCACAAAATGTGGTATATAAAACCATTCATGCAGGATGATCTATTGTAGGAAGCAGTGTATGAGACATATATTTGCTGCTAAAATTTACTATTGTATTAAAGTATTCAAATTGCTTGACCTCTTCATTAGTCCTCCGTGGGACTGTTGGTTACTCTTAGCCACAGCTTGAAAAAATTACTTTTTGGATTTCCCTTCTCTGAGTTCCCCAACCAGAATAGCTTGCAATCATACAGTTTTGCCACATTGTCTTGAACCTAGTTGCCATTGTTGTTGTGTGCCTTCAAGTCATTCCTGATTTATGGCAACTCTAAGACACACCTATCACAAGGTTTTCTTTGCAAGATTTGTTCAGAGGGAGTTAGCCTTTGCCTTCCTTTGAAGCAAAGAGATTGTGACGTAAGGAGCACCCAATGGATTTGCATGGCTGAGTGGGGCTGGTCTCCAGAGTCCAGGGTTTGAACATACAAATTCTGTGTTCATAATGGCCTGTGCAGATAAATGTTGCTTCATTTTATTAATATCTGTATTAAGCAAAATTAAATTTCAGTCTTGCGAAATGTGACCAAATTCCACAGAATGTTGTGAAGAACAAAAAGGAAAGAGGCAAAAAGAGCCATGAGAAAGCATATGTAACTGTGAAATGGTTAAGCACTGAAGCTTTCATCATAGGTCCCCTATTTAACAATTTGATTTGATTTGCTTTTAAGGCATCTTTTTTTAAAAAAGAGGAATGCCCCAGACCAACACAGCAGTAGTTTTTAAAATGTAGAGCAAATGAAGAAAAATGTATGCACAGTTTTGTTGTTGTGTGCAAGTCATTTCCGACTTATGGTGAACCTATCATGGGGTTTCCAACTTATGGTGAACCTATCATAGGGTTTTCTTGGCAAGATTTCTTCAGAGGAGGTTTACCATTACCTTTCCCTGATGCTGAGAAAATGTGACTTGCTCAAGGTCACCCAGTGGGTTTCATGGCTGAGCAGGGAATCAAACCCTGGTCTCCAGAGTTCTAGTCCCACATTCAAATCACTTTGCCACGCTGGCTTTCATTTACAGTTTACCTAAAAGCAAACATTTTCTATGATCAAATAGATTGCAAAGGACTAGGAGGCATATGATTAAATGAATGTTGTTATGGCCTGTGTGCTGTTTCACACAATAGTAAGTTAACATTAGTTAATTATTTGCCCCCCTTCCCCTCCTTCTCCTTCTTCCTCCTCCTCTTCCTCTTTATTAGCCCTTAAGTATCTTTGACATTTTCCAACTTCCATGGGATTTTTAAATTATGCCATATTTGTATTTGAGGAACTCTGTAAGATGGGAAAGAAAGCAGGGTGGGGAGTCTTTAAACCTCTAGAAGTCAGCTCACACAATGATTTACCTTTGACCATTGGCAGGGTAGAGCTACCTGGTGGGGCTGATGGAAACTATAGGGGGAAAACTCTGTAGACCCCTACTTCTGGTTTAGCAGAAACTCCTATTCAGTACAACCAACAAAAGATTTAATTCACTGTCTTGTTTATCACTTATACTAAAGCAAGAGTGGGTAACCTGAGGCTTTTTTAGATACCTCCCATGGACCCTTATCATTGACTGTGTTTGGCATGGCTGATACCAGTTGTAGGTCATCTAAATGGCTTTGATTCCTGACATTCAAGTAAAGGAATATATATATATATATATATATATATATATATATATATATATATATATATAAATGCTTGCTTCCATGTTAGAATGACTCATCTTTAGAAACCTTACTGCTTTATAGCCTACTCTGTTCCTGTTTTATTTAGAAAGTTTCATTATAAAATGTACACAACCTTAAGCTATGGGATGAAATATAGTTTGTTTCCCCAGTAGTGCCTTCTTCCTAAGCAGACATATTTAACAGCTAGTAGTTTACCCCTGGGATGTCCCAAGATGTGTAAACTATCTGCATCAATTTAATTCTGAGTATAAAAATGCAAGCATATCATTGATATAAAAGGTTCCCTAAAGAAACATTTACCTCCACATGTCTTCTTGACAGACTTTATTTTAGAAAATCAACCGTTGTGAAGTTTTCAGGGACATTTGCAGTTAATATACTTGTCATGTTGAGGTATGAAGCATACTGCATTTTATCAAGCTGCTTGTTAATAAAAAAAAAATGCTTTAGCAGCCTTCATGTTTGTTAAGATCTGCTGCAGCTGTTCAAAAGAGGCAAGGGCTATCTTACTCCCTGTTGCAAGGGTTTTTGAGGTTTTTAGAAGTGCCGTTGTGTTTCTCCCTGTACCTGCCACTGTTGTAAAGATGTTCCATTTTTAAAATTTCTACATGCAACTATAACACATAGATAATAAAAATGGCTTACTTGAGCCAGCTTAAAATTTAAAATGGGTGGCATCCTAATGTTATCAGAAGAATTTAGCTGCTGAATCCACCACCTAGGTCCATCCTGGGTCCATCCCTGCTCACGTGATCACTCCAGCAGCCATTTCCTTAAGCCAGAAAAGTCCCAGCTTGGTAAAGAGGTGCGCTGAACACCTCTGCAAGCGAGGATGGACCCAGGATGGAACCAGTCAGCGACTTCAGCAGTCAAATCTTTCTGATAACATCAGGATGCCACTCGTTTTAAAATTTAAGCCTGCTCAGGTAAGCCAGTTTTATTATCTGTGTGATAAGCTCCATGGCCTTTTTGCAAGGAGGTGTACATTTTAAAAAAAAAGATGCACTTCAGGTGAAAACTGTGTAAATAGCCTTTGTATTATCATTGTTTGCTGCTATGGCAATAACACCTCTTGCAGGCCATCATATCCTTTCAGTACTTGGTTACATTAGTTACAGCTATGTTGCTATTGAAACTCACCTTGCTGAATACCAGAATGATTTGCTGGACAGTGTATCTCCTTTTCATATTGGAGAAAGGAAGAAATGATTGTGACAAATGGTTGCACTCTGGCTGAGGTGGAAGGAAGCTGAGAATCTTCAAACTATGAAGACTTTTGTAGTGCCATCTCATAATGGTGTAATGGAATCAGGGCTCACAAGGTCAGACCTAGGGGACTTTTTAAAGGCCCACCAGCTTTACAAAAGACTTGATCATGGGTCATCACAACTGCATGTATTTTGGGACTGCTCTTGGGAGCACAGCAATGGAAATTATCATGATGAGTGCCTGCAGTTCAGAATTTGTCACTCTACCAATGTACAGAGTAATGTTATGCAGCCATAATCTGTAATGACAGATCATGCGATTGCAGCATACAGTCAGTTTGAACATCTATTTTCCCATGGAAACTGGAAAACACACCTAGCATGTGACTGTTCCAAACACTTTCTGCAAAGCTACCCTTTTTCTGCTTAGGTTATGAAAATCCCTCAAGTCCCCTCATTGCATTCTTCTTGTCACTACCTGCCCTGTCCATGTGCTTGCAGAAAGATTTTATCTGCCAAATGTAGGAGTCTAACCTATTGCCTTTTCCTAGGTTTCCCCCAGCTGTTTACCTCAAGGTCATATGGCTCAGTTTTGGTGCATTTCTTTTAAAGATTGAATTAATGAACTGGAATATGACTACATATATTTCTTTTATTCTTCTTAATAAAGAAAAATGACTAGAGTTATTTGAGGATGTGGGTCATTTCCTTTAACTCTTACTTAGGAACAAGTGACATTGAATTCAGGAGAACATAATTGTCTGTAGATCAGTAGGATCTCATTGAATCTGTGACTAATACACACCCTAAATTCTGCTTCATCTGTATGCTTTTGATCACTACTGTACATATCACAGAAACAGAGTTGTCAGCAGTCACAATTTTCTTGTCATATAAGAACAACTGAGATGTTTGAGAGTGTGAAACCAGGTTAATCAAAATAAACTTTAAAGGTGGCAAAAATATCTGGAATTATTTGCAATATTTCTGGGGAAGATAGTTGATTTCCACTGCTGTAAGATTCTCCATCTGTTTGTACTGCATCATTCAGTACTTGTTAATGGTTAGTTGTTGTTGTTAACTGCCTCTGCATCAGTCTCAACCCATGGTGACCCTGTGGATGAGACATCTCCAGGCCCCCCTGTCCTCTATTTCTGTGCTCAGCTCCTGCAAACTCATATTCATGGTCTCTTTAATAAAGTCCA
>CM034701.1:222704197-222728591 GCA_020142125.1 Phrynosoma platyrhinos | reverse complement strand
ATTGTCTTTTCCAACAATTCATTCCTTCTCATGATGTGTCCAAAGTACGGCAGTCTAAGGGCCTTTACAGAATCCCAAAAATAATACAGCTTTAACTGTCCTGGCTCAGTGCTAGGGAATTATGGGAATTGTATTTTTTTCTGAGACATTGAGCCTTCTCTGTTAGAGAGTTCTGGTGCCACAATAAATTACAGTTCCCATGATTCCCTAGCACTGAGCCAGGACAGTTAAAGTGGCCTCAAGCTGCATTATTTTTGGCAGTCTGTAAAGGCCCTAAGTCTTATCATCTTGGCTTCTAGGGATATCTCTGGCTTGATCTATTCTAGAACCCATTTGTTTGTCCTTTTTGCTATCCATGGAATCCTAAGTACTCTTCTCCAGCACCACATCTCAAATGCGTTGATTGTCCTCCTATCTTCTTTCTTGACTGTCCAGCTCTCACATCCATACTTGGTAATAGGGAATATGATGGCTTGTATGATTCTGACTTTTTGCTGAGTTGTAGGATCTTTTCTAGTTCTTTCATAGCCACCCTCCCCATTTTTCTTAATCTTCTCCTGATATCCTGGCTGCAGTCTCCATTCCGATCAATGTTTGATCCCAGATATGAGAACTCTTTTACTATTTCTATTTCTTCATTGTCCAGGTTGAATTCATGTAGATTATCTGTGGTCATTTTTTTTTTTCTTTATGTTCAACAGTAAGCCTGCCTTTGCACTTTCTTCTTTGATCTTCCTTAGTAGCTGTTCCAGGTCTGTGTGGTTTTCTGCCAATATTATGGTGTCATCAGTGTATCTTAGATTGTTGATATTTGTTCCTCCTATTTTCACTCCTCCCTCTTCCGTGTCAAAGTCTGCTTTCCTTACAATATGTTCTGCATATAAGTTGAATAGGTAGGGTGATAGGATGCAGCCTTGTCTGACTCCTTTGCTAATTGGGAACCATTCTGTTTCTTCATGTCCTGTCCTGACAGTACCCTCTTGTCTTGAGTACAGATTCCTCATCAGGACTATCAGATGTGTTGGTACTCCCATGTCTTTAAGGGCATTCCATAGCCTTTCGTGATCTGTGCAGTCAAAGGCTTTGCTATAGTCTATAAAGCACATGCTGATTTTCTTTTGGAACTCCCTGCTCTGCTCCATTAGCCATCATATATTTGCAATGTGATCCCTGGTGCCTCTTCCTTTCCTGAACCCTACTTAGACCTCTGGGATTTCTCTCTCTATGTGTGGTTGGTTTCTATGTTGCAGTATTTTGAGCATAATTTTGCTTGCATGGGAGATTAGTGCTATGGTTCTATAATTGCTGCAGTCTCTTGTGTCTCCTTTTTTGTGGATGGGGATGTATATTGATCGCTTCCAATCTGTTGGCCATCATTTTGTTTTCCATATCTGTTGACATATGTTGGTTAGCACTAAAGTTGACCTTGTCAGTGTGGATTGCAACAGTTCTATTGGTATATCATCTGTTCCCGGAGTCTTGTTTTTTGCCATTTCTTTTATTATAGCTTCCACCTCAGTTTTTAGAATTTGGGGTTCATCTTCATAGGGCTCTTCTCTCCATGTGTCCTTCATTTTGTCATCTCTTTTGTATAGTTCTTCTGTGTATTTCATCCAACGTCTTTTTATTCCTTCCTGGTCTTGAGTTATGTTATTTTTATTGTCGGAGAGCATCCCGGTCCCTGGTTTGAACTTTCCCTTGATTTCTCAAATCTTGTGGAATAGGTCTCTCATTCTTCCCTTTTTGTTGTTGTCTTCTAGTTCTCTACATTTGTCATTGTAGTAATTTTCCTTTGCATTCATGTTTCTTAGTTTATTCCTAACTTTTTGTTTTGTTTTGATTCTCTTCTTTCTTTTATTGCTTGTAGCATTTTATCTGTCATCCATGGTTTCTTCACTTTCCTTTTGTCTGTTGGAAATGTCTTTAGGCATTCTTCTTTTATTATGTCCCTGGCTTCAGAGCAAAGCTCTTCCCGTTCATGATCTATTATTCTTAGTATTGCAAATCTGTTCCTTAAACTGTCAATGAATTCTGTGGAAATGTTGTTTAAATCATATTTTGGTATGATGACTGGTTTTGTTCTCTTCTTGAGTTTTACTTTTATTTTTGAAATGAGTAGTTTGTGATCTGTGCCACAATTAGCACCTGGTCTAGTCTTGGTCACCAGTATGGAGCTTCACCATCTTTTACTTCCAATTATGTATTCTATTTGGTTTCTGTGATGGACATCTGGTGATGCCCATGTGTATAACCTTTTCTCTGGCTATATGAAAAATGTGTTTGCAATGAATAGGTTGTTGGCATCACAAAAATCTATCAGACACTCACCTCCTTTTGCCTAGTCAATATCTGCCTACCGTTTTTGATTCTTCTTTACTTCTAACCTTTGCATTCCAATCTCCAGTGATCAGCTTGACATCCTGTGTTGGTGTGTTGTCAATTTCTTCCTATGCTCCTTTGTAAAATCTGTCAATTTCTTCTTGCTCTGTCTCAGTGGTCGGTGCATATACTTGAATTATAGTGATATTCATAGGTTTTCCATGGAGCCTTATTGAGATGATTGCATTATATCCTCTGACTGCGTTTGCAACATCTTTTCTTAGTATGAAAGCCACCCTGTTTCTTCTTGTCTTTTCATTCCTGAGTAGATCACTGTGTGATTGTATGATTCAAAGTGGACCATTCCTTTCCATTTTAATTCCTTCATCCCCAGTACTGCAGTGTCCATGCATTGCATTTCCATTTTCACTATGTCTAGCTTCCCTTGGCTCATGCTTCTCATATTCCATGTCCCTATTTTTTTTAAAAAATCCATGTCCCTATTTTATGTGTGGTTCTGCTTCTGATGCAGTTAATTGCTCCCCCTCCAAAAATTATTTTTCCTTTGCTGCTCAATCACTTGTTAGTTTTCTCTCTTTTTCCAAATAGAAATACAGTCACCCCTCTGTTTTTGTGGACTTGGAATCCACGCCCCTTGCCTGTTTTCAGGCAGCAAACAGAGGGGGACAAAATGGGGCATGTGCCATGGGTACACATGCCATCATTTTCAATAGGGCTTGAAAATTTACGAGCTGCCATTTTCACGGAGGGGGGGGGGTCTGGAACAGATGCTCTGCAAATTGGGAGGGGCTACTGTAGTTTAGAATCCCCAGAGCTTTTAAAATATACACAACACAAGGTTCATAGGATAGGAGTGAAGTTCAATTTTAGAGCATATACTTTATGTCCAAGATGTCCCAGGCATCTCCACAAAGATTGGGGAAGGCCCCTGCCTGAAAACCTGAACAGTTGCTGCCAGTCACTGTAGACAATGACAGCTATTGTATTTTATGGCGATGGCCATTTTGACTGGTCCTGGTAGGAGTTCCCCCCCAATAACCCATACCTCTGTTACCAGGTCACTGAAATTTGGTAGCAAAAGTAGCTTTAAAACAATGTAATTGGGGAAGAGGGTTGCAGATATTCAGTATCAAACCACAATGCCTTCTTAAAACAAGATTTCCTGTTTTTCTTTTAAAAGGGCAGCCCCCAGCTTGCCTTGGAGGCATCACAGAAACGCCAGGAGGGGCACATCCAGCTCACAGGCCAAATGATAATGCCTGTTTCTAGATGGACCAATGGACCCAAAGTAAGGCCCCTTCTCAAGTCCAGTGTCGGCACAGAATATGGTTTACTACACAAATGGGTATGAAGCCCCAGCTCCAACCTCAAGGTTACCAAACAACAAGCAAGTAGAGAGATAGTGGGGCAGAACCACAATAATAAACACTCCCTGTGGTTATGTAGGGTTGCATGTGAAAAATAATAAAAACATGAATAGTATAAAAGATATCATAATTTGCAATATATTGAAATTCTATTTAATAAAGACTGGAAATATGTAAAGGACCATCCAAATATGAAATTATTTAGATTTAGATGATGAAAAGGCTCAGATAAAGTTTGAATGGAAACTCCATTCCTACATAACTGTGAGGAGTGTTTTCTTCTTCTTCTTCTTCTTCTTCTTCTTCTTCTTCTTCTATTTTTGCCCAACCATCTCTCCACTGATTTGTTGTAAAGAATGTGGTTTGGCAAATGCTAAGTCTCTAAAGGCCAGGTAGGGCCCAACACTGCTGAGTTTTGTCTCCAACTAGACTAGGTGGGCGAAATGCCAATGAAGGTACTTGCCACTCCTATCCAAAATCTGGAAAAAACAACAACAGCTTCTTCTTCAACTTCTTCTTCTTCTTTGTTCCTAGAATCCATGCTGGCTGATGGATCCCAGTGACCACATTGGCCAAGAGATTTTAAAAGTTACAGTCCAGTTAGTAACTTTACTAAGCTTTGCTGCTATCATCACTTACAGGATCTGCCACTGGCACCTCCCTGTACTGTTGCCAATTCCACTGCACAGTAATCCTACAGCACCCCAGTCTGAAGTGGAGGGGAGAGAAAGAATGATCGGTATAGTGTGGCACAAAGGGAGTAAGCAAACACAAGGGCTTCACCTAAGAGAGAGTTAGTCCAAGTCAGGTAAAAGGAAAGAGGGCTATTCAGCAGTGTGGCACAATAGATGTGTCCCCCCTCCCCCAGGATTCCTTCAAACTTGAGAAGAGGTATATTTCCTGTGTTCTTAATGCAATAATTGTTGAAGGTGCCCTGTTCCATCATCATATCTATCTGCCCCTCCCCATTTTTCTTGGTATTATGGAATGGTTGGGCTTGCAAAAAAACTAATTTACAGTCTTTCTTCAACTGGAACCTGGTAGCTGCTTGTTTTATGCACCACTGCATATTACTACAAAGTAGAAAAACCACTATTGCAATAAAATCATACTTCCTCCTTTATGGAAAGTGTGTTCAATTATTTCTTGCTCTCTTTCTGTTTGAGCTATATTGTATATAACATCCTACCTTGGAAAACAAATTCATGTTAACAGATGCATGATTATCTAGTGCTTGTCTTATGATTTGATTCTCTTGCATTACTTCAGAAAAGCCCTTCAGATTCTTCCAACCAAACTGATTACTAGTCATCAGCTAAGATCAATTTAATAATTCTGGGTGAGTGGCTTTCTGAGTTTATACATATGTGAGAATGTAATTGTGACCCATTTACAACTGATGTCTGGTTAGTTTGCTTTCATTCTGTAGTGCCAATGATACAACTTTACGGTGTGGACCTTGAAGTAAAGGGGTTGGCTACATAAGAAGGATTTTTTTCCTTTGTGGTATCAAGACTGTAGGATTTTTCTTTGTGTCTTCCACTTTTTTGGGGGGGGGGTATCTACACTGCAGAGCGATAGAAGTTTGAAACCCCTTTTAACTTCCATGGCTCCATCTTAAGAATCCAAGGATGCGTAATTAGAATTCTGTGTTACAATTCTCTATTGCAGTCTACTGAACTACAGTACATCACCACAAAACTACAGAGCCTAGGTTTCAATAAGATGGAATACCTGTTCTGTCTCTAACAAGTTTTTTGTGAAGAACTTGCTATTGTTAAACACTCTTGAGTTGACCTCAAGTCATGCCGATCCTGTGGAGGAGACTTCTGAAAGACCCCCTTTCTTCCACTGCTTTGCTCAGTCCTATGGCTCTCTGATTGAGTACATCCACTCGGTATGTAAGTAGTCTTCCTCTCTTTCTGCTACTGTGTAGAGATATTGGCAGAATACAATATTCAGAGCAGGTGATCAGAGTCAGGCTGGCAAAAAGGTGGGGGCCTTCCTGATAAACAGCTATAAAAAGGAGGATAAGCTGTTAAGAAAGGGGAGGGTGTCCAGAGCTGCTAGGAGAGCAGTTAAAACTGAGATATGATATTTAATGGGACTCAGACTCCCATCCAAGGAAGAAAGGTTTAAAACAGACAAAGGAAGTCCAGTGACATGAAGGAGTGTGTAATAGAACTGCCAGGAGTGAAGTTGGGAATAAGGATTTAGCCATAATGGGATTCAGATTCCCATATAAGGAGGAAAGATTTTAAAAATGACGAAAGAAGTTCTGTGAAATCAGTTTAAAGTAATACATTTTTGAGAAGTGGATAGCCAGTAAAGGGAAGGCTCATATTCACCTGACTCTGTGGAATTGTAACTTATGAATAAAGCAAGGGTTCCATAGAATTTATACTCCTAATGAATGAGCTTTGGAATGTGTGTGTAAAGAACTAAAACATGGTTGAAGTGTAACTGAAGTCATTAAGTGAACTGGAATAAAGTCAATTTGTAACAAAGTGAATTACATGTTGTAATCACAAATTTTGAGAACCAGCTACCATCATAAGATCTTTCTGTAAATAAAAGTTATTATCTTCTTGTTAACAAAGGAATGATTTGAAGTGATTTATAAGTAATAACATCAAAAACACACTACAAAGTATATTAAAATGCTTAATAGTAAAGCTATAGTAAGTGGGAGGAGCAAGGTTTAGAGCAGGGGTAGGCAATCTCTCTCCTTTAAGGGCTGACGGACTTCAGCTCCCAGAATCCCAGGAGCTATTGGCCAACATGAGACTATTGGCTAACATGGCTGAGGCTTCTGGGAGCTGAAGTCCCTCGGCTCTTAAAGGGGAAAGGTTGCCTACCCCTGGTTTAGAAAAATAGTTCTGTGGGGGGAAAAGCCTCAACTGTTTAGGAAGACAGGAGAAGAATCCTGTGTAATCTAGTGGTTACAGCTACCTTCTACCTTTCCTAGCATTATTGTCTTTTTTTAATGATTCATGCCTTCTCATGAAAATACGACAGCCTTAGTTTCATTAATACTGGCTTCCAGAGGGAGTTTGTCCTTGATCTATTCTAGGACACACTTGTTTGTCTTCTTGGCCACCCACTGTATCCTCAGGACTCTTCTCCAGCATCACATCTCAAAAGAGTTGATTTTCTTTCTGTCGGCTTTTGTAATTGTTCAAGGACTGTCTGACCACAAATGCTAACCTTCTCAGGGCCAGCTATACATGAAACTGAAGTGCATTTAATTCTCCCCAGTTATTATGAAGTAGAATGTACCATTGTCTTTTCACATATGGTGGCAGAACCCGCCCAGGGGGGTAGGGTACTAGATCAACTCTCTTGTGGGTTCTTTCACTGAAGATCGTATTCTCCACAGCTTCATTTTATTAAAAACAAATGAGGGGGCAGGTGTGACATGTAACTTAGCACCATGTGTATTTTGAGCCTTAGCTATGACTTCAGGGGGAATACATGCACATGCATATGATTTCTTGCAGCCACCTTGAAAGGACATCTACCTTTGTTCCATGTAACTGTGTAGTCTACTGCAGTGTTTTTCAAATTATCCGATGTAGGGAATCAACAAACCCCTCCCCTCCAAGTGTCAGGGAACAGTACCAGATCTGTGCCCATTGGCTAAACTGTGTTTTCTTTCTTTCTTGGAAGCACTCTGTGGACTAACAGCTGATAATTCATAGTCTGGTCTATGGGGCAATACTTTGAGTAGCACTGTTTTACAGTATGACTGATAAAGGCTAAAACAGACAGAGTGTATTGTTGCAAAATTCACAGGCTGTTCCAGCCTTTTGAAATGTACACAATCATGCATCACTTTCTGTGAAGCAGTTGTCATATGTTATATAATATTGTGCACAAAAACATTTTATATATGGTAATATAAATGTTAAGAAAGTCTATATTATTTTCAAAACACACATCTTTCTGTCAAAAATAGGTTTTTTTTTTCAAAAAGATATACCAAAATCATGTTTAAGTGTGTGTTTCCTTAGTTATCTAACTTTTGGTACAAGGTTGTAGAACAATGTTTCATTGCTCTGCCTAGATAGTGTCCATAGCACTAATCTTTTTCAGTATGGAATAAATTGTTCTGGTTCTGCAGTGTTGCTATTACATTATGCTTAGTTATTTCCTTTTGATTCATTACAAATAGAATATAGGAGGAGGAGGAGGGAATCCATTTGGGTTTTTTTTTGTGTGTGTGTGTGTTTGTGTGCTCTGAATTAACTCCCTTAGACCAATTTGTTGTTGTGCTTGCCTTATGCATTGCTTTGTGCCTAATTTTTCTCAAATGGAGTGTTTTGTTTTGTTTTGTTGTCTATGTGTGTGTTTGTTTTTTGCAGGCACATTGTACTACACTCAATTCCTATTTCCTTAACTCTTCACTCTTTCCTAGTCAGAATGTAAGGATAGTAACACATGTTTCTCATTAGACTATAAGCAGAAATACAAAAGCTGCAACAGGTATGATCCTATGGATAGATTAAGTGCTCAAAATGGTGGTGTTGGGAGAACAGTGTAGCTTTCCCAGAGCTGAAGGTTTAGTATATTGATAGCAATACACTTGCTGAGCGCTAAAAAATATCCTTTATCTCTGGAAGTCCGTCCAGACTTGACTGTCATATTAGCTGGTTTTACTTTTCTCTCTCCCCCCCCACCAGGTTGGTTGTCTTTGACCATGTACTATATCCTTCCACAGGAGAAATTTAAGCTGAATTACCTATGAGCTGCTTACTATCCTTAATGAATATCTGTTCAAAGTTTTACAGGCATTTCTGTCAGTATTCTTGGTTAAGCTTTTCATTAGTGTTTGGGACATGTAGATGCACACAGATAGCTTTGGTTCTTGAAGAAATGGAAGATATTTTTAGAATTATCTGCTTCTCTTTTCTCTCCCCAGCTTCTCCTTTTCTATTTAGAAGATATTAGCAGGCATCAGTTTAGAACCAGTTTATATTAGCCTATATGTCGGTATGTAATATAATCCTTTCTGATGTTCTTTTTTTGAACATAAAGCCAAATATTAGGGAAAGCACTGCATATATTTTAAAAGGAAATAGGGATTTCTTGTGCCAGCTCTTATTTTAAGTGGTGAAGGCCATGGAAGGGCCAGCAGAATGTTTTGCAAGACAATCCCAATTAAAAGGCTACATTGGGAGTTTTCCATCTTGCAGTTCATTACAGTACAAGACATTTTGCCATTTGAAGCAGATTCCCAATGTTATCCTTTCCCCTCCAGCAAAGACCAGCACATTCTAAGATTGTGATTCAGATGACAATTCCTTCCTCCCTCTATACCATGGGGTGGGGAAAACCTGCCTTCCAGATGTTTGGACTCCCACAACCCATTACCACTAACAGAGTTGACAGGGGCTTCTGGGAACTGAAGTTCAAAACATCTGGAGGGTGTTTCCACACCCTGGTTTGATCTCTTCTCATCAGGCTCCCTGATTGCTTGACCCTGCATGGCAAGGCTTTCTCTTTACCCATCTTCTTTTATGCAGTATTTCATTTTCTGGCATGCTTTGCTTTAAGAGTGTTTTCGCAAAGACTGCTCTTCATTCCAGTTCTATATGCTGTAGTACTGTGAGAAGAGTGGCATAAGAGAACTTTCAAAATGTTAAAAAATAATGGCAGTGGGAGGGAGTGTTTATTATAAGTGTTTTCATCAAAATAATAACTTGTTTCTTTGGCATGCATCAAATGTACTACTTTGAAGTAGTTTGAATCATCATTTCTACAGTAGCTATTTTCTCAGCTGCAAATGGGAATTATAATTTCAAGTGGTTAAGCTGTAGTGAGTGTAGAGTTTCCTGCGCAAGCAAAATCATTATTTAATTCACATGCTTCAGTCATTCACACACTCATGCTTTCCTTTTAGCTGAAAGAAACTAAAATAGAATTTCTGATACAGAAACAGAACCATATGATTTGAATGTTTTGTTATTCTGTTTCAGGCTAGTTGAATGCAACTGAAAGCAAATATGACAGAAAGGAGAATAACTGCACTGCTAGTGATCACTGAGATCTTAGCTGCATACTCTAAGGAGTGACACATAGCAGTGATCCCACTCTGATATCATGTCCAGGAAAAAGACTGATGTGTAGTGTTATATATCAAAGGTCCTGTGCTAGTCACAAAGGTGCCAGAAGGGAAATAAAATTTGTCCTGGGTCTACTCAAGGGTAGAAAGAAGTGGTGGCCACATTGTTGTTTGTTCTTCCCGAGGTTTGTCTGATAGCATACCATGGTGTTTTTTTTTTAACAATTGAGGTCTGTGTACATATAAACTAAGAGGGTCCCAGCTCAACTGGGCCCACAGTTTTCACCTTGATGTAGGCATACAACCAAACAGGAGATTGCATGATGGGGCAGCAAGTAGGAGAAAGAGTGTGACAGCTTCCTTGGAGGTTCTGTTGCTCTGGTCAGTTAACTCAACTCCCTTCTGCCTGGGGGAAGCATCTCTTGATTGGACCAGAAGGAGGATCTCTGTCTGGTCCAGCTGGGTAACCTGAAAATATCCCTTGGTGTGATCATTTGGCTACATTCCCCACCTTCTACTGTTCCATTCTCAGCTGTCCATTATGCCAATGTTCTGATTCTGTGAAGTGTGGTCTTTGTCTTCATTTGTTCTGGGGCTGTTCCATTATTACTTTTCATGATGTTCCTTGTATTCCATCACATTTTGTTGGGAGTTGGGCATTGGATCTGATCCGGTGGGAGAAACAGAGCTTATGCACCTTTCTTTCCCAAATCTAAATATCCCTTTCAGGAATCTAGGGATGAAGGCCTTCAGGAATGTGAAGAACCCAGGCAAGGGAATAACATATCTATGTGGAATCCCATGTCCTGCTATTTTAGATTTCACCATTTAGAAGAGGAGTTGGGAGATGACCCATCTTTTGGCAGATAGGTCATCCAGTGCTTGTACAGTCAGACCTTCTGGATTCATGGATTCTACCATCCATGGTTGGAAAACTACCCCCCATCCCAAAAAGCATACTTTTATTTTGCCATTTTATATAAGGGACACCATTTTACTACACCACAATATATGATGGGGACTTAAGCATCCATAGATTTTAGTATTCATGGGGTATTCTGGAATCAAATCCTGGTAGATACCAATGCCCCCCTGTATCTGTTTCTTTTGCCATGCTAGAACTTTTCATATGCTGTAAACAATAAAGTTCTGATCAAGTCCCCCCCCCCCCAGTAATGTATTTCATGTGATGTTTTCATCCCTATGCACCACTTTATAACTAGGGGCAAAAGAAGATTTCCTATTCAGCAAATAAAAAAGAGAAGTTCCACCTGCACAACTCTTTCCAGGCATGGAACGTGCCTTTCCTAGAACTGAATGAATACAGGGAGGCTGGGTTTACTCATGTATCAATGGATACTGCTTCTTTCAAACCCAGAATGATTCTTTCTTTTTCTGCAGCTTCATGCTTGCATTAGAGCCTTTCTGATCTCTGGATTGGGGTGGGGGCTTTAAATAAAAATATCTGCAAGTGAAGAATGGCATCAGTGCCATACCTAGCCTGGCAGCTTTTCATGATGTTCCTTGTATTCCATCACATTTTGTTGGGAGTTGGGCACTGGATCTGATCTGGTGGGAGAAACAGAGCTTATACCTTTTGGAACCATTCTCTCATGACAAAAAACCTTGCAGGAGTAGTCAAAACTAAAAAAGTCTGTTTTGATTTAAATTTTGTAAGTGTTAGTGGAGGATTTTTCCATATTGAACACCAGTTGCAATATTTTGAACACCATTCACATAAGAGACTTCTCATTATTTCAGTTAATGCCTGTGTGGTATTACATTTTAACTCATAGAAGACAGAAAGAATCTCAAAGAGTAGGCCTGTGCAAGAATCCACTTCATCCCATATGATAATCTTTCAATGTTGCTTTCTGTCATTTCTAATGAAGTCTTTCCTTAGGTATTCAAAAACTATGACTTACAGGATATTATATTGTAATTGGACTTAGGACGTTATCACATGGGGAGTTGCGGGGAGAAAGTGGAAATAAATGGGCACGAGCAGAAGTCTTTAATTTACTGGATTTGTCCCGTTCCGCCTCGTCTGATAACTAAATTTGAATTTAAAAGGGGGTTAATTCGAACGCAAACCTGATCTTTTCATTTTTGGGATTTTTGAGGATTTGAAAAGATCAGGTTTTTGTTCAAATTAACCCCCTTTTAAATTCGAATTTAGTTATCAGACTAGGTGGAACAGGACAAATCCCGTAAATTAAAGTCTTCCACTTGTCCGGTTCATTTCCACTTTCTCCCCGCAACTCCCTGTGTGATAACGTTCTTAGGGCCTTTAGAGAACTAATTATTCACATGTAGTAGGGCCCCTTCTTTATCTGGTTTTGGATGGAGAAGGGCATGGAAACTTTCTTTGCTGCCTTTTGCATATGGGTTTTTAGCAAGGTTGCCAGGCCAGCAACATGCCATTCCTTTCCCTGAGATTCAGAACCAAAACCTGAGACCCAAGAGGCAAGCCCTTGCTAAGAGGCAAGTCCTTGTGATGTCACTTAGACCGGGCAGGCAAAGGTTGATAGGCAAGCTGGAATTGCTTCTGGGGAGTTTATCACACTCACTTTTGTTAACAATCCGGGCATGGGCTGGGGATGCGCATGACCAAGGAAAGATGGATTTTATCACACTCGAAATAGTTGGCAAGCTGTCCCCATGCCATCGCCCAACCATAACCCATCCCTGAACCACATTGAGCTGGCCGATTTTGCAAGGATGGAAGTTTTCTGGCTGAGCAAAATCGTCTGATTCAGCGTGGCTTGGGATGAGTTGTGATCAAGCGATGGCATGGGGACAGCTTGCCAACTGTTTTGAGTGTAATAAAATCCATTTACCCTCATTCATGCTCATTCACACGCATCCCCAGCTAGTGCCTGGATTGTTAAGAAAAGTGAGTGTGATAAACTCCTGGGTCAGATGATTGTGGAAAGAAATATGAAGACAATCTGGGTAAATGGGCCCAGGATTTAAGTAACAATTTAGTTAACCAGGTAATGTGGCAACATAGAGATGGTGAGAGCATTTAACAGTGGTCAGAGAGGGATGGAAATATGCCCAGTGGCTGCAGTAGTTGTTGCTACTCCTGCTAGGCAAACTTGCATTGGGAGTTTTTCCAAGCCTTGTTCTGCTACTTGAGTTTGTGAAGGGCTCAACATAAGCCTTCAGGGATTTCCTCCCTCAGCCAACCCTTACACTGCTCCTGCTGCTCCTGATACTGCTAAAACTTGTGCAATAACAAGGTTCACAAACTACAGCACTGGCACTCTGAAGGGTTGCCAAGTTAGGACTGCCCAGATCTAGAGATTTCAGACACGAAACCTAAAACCTAAGGACAACCTATTGCAGAGTCGCAGGAAGTGGGCC
Organism: Phrynosoma platyrhinos; assembly: GCA_020142125.1. Lineage (NCBI taxonomy): Eukaryota > Metazoa > Chordata > Lepidosauria > Squamata > Phrynosomatidae > Phrynosoma > Phrynosoma platyrhinos. Next base: position 222,715,451 of record CM034701.1, on the reverse strand, counting down.
CTAGTGACATAATTAAGCATAATACCTTAAGCACCAGCCATAGTTACACATATTATGCCATTCAAATAAAAAAAATGCTGAATCTAACAAATGAAGATGTAGAGAGCTCTTATAGCACCTTTGAGACTAACTTAAGAAAGAAGTTGGCAGCATGACCTTTCGTGAAGTCTACTTCTTCAAATGCCCTGGGACAAATTAGGAAAATTTCTACATGAACACTCTTTTCAAGGCAGCATTCTCCCCCTTTGCCCTGAAGAATGGAGAAGAAGGGTAAGGTCCTGAAATCTGGCAACCCCAAGTACTCTTCTCCCTACTTTGCTCCAAATGACACACTGGGTCCATATGTATGCAGCCATCATCTCTTTTCCATTTTCTCAACATTTGTGTCTTGCTTACCAGCATTGTGTAAATGTAGCAGACACACAGGTACATTTATGCTGAAACAGAGAAACCTGGCACCCACTGGAAAGAGGTGGAAATGGGTGCCCAGATTTAAAAACACCTCAGATATACAGAACAAACTTTTCACCTCTTCTAGTAGCACTGGATGTATGTCCCCAGCTGGAAACCTAGGGCCCTTTTATGCTACACAGTTAAAGCACTATGATTCTACTTTAATTGCCATGGTTCTGTCCTAGGGAACCCTAGGAGTTTGAAGTGGAGGGAGGGAAATTTAGACGTCTCTGCCAGGGAGCTCCTCTGATGCCTCTGACTACAAACCCCAGGATTTCATAGGAAGTTGCCATGGGAGTTAAGGTGATATAAGAAGGCAATGGCAAACTCCTCTAACAAATCTTGCCAAGAAAAACCCATGATAGGTTTGCCTTAGGGTCATCATACGTTGGAAACAACTTGAAGACACACAACAACAAAAAATAGTGCTGTAATAGTACAGTATGAAAGGGCCCCTGGAGAAGCTCAACCATTGCCCAAAGACTGCAGCTGGCACTCTGAGACCCATGAACCATAGTTTTTAGTGTTTGGATTGTAGTGATGACATTTATTATTAATGCACATTTGCAGGGTGGGGAATAAGATAAATCCTGGAGGAGAAAATACTTTATTTCATTTCTGCTTCTTTTTCAATGCAATTTATTTTAGCGTGCTGATTAAAACCACTTCTTGTTACTGTAAAATGAATTGAACACAAATAATCTTATAAAAGATAATTTTCTTCTTAGAAGATTTCAAGAACAAATCTGCAGAACATGTAGGGCTTTTATCTAAAATTAAAAATGGATATATAGTCCCTGAGCAGTTTAGGCAGATCTGTTCTTTCAAGTGTTTCAACTGAAGAACCTGAAGTGATTCAGAGCTTATTTCTGTAAGGATTTTTTTTTTACTTTCTTCAGCAGTTTGGGAGTCTTTCTTAAACTCTTCTCTCAATAAAAGAGGTAGAATTTGGTGGTGGTTGTTCATAATGTCCAACTCAGGACTAAACAACTGTATTATTTTCATTGTGACTATATAGGAAGTATATATTGCAAAACTAGTGATTTTCATTATATCTATATAGGAAGTAAATATTGCAAAGCTAGTATTTTTGTAAACCTTGTTTTCTTGTTTAGTTATGGGGTTCTTTTCCTGAATAATTTCAATATATCAACCTAACTTCTAAGGTGGAATCTAAAGATTTTACTGGCCATTTGGTAGAAGACCAAGGTCTAATTCTTCACTTTCCTCTAGAACCACCATAGCACAGCTGCAAAGGATGAATGAAAAGGTGGCCAGAAACAGTGGGAAGAGCTGTGGTAATGTTTCTGAGGGCCCTGGCTTTTTGCCTGAGAAAGCTATGAGCTGGGTCCTAGTGCTGAAATAATGTTACCCATTTTAGCCAGGTTCTAGGCATGCTAACTTGTGCCAGCTTAGACTCTTAGCTGGAATGGATTTCAGGCTTTCATTAAAACAAAAACAAAACTGTAATCCTTCCAGAAGCCAAGTTCTGCCTCAAATGAAAGCCATCCTCGCTCTTCTTAGGGGGGAAAAGATCACACACAAAATACCTCACATCACAAGACTGAAGAAAGCCAACTAAAAGAACAATGGGGAGAGTGTTCTCATGAAGTACATGGTGCTGCCAAGCCCTTTTTTCAGCCTCACAGCTCCAATAGTTCCTGAGCAAGAAATAAACCCACTGTTGAAATGTGGTAGTGCAAGATAAAGCCGGAAATGAGTGGTGTGGTTTGCCACAGAATTTCAATAACTAAGTAGTACGGATATAACATGGAATATCCTTTCTTACCTTAGCCCAGTAATTCGTTTGTTAACCCAGTGTCAGAAGAACTGCAGTGAGAAACAAAACATCTGTTACCCCTAATTTTGGGATCCCCACCAAACCTTTGCAAAATATTTGCAATTTCCCCCATCATTTAGCAGCTAAACTACTTGAAACTGACTAATGGTTACCTCAAACTGGGATTATTCCTCTTGGGGAGCACTTAAGGGGCACCACAATATGCTGGAATATAATTTCAAAAACCTTGGCAAATTGAAAAGCACTGGATCTATGGGTGTTTACTATGAAACTCAGGTTGTGGTATTCAGTTCTTTAGACATGGCAAACGATCAGCTTCTGCAACAAAAAAAGACAGATAGACAGACATTGCAAAAATTTTGCAAAGGTGTGGAAGGGATCCCAAATTCCAGTCTTCATAGTTAAAAAATCTAGGATGTTATTAATTAACGAAGTCCGGAGTCTGTCTTTCTCTTTTGCAAGCAAGCAAGCAAGCAAACAGACAAGTTAAACAAGGATGCTCACTGGTTAAAAGTACATAGTGGCTTATGTATTTCAGCTGTTAAAAAGCAACAGCAGAGACTAGCCATCCACATTTGCTACTTTCCAAAGGAAAATTTCCACCCACTAAGGATCTGTTCCTAACATACCAGTAGATCCTCATCTCTGGAATGAAGTAATGAGTGTCTTGTGCCATTTAAAAAATCCCTGAAACTATGACTGAAAAACCACATTTCTTACCCAGAAAAAAGGAAAGCCTGAGGGGAATACACTGTTACATCCCCCCTCACCTTTTTAAATGTTGTTTTCTACATTTTTACTTCATCTTTCTCTGACAAGGTCATGAGGATTTCTCCTAACAACCATGTATGGTAGGTTAAGTTAGTAGACATAGTTATTTTAAAGTAGTGAACTCCATAGATAAACAGAGAGCCAAACCCATATCTTGCTACTCTAAGTTGATACTCTGTTTACTATACAGTTGCCCCTCCATATCCATGGATTCAACATCTGCCAATACAACAAATCTATTATTTGAAAATATTTTTTTAAAAAATCCAAAAAGGAAACCTTGATTGTACTGTTTTATATAAGAGATGCCATTTTACGCCCCCATTGTATTGAATGGGACTTGAGCATCCATAGATTTTGGCATTCATGGGGGGTCCTGGAACCAAACCCCAACAGATACCAAGGGCCCACTGTATTACCCTAATGTGGCTCTTTAAATATAGTAAAATCGCATGCCGTTTTAATCTTCACAACAACCCTGCTAAGTAGGTTAGATTATGATAGAAACTTGCCCAGGATCCTCTGATGGGATTCTTGCTTGGACAGCGATTTAAACTTGACTCTCCCCTTTCTAATCTGACTCTCCAGCCTCTATGCTTTACTGGTTCATTAAGATCTCCACATTTACAAAACCATTTGAATATCGAAGCAGCTGATTTCAATATATTACAAAGAATGTCCTGTTTCTTTAGCTACAATTTACATTAGTTTATTAGAAAGTGGCATTTATGTAGTCATAAGGAATTAGTATAACCAAACATTAAAATGCAACCATTAATGAGCATTTGCAAGTCAACAGAGAAAGACTGTAACAAACCTTCTCCTTCTTAGTACTGAACTATCATGTGGTCTTGTCATTAATGCACATCCAGTTGCTAGAATTGCTGCAATCTGTTTTGTTTAGCTTTTATATTATAGGTTATCAAAAAATGAACAGCACTAACAGATGAAACAAGCAGCATGTGGTGAATATAGGGAGTCATTTTTGTCTCTGGACAAGTGATCTTTTGTTGCTATGACACAGGCTCATTCTGAATTGGTTCTCTCTCATTTGTAAGTACAGGCAACATGAAGCATTATGCCAAATGACAACCACACAACAAAGTCCCTGCTGCGATCTAGATTATTAAGTAGAGTCTTCTATTGCCAAACTATTTTGCTTATCACGATTCCTAACTAGGCTTCCTTAAAATTTTGAATCAAAAGAGAGGCCATTTCTGTAGATGTTGAGGCAGGGGAGGTCTCATTCGGATGAAGGACAAAATACTTCTGTGTGCTTTGGAGAAGTTCTTAAGAGAAAGACAGGCATATATGACGTCAAAACTCTGCTATGTTGCAGTGGTGCTGTCAGTTTATTTCAGTTATTGGGAAAACTGTTAAATGGGGATAGTCATTTAGATGTTTAGTGTGGGGGGTGGGGGTAGTGTGTAGCTGGTAGATTGCTTTTGTTAATTTGGCCTTGGATCTAGGTGTTGGGTTGCGGATAGTGTAAAAAGTTTGGAATTTGGAACTGGGAGGAGATGGGAGATAGCAGGCTATGCTTGGGTTAGTATGGGGAAAGGGGTGTTAGATGATGAGAGTGCTTAGTTTGTGAGAATAGTGGGAGGAGAGCTTAGTTTGTGCTAGAAAGTAGGGGGAGGAGTTGTGGCTTTGGGGTTTTAATCTATTGTACAAGATTTGGGGACAGTTATAGTTTAAATGCTGAATCATGAATTTGTGTCTTTGTGACTTCAATAAAGTTTTGTTCTGTTTCAACCATCTGACCTTTTTTGATGCACAAGGGAGCTGAATTTGCAGATTCTGACATATGATTGTGTATTTCCTTGCAGTTTCATAAATCCTTGTGATTGGGGGAGGAGGGACACATGGATTGTGGGTTTGGATGGAGAACTTCCATCAGGGTCCTATCCATGATTACTCAAAAGGAAGTCACTCTGTGTTTAATGGGGCTTAGTTTCTCTCTGATAAGTGTGTTTTGGATTGCAGCCTTCAGGGTTCAGCATAGATCCAAGAATCTGAATGTGCCATTTTTAAAATGTATACTGACAGAATGCTTACCCAGGGCTGTATGTGTGGAGCAGTTTTGTGGGAACGGAAACAAGCAGTGGAATGTGGCATTAGCCTCAGAACATCAGTTCTTTGTTGGAATCAAAGCAGCATGCTGCTCTCTGTTGTTCGGAAGATGTACTAGAAAGCATCTGGCAATGTCTGGCGGGCAGAGAGCAGAGCTGTAGTTTAAATGAAACTAACAGATGCAGAATAACTTACTTAAAGTTTTAAAAAGTAAAAGATGGCATGATAATTTATTAAAGAGATGATGTGCAAATTTGCATAATCTATAAAAATAATAGAATCCTCCTTTCTGCGTTGAAGAATCTGGATTACAATGGTGCCAACTTCTGAGAGAGAGAGAGAGAGATTTAAAAAGGATGTCAGAATTAAAATGCTATCCTTACTTGAGATAATTTTCTATTGAAAAATATTAGAAATGTCATGTGAAAGGAAGTATATACAGTACCTGCCTGTTTTGCCATATGCAGCTATGGCAGCGTTTGCTTCAGATATTAGTGTTTCAGGAATATTAAAATGTTACGGTGGTTTGTGATAACTTGTTATTCCTACGTCCTGTTGTAATTTTTGAAAGATGAAGTGTAAATTACAACCTTCTACCTTTGTGAAATTTATCTTGAATAGTATGGTAGACTTTCCTTTTTGTAACTGGAAACATTTTCTTCTCCAGAATATTAATTCACAGTATCTAACAGTTTCTATAGGATACATCGTTATATGCTACAGTACAGGGGTAGGCAACCTTTCCCCTTTAAGGGCCGATGGACTTCAGCTCCCAGAATCCCAGGAGCTATTGGCCAACATGGGACTGTTGGCCAACATGGCTGAGGCTTCTGGGAGCTGAAGTCCTTTGGCGATTAAAGGGGAAAGGTTGCCTACCCCTGCAGATCAGATATACTGAGTAATTCCATAGACAGGTTAATTTTTAAATATGTTTGCAATTTTTAAAGTTCCAGATGTTCATTAACTCCTTGGTGCCACCAAGCACACAGTGTAAAAACAATAAATCAGTGAGAGAATTGATTCTGTGCCATTAATATAAATCAAGCAATTACCAAAAGTAAGTCCTTGTAAGAAAAGGCTGAAGGGATGACTTCAAAAAATACTCTCAGGTTAAGTAATACTCTAGTTTGAAGTCTCATCACAGCTTATTAAGATGTAACATCTGTTAAAATAGGCAAGAAAATGGCACTTAAAAATATACTACAGATTGCAAATTAAAAATAATGTTGTGCCATTGTTCAGGTTGTTTCTGACTTACAGAGACCCTAAGACAGACCTGTCATTGGGTTTTCTGGAGCTGAGAGTGTGTAACTCATGCAAAGTCACCCAGTGGGTTTCTGTGTCTGAGCAGGGAATCGAAACCTGATCTCCATAGTCGTAGTTCAATGCTGAAATCCTTAAACCATGCTGGCTATCAAAATAATACCAGGTAGAAAAAATATAAATCAAATATATATATATGGAGGTATAAACATTTTTAAAGAAAAGAAAACAACAGAACTGGAAATGTTCCTCTATTACTACATTAGCTGAATGGCATAATGAATATTGCGTTCTTTGAAAGTTGATATTCGCTCCATATTTAAAGTGCTTTTGTTGCCCTTTGTTGTGCACAGGCCACTTGTGTTACACTCAGGCAATGTATCTGCCACAGATGGAACCCTGCATTGATGTCACTGTTATTTGGAGCACATACCCTTCACTTAACAACTTGCTGTCCTCCAACTATACCCAATGAAGCATTGCACCTCATCTTATGGTAGGGCCAGGCCAGAATCTCTTTCCAAATGTGTTCTGGAGAAAACTGGAAAGCAAAATGAATCAAGAAGTTAAAAAAAATAAATAAACCCTCTACTATTTTCTTTTTGCCTTATTTGCCCAACAACAGGCAATACAGTAAGTAGGGGTGGCACCATCTAGACAAAAAAGGAAAATTATATATTCTTTGACTCATTGGCTTTGGGGATTTATATATTCACATTCTTTGGACATACAGATTAAGAGCTAGAGCCACGTTGGTGAACATATGGTATGTGTGCCATTCGTGTTATACGGCCCATTGCTCCAGGGCTTGGCAGCCACCAGTGGAAGGGGTGGGACAAGGGGTAAGGGGCACATACATGTGTGCATGCAGTCTGGCTTCTTGTCGCAGATGAGTGTGCCACAGGACAACTGGCCACAGCAAGGAGGGGTGAGGAGGTGCACACTGTTGCTGGCTCGGTTCTCCTGCTGAAAACCAGGAGGCTGCAAGGAGCCGGCCAGCAGCACCGGCATTCTGGCTGGAAGTCCTGCCTCTTCTGGCTAGAAGTCCTACCTCCTTTCGATGGGGTTCTGGGAACTGTAGTCATTTGTTGCTGTGTGCCAGCCCTTCCCTGGCAGTGGGAGTTTGTCTCCCTGTTGGTGGGGGACTGTTGTTGTTGTTGTTGTTGTTGTGTACCTTCAAACCATTTCTGACTTAGTAGGTGAAAATGTCACAGAGCATTGACCTTTCTTGAAGGACTGGGAGACTACTTAGTGTGAATTGTTTAATGAGGGAATAAGCCTATGGCAAATTTTGGTGTTTGGTACATGAGAGAGAGAGAGAGAGAGAAAGGTTGAATCTACATGGGGACTGTATTCCAGCTCCACTACATAGTGTCCCTACCCCTGGTCTTACTCTTCTACTGACAAACACATGTGTTTTGATTCAAACTGTAATCAGTTTGAAAGGTACACAAGACCCCCTATTACATAGACATATTGTTTCTATTGTGTTTGCTGTATCAGTTATGCCTAGGCACATGACTGCAGGAGCTGCAGTGTTTTGAGGTGCATTTTTTTTTTTTTTTGCTCCCACAATGCATGAGCATATTTGCATATCTGCTTAATCAAAAAGCCTTTGTTTTCCCATCATTCTGATTTTCATGCTGATTTCTGTAATGTGAAGCCCACAGAGAAGGGGAAGGTGAAATGCCAATCTGCAAATATGTGATACAAACACCAAATCCAAACAAAGAGGCCTTTTGTAGATGCAAATACAATCTGTTTGTACCCTTCTGTGGTGGGAACAATTAGGCGATCTAGGTGACCACTTGACTTAAGTGGATACCCACCAACCTTGCTGCACAGTTCACCATCCCTCCCACAATTCCACCACTATCTCAGTTTGGAGATCAAACCATACCTTTTCAAAAACCTGGTTTTCCCCAAAAATAGCAGAGTAAACTGGAGGTTTTAAAAATCAGTTTAAAGTCCTGAGGCATCAAAAAGAAGTGTTTTCACATCAGAAGTAGAGGAATGCTGTTGTGTTCTCACAAGATTGTGATCAAGGAAAGGACACATTATTTAATTTATGTAGATTCAGAAAGAGAGAGAGAGAGAGAGAGATGGTAATATGGTGGCTTTCATGTCAATGGCACTGTTATGCAAAGGATATATTCACTTATTTGAAAGTAATTTGGGTATAAGGTGACCCCATGTACCTCTAGAAAGAACACAAAAGATTACTGATGAGCTCAAAATAATTAACAAGGCAGTGCAGGCAGGAGGATATGTGAAGGTTTTCTATTGTCCCACTCCACTCCACTGAGCTGGATGGGACTCTTTGAGACCACCTTAATAAATAAATAAATAAAAACAACTTGCTGCTACCACCAAAGATTCAATTTGATTTATTCGGTCATTGACCAGTATACACCCAAAGATTTAACTTATCACACCCTAGCAATGCATTGGGACATTGCTGGGGCCTTCTCCTAATAACCTACAATCAGAACAGACACCAGCGGAGCTAAGGCCATTAAAAGGAATTAAGAATGAGACAGCGTACTAAAGAAAAAGATTTATTATAAAGCAAAGAACATTAAAGAATAAGACATGGAGAACAACTGGTCCTCCAGGCACAAACTTAAAAGATAAATTACAAAATAATGATAATTTCAGCCAAACCTGAATCCCTGTTTAATAAAACAAACTAAAAGCTGAGACCTTGCTGTTTCTCAGTTTCTACTCTTCAACAGTCTCTCTCCAACCACCATCCAAAAGGTTCTTTTCTAATAGCCATTTGAATGGCTGGTTGTCCTCACACCACCAGTTATGTCATCACTGCTCATATTACATTACCCCCTCCCACAGGGGAGAAGGCCCCGGTAAATGGAGGGACTATCACACGCCACCCAAATCTCAATCGGTTTGGGAACAACTGGAAGCTGGACCCAACCCAGATGGGATTTCGTCAAATCTCAGTTAGTCTGGGAACAACTGTAAATTGGCCCAAACTGGCTGGAATTTTATCCTGTAGCCCAGGAAAACAGAACTTAAACAAACATGCAACATCACATGCCCCCCCCAACTCCATTGGTTGTAAAAACATCTGGAAGTTGAAACCAAACCAGCGATGAATAGGCTAAACAAACATGAAACACACAATAGCCTTTGTTAACTAGACATGTACATTTTAACACGCCAACAGGGCAGCCATTTAATCCTGAATTGTCACACTAGTACTGCTGAAGACAATTTCAAGTTGACTCAGTGACCTTCCTTTGTGGTCTTTCAGGGGGGGAAAGGCCCAGGATGTCCACAGAAACTCAGTGGAGTGGCCCATCAGAACCGAGAAACCTTCCAATCACACCCTGTGGTTCAGGTGACTTCTGTCTATCATGAACTGAGACCATTTGCACAGTTCAGGAGATTGGGCCTCTATCTTGTTGCCTTTGTCCATGCAGCTTACAGACTGAGGTCTCCTCCCTGCTATCCACTTTGACCCTGACACTGAATGAAACTGAGCATCTTCTTTCCCCATCTGCCATGTAGCTTGCAGACTCTGGTCTCCTCCCTGCTTCCTCTGGAACTGCTATTGTCCCACAGGAACATGCTCTTTCCCCTGATGTGAAGGACTTGCTGGAGACTATTGCTGCATTCTGGCAGAAGGTAATACCTGCTCAGATGCAGAAACAGTACTTGTTGATGTCTGAATTTTCTCTTCCTTTATTTTGGACACATCAGCCAGTCTCTTCTCAGTCTCTGATCCCTTGGCTGGAGCTGAAACTGGAGTGTCCACTAGGCTGTGCACTACTGGTTCTTCCAAGAATGTTTCTGCAGTTTGCAATGCTGGTGTCTCCTCAGCTGCATTACAGTTTTGGTGCAGATCAGCAAGGCCATCCTGTCCCTGACTGTTTATTGCCTACCACATATTCCTCCCCCCCCCCCCCCCCCGTGCTGTCAGGTGTGCTGAGCACAGAGTACTGGGCTTCATCTTTAAGCTGTTGAATGGCAGAAGAATAACATGAAAGCTTTCCAGACTCCAAGGAACTGCTCCGAGACATTCCTCTGAATCTTCTTCCCCTGAGATCTCAGTGCAGGATCCCTTAGCTCCTGCCACTCCAGTCACCATTGGCACTGGCTGATAACCAGGACATGCAACTCTCTCATCTTGCTGGGCAAAGTAGGACTCAATAGCTCAACTGTCTGCTCTTCTGGCTTGACTCCTTGCTGGAAATCAACTGTAGCCTCCTGCATCTGGACGAGTTGATTACCAACTGAGGATACTTCTGTCCCTCTAGGTTTCTCTGAATCAGGCAGTGTCTGTTGTTGAACAGGATGAAAAACATACTGGGTTTCCACCTGAATTGGATATGGGTTTGCATCTGAATTGCCACTAGCTGGATCAACTTAGGTCACTGCTTACATTGGGCCTTAAGATGGCCAGATTCCTACACGAAAAAATATTTCATATGATCTTTGTTATTTGGTTGGTCGTGGTGATTAGAAGATTGTTGATTAGGTCGAGGCAGTTGTACCTGTTTAAGATTATCATCTTTCTGCACCTGATGATGAAAGTCAGTTTTGTGTAGAAAGTGCTGTTCTGGCCATGACTTGTGGGAACTTCCTGCACTTGGTTGTGCTGGCCACTCTCCATAGAACTCTAGGTAATGGTCCGCAGCTGCAGCAGCTTCATCCAGTGTTTTTGGTTCCTTGTCTAGCACATAACAGACAAGATCTGAAGGGGCATGTGCCAAAAACTGTTCCAGGTCGATGCAGAAGTAGGCATCCTTTAGTGAAGTTGCCTCAGCCCCTTAAAACCAAATTTCCCTCCCACATCAAACAGCATAAGTTAGGGCCTCGGCTGACAACTAATAAAGTCGTCTCCGAGGCAGGGAAGAGGAGGGGCAGCCG